>CM024803.1:1568139-2168139 GCA_014281875.1 Nibea albiflora
CAGCTGCTCAAATCTATCATGTCAGATTTTAAACTTACACCAACGCTGTTAATAGGTGAAGCTTGTAAAGTAAACTGGCTGATAAACCTTTCCTTCGGAGCAGCAGCTCAGAGACAAAAGCATAAAAATAAGAAACTTTGTTTCTATAAGACCTGATCTCCTGCTTATCGCTCTGATGCATTACAACCAAAGAACTCACCAAGGTGAAGCTCTTGGGTGAGGCAGCCCAACGTTTGATGTTGGTCAGGTTCCACTCCTGGATCACCTCTTTGGTCTTCTCATCCACCCTCATCACACTCTCCTTGGTGATACCCAGCAGACGAGGCACCAGTTTGTTCTTGCCCTTCATTTTCTCCTGCAGGAGGTTTGAAGAAAGTTAGAATGTCCTTTCGGCAAATAACCCAGCAAAGCCTACAAAACAAATCCACATCCTATAAACTTTTAGTGCTGATCCTTGTTCTTTTATGAAGCAATACTCTACAGTCCTGATATAAATATTTCCCACTGTTGTTTGGCCACACATAACCTGAAGCCTAGCAAGATGAACTCTTGCATAATCAAGTGATCACATAATTTATTCTGCAACTGTTAGCAGTGTGAGGAGTACTCCTGACAACAAACATGAAGCTACTCTGTCCATCGGTTTTCTGTTTTCCTCTAAGTCTATGCATGAAAAAAACCAAGACGAGTTCACGTAACTTCAGATGTGTTCCAAAGCAGTCACTAGATACCACTGGTTAACACAGCTATATTGTTGGGATAAATTTAGCCATTTTATCAAGCCACTGTTCTTCCATGCTGAGTGATGACCCTATTCTTACCTTGACCAGAAAGAATGACACTCCATAGGTTTTCAGAGACCGTGCCAGCTTCACATAGCTGACTTTGGCTTCGATCTCTGTCATGTTCTGACAGTTTTTGTGTGCCTGCAGAAACAAGAGAAACATCAGAGTACATCAACTCAGTGTGCTGTCACAAAGCCAATCCAAATATTAGCTTTTTTACATTTGCTGC
This sequence comes from Nibea albiflora, assembly GCA_014281875.1. Lineage (NCBI taxonomy): Eukaryota > Metazoa > Chordata > Actinopteri > Sciaenidae > Nibea > Nibea albiflora. The sequence continues at coordinate 1,569,154 of CM024803.1, forward strand.
ATCTCGTGAATTATGGACATTTGTGAAGCTACCTCATTTGTCATCCTGCAATTGAGGTTTTTTTCAAGGCAGATTTTTGCTATACCTCCCCTAAATCTAAAATCGTCCTCTCTGCTCACTGCTTAGGGTTTCAAACTTAATACTGAGAGTTTCTGTTTTAATATTAGAAACTAGAACAAAATCAGCAAACAGTACAGCTAAAAACAACGTATAACTTCCTGTACACTTGCTCATCTGTCCAGAAATAATGAAGTAATGCATGCTCCTGTACCGTTACAGTCAAGTTGTTACCTGGAAGATCTTTTTCTCTCCTTTGTTCTTGATGTACTCTTTGGGAAGGAATTCTTTTAAACTAAAGAGGAAAGAGTTCAACTAGAGTCAAACAAGCTCACTCAAAGCCGAAATGTCAAATAATCATGAACAAAAGAATACAGTGAATATGTATGAAAGCGCGTACTCTAAGAATCCAGGCTTGTGTTTGGACTCGTTGTGGTCACCAAACTGAATCTGACACTGATAGCCAGCAAACTCACAGGCCTTGTCAAAGGAGACTGGGTGAGATCCATTCAGAATGTCATCACGGGCCTGCCATTACACAGACACACACAAATGAGAACAGCCTCAGTTTCAAAAATAATCTTCAGCCAACTGTCACAGAGAATGTTTGATTCTGATTGGCTGGAGGTTGTGCATTACTTTACAGTGCAGCGTCATCAGTGTTATAGGTCAACACTCGCATGCAGACAGCTTTCAGCTGTTACTTGGCTTTTTGAAGCAGAAGTAAAGTAACCAAAATTAAAAGAGACAAAGCAGTTATCAGGTCTGGGTAAATAGATTGTGCACCTGCACATAGAGCAAGTTGAGCTGGACAGGGTCTCTGGAGTCCACATTCTGGTCTGAGTAGAAGAACTTCCTCCTCAGCAGCAACATCTCTGTTTCCTCCACACCCTGTTCCCTCAATGTCCTACCATGGTCCAACCAGTTCACTGAGGAAGAATGACAATTACAAAGACTTACTTACTAATCCACATAGTCCCTCTTATCGAATACTGTAGAATGCATTGTCAGAAAAGTAACAGGCATCTAAGAAATGTAGTCAAAGATGGTTGACTGTGCTGCAGTCTTTTCTTTTTGTCATGTATACTGCACATATACAATAAAGACAAAATGTCAGAGTGACTGATGGGGACACCAACCAGTCAGTACAGCATTTATTTTAACTCTACTCTCACTCTGCTTATGAATGATCTTGACTCTCCCTAACATCTCATTACTGCCGTATGTGTGTAAGTCTGTTTAGAGACAGAGGCAAAACTTGCTGTCACATGATGCTCTGAGAATTTACTTCAAATTGATACATTTATATGAAGTGCGTCAGGGTAGTGAGGACCCTTTATTTTCCATGTGGAAGTCTCTGATCAGACATTATGTGGATGGACAGAGTCATGTTTTTCTGCAGAAATGGAAAAAAACATTTGACTGAAGTGAATATCACCTGTGGACAGTTAACTGAATTGGGGATTGGGAACTGAATTGTATACAATAATTATCATTTAGTCTGACCATATTATGTCTCCACACCAAGTGCTGTGCCTCTTTTTTAAATGGACCAATATCATGTTAGGTAAGAAAAAAGGGTACAATTATATTTAGTGTTATGATATGTTATAATTATGTTTAATATGTGTATCAACATATCCTCTGGACTACTGTTTAGTTTGAAAGCTCACACTATGCAGAGGTCAAGTGGAGGGGAAGAGATGTGACAAGTAGTCAGTACAATATTTCCAGTATAGTCAGATCATTACACAACATGTGGTGATGATACAATGGCAATGAGAAATTGTTGGTCAAACCCATCATTGAACCTCAGTCAAACTACAGAACATGAAGTGACTGTGTTTGTGTTGATGTGTTCCCCGCCATACACTCGTCATCTGTGTGGAGCTTCTGCTTCAGCTTCTCCATCTTCTTGTCGTCTCTCAGCAGAGTTTTGTCTCTTTTCAGGGTGCCTGTGGTCTCCTCCTTCTTCTCCTCACCGATGTCTCGCACCAGCGAGTACTCATCATAGTTTGTAATGCCTGACACGCAAACATAATACATAATTTTCTTTCAATGACACACTGGAGTAAAAGCACAAGTTGTAGATCACCATGAATAATAGCAGCCTTCATGATCGATTAAAAACAGTCAGCAGCCTGAATATATCTTGTTGTGTAGGTGATGTACTGATGGACAGACAAACATCAGGGCAGATATTAGCAGAGAAGTTTAAGTTGTGTGTACAAGAGCTGACCTATTCTAGCACAGATGGTCATGAGCATGTCGCTGACAATCTTAGAGTCGTCCACCATGACGGTCTTCACTGTGCCATCCAGCATGCGGATCTTCAGAGGCCTCTGCTTCTTCTTGTACTCCAGAGTATCCTGACAGACAGAGAAGTGAGGAGTTCTGACTTACTGCAGGTCAAAATGTCTGACACATCGTTCAGGCCTTTGAGTATCTGTGATAATCAAAGGGCAGATTACCAGCAGGGGCCTAGACCTCCAGCAGTCAGATTTATTGTGTGTCAACTGGTTTATCTGAGTTCAGTTGAAAAACTGTGAGAATATGTAAACACAATATCAACTGACATGATAAGGGCCTTAAGGAGGGTCCTGCTTTACTATCTGACCACTAGTTTAAAGACCTACTGTTAAGCTTTAAATATTTGTAGAATTAGTGGTGTGAGTGGAGTGTGGTGTAGGGTGACTCACTCCATTTCTCAACATGTAGTAGTCCAAGGCCTTTCCTGCCTCGAGCCAGATGCCTTTCTTTGGGTCTTCATCAGACAGAAACAGCCCATAGTCATTGGCTGCAGAGGGAAACAGAAATACTGAGTGAGTCACTGAAAGTGTGTTTCTTGGCGTACGTGCGTATGTGGATATTTAACCACTGAGGAACTATTACTGCCTTGAGTACTTGTGCTGCTTCCTTGTCCATGTTAATCAGGTCAGTGGGTCGTTGGATGATCAACATCTGTTTAAATGCATACCTCTGCTCCAAACATATCATGTTACACTGTTCAAAACTGTCCACCACAGGTCTCCTGAGGCTAAGACAGGAGAACTGCTTCCCCTGCTGGAGAGCAGAAACAAGCTGATGAATGTGGCAGTCAGAGATACCGACCTTTAACTCTTTGTCTTTCCAAAAGTAAAATGACTTACAGGTTGGAACAGGCAACACAGAGAGCTGCTGTTGAAACAGTTTATGTAATGAGACATAAGACTGCAGGCACGCCAGCTGATATGTCTGTAGAGCAGAGGGCTATTCTCAGTTTTCTACTGCAGCACTTCTGAAGAGCCTGTAATCATCAGCTGGCCTGGAATGTTCCTGTGTGACCAGCAAATATGTCCATACCTGTACTGTCCTAGATCATTATTAGAACAGGAAGGCACAAATACTCTGTCAGTCTCTCCGTCCATCACAGGCAAATCTTAACCAGATCAATACCATATTCTTGCCATAGGCAGTTGGAAGCAGACCAAAAACATCTTTACCATCAAGAAAAGCCTGCAGTTCTTTGCTCAAACAGGACAAACCCTGGCTCCTTCTTACCTCTGCATGCCAATCAGTGTCAAATTAGTGTGTTTACAACCAAATATTATATATATTGGAAAGGTGTGGTTTGGAGGGGGTTTCTGAGGGGGAAGCAGAGAAAGATGGAGAACTCACGCTGGCCAAGCTGTGCTTCAGGAACTCTCTCCCTGATGATACGGCAGGCATCGTACACCATGGTGGAGGGCTCAAACTGCATGGTCTTCACCACGTTCCCCACGCCGATCTTTAGTGACAGGGCCACCATGATTGCTGCTCTGCACCTCCACCTGACTCACACCTGCCCCATGCACAAAAAAGTAAAGTAATTGTTAGGTCAAATTAATTGTATTTGTATGACATGTCAACACCTGTATAGACTTCCAAGGATTCAGTTGTTACAATGCATTTTTGCCAGCATTCCTCAGCAGTACTAACTAGTAACGCCAGTGTGCTCCCTTCAATGTTTTCTCAAGTACAAAGAAGGGTTCACTTTAAAACTGAGGACATACAGAGTGAAGAGTAATAGACTGGATGTGGGAAAATGTTTTTTCACATTGCTTTTTGTTACAAAAGTACCTTCTGCTTGGTGATACTCACAGTGATGTGTGTTTATGTAAATGTTCTCCACTCATCATCACCTCACTGTAAAATCAGGTAATCCTTTACTACAGGCAGTTAATAACAACTCAAACTTTATTATGTCTTGTATTGGCAGATAACAGTGTACAGTACAGTCCTCACAGTAGCTGCAGATACTTTGGTTTTTAACTACATAAGCCAGTGTTACTTTCCAGTGTCAATTATGTTGATATGCTAACAGAATTGATCTTTCTGCCTTAATCACTTAAAAAAGTGTCACTGGTCTTTATGTGTATGTAACTAACATGGTCATAAATGATAACACATAGGTAGAGCATAGTAGAACTTTGATAACTTCATCTCTTCTCACTTCATTTATGAGGGCTTTGTATTAGAAACAATGACATGACTAATGTTTCACATGTTCTACAGTGTTTGTTTCATAAATGAGTGCATGTTTACAGTGACTAATATACTAAGTTAACATTATGTGAAAGAGACATGCACTCACCAGCCGCTCATTAGCAGCGTACAAAATGTTTTGATACAGCTAGCTAGCAAGCTAAACTTTAGGAGTGTCTCAGGCCCAGTATTGAATCAGTTTGAAGTTTATCTGGACCTGCTGCTTTGGCTCCTCCTTGAGCTGCCGTTCTTTTAATTAGTGGACAACCTCTAAGCCACACCCGCCCACAATAAATTATAAATAATATTAAAATGTGTAACACATTGAAAACAGAAGTTTCTGCTGTTTATGTCTGTTTGGATTTGAATATTTAATTCAGCCATATTCTCTGACTGCTCTCTAGCCGTGACAAAGTGTGACTGTCAAGACTCCCTGTCTTTGCAGCAGGAAGTCTGACAGTAGCTGCTGTCCCTGCTACACTGGACAGTCATCAGTCGGTCTCCCCTGTGTAATCCTGACTTAAATCACACAATACATAATCACAAAGGTTAGGCCTCATTGCTCCACACTTTTCTGTTGCATGCTTTAAATGTGCTGTAAGGGAGAGCAGAATCTGAGGGTACTTCTACCCTTAAAAAAAAGAATCAGAATTCTAAATCAGTGAAGTCAGTTTGTGAGCTTTAGAGGTGGTGGTATGTTGGACAGAGTCAACAGTTTCCCTCTCTTCTAAGTCTTTCTGCTCGGCTAAGCAAAAAGGGTATTTTCAACTGAAAAGAGGGAAATGATTTTAGCACTCTGCTAAATGAAGTTTAGTAAAGGGAAGTTCACCACAACAGTTCCACATTCCTGCAAAGGCATCTTTACTGAGGGGATTTCTACATTTTTCTACATTAAGCCCAGAGCATGGAGCTCTGATTATTTAAACTTACATGAAACTGGGTCACTGTGAGAAACCGACTTCAGAGAGGAAACTAAGTGATACTGAAATGCATAAAGCATGGAAGTTAATTACAATAAAAAAATACTTCTTCTACCAGATTGGTCAGTCAACAGATTCCTGAGAAAACTGTCTGGCTCTTTAGCCTGGAAATGTTCCACTGTGTTCCCTCTCTTTGTCTGTGTGCTGTGTGGTTCTGAGCAGGTAGTGTACAGTTTGTAGGTCACTCCTCAGTACTGTCTGTTTTACGGTTGATGGAATATTGATTAGTGTTGCTTGAACCTTTTCTGCAGTGTATAACAGGGACACTGCGACAGCAGACAGGGGCAGGGAGTAAGCAGGTTTCTTTTTAAAGCTGTTTGGAGATGACATGTTGGCTGCAGAGGGACAGCATGGAGAGAGAAAACAGCATGGCATGTATTGGCATCAGCACTCAAAGGGATTGGATGTCACAACACAGACGCCCTGACACCCTCAGCCTCACATCCTGCTGACACTGTGGCACTATCAGTTTCTCCCTCTTTTTCTGGCTATTTCCTTGATGACATGCAGATGTAGGGCATCAGATCTCTGGATCGAGTTATCAAAATGAATCCTGGGTATTGTAGTGACAGACTTTTCTTGGCAAAATTAGTAAATATAAGATACAAAAAATAAGTTTCATTCATCATTACATTTCAACACGAGAGCCGCATGAGAGTCATGAGTGAGGTTTGTGTTGTGACTAGTTTCTATAGTTGCACTATTGAAAGTTCTGATGAACATACAAGTTTTCATATTTGATCTATGAAACAGATTGTGCTTCACTAGTATCCACTTCAGGGAGTGAACGTGAAAGGAGGTGAGTGAAGTAAATACCTGATGTTAACCAGTGTTCTGGTGACAGCCCTCCTGCCCAGTCAGATGATGAACTCTGGGTTTCTTCTCTTTGCCTGAAGACACACACACACAGACACACACACACACACAGGTTACATACATGCTTTTACATCTTTATGACCAAAACACAATAACCCTCCAGCATTTTAAATTGAGCTGACATGTGCTCACATAACTCATGGAAAAAGGGGCAGCTGATCCTAAAAACACTCAAACACATTAAAACACTGCAGAGATCCTGAATTGTTAGATTCTCCTCCCATTCTCAAAGGAATAGTTCATCATGCTTTAAATACATGAAAACATCAGCAATGCTGTTGCATAGGAGGAAAACCATTTTACTGGAGGGATTGGGATAGTAAGGGTATAAAAAGTATTGGGAATACCACCAGGAGAATATTTTAAAATCTTTTGAGACTGTAAAAGATCAAATTAATCTGAGGAAAATTATTTCTGGAGATATCTCAAACTCAGAGACTTTTTATGCAAGAACAACACATTTGGAACAAAACCTGGATGGTTAATAGATTAACTATTGTCAAAACTCTTTTGAGTTTTCATATATCTTATATATTCTTACTTTACTTATCTTTTCATTACTTTATTTATGTATTTCTTGGTTTTTCCACAGTATCATAATTGTGTTGTATTGTCTGTATATATCCATATGTTTGCTGTAGTTTCTTTTGTGTAGTGGTTATATTGTTGCTTCAAAGTAAAGAATAAATAATAACAATGCAAAAAATAAAAACCAATGCTGCTGCATCTGTATGCTAAACATGAAGCCACCAGCAGCTGGTTAGTTGTAGTGGTTTATATAATTCTGTTAAAAGTCAAACTCTCTACTTTAGTGGCTGACTCTGGCTGACTCTCACTCTGCAGCAACACGTTTGAACTGACTTCAGGCATTTGGCCACAGCATGTACAGCACTAAGGCTGCTGTCAGTCAACACAACATGCCTCTTCATTCAAACTAGCTAGCTATTTTAGCTTGGTGAGTATGTGGGGTTAGGGGGTGGCGATGTGTGTGTGTGTGTGTGTGTGTGTGTGTGTGTGTGTGGGGGGGGGGGGGGGGGGGGGGGGGGGTGTGAGATCCCACTCAGATGTTGTGATGTCATATCCTGTTTTGAAAAAGCCCTCCGATGCCATAAAAGGGCATTTCAGTGATCTGTATACTCCAGCTATGATTCATCTGGGAGCAGTGTATCCTGTCTGCAGTGAACGTAAAGACACTTTGTTAGGGTTAAGGACAACTCACTCATGTCTGCGTCAGGTGCTACAAGGTCACAACCTCCTGATTTCATGTGCTTTATTATTATTATTAAAGATATTAGAGATCAACACGCTGAGGCTGCTTCACTCTCCCAGCTGGATTAGTGTCAAGTCAAAGTCAGACCTCTGAAAGTACACTGTGGAGGACTCCACCCTGACAGAAAGAGGAAGTGCTGAGTCACAACAGTTACTGAGAAATGAGAAGAAGAAGAAAATAGTCCACTGCAGCCAATCGCCATCAGTGTGTGTATGTATTTATTTAACATGACTATAAAGTGACAGCAGTTAACTGTCATGGTGAGGCCAAACATCCTGTCTCTGTCCAGCAGACAGATACAAGACAACTGAGCCCTATCTTGTCCCTTCAGGCCTGACGCACTCTGCTTTAGAGGAATATTACAATAACTTATCTTCTTATGTCAGAGCAACTCATTTCACTTCCACAATAGCTCTCTAGAGCTGATAAACTCAGATGACTGAAGCTGCTAACAGCATGGCTAGTGAGATACATTGTAGTATAAGGCTGGAGGACACAAAAACATTCATAAACACTCAACAAGCTCCCTTTTTCATGAGTTCAAGCATCTGATATTCCAATGATGGCAACAAGTACAATCAGAGATAAAAGAAGGTCTGTAGCCCTGTGTCGATAGCGATAGTTAAAAGTTCCAGTGTGTAAGATTTGGGCGGATCTATTGGCAGGAATTAAATATAATATTTATAAGTATGTTTTCATCAGTGTATAATCACCTGAAAATAAGAACCATTGTTGAATCTCCATGTTTCTAATGAAGCTCAGAGCAGACAAGCTGAACCCTGATTTAGATCGCTAACAAGCTCTCAACACAGACTCACACCTACGTACAAAACACAATTGGCCAAACTGATCATTTTCTTCTCAAAAACACATTTTGTTAAATATGTACTAACTCTTCATTTCAAAATAGAACACATCTTTGTCTAATGTTCACATTCCAAAGCATTCCAGTAAAAAGCAAATCTTTTTTTTTTCCCTTTACTGTTTACCACAGGAGGTCCAGTAGATACTGTTTACAGTATGATAGAACCGAAAAAGTTTTACAGTATTGCTTACAGTGAACAAAATATCCATGAAACACACAAGAGCATTCTGAACAAATAAAAGGGGTGCGGTTAGGCCACATGTTTTCATCAACATCGCATCTGATATTATCCAAGGCGATGCACCTGGATAAAACTGCTTGGTGTGTCGGATCCACCCTTAGCAATCATCAGCTGTGATGTCCCTGCAGCCAGCATGCATGGCTTCAAGGAGGGACATCTGGTCATGTGGCTGATGGTCATAAACCTTCCACCTCCATGCAGAAAAGAACTCCTCTATGGGGCTGAGGAAAAAGTATCTGAAGTCTGGGTAAGCGCTTGTTAGCGATTGAAAAAAAGTGTATCATCAGCTGAGCTGAGCTATTGTTTTTGAACTGATATCATTGCAGAAGCAGAGGTTTTTATACTTTATCAAAGGTTTGGAATATTGTTGTTGCTACTGTGCGATGTTGTGTGTTAACATTTGTAAATAATACAAAAACAATCCATAATTTTGTTGGCAGGTATAGCTTGTCTGTTAAGAAAATGTAAGCATTGTGGAAATGTGTTCACTGACTGCACATTGTGTGAAAACAACATGAAATGTGTGATTGGTATGGCCACAAAAGACGGATGCTGTGCTAATTGTGCTGAAAAAAAGTGTTATGTGAATTTCACAGCGTGTCTCAGAGTTTTTCCTACATACAGCTAGGTGGCACTAAATCCTACTGGACCTTTAAGTGTCTAATAAATGTCACGTTTCAAGATAAAGCTGCACTTTTTAGGACGTCCTGTTACTGTGACCACTCCAACACACACCTGTGTCATGGCCATGCAACCTGCACAAGAGATAGCATAAACTTTTCACAGAACCAGAACTTTCCTCGGTCTCCATCGCCGGCTAACAAGCAGCACATCATTAGCACTCTGCCTTAACAGAATGGTAACGTAGCGGGGCATCAAACAGTTTCACATAGTTTGACACAGCCTAGCATGGGACTGCACTTGTACTTACTTAAGAAATAAAGATATTATTTATGTTTGTCTTTGACAGTGAATGCACCACAGTCTGGCGCCTGTTTAAACCATATGAGCCCCTGCAGAAGAGATACTCATACTCTGAGAACAAACTGCACTAGGTGGATGTGCATTCATTCATTCCACTCGTGGCTGTGTGTGACAAAGTCATGCTTCACATTAGCAAAGTACAGAGTAGCTGGCCTGCACACAATGCCAATGTACGTGTCACCATCACAAAAGATAAAAGATGGCAAACACCCTTTAACATGATGCTACCTTGGTTTAAAAATCAACCCACAGATGATGATCCCACCCTACTTTGAGATTAAACTACGTGTTGTTATTGTTTTGATGTGAGACCCCTCACATTTAAGAATGAGCTGATTCCACATCAGCATAATATACAGTACATATACTACAGAGCACCGCTTTTAGTTTGGGTTTAGTATCTTCAGGAGATCTGCTGACCACTGTTTTCTCCTCCAATTCAAACTAAAGACGTTGACAGTGCAGTGTTGCAGCAGAAGTGAAGCAGGCTGTGGTGAAGAGTTGAGCACAAGTTCACACACTGCGGAGCACATACAGCTCTATATGACCCATGAGTTCTACACTCTCTGTTCACAGCTGCACTCAAACATCCTGTGTGATCGTGACGAACCAGCCACGATGTCTGCGCTGCAGCATGCTGTGACACTGCACTGCACAGCTTGCACATCATAGACCTGTACCACAGCACTTTACTGCATTTTCTAATAGAGCCATATTAACTACAATATTTAAACTCTCTCTTGTTTATTTTTTAAAATATGCATCGCAAGTCTCCACAGAAACAGGAAGCAGTCATTGTTTCGTCACATTCATGAATGTTGCAGTTGCTGGACTGTTTAATAAGAGCTGTAACTGCACTCAAATTTGAAAATAACATTTGGTCAGTCATCTTCCACACTGGCACCACTCTGCTTGTGTCTTTTCACAGATGTGCCACTGCTACACCAACAGTTGACACAGCTGCAGCTCCTAAAAATACATTTGATGAAAGTGGGACAATGAGAGAGTCCTCATTACAGCACTCTCTACCTGTGACACCTGAATCACACTGAGCCATCTGTCCAGGTTATTATCTGCAGCTGTGTTTGACCTGCTGTGACACCGTCAGAACAATCTGATGGGGGTGTCTCAGTTTCTCACCCCCACTTCGAGCGCGTCCAGTTTATTCTTTTTTGTTGCTGCGCTGCTACCACTGTTAGAATCCATGTAGTCTTGTTGATAGTAGGAGTGATCAATAAAGTCTTTCACATTAGATAAATCCTCCACTGTGAGGAGAATCTGTTCCATCCTCAGGATATTTGTCCTGTCAAATCACCCTATAAACAGGGAGGCACCATGAGTCTCTCCTCTATGGTCCATTTCTTGTGATACTCAAAAGGAGTGGCATTTTAATGTGCAAGCAGCAGCACATCTGTGTGAGACACTGGCAAACAGCTAGTGTGTCAGACACTTAGAGTACTTGGAGTCAGTGACAGCTGTGTGCAGGGATCGCTTCCACCTGTGGTCAACAGTGTCAAAAGGAGAACCGTTGCTGGGGAGTCAGTTCTGTCAGTAGCACTGCCACATAGACTCAACTCAATTTTCTCTGTCTTATACAAATAAAAGCAGAATCAGGTGATCAGAATCATCATCATCATCATCATCATCAACTGAGAGTAGCCTAAAATGATATGGACTTCAAAACATGTGATACAACTGTGAGGATTTGAAGATTTTCTACCAAATGCTTCTCCTGCATACCATCATATAGAAAGGCCACATGTTTACTGAGTGATTTTTACACACTGCCAACACTTCATATCTCTCTACAGCATATCTATATATACAGTATTCATGAAGCCATAGGCAGACTGCAGTTTTTCTGGGACTTTACAGCAGCCACAGCATCACCTCACCACTGACTTCTGCACTGTGCCTAGACGGACGGACGGACAGATGGACAGACGTGTTGCTATTGTTTCTTTTCTTTCTGCATCCTTTAAATGAGACACTAGTTCATATTTAGCAGAGCAACATGAACCTCTGTAGATTGTAGAGCTGCTCTGCTGCCTCCAGCCCTGCAGAGGAATTCAACTGTGCATTCCTTTGGAATACCAGCATCAGAACATAGAGACAGAGAGAAAGAGGGAGAGGAGAAAGAAGAGAAGCTTTATTCAGCCTGATGTCACTGGCAGCCAACACAAAAACTAAATGCAGCCAATCCCAGAGGAACACAGGAATGTGAGAACGGAGAAATACTGTGGCAGCAGGAAGATAACATCTCGTCTACAATTTAAGACTGCTTTCAACTCGAAGTCAACTGAAAACAAGGCTGTTTGGAATACAGACAGGACTTATCCCACTTCCTGTATCTGCTGACATTCAAACAGCAATTAATACTCTGAAATGAAATGAGTTATTATACAGCTCTCTTTCAACAGACTGCCACTGTTGTGAATATATTATCTCTATTATTAAAGCACTATCTGCTGACGCATTCTCACAGAACTCATGTTGACTTTGATGAGTCTTTTTGCATCTTTAATAAAAACAGCTCCATGCTTCACTGCCCTGTCTGTGCATGCTGTTTAATTCCAGTGTCATTTTAGGAGAATGATAATTACCTTCTTCAACATAAATAATGTTTGCACAGCTTCCGCTCAGGATGTATAGGGCCTAAACACACTACAGAGGATTACAGCAAGGGGAAAAATGTCCACAAACACTTACACACACATTACTATCACAATGCAAAGACTAAAAAAATCTTTCAAAACAGATGTGTCAAAATACTATAAAATATGGTTGGATATAGAATAAATATTTCTGAAATAAAATGTAAAACTGAATAAAGAAGATGGACTAACAGATTCATAAAATGCAGAATAATTCAAATTAATCTTCAGTGTACCATAGCAGGTGTATGACTGTAGTAGTAGTAGTGTAGAAGTACTGTATCTAGTATTGTTCTAAAATGTCACTGCTGTAACACTGTTGTCTTTCATGTGAGCAGACAAACATTTAGCACTTGTTATTTTAAAAGAGAAACCAAATACTGCTTCTGTGTGAAGAAAAGACAGCAGAATGCTCTGAAGGGTCTGTGTCATGCTGAGTAACAGGCATCCAGGATTCACAATGACAGATATGGTCTCACACCAAATGTTAGCATGCAGTCAGCTACTGTCAGCAAAATAATGACATCAAACTTCTCCAAATTGCCTCAGCTTCTTCCTTCATATCATTATTAAATGCTTTAAATTAGCTCTGCACACATCGCTCTGCTCTGACTGAACTCCCCAGGCATCTGACACAGGTTTGGGAATTGGCTCAAGTCTAAAACAAATAATTTCTTGTGCTGGAGGAGTGGCGCCACATGTTGTCTTGACCAAATATGGCTGAGTGAAAACACTACGGTCTGATCTGTGCAGCACTCTGGAATGAAAAGCAGGTTTCCTTAACTGGTGTGAGAGTGGGCCATGACATAACACACTGACACCTATCCAGCAGAGCTTTTACTCTATCAGCTGAATGTGTGGCTGTTACTAAAACCATGCAGGTCCAACTGAATGACATCTTTCTCACAGCTGCACTGTACTTGTACTCTGTTCCCTTTAGGCTCACTTCACACCTGATCTAAATATGAAGTCAAATCTACATTTGAATACAATGACAGAGCCTGAATAAATAATAAAACATTGAGAAATCCCCTGTTAATAATGACACATTTGGCTGTTTAAATGTGAACAGTGAACTGCAGTCAGCATCCAGTTGATCGTACTCTCATCCTCACCCTGGACATCGGCAATAACAATAAATAAATGAATAAATTAAAGTTAAAGATAATTGACTGAGTCAAACTAACAGTTTCCTTCCACTAGTAAAAGTAATTCCAGCCTTTAAAAACACAGAAGGCCTCCTTTCTACCCTCAGCCATAGATGATGTGTTTGTGGTCCTGTAAACAGTCAGCTTGGGTGAAGGTTCTCCACCTTGTCCTCTCCTTTTTCCAGCACCATTCAACACAGGTGTGACAGACATAGCAGGGACCAAGCCAACTACTACAATAATTCAACTTGACTCAGCACTCTTTACTATATGCAGGGAGCTACGTCATTCTCATCCCCTTCACTCTTCCCTTTGAACAGGTCCCTCTCTCTCTCTCTCTTTATCTTCCTGACTTCCTTCCTGATTCCTTTCATTCAAGGTGAAAATTGTGTTCATGTCAGCCACAGTCGCAGAGGTTCATCATTCACAGGAGTTCATTCTGTTGTTTACTAACCCTCTGCTTAGTATTTTTGGTTGGTGGTTGGGGCTTACTTTTGACAGCTGTAGAAGCTCCACCAGACTGCACCCTTTTCCTTTACGATGATTACACACACTGACACTCTGCCCACAAACACACACACACACAGACCAGAAGAGTTAGCCTTTCTGGGCTGTTAGTTTACAACAGAGACTGAAGAGTCACTTCCTGTATGTGTCCAGAAACAGATCTTGAGAAGAGCAAGCTGAACTCAGATCAGGGGATCAGGGATTCAGCACATCACATAAGTTAATACTGGATACCACATTTCTTCTGAACAGTATCTAGTTATGATTATGGATGTTTTCTCTAGACAAATGGAGAAGACTTCTATGTGCTGAAATATGTGCCACATATGTGAATTTAAATCATTTATATTTGAATTTGAATTGCTTAACTTGAATAATTACAGTAAAAAACTGAATTTGAATCACATAATTTGAATTTGTATTGTTCAATTTGAATCATTGCATTGAAAATCTGAATTGTAATTTATAATTACATTTATTAGTTTGGAACTGAACATTCAGTTCTCACAATTAAATTTTCATTTTCAGTGACAAACATCAGGTAGTTGAGGGAGTGCAATCGAGAGCAGATACACAGAACGCCTCTTCAGCCAATCTGCACCTATGTGTGTGTGTGTGTGTGTGTGTGTGTCACGGCAGTTACCACTGCCCTGCAACTGCTGCTGTTCACATAAATAAAAAATAAAAAGAGATGATCAAAGCAGCAGTAGTTGCCATGGCATGTCAGTGGCAGCTGCTCCACACAGTAGCAGCTCGAGAGGTTAATTGAGAAAACTTTGCAAATGAATGCAGAAATCACATAATGGAAATGCTACTGCCAGCGAGTCTAATACAACTCTGACAATGGTTTTAGAAAAACTAAAAACAAATGCCCATAACAGAAGCAGGTGCCATGGCAGGGCAGTGGTAACTGCCCCAGACACTGGTAACTGCTGTGGCACACACATACACGTAGGCGCGTTATTATGAGATTCAAATTCAGTTTCTAATGCAATTATTCAAGTTAAGCAATACAAATTCTAAATATAATATATAAATGTAATACATGTAAATATAAATGAGTTTCTATTATTCTATTATTATTATTTTTATATGTATGGTGTCCTCAAGGAATAACTCATTATTGCATATAACTACTACTGTATCAGAGTTGGTGCTGACATAAACAGATCTAACTAATGTGTTGTCACGCACACCTGGAAGACAAATGTGCAGGACAGTGAAGTCATAAAAAGGAAAGTGCTGAATTCCTGCACACTGAAATGATAAGAAGTCTGAATTGTGATCACAGGACAGGTCTGATGCTGAACACCTAACAGGTAGATCATGAACCAGGGATAAAAATGAAATCGGTAAACAATAATTGTTAAGATCATAACATCAGACAGTAACACAGAAATATGAACTTACTCTGCATGGCCCATCCACAGAGGTTTAAAAGGGTGAGTGTGGGAGGAAGGTCGGACAGCAACATGTTGGAACAAAGCAGACCTTGAACCTATCATCAGTGACTGTGGCCCACATTCACAAACCTGGACCTTCCCCAAAAAACCTAAGCCTAAGACTTCAGGCTCTGGACAGCTGCAGTTTTCACACATCCTGACAATATACTGTGTGCAGTATTGCAGTAGGAGACTGGCAAGGCTGCTGCAAAGATCCCGGGAACAACATGAAATTATTCTATGGTACTGTGTGTGAAAATGTCCGTTGTTGCATGCAGGCAGTGTGTCATTGGCCTTTTTAGGAAGGGGGGTGCATGTTTTTAAATACAAGCCTGTTACTGACAGCAGTTTATTGCTGCAAGAGAACATGTCTGCATGCACATTCCTTCGCTGTGTCGCACATCACAATCACAGCGGTGCAAGAATTTACACCCGGAGGCGATGTTTTCCTTGTCTGGTAGCTGCACACACGCCCAACACACACATCCTAGGACGGTACGTGACGTCTGTGAGGCTGAACGTCTGCTGTCAGTCAGAGGACAGGCCGAGCACAGAGGTGGTCTGCAGACAATAGCTCCTTTAAAATGCGGAACTCTGACAGAGCGGCAAGATTTCACAACGCTGCACTAAGAAGACGAACACACAAACGCGCGCACGCGCGCGCACACACACACAATGTGACGCCCTAACTTCTTATGCGGAAACAGAACGCTGCATGTTTGTTGGAGGACAGCGATGTGGTCAACAGGATATTCAGCTGAGTGTGTGAGAGAAAGGCACAGTCCGCTGTCTGTCTGTGTGTGTGTGGCGCCTCTTACTTAACAGCACGTCGTTTTCCATTTGAGTTAACGAAGCAGTGAGCTCCCCCTCTCTCTCTCTCTCTCTCTCTCTCGCTCTCTCTCTCTCACTCACTCACACTCTCACACACACACAGTTTCATTAGCAGGCCATTGTCTGCGGACTTTTGCTCCGTTTTCTTGCCTCCACATCGAGTCTGTGGTGACGTCACGGACTTGTAGCTAACTGGTGGAAACTTTTCAAAGTTACAAAAACAGTCTGACCTGAGCGCGTGAATCCAGTCCCGCCGGCGGCCCCTCGAACTTTCGGAACCAGACGTGTTAATGCTCCTTCAATGAATCCCGACACAAGGCTTTTTTTTTACCGAGGGGAAATGCCAGATAGCGACTTTTTCTTACTTCCCCTCCCTATCCGCTCTCAGGAGTGGTGCTGCTTAAACTCCACCCTGGCAGTCTGCGTCGCCTTTCAGCGGGGCGGTGTCGCTTTTCTGTGGAGGTTTAGTGAACTGCTGTTCCAACTGTTAGTACAGCCCGACAGCACAAGAGTCAGTGATCCAGCTGTGGAGTTAATCCATCACGGATGTGTGTACATGTCTGTAGCTTAAATGATATGAATGAATGTAAAACAAAGAGCTGAGAACAGCAAAAGGTAGAATGCAATATTAGAGGGCACAGTGTACAACAATACACAACAATATGATTGGAATCAAGATTAGACCGGTTTAATTCGAAAGAAATGAATAAACGAAGTATGGAGATCTAAAGATCATCAAAAGAAATGAATAAACTTTAATAAATGAAATAAATCCGACTGTGTAAAATTAAGTTACAAAAGTTACTGTGGCGCCATCTGGTAGTAGTGTGGTGGTAGTGTCTATCCTCATCTTTCAGTCAGTCTGAAGGCAGCCCACAGCTCCAGAAGAGAAAAACCATTAGAGTACCTCATCAGTTCATTTCAATATGTGGCTTTAACTGTGGAATCATGTGGACATGGACCTGAAACAAAGTACAAATATTATTCAGTTCAAGAAGAAATAGAAAAACAATATTTTCCTGAGGTACGAGAACAAGGAATTTTTAAATTTATTTTTGGCATTGTTGAACACAGATTTAGAATGATGATCACAAATATGTATGGTTCATGTGTGTGTATGTATGTATGTACGTGAAAATGTGAAATTATGTATATGTATGTATACATAAATTATGTATAGTTATATATATATGTGTGTGTGTGTGTGTGTATATATATATACATATATACGTATATATGTACATATATATACACACACACACATATATATATATATATATATACACACACACATATATATATATATATACACACATATATACATATATATATATGTACATATATATATGAAACAGTAATAATAATTGAATAAGTAGAGGAGAAGATAAATGTATACTCCCTTTTTAACATGTACAACTTGAGAACAATTGAGTTTGTGCGTGTACAGGTTTGACCTGTTTATTTTTTCTATTTTTCTGTATGTATGTATGTATGTATGTATGTATGTATATATATATATATATATATTATTCTTTAATCAATCATTCAATCAATCAGTGAACTGCTGCCACACTAATTATCGATCTTTTGGGGCTCCTATTAGCAGTTGATTTCCCAAGAGTGACTCTGATAGAGGATATAATCTATACACAGAAAAGCACTTCCTGGAAATAAATCACAAATAGGTGGCAACACAATCATTTTACAAAGAGCATGTTGTAGTAGTTGGATGCTATGAACCACACAGGTTTCAATACAAGTGATAGTTACCTGTAACTGAAGGTGCAGCAGTGCTCTGCAATTTGATGGTGTCTAACTGGAAGAAAGTCAGAAGTTCTGCTGTCATGGTGATTAGTCAATTCTATAAACTTTTTCATGAAGAACCTTCTTTAACAGGGTTCCCTCTGAATAGAACTACATGTTTGTAGCCAAGAGTTTTCCCTCCTCTCAAGGAGGATGGATGGTGGCCCAGTTCCACTGTCCATCCCAGATCCTGGCACTGACTGAACCCTTACAGATTTGAATGGTCATCAGTGTGGTTTCATGAGCCTGAAGATTCTACATGCTGGATTCTGAATGGTGATGATGATGAAGTCTGGCTAATCAAATTTGATACTCATACAATATTCCATATGTAGCTGAGTCATGTGTAGATTTTTTTTTTTTCACTGATGTATTTGGTGTATAATCATCTCCTCTATAATCTGGTGGTTTACATTGTGTTTTGAGGTTACAGGGTAGGGGAAGAATGGAAACTTAACATAGCATATCAAAAATGTGGATTCTATCTAAATCCATTTAGTGTTTCCATGGTAATGAAATAATAACTATACACACAGCACATATGTTGAGTCTCCATTTATTATGAATCTACATGTTTAAACAAACTGTCTAGATAAAATTCATTCATATCTACACAGCATAAATAATCTTTCTGTCTGTACTGTACATTACCATAACATTGGCAAAGATCATGTAACCTCTGCAACAGGCCCTACAAACACACACCACACCTGTGTGGTTTGTGATGCTGTTGTGAGCAAGGTCCGACTCCAGAGGAACTAATTCTGACTGTACAATTAAAAAGAATATCTGTACAGTATTAGAAGAAAAGCTTTGTTTACAAGTCATACATGCTTATTGTAAGGCTTCTCAAGAACGTAGTCACCTTGACATCGACTCCTGACTGCTCTGATGTCCAACAGGAACATGAACACAATGTTAAGGCTGATGTTTTCTGCCTGAGCTCTCTCTTTGAACATTTGGTTTATTTTGCTGACAGCACTATTACATATATATCATAACATATCAATGTTAAAGAGGAACAAGGAACAACTCAAAAAAAAAAAACAGCCAACAAGAATGTGCTGTGTGAATGTGTAGAACTCCATGAAACAAAGCCCTTTGACATTAAGGCTTTAGTATGAATTAACATGTCACACTTTGACTGAATAAAACTGACAAGGACAAACGAGAACACTGAACACTGCAATCCACAGTCACAGCATTGTTTCATTGGAACATTGGCTTATATGAATGCGTGGCTGTGGTGTAATGAGACAATCACTGATTTCAAAGGGTCTAAATGAATTGTCTGATATTGTATACTTTCCCCTATTCAATATTACCAATTCAGTAATATTTCTTGTACAAAATAAACACATTAAACCATCAAACTGCTGCTGCTTCAGTGGTTTGCTGGGGCTTTTCAGGACCCTGAGGTCCCTCAACTATTGACCATTTCATCTGCCCTCACTTTAGTGTCTGTAAAAACTCAAAGTCACAATGGATTTGTAGCACAGATGAGGAAGCTCCGGTGCCCTGTTCTGTCACTTGCAAGAATGGTGTCCAAAACTGTAACTTTTAATATGTTTACAGTTCACTGGTCAATCTCTAAAGATAATGCAGACCAATCAAACATCTCTACATTCGAGGTTCAATGGTTCCATTTATTTATTTATTTTAATTTTTCCCTTTCTCCATTAACATGTTACTATACATGAGAGAGAAGTGACAAGTCAAACACACTACTCATAGTATTGCAGAGTTGTTTGGAAAAAATTTGGCCGTGATCATTTTTAAAAATGGCAAAATGTTCAGCTACAAGACCAACGTGACAACTTCAAATAAGGTTAGTTTGCTTGTCTGTTTGACAATCCAAAAAAAGTTTTCACAGCCGAGGTCAAACTAGAGAAGATTCACTTGGTTAAATAATGAATGCCTTATCAAACATTTCTGATGAATCAACTAATTCATTCTATTTCATCAACAAAAAACAATTCAAGTATGACAAAGTATGTGAACATGTCACAGTACATCTCCTGCAGCACTTCTGTGTGGATTGGATTACTTTGGAAAGTGAAGCAGCCTGACAGAAGAGCAACAGCTCACAGTGTCAAATCATTCACTGGGTTTGGACATTTAATGGCAATAAAAAGAAAAATTGAAAAACTAAAATGTCACTGGTGTTTAACATTTGTCTACGGATCAATACGGATGCAGATTTTCTTTTTGAGGATCATCACTAAGTATGAGAAGGCTGACATGTTCTGTGTGGATGGTTCACATGCTGACTACATTATCATAGCTACATCAGTTTAAAGTACCACTCCATTCACTGTGTGCGGTCACATGACAAACCTGCAGAGTAGAAAACTGACCACATCTATTCATAAAAAGAGAGGTATTGAACACAAACACCAGAGTGGGGGTACGAGCTCCACGGCAGCAGCAGCACTATTTTGATGCATGAACACAGTTGAGGCAGTTGAGGCCCACTTCCCTGCTCTTCTAATCAGCAGGAGGTCTGAAGCCAAATTATGTCAATTTCCTCTTCCTGTCACTGGCTGCCAGCTGCCAGGAGGAAGTCTGCTTGTTTAATTTGATATCAGCAGCACTGCATGTAAACGTCCGCCTGTGCTCCTCCCAAATATACAACTGTCCATTTTGTACAAATGCAGGAAAACATTTAAAAGTGCTAAATTTGAAACAAAGTATTGTTAAAACAAGAAATTATGATCAAAATAGACTCTGTGGTCAAATACAGAATTTACAGTCCTACAGTGTTCCATGTGGGCAACAGTGTGATGATGGGAGAGGTACAGGTGAGGAGGGTTTACAGCTGCCCACAGCTGCCCTCCACTCAACACTTCAATCTAACTGAGTTTAACATATAATGAGGCGACACTGTTGTCTTCTGTTAGCCTTCTGACCTGTACTGTTGTATAGTTCTTACAGCTGTCAAACTGTTGGACCTTGATACCTCTCAGAGGTAAGCCAAGTATGCTCAGTGGTTGATGGCAGCCTCAGATACAGCAGCAGCTGCTGGGATGCGAGGCATCTTCTTGGCTGGACTGGGGATGTGCTAGAAGGAAAAAAAACAGCCTGTGAAAATCATGAATAAAGATCACACATTCCTGATCTGCTGCTCGGTTCTGACCCGTTCAGATCTCTCAGATCACCTGACACAGGTGGAAGAATTATGTTTGGAGTACAATACACACTGTACTGCCTACATGTATTTGTACCAGTGTGGTACACTTCCATCAGCTAGTCTGTCTAATGTTGGACTATTCTATGTTTACAGAAACCATGCTGATTACTTCAATCAGTGATATCCTCCACCCTGAGATATCATCTGAAGACTCTTTTCTTATGTTGTTCTAGTGAGCTTGCATCACTGTGCCGGAGCAGTCACTGGCTTTATTTATAGACTTTGCTTATGTACACAATTCACATGCACAGATGAAGAAGACATGTCAGGTGAATCCAGTAGAGAAAACAAAGTGTGTACACAACGCCTGTCTGTCAGTAGCAGCACAGTAGTGTTCACTTGCCTGGGATCCCAAAGAGGACTGTTTCACTGAGATGAGGACTAATTCATTCACAGAGTTTGTTTTTTTACTGTTCAAATTCCTGTGAAAATAGATTTGAGTGACTTTACCTTTGGAGCTATTACAGGTAAAGTCATTTCTCCCTCTATCATTGTAATGATGTCACTGTGTTCATCTACAGTAAGGTCCATAAATATTGGGACATCGATACAATTCTAATCTTTTTGGCTCTATACAGCACCACAATGGATTTGAAATAAAATGAACAAGATGTGCGTTAACTGCAGACTTTCAGATTTAATTAGAGGCTATTTACATCCAAATCAGGTGAACGGTGTAGGAATTACAACAGTTTGTATATGTGCCTTCCACTTTTCAAGGGACCAAGAGTAATGGGACAATTGGCTGTTCCACTGTTCCATGGCCAGGTGTGTGTTCCCTCATTATCCCATTTACAGGGAGCAGATAAAAGGTCTAGAGATAATTTCAAGTGTGCTATTTGCATTTGGAATCTGGTGCTGTATAGAGCCAAAAAGATTAGAATTGTGTCGATGTCCCAATATTTATGGACCTGACTGTACATTAGATATTTTTCCTAATGTTTATTCATCCTGTACCTCAGTGGCAGTGGAGGAGCAGACAAGGTCTGGTTCTGCTGGTAGGTCATTGTCCAGAGGTCTCCGGGCATATTCCCTGCGGTGTTTGTCATCCACTCGTGTCAGGTACCATGTCCCTGGGAACAGATCCTTCACTGAGCCTCGAGGAATGTAGCTGGCTGCACAGACAGATAGAAGAGAAAATTATTGTCACAGTAATGGCAGGCAGAACATAGAGTTGTTTACTGAGACAGGACTCAGACTTTGAAACAAGAATTATTTAGGACCAAAAAAAATTTGCATCAGTGTTTGTATTATCACATTAAAAGCTGTTACCCTTTATATGATGATAGACATGATGAGACATCAGACATGAGTGGCAGTCATACCTAAGTGGTGTGTCTCCTCTCTCAGCTTCATGTTCTCCGAGAAGACAGCAGGTGATACCTTCGTCCTGGAGTCAAGTCTGACCTGCAGGTCACTCAGGCTGGCCACAAGTTTGTCCAGAGCAGATCCTGAAACAAACATGGATGAGTCACATGGAAGAACACACAAACTCACATGACTATATAAATTCTTTTTTTATCCATTTCACACAACTGAAATGAATGGTGAGTGACTTACCGGGTGTGTGGTCCTGTGTGACTCGTAGAGAATAAAGAGTAGCAGCAAATCCTGAACCATAGGAGAAAACTCCAACCCTCTGTCCTGCTACCTGTGAAGCTGTCTGTCTGCAACACACAGGCAACAAACATGTTATTACATACTATACTATATATACTATTGACACAGTGCAATCTTTGTCGTCTTGCAATAAATTTGAATCATTGAATGAATTAATTTCTTAGACCTACTGTGCAATGAGTGAGGCCAGGCAGCCGTAGACAGAAGGCGTGTACATGTTTCCATTCTGGTTGGAGATTAGCAGGGAGCACTTGGTCTTCTTCTCAAACAGATCTGCACTGGCCTTCATGAAGGCCTTTTCCACGTCCCGGTCAAAATAAGTCTCTTCAGGCCGTATATCTCTGCAATCCAAACCATGATTATCAGCAGCTTGTTATTGTCTAATATCTAGAATAATTTCAAAAGGAGTTATGCCAAAGAGGTATATCGAGCAGACTGACTGACCATCCGCTGACTGATACAGGACAGGCCACATGATGCTGAAGTAAACTTGTAAGCTGTTCTGTTTTCAGTGTACCTGAAGGCGTCGAGGCCTGTGAAGGGTCCTGTCTCAGTGTTGGGGTTGGGGTTGCTCAGAAAGTCATTCAGCATCAGTCTAGCCAACGACTTCTGCACCAGCTTGCAGTATGGAGAGTGAAAGACGAGATAGCCAAAGTCGTCTAGGCTGAAGCGCTTCTCTGAACCCTCTGTCAAGAAGAACAGTGAACAGATCAACAACTCCACACAGTGTAATACCAACTTTGCCTGTCTGTCCTGTTGCACCTCTGAATACGTCAGACTCTACTAGGTACTAAAATACCAACATGTCAAAGGTCATTTCAAGGTCAGGAGCAACAAGCTGACGTGCTGTGTCTTTGCATTGTCATGAATACACAATGCTCAGAGTGTAGAGCTGGAAATGTCGCTGCTTAATAAAGGTTAATAATGTGTCTCTAACAGCTTCATGTTCTCAGTAGATGTTGTAGATGTTGACACATCTCATTAATCTATCTTATGGTCACTGAACTTAGGCAAACTTCTTAGCACAACAAGCAGGTAATGTTCTAAACCTTCTTAACTAATTAGGCTGTTATCCAAGCAGTCCCTCCACTCCACATGCAGCTCCTTTTCTACAGAAAGCTACTCGACTATCAAATGAAACATATAAAGAAGATTCATCACACTGTAACTGTCACCAGTAATATTACAGCTGCTCTTACTGTGCTGTGTTTTCTGTTGGGAATCCGTACTGTACGTGTTTTAAAAAGATTCAGATGTATGATCTTGATAATATTATAATATAATAATAATAATATAATAAAATATCTTTCTTGCCCAGTTGCTGAGTCCAAACCTTGACAGTGATCTCTGATATCTCTGCATAAATAAGAGCTGATATGGTAAGTAAGTATTTTCTAACTGTAAGAAGAATATAAAGAATATATAAGAATATAAAACTTGTTGTCAATATAAAACCCACCTCTTTGCCATTGTGCATGTATCTTGGTGCGATACACAGAGTAGCAGCGGTCCAAGGCACTCAGGTAGCACTCTATGGACAACTTGCCATCCACCACAGGGTACTCAGAGACCAGGTCAGGCTTATAGAAGTCATAGGCATGCTGCATGTGGGTTCCTCGTAGACCTGGATCACAGACACAACATTTCTGTTAATAAACCACAATGACTGAGCTAGGTTTGGTATTTAGACACACAGATCAAAACATCATCATCATCATCATCTAACCAGTAGACACTTTAATTAAACCAGTCAGCCCAGCTCTCAGGTTGTCTGTGATAATTAAATCAAACTCTAGTGACTTGGTACAAAAGTTAAGTAATCAGTAAACAAGATGGGATTAGCTCACTAACAGCGGGGTCAATAAGTGAGTGTTTGAAGAGTGCTGCCAGATCAACAAACTAAGCACATCAGAAGGTTATCACTTAACTAACCTCGTTCAAAGGCCAAGGGTGCATTAGGCCCAACCAGCATGGCCACAGCACCAGCACCCCCTGTAGGCCGGGCACTTCCCGTAGCGTAGACAGCAATGTCCCCTGCTACCACCAATGCATAGCGCCCTGCAGAGAGGAAATGGACACTGTGGGAAATGACAACACTAATTCTAAAGACTGACACAGCTGCTTACTCTAAAGATTAACATGATACTGAAAAGGTAACACACATTAACATACGTTTGTTCACTCACCATCCCATGAGCTGGACTCCACCCAGTTCACAGCATTGAAAAGTGCAGCTGTGCCACCATAGCAGGCATTTGTGGTGTCAATCCCTTCCACATCTGTGTTTCCCGAGTCCTCAAACAACTGCATGATGACGGTTTTGACAGACTTCGACTTGTCGATGATGGTCTCGGTGCCGATCTCCAGCCGACCTATGCTGTCGTAGGACAGACTGTTCCTCTCCATCAGTCTCTGGACAACCGTCAGGCACAAAGAGTTGATGTCCTCGCAGTCTGAGCAGAAGCCCATTCGGGCTTGGCCCAAACCAACTGTGTATTTACCAGCTGGCACGCCATCAAACTGCTCCAGCTCACCCTGGTCCACATACTGGGACGGGAAGTAGAGTTCCATGGCAATGATACCCACGTCTTTGGGCCATGGTCCCAGGCAGTTGATTGGGGCTGATCCAGGCATCCTGAAAATAGGTTTTATATTATTTTGTTTTGTTTATTAATATGTTGTGGGTTTTTAGCGTTGTAGAGCTACAGGCTAATCGGGCGGCTGCAATGCCTCCTGACTGCTGATGTTGGAATGGGTGAGCACATACACATTCAGTACATGCAAAGCTCCCAACACTTAAACATTAGGAATAACATTGTTAGGCGGATCCAAGTGGATCTAATTTGAAGCACAAACACAAAACAAGAGTCAGCAGCATTGAAAATTAATTCTAGCATATTAGCTTCTTCTTCAGTAACATCACATAGTGTCACACCGTCAGATTAAAGGCCGATATTACTTAACGTTAGCTAACAGAAGGTTACTCACAACATAAAGGGTCTAACTAGCATGTTAGCTAGGCTCGTTACATTAGTCGTAAGCGCTTTATTAGCCTGTTTTATCTCTATAATAAAAAACTCCAGTCTTTGTGTACACAGCATGAGCTGACAGAAAACACAGCAGAAAATGTGCAAAGTTGCTAAGCTAGCAAACTATAAAAGCACGGAGGATATTTTAGATTAACGTTAGCTGCGTTAATGACGCATTTACTTTATGTCTGTTAGCTTCAGTAGCTCATCACACGCACTTGAACATCTACATGAAGATTGTGTTTGGGAGACACGGAGCAGATTATGACAGAGGAGACCAAACTGGGTGAAAGGGTAACGGGATTTCCTGAACTTAGCTAAGTCGTTTATGTCCGGGGCAGAAATCTTTAAACCCGTTAGACTCGTTGTCACTGTACTGTCAATCAATGGAAAGAGCGACCTGTTATATATCTAGATGTGTCTTACATGTTTCAGGGTTTCAGCTCACATGTTTCAACTCTGACTCAAGACACCGAATTTGACCGTTCATAACACCGAGTGACTTCGACATTGCTACCCGGACCAAATAGATGACGGACCTATATCCTCTCCGTATCCAGCTCATATGACCCACCGACAGCAGCTCATTTTAGCTAACTTTAGCCGGCCTGTGTCTATGATATAAAGAGAGTAACTCAGTCAAACCGTGACTCAACATTCAACTTTAACATGTCACACAGACATCACACAGACACCCGAGCTGTCAGGCGTCCATCGAAATGACTCAAATACTGCAGCATTGTAAAGCTCCGTAAAGTTCTCACCTGTGTTTGAAGTTAATCCGGCGATAGAGACAGTTACCGCTCCGTTCTTCTTACCGAACCCACAAATCCACCTCAGTCAGTCCGGTAAAAGTGTATTTATATATGACGATGACAGAGCAGCGGACACCATGAACTACAGCACCTGGCTTCTGATCCAATCACAGCTCACAGACGACATGCACGCTACCGAGTCCCGCAGGTTTATGGCCAATCCAAATCAGGAATTACAACCACGCGCGAGAGCTGTATCGGCGGTCCAATAGCGTGGCATGTACGATGTCTGGTGAGAGAGAAGCAGCCAATCAGATAGGTGAAATAATTCCTGGCGCGGTACACAGCACAGTGGGCAGCCCTTGAATTACAGCGTGCCGCGTCCGTGGCAACAGGCCCCCATTCATGCATTCCTGTCCTGACTGTACTCACCTGTCCGATTATGGCCCGTCAGTACTCAGGTACTAATACTGAATGACCATGTTATTATATATATTTACAGTTTTAATTATCATCTACATTAGTTTGTTCTGCAAGTGGCCGAGCTTTGAATAATTTATATTGATGATGTCAGTGTCGTTTAAACACATTCATACATCAGATTCAGCTTTATTCCCAAGAAGGTTTTCACATACATACAAGTAGTTTGTCATACATTAAAAAAATAGTAATATAAAAAAGTACTAAAAGTACTAAATATATAAACAATATAAATATGTTTTAATATAGGTAATGTGCAAGTGTTCAAAGTGCAGTCAGAACGTGAACAGCAGAACTCCAATCAAATCCAGTTTGAAATGTTTATTCAGTCCTGAGAGAACAGTATGAACCATGTCACTGTACACTGGGTACTGCTGTCTGTCACTTAGAAAAAGTTGATCCGAAATGGACAAACAGGTTGCCAAAAATATCTACCATCTGTACTAAACTGATCAGAGCCGCAGAGAAAGGAAAGAGCGGCCTTAATCTGAGGACTATTTTTGATCCTCACGCGGACTGGATGAGGCGCTGCCGGTGACATCTGAGTGCAGGACTTCAGTGACTTATGTCATATGATGGAAAAAAATTATATTTAAAAAAAAACCATACAGAACCTTGAGAGAACGTTCATAGTGAATTCATAGTGCAGTATTATCATCTGTCTTTACAGTCTTAAAGTCACAGAGACATTATTGAATTCAATGACAAACAACTGTTTGAGTGCAGAGCTGTCATCAATGAAAATAATCCCCAATATAAAACAGATTTGACTTTGTTTACACTTTTTACACTTACCAGACAATTCCATATGTCTTATTTCATAGTTTTCAGATGTTTTCAGTGTTACGCTGCAAAGCAGAAAGTAAAATAAAGAAAAAAATCATTAACAGAGAAGATGTGTCAAAACTTTTGACTGGTACTGTGATATGCACTAATCTAAATTTACCTGATTAGTATTCGTTACTCTGTCTTTAATTGATCTACTGCATAGGCCATATTCTTCATTTCTAATATTTATGCCATCACATAATGCTGAAATAATAACATAATAACTTATATATCCATTGTGTCTGAGCCATTTTTGTATTTGAGTCATTAGTATCTGTGTGTTTGTCTGTTTGTGAGTATGTGTGTGAAACTGAATGTGATCATTTGGTGTAGTTACCTTTCAGCACAGTAGGTGGTGTGTGGAGCACAGAGAAAGAACAAACAGGTGAATTAGTAATCACATTTATATACCACCTGAGAGTTGAGAGTAACATATTTTTAATAATTAATAAGTACATCCAAAGCCAAATCTGGATCTTCCTTCTGTTACCAGTCAATATTTCTTACTTTATCATAGTAATTATATTATTATTATATTTAAACAGCATTTTATTCTGACCAGGTTTTAAACCTTTGAGTACAGTTGAGAAGACTATGCTAGCAAATAGAGCAATAATTTAAGAATAATGTTTCTCAATGTAAAATTGCAAATAATCTGTGGACATCTTCTGCAGTCCATAGCATCAATAAAAGAGAGAATCAGAGGAATTCTCTGTATGTTAGTGACAGGGTCAAAAACCAATGCTGGATGGTCATGATTTTCAAAAACAGACAGGATTCTCTCAGTGCATGGGCTGAGGAACACTTCATAAACCATCATCAGTAAACTCAGTTTATCTCTGCATCCACAAATGACAGCTGAAACAAACATACATAAACCAGATCCAGAACTGTCACCACCTTCTGTGAGCCTGAGCTCATTTAAGATGGACTGAGGTGAAGTGGAAAACTGTCCTGTGGTCTAAGAAGTCCACATTTGGAATTCTGTTGGGAAATCATGGACACCGTGTCCAGGTACTATTCACCTCTCCAGGATCTGTACTCCTCCAGGACTCTGAGGTGTGCAGAAAAGCTTGGAGGAGGCATCGGGCCGAAAACCTCACACCACAGATTTTTTTTTTAGTCTGGCATTGGCCTCATCAACAAGCCCACCCCCTCCCTTCCTTATATTTTTACTGAATGTTTGTTATGCACCAATTTTAGATTGTTAGCATATTTTATGGAACTGGGAGACACTTCCACAGACAAATATTATTTAACAGATGGATTCAGAGAAAGCTTGAGACGCAATGTCTGCTGCATCAAACTACTGACTGTAGCTAGAGCAAAACAATTTTTTAAAGTTGATAATTGCAGCTGATAATTGTTAATTAGTTCAGTTTTTGTACTAAATTATTTGGAGCTTAAAGCGGAGTTTCAGGAGCCGGACCACACCTCAACAGCGCCACTTCCGACAGTCCTATAAATACCCTCCTTAACCCCGTGGTTCCGTTCACGCTCGTATTCCGCACGCCCTTCCCACCCACCCCATTTCTTTCACCTTGTCTTCTCTCTTTCCTAGGGCCTGTCAGGGGTCCATCCTGCCCGGTTGCTACAACGGATTCCCTACCGACGCTTCCCCCACACCGCAGCATCAGACCCAAGAACTTCACAAGATCATTCTTCGTCCGCAATCATTAATTTGTCATTTTGATTCTTCTGTACACGTGACATCCATTGGGTCAGAGGGTGTCACTCCCTGTACAGATTGTAAGGCCCTTCAAGGCAAAACGTGTTCGTGACTTTGGGCTATACGAATAAAATTTGATTCGAATAATAATTCTAACGTGTCTTGTTGATGGTGTGGTCCGTGCTAGTGAAATGATTCAAAATACTGTGAAGAATCTACCTGTCAATTTATGGGTTCTCTTGCAGAAACAAAAACAAACAAATTGACACTGATTTAAAAGAATCTTGTGATAAACCACTAACACTACAGGAAGTTGTATCTGCTATTGAACATCTCAAGCTCAATAAATCTCCAGGTGTTGACGGTGTTACCTCTGAATGTTACAAAATCTTTTCCAAAAAGCTAGCACCCTTCCGCCTTGGTCTTCTTTCAGAATGCGTAAATAATGAATCCCTTCCTCCAGCTCTAACCCAAGGCCTTATAACCCTAATACCCAAACCAAAGAAGGATTTACTCCTTATCGACAACTGGCACCCAATTTCTTTACTGAATCATGACTACAAAATGTTTGCTTTGATATTTGCTAAGAGAATCAAATTCATTTTAGAATACATAATTGATGAGACTCAATCTGTTTTGATGAGTAATAGACATATCTCCAACAATGTAAGATTAGTACTTGATTTAATTGATTATTCTGACTTATGTCTTGATGAAAGTTTCATTCTTTTTTTAGATTAATATTCCATGCCCTAGAAAAATTTGGTTATGGTTCATATTTTAGCAGTGCTATTAAAACATTGTATAAAAATGGAAATTCAGGAAATCAGATTGCATGCTGGTACTTCTCCTTGTTTTTTCCTTCAACACGGGGTCAGACAGGGATGACCCATATCACTTTTTTTTTTTTTTGCTTTGTACGCAGCTCCTCACAGACTCTATAAAACTTAGTAAAAAAAAAGATAGCTCTCAGGTACCTTTAGCTATTAACATAATAAATCCTCCCTTGCATCTTGACTCTGCTTGAACATTGAGAAATGTGAATTGCTTGCTCTTAAATCTTGCAATATCCCTTCTATATGTAGTATACCCATAAAAGACTCTGTTACTGTTATTAATCAAAATAAGGGAGCCAGGTGCAATTTGAATTTTAACCTAATTATTGATAAAACCCAGAAAAACTGAATCAGTGGCTTCAGAGAGATTTGTCATTGAGAGGCAGAATCATATCAACCAAAGCCGAGGGAATATCCTTTATCCTTTAATGTTGCTTTATCTCTTGACATTAATAAAAAAGGTTTTAAAAGTTATTGACAAAATGCTATTTAACTTTGTAGGGAAAAACAAAACTCATTACATTAAAAAATCAGTAATAATGAACACATACAGTATAGTAAGGGAGGTCTCAACTTTTTTGACTTTCACACCTTAAATAATACTGTCAAAATCAATTGGCTTAAACAATTTATCAAGAACCCATCTTCAATTTGGAATTTTAAGAGTCTACTTTAAAATATAATATCCTAATTCCTATTAGTGAATTTAATGTTGTTATAAATGCAATCCCTGCTGGTGTCTCTGTGTTATTTAAAAGCACAACAGGACAGAATCCAACATTATCGTATAAATCCTACCAAACTTGCAATTGGCTAGATTTGTTTCTCATCAACATGCAACAGTAACCGGTCTAGACATGCTTTTATTTATTATCAGAAAGAAGTTGTATCAATTCCATGTAGTGATGAAGAAAATACACATTTAACATCGTATAGACTGATTGAATCAAGTAATATCTAGGGGAAGCCTTTAGCCCCTTGGGTTGGTTCCTTGATCAAGACAATACATTGGAGATAGTACAGACTCATTAATCAGGTGACGTCAAGAAACATCTACTAGCCCCTATAGTGTTTAGGCCTTGGTCTTGTGACATGCTAAATATGTGCCTTTCCTTCACACCTGTCCTATTGTTTCTGTGATTACCTCAGGTGTTAATGGGCAGTCCCTACCCTTTTACCTATTCTTTGATCACGGTTGTTTCCATGTATAAAAATGCTCCCTTTCATTTGCTCTGGGTCAACTCACTGGATCAGATACCCTCTGTGACCGTCAGTTCACCAGTGTGCCGGCATGCTTCTTAATAAACACACCACCACAGCAAAGATCTGGAACTTACCTGCTAAGTATAAAGTAAAAGAAGTATCCTTAAAAATAATCCGCAGAATTTACCCTTCTAAAGTTTTTTTCACATTTAAAAAATGTCACTGATACAAGTTGCTCTCTCTTGTTATATGGGATGCTCTGAAGATGTCTTTCATTTGTTTTGGTCTTGCCCTTTTTCCACCAGTTTCTGGGTAGATGTCTGTAATTTGATTTCCCTTTCCACTGAGCCAGATTTTTCCCTTTGTTTTGAAAATGTACTGTTTGGCTTCACTGTCTTTCCATCTACCAAGTTAGCGAATATTACATCATTAATTTTATCATCCTTTTTGCCAAATGGCACATTCACAAACGTCGATACACAAATCCAAATCCTTTTTTCTTACTTTTAAGAACAAAGTCAAACAGTATATTAAAACTATTGAAAAATCTAATAACATAAAAGCTATCAAGCCCTTGAATCTATGTGCTCTCTACAATGTCTCTTTATAATGCAATCTGTTAAAAATGCTTTTATGTAACCCCCTGGTGGTAATCTTTGTTGCTGTGTTGAATTGCATTGTTTTGCACAGTTCCTAATAAAGTTTTATTTAAAAAATGAAGATGAATCCTGGGAACTACCGTAAGCCTGCAGGAACAAACGGTGCAGCAGCCTAAACAATTCCTTGCCTCTTAAAGGGGTTTGGTGTGAGCACCATCTTTGGGGCAACTTGTGCAACTTCAGTTCTACCTTCATAATCCATCCATATTCTGTAACCTCTTATCCTCATCAGGGTCACAGGGGACTGGAGCCTATCCCAGCTGACTCTGAGAGGCGGGGTACAACCTGAACAAGTCACCAGCTCATCACAAGACATAGAGACAAACAACCATTCATACTCACATTCACACCTATGGACAATTTAGAGTCACCAATTAACAAATAGAGATAAATGATCCTATTTATGACACTTTTATGTCACTGACATGGTACAAGCACTCCTTATGCTTGAAAAACATCAATGCAATGACAAACACGACCACAGGAGCAGACAGGCTCATCATGCATGAGTTTTGGCTTTGTTGCCCACTTGCTCAGCCATGAAGCTCATTACTGTCACTTTGATTGCACTACACCTCACTGTGTGTGTGTGTGTGTATAGTATAGTATAGACAGTTAATGGATGATTATAAATATGAATGCAGTATAATTAATAAGAATGTAGCTAGCATCATGGCTAGCTCTGGTGGTTTGGATTTTTAGGAAGCCAAGCAACTTCCCCTTTTCCTCATTCATTAAAAACGGTGTACACTGTAAACAGCCCAAAGGTGAGCCATCTACTGCCCCTGCTTGCACTGCTACCCACACAGACTCACACCGGGGACGTAAGCGCCACGGTTTTGCTGTGTCCTCTGCCCGGCGTCAACTCACACTCGGTTGAGTCCCGTGTACATGTGAATGTTTCTTACTACCTGAAACACCAGTATTATAAAATCATTGTTGATGCAATTGCCATTCATGCCGTCATACCTGCTGGCAGACGTCACTCACTGCGTGATGTGATAGCCCAAAGATGATTTTGACTTGATTACCCCATAAACAGTCACAGCTTCCCTATCATAGCAGCTTAGTTTTTGTTTAGAACCTATATAAAAAAAACCCTCTATGCTTTTTTAAGCATAGAGTTGTCACCTTGTTTTGAAAGAAACATTTTTCAGGAACATGCTGCATCTGTTGCATTTATTAATGTATTCCAGCCTGTTTTCCTCTTAAAATGTAACAGATCATCTGAAAAGTTTAGGAATCTCTCCCTCAGAGTTTGAGGCCCCCAAATAGCATCCTGCAGAGGCCCCCTAACAGCTGGAAACAGGCCTGACAATGAATGTGTCTTCTTTAAAGGTAATACTGAAAAACAGAGAATCTCTTTATTTCACGCTCTAATATCCTGGATTAATAATAGCATTATTTTTGATGTATTATTCTAAGATACAAAAATTGACCTTGTTTAATAATAATATTATGATATATAACAATAATTTATACAAATATGATATATAATACAATATTATATACACTATAATATTTTTATAAACCGTACTTGATCTATCAGTGTATGTCCCTTATATAGTTTGTGTTCATTCTATTTTTTTAATTCTATAATGGTAATGATTGATAGCCTTTCAGTTAGTAACATTAAATTTCATACAATAAAGAAGAAAAGATGAAGAAAGGTAACAGGTGATCATACACTAATGTTAGTTATGATTTATGAATATTATATTCCATTTTTGACACTCTGTAAATCGAGGCCCATCATGTCACACACGATACCTTTAAAGTGAGGAATGATATTGTACCATCACTCTTTGATGGTGATGGGAAAACAGCATGCATGCTGGTATCTTTATTAATTAGCAATGAATCATACATCAATAATAGACTAACATATAGAAAAATAAAAATCCATGACTATATTTTAAAGATTCCCCAGAATTTCACAAATCGTTCAATCGTTCAATTCAGAGGAGCTCATAGGAAGAGGAGCCAAACAGACCCTGACTTCACTGTAGTCCACACCCTGCTGGTGTTTCTGCTTCTGTCCCTTTGAGGTAGACACTGGATACAAAATGTCACCATTCCTACACTGTGGATGATTGGATATGGATATCATCATCTTCAAATAAATGTCAAGACACAGACCATACAGTAAATCCCAGATTTTGGAGCCATACACCACAAATCAGGTGCCACTGCTGATGAAATAAAGGCCATATGTTAGGAATAGAATAGAATTCTTCCCATGTGAGTAGTTGTATTTTGCAATGTCATCAAAGCAAGGAAGGGTGTGGCTGCAGAAGGCTCAAATTGACTATGTTTGTGCCCTGACTTTATCCTCTCAGGAGTTGTTTTTCTTTGTACTCGGTCACTTCTTCAGCAGCTCTTCAATTCATAATCTGACCATGACTATATCTGACCTCAAACTAACCATAACCTGTAGGATTTTGTGGGAAACGCTTTTACAAGGCTGCAGAGAAAACAATGTCTGTAAGACTGAGATCAGGGAAAAAAACCCTGAAGTACTGCAAAGGTTGAGCAGTAGGTGCATCAAGCTAGAGGCACTGACTGTTTATGTATGAGAGCATATCTACTTCCTTTTACCTTCACAACAAATACACACCCGACACAGCAGAGCAGAGTAGAGCGCAACACATCACAACTTTGTTACCTGTTTTTTAAAGTTGCTCTTGTTACTTGTTGTTGTTATGGTTGTTCTTGTTACTTGTTGTTGTTCTTGTTACTTCTTGTTGTTATGTTGCTCATGTTGCTTGTTTTTATGGTTGTTCTTGTTTCTTGTTGTTGTTATGGTTGCTCTTGTTACTTGTTGTTGTTCTTGTTACTTGTTGTTGTTATGGTTGCTCTTTTACTTGTTATGGTTGTTCTCTTGTTACTTGTTCTTATGGTTATAAAACAAATGATCAGCAATCATAGAACAGCACATCTCCAGAGCAAAGTCTCACAGACTGACTCAGCCACAGTTCACACTTGATCAAAGTCAAAAATCTCAGTGACATGGGTGCATTTTAAAATGTGTGGAACTGTATCAAGAGAGAACGGATACATGTGGGATCAATTTCATTACAGCACATGAGAAAAATGCAGTGTGAGAATTCTTCATCTCCACTGCAATCCCAACTGATTTTTGATATGTGTCCATTATTGATTAGACTTGCAATAAATAGCACAGCTATATTATTTGAAGTGGTGAACATTCAGTAACTGAAAACATCCACCTGTGGTGATTGTGGTGAAGAGATGTGCTTTTATTTTGAAGCCTACGGTCGGAGCTGTGTTGTACATCCTGACTTGAGGCTGTGTGGGGGGGGCAGGCTGTGGATCGGGTTGCAGGGCTGTCGCAGTTTGATTCACAACCATTTCCTAATTCACAGCATCGTCAGAGAAGAAGGAAGTGCGGCCATGGCGCTGGGACTCAAAGAACGGTTCGAAAAGTTCCTCCATGAAAAAAACATCATGACAGATGTTCTGGCCAAGGTCGAGGCCAGAACGGGAGTGAGCAGGACGTACATCGCTCTCGGTGAGTGTTGACACACAAAGAAGAAGAATAGGAGGAGAGCGCGTGCATCACAGAGAACAAGATGATACGAAGCAGGGAGTGAGCGCGTGGCACATTTAGAACGTCACAGAGGACGTGAAACATGAATTGAATCAGTGTTAGTGACAGATGTTTGTTGTAATAGACTGTATGGCATCATGTCGTTTATGTGCGCGCATGTGTGTGTGTGTTCCAGCTGTCATCGGTATCATCGCCGTTTACTTGGTCATCGGTTACGGAGCCTCTCTGCTGTGTAACCTCATCGGCTTCCTCTATCCTGCCTACATATCGTAAGTGTGTTATCCCACTAGCAGTTTGGACGAGGAGGGGCCTACCAGCACCCCCACCAACACACACACACACACGCACACAGATATAGGTTTGTTTTTTGAATAAAAGCTGTTTCCTGTCTGTGACGTCGATGGTGATGAAGATGATGATTCATAAGTAGAATCAGGACTTTCCCTCTGATAATCTTGTGATGATGACTTGATTATGTTGTTGTCTCTGATAACACTGCCCTGCTGTTCTCATGATCATCTAGAGTGTAATGATCTGGTTATCTTCAGTTATGACACAGCTGGTCCGTGTGTTCGTCCACACAGGATCACACGTGGACCTTGCTGTGTCCTCCTCTTTTTTTCTGGGTTGTGAGGAGTGACTCCAGCTAACCAGGCTCTGTTACTGTGATTGCACAGACAACATTTGATGGCTGTAGTTAATGTTGTGCGATTACTTTTTGAGAAGACGAGCAGCTCATGCTGTCATACATGATTTATGAGTTCAGCTCTCTGATGGGTTGAAGGAAGTCAGTCAGAGCAGAAACCACAGATCATCATGACTCTCAGAAATGAGTCAGAGTTCCTGCCAGATATTCGGGTATAAGCAATAATTAGTCAAGTTACACTTAACACAGTTAACACTTGGCTGTACATTAATAAGAGCTTAACAATGAAATCTGTCTGTGGGACAGTCAAGTGTTTGTCCCACACGTCCATTTTAAAATGTGTGAGGGAACAGATGATGAGTAGTGCAGTTAGCTCAGACTGATCTGTCAACAGCCTCCATGCTGACAACATACACAACACTTTGCATACATTTACATTCTCCTACTGCAGAATGCTGTAAAATACATATTACATCATCACAACACACACATACATGCACTCTGAAGTGCTTTGCCATCTTGATCTTTGTTCAGACTCGAGTTGAGCTTAGGAGTCAGTTTGATTTTCACATTTGTACATACACTTTGATATTACATCATCAAATGCTGCACGGTCCGCCCAAACCTGCTGGGTGTGTGTGAGGTGCTGAGGCTTGCCTTGATGTAGAAACAATGAAACAGTGAACTTCGTCATAGATAACAGTGAACTGGACCGAGAGCTCCAGAACTGCTGATGGTGTTGTCAGTTCACACAGTGCTGCAGTGACGCCTCTCTAAAGTTCAGTACTCATTGAACTGGTGGAGGCTGTAGTTTGTCATACTGTTAGACCATACAGCATTTCTAATATTGACTCTGCACTCATCAATAGACAGAAATGTGCTTGTGCTGTCACATGGACCAGACACAGACTGACAGCCAGTAGAACCTCACAAGTCCTCGTCCTTGCTGCAGCAGAGAATTTATGATTATTAAAGATAAACGTTGTGTGGTATCCATTAAGTACTGATGATGAGTCATTTGAAACAGACAAGAATATAAAGTGTGTGGAGCTCACTCAAGTCCAGTGACTAAACTTAAATGTCTGTAGGGATGTTATAGAAACATGCAGGATCTGGATTTAGTCCTTGTTCATACTGGTTATATTTAGGCACTTGAAGTGGTCGAATAAGCCTCTTGATGAAATGAGACTATTCCCAGCTAATGGAGTAAGGGTCTTGGATTTCTTTCAGCAGCTGGAGCCAAATGTTAGTTTGTCTGTTGAGTTAAAGCTGTTAAACTGTGAGGATGATCATGCTATCAGTAGCTGAGATGGCGGTTAGAGGGACTGCCCACATTATGTCAACACAACAGCCCTGCACATCCTGCCATCAGCACACTTCTGCGCAGCTAAAGGCCTGTTCACCAGTCACATGCACATACACCTTTTGTAGTGTTCTGACAGCAACAAGGTTTGAAGTTTGTACTGAAGTTTTTGGAGTGAACAGTAGGAGTGTTGGGATGATGTGGTCTACAGTGGAGCTGTTTGTTAGCCCTGTTAGTTTGTTAAACAGCATAGAAGCGTGTGACTGTTGAAACAAAGAGGAGCTTTGACGGTGACACATGCCTCAGGGAGAACATGAAGACATGATGAAGCAAACAATGACTGCTGACTGGTGTCTCTATTATCCTTTCATGCTGTGGTGTGCTTGGTAAGAGATAAACCAAAATAAACAATAGAAACATCCATGAACCAAAATAAAAGGTGTGCACAGAGATGCCCAGTTTATTGTATAGAAATAATACTTTATAACATATATGTTATAAAACAAATCTACAGACAACACAATTATAACAGCAATTTCTTATATTATTAATAAGTAATAATAGTAAATAATTGTAATAACTTCCCCATTTCACTTTGAATTAGTTTTCTGTGGCCTAGATCATTACTGAACTACTGCGGTTGCTCTGTAGTCACTCAGTGTTCTATTGAACAGCTTTAAACTGTGATTTGTATGTTCAGCTGTTCTGTGATCCAGCTCCAGCAGAGCTAACCACACACCAAACTTCACTTTCTATTTTGAAGTTTCGGGAAGAGCTGTGCTGAAGTAACGTGCCTGTTTCTTCCAGCTTGTTGGAGTTATTTTTATTCACTCGACACTGAAACAGGAAACATATTTTGATGCTAACTTTGACCAATGACTGCTGATTCCTTCTGTTCTTATTGAACTCTTCTCAGAGGATCTTTGTCTCTCTCCTTGTCTGGTTCAACAACTGAACAGCATTTTACAAAAAAAACTGTTTCATTTACAGTCGTCCTGTCAGTCTTCTGACTGTCAAGCTTCAGGCACAGCTGTGAACCAGATCATATTACTCGTCCAGAGGAAGAGAAAGGAGGGGCGTGGATCAGCAGAGGCTTGTGTTAGAGGATTAGTGGGACAGACACTAAGCAACATGCCCTGTTTGACCACAGACCATCAGAACAGTCAATAGCTGACTGTGATTGCAGCCTATCAGACAGAGCCGAAAGATCAACTTCCTCATATATTGGTGTCACACTCACATACGGAAGTCTACAGTTGACAATGTTACGGTCAAGTTTAACAGAGAGAGATGAACGAAAGGAAGGAGACGAGTGGACGTTTCAGTGCTGACCATTCATGTGCAATCATTTCTCTCATGTCCTGTTCTGCTCTTTTTGCAGCATTAAAGCCATTGAAAGTGCCACCAAAGACGATGACACTAAATGGCTGACCTACTGGGTGGTGTATGGACTCTTCAGTGTGGCAGAGTTTTTTGCTGATATCTTCCTGTCCTGGTTCCCGTTCTACTATATTGGAAAGGTAAAGCAGCTTAGGTCTGCTCTGTGTGTGTGTTTCAAACACTGAAGAGGACGTGATCAAAGTCGAGTGTGCAGCTCTTCCTTCCTCACTCTCATATCTTACTTACTGTTTGTGTGTGTGTGTGTGTGTTCGGAACTAATCAACATGTTGAGGGTGGAGTACACTGCACTGATGATAAAGCGTGTATGAGTGCTTGGAGCTCTGTCAGCAGTTTCAGGTCCAGAGAGTCTGTGTTTGCTTTAAAGGATGTTACAGTGTTAAGGCACCCGCACCTCCTGGTTTGTTACACAGAATCACACAGTGTCGTTCTCTGCTCATCTTTCAGTGAAGAAAAACTCTCTAGCTCTCATATAAATGAACATTTCCTCCAACCTCTTTATCAGCTGCCATTGCTGACACACACCTGGTGTTAAACCACACCCGCAGCTCAGTACTTCCTCATAGGGCACTGCCTGAAGCCTCTCTCTCTCCCTGTCTCTCTCTCTCTGCCTGTCTCTCTGTCTCTCTCTTTGCCTATCTCTCTGTCTTTCTCTCTGTCTCACTCTCTCTGTCTCCCTCTCTGTCTCTCTCTCTCTGCCTATCTCTCTGTCTCCCTCTCTGTCTCTCTCACTCTCTCACTCTCTCTGTCTCTGTCTCTCTCTCTCTCTCTCTCTCTCTCTCTCTCTCTCTCTCTCTCTCTCTCTCTCTCTCTCTCTCTCCTGTATAAAATAAAGCGGTCGTGGCAGATGGCTGCCCACCATGAGGCGGGTTCTGCTCGATCTATCTGTCTCTTAAATGTCCAGTGTGTAAGATTTGGGGCCTTTATTTTCAGAATAAGGCAGACATGGAATACAGTATTCATTACTGTGTTTTCATGCATGTATAATCACCTGAAAATAAGAATCCTTTTATTTTTGTTATTTAAAAATCATCCTTTTATATCTACAGTGGGAGCAGGTCCTCTTTCATGGAGGCGGCCATTTCTACAGTAGCCCAGAACAGACAAACTAAATACAGACTTTAGACAGAGCGTTTAAAGTGTTGTTTCTCCTTTACACCAGGAAGGTGAGGGTGATGTGAGGTGATTGCAATGCAGCAAGCCACTAGATGCAACTAAATCCTGCACACAGGACATTTAAAGGAAGTTGTTCCTTGATGACATCAGACAGTCTTCTCACCTCTTTTGCTCAGGTGTAGACCTGTTCCATGTGTACAGTGTTATGATATAACTTCTGTTATGATTCAGCATTTAGTAGTGGAATTAGAATGTTCTCTTCTTTTAAACTTGAGGCACATAATAAGAAGATTTTGATGTGATAATCATTTTTATGGTCCATGGTCTATGTAGAACACTGTAAACCAGCTGTGCTGCCACAGTTCAGCCCCCACAGCTGGAGTCAGGAGAAAAACATGAATCTGACCTCTGGTTAGTTACCTGTATACACAAATTAATAGGACTAACACATGTTAAGTATACTTACATCTCTGTCCTCTTCATACACAGTAATATAACTTACAGTAAAAGTGTCATTGAAACAAAATTCAGTGTACAATTAAAACAGTGTTAGAGTACAAAGAAAGCATTTGTCTGTTAGGCAGTTCAGCACCAAATCACAGGTGGGGAGTGGGTGGAGCTGAGGCAGGCTGAATGAAGCCTGGTTGCTCAAACAAGCCACCCGTGACAGCACCCACCTGTTAATCAAAGCGTCCACGCTCTTAACCCTGCCTAACTTTAAGGCTTAATATAATGTGAAGAGGTGAGTTGTATATAAATTCACCCTCAGCACAGTTACAATGATACACCTGTCAGCTGGCTTTAGGACCAACACATGAAGAAGAAGAAGATGTTGGAACACTCATGTAATATCAATAATCTGTTATTCCAAATCACACAGATCAAAATAATACTGCATATGTAACATTGTCTAAATAACATGAACTGTGATTTCATTAATAATAGCCCATTCAAAATAATCATGTCTCTTTTATTTTGTCAATCAGTTTCCTCATTCTATTTTTTTAAACCATGATTTCAGCTGTAACACTGTAGCCTTAATCTTGATTTGTTTGTTATGTGTCATGACATGTATGGACTTGTGTGACACACCCAGTGACTGAAAAGAAAAAAAAAAAAAGAGCATTATAAATGAAAGTCTGGCTTGCGACAGGTGCAACAAATAGCATGAAACCACAGAAATGTCAGTTTGACAGAGCAGACAACACTGAGATGTTTGAACCATACACTCCACTGTAGCCCTCAGACAAAGAAGGGAAGGCTGAGCTTTGAAGAAGATGGGTGGGAGCTGAATGTCAGGGTCAGCAGGCAGATGAAGAATGATCCTAAACAGAATGACTGGATATGTTGAGCCGGTGTTTAAATACTGTAGAGCTGAAGTGAGGTGAGCTGAGCTTAGCAGGGAGGGAAACCACACCCACAAATACACAACAGCTCAACAGCTGGAGGAACAGCTGTGATCATCCAAGGTTGACTTTTTCATTTTTCACACTCTTGAATAGTTTGAGATGCTGTAATGTAACTGTGATGTGTGTGTTTGATGACAGAGATCTTGTCTTCTTTCCAGTGTGCCTTCTTGGTGTGGTGCATGGCTCCTACTCCCTCCAATGGATCAGTCCAGATTTACAACCGCATCATTCGACCGTTCTTTCTCAAGAACGAAGCCAAGATTGACGATGTGGTAAAGAACCTGAAGGACAAGGCATCAGAAGCTGCTGACAAGTTCAAAGATGAGGGTGAGTATCTATCTATCTATCTATCTATCTATCTATCTATCTATCTATCTATCTATCTATCTATCTATCTATCTATCTATCTATCTATCTATCTATCTATCTGTCTGTCTGTCTGTCTGTCTGTGGTAATTCTGAGATTTCTTTCCAAACACATTAAATATGTTGGAGAATAGTTACTAGAATAGTAGAATAGTTATAGTATTTTGTGGGCGGTCCTTAAGGGGTGGCTCGATGACATACTGAGGCCACCCTGAGCATAATCTCTCTAACCCACAAGGTATAAAAACCTTCAGCGTTTTAGCATCTGTGCTTCTCTCTATGTTAAATAGACTGTACTTATATAGCGCCTTTCTAGTCTTCTGACCACTCAAAGCTCTTTACAGTACATATCTCATTCACCCATTCACACACATTCATACACTGATGGCATTGGCTGCCATGCAAGGTGCCAACTGCTCATCAGTTTGAGGAGCTACCCATTCATACACATTCACACACTGATGGCACAGCCTTCGGGACGACATTTGCCACATGCAGACTGGAGGGGATCGAAGCGCAGTGGACGGCCAGCTCTACCTCCAATCATCAGCATCTAGTATTGAGTACTGACCCTGCTTAGCTTCCGAGATTGGGCGTGTTTAGGTGGTATGGCCGTAAGCCAAATGCCACATGCTAGCTACTTTTTAAAAATTTTGTCATAAACGATATTTTTAATCATTCAAATTTGGCTGCTGGTTAATAACACTTTCGTCTTTGGTCTGACAAACTCAGAACACATATTTTTATTTTAAACAAACTTTAAAGATGACTCTCATATCTGACAGAACAGTCCAATGATGGAATTACTAATGACTACACACATTGACTGATGGTTTGGTGACTGGCATGCTAACTATGATTTAGCATATAAACGGCAACATTGTGAATGATCCACCTCAAATGAACTTGCAGACAGACAGGATTTATTTCTAATCTGCTGTTTAAATTGGTTAATGTTTAAATTTTCAATATATTTTGAATATATTTTATGAAGTAACCGCCATGATTTCTCATGTTGCTGTGTTCACCTGTTTGCTGATACATTCAGTCTGATGTTTCCACAGCTCCTCACTCTGTGTGCTCTTCACTGTTTACCTGCAGTCACTCAGCTGTTTGTTTAGAGTCCAGCTGATGTCAATGAAGTATTGAGTTTAACAAATAGCAGCTTAGTAATGAACAAAAATACAGCCAAGTGGAAGATCAGGATGTTCAGAGCTGTCAGAATCCTGTGTGACATCTGTGTTGTCTGTCCACAGCCAAGAGAGCCACAGCAAACATCATGTTTGAGGAGAAGAAGAGCACCTAAGAAGGAGCTGGAGTCCCGTCTGGAGCCGACTATTGTCGAAGAGAGAATGTTGCCTTGCTTGTTTTTAAGGGATTGTGTTCAGGTCCTCAATGTTCATCCAGCCTGTATTAGATGTTACATGTGTCATGTATCAACTGAAGCCTTTCCCAGCTCAGTTTACTTATTTAACTTTGCCTTCTGGAGGGCTGTCAGAGAAATGTACTCTTGCCATGATTCGCTTTATGAACCAAATAAAAACAAACTTGCTGAAGTGCTTATCTGATTCTCTTTCTTTCAGTCTGTGTGTGCGGATGATACTTGATGTTGATTGACGGTCATCCACAGATACATCAACATTCTCGTTCTTTACAGGTTCAGACTTATGGAGTTGGGATATTTTCAAATGGAGTCTGAAGATGATTTCTAGACTTGAAAAGTCAAAATACGTTACATTACAGAGGACAGACAGTCTGATGACAAAAGAGGTTATCACACAGTCGCAAGAGACACCTGTTCACCCCCATATACATGCTGGAAAATGTTGGGAAGAGGTGTTGGACAACTTGGCTCGCCCCGTTGCCACGGCAACTAGCTCTGAATAAGCATCAGAAAATGGAAGTATGGATGTTTTGATTGACATCCATTTTCTGTAACCACTTTGTCTTCATGAAGGTCGCCGGGGGCTGGAGCTGAACCCAGCTGGCATCG
This sequence comes from Nibea albiflora, assembly GCA_014281875.1. NCBI lineage: Eukaryota > Metazoa > Chordata > Actinopteri > Sciaenidae > Nibea > Nibea albiflora. The sequence continues at coordinate 1,613,386 of CM024803.1, forward strand.
GGAGAGACACACAGAGACACGTGCTTCTGTTCATATCTGACGCTACAGATATGAAACTGAATACTGAGAATTAGAACTGAATTGTTACTTCTAATATATATTTATCAATGACACGCCAAGCCTACATAATTATTCTACTAAATTAATAACCAAGAGGATTTTAACCATTTTGAAATAATATTGTTCAACACATTGACTAATATTGGTCATAAAATGAACTTCTGTTGGGCTATGTTGTCCCACTGCAGTGACAGCTCTCTGAACATACACGACAGACAGATGTTTAAGTGCTGTTGCATCTTTACACATTTCAGTGTGCTGACTCATCAATGAGAAGAACACCACAATGATAAACTTCATGAATTAATTTATGCCTAGTCAGGCATGGTATTGGTTGAGGATCAGTCACATCTCCCTTTACTGAAAACTCTCTCTCTCTCTCATAATCTGTAAACATACCTGTCTCATTAATGTATGTAAATGCATGTTACTAACTAAATTTCTTCCCTGGAGTTTCTGTGCTCTCTCGTCCAGCAGGTTCTCATGGATCGTGGCTGCTGCTGTGGTCATGCATGACTACATATATTATTACTGTCATTATTGCTACCATATCTCCATTAGTTTATTGTTAGTTAATGATTTACTGCTGCTGTGCATCTGTGTCTCTCTATCACAGGTTCCACTGCTACTGTAATCATTCTACCATTCATTGTAATTGTACAATATGTCTGTGTTGATTGTTCTGTACATGTGACATCCATTGCACATCTGTCCGTCCTGGGAGAGGGATCCCTCCTCTGTGGCTCTTCCTGAGGTTTCTTCCACATTTTTTCCCTGTTAAAGGGTTTTTGTGGGCAAGTTTTTCCTCACTGGAACCGAGGGTCTAAGGACAGAGGGTGTCACTCCCTGTACAGATTGTAAAGCCACTGAGGCAAAATGTGTTTTGTGACTTTGGGCTGTACAAATAAAATTTGATTTGATTTACTTTGGAAACTTGGAAATGTTTTGAAATTGTTTCTCCTCGTGAGTAAATGATAGCCTTCTTGTGACGTGATGCTTTGTGCACAGCAGTGTAACTTCGGCCCTGTCCACACGAGTACGTGGCCTCATCCCATACACTGTCGTTTTGTTCTGTAAACACGGAATTGTTTCCAGAAATATCTGCGTCCACACAGATTCACTGGAAATGACCAAAAACGCTGTAATGCCGCCACACAAATACACTAAAACCGGAAGCGAAGCCATGGATCATGCATATAAAGGTTACATGCTTTTTACAAACATGTTCTTTTGTTGCTCCTCGCAGCAATATAGAAGCAGGTTTTGTTGTAGCAGCCGTAATAGACTGAGTAGTTTCTGTAGTACGATTACAAGCCTGTAGGTCGCTGTTGTTATGACGCGTCTAGCTGTGGTGGCTGAGGTTTAAGGTTTAGAGATATTACCGGTTTCACACCTCGAAAAAGCTGGATCCATCTGGACTCAGGGCCGAAACGATAAAATATTCATGTGGATTTGACAAAAACGTACTTGTGTGGACGGGCCCTCAGCCAACTATACTCATCTTTTGGTTTCTTCCTTCAGTGACCTGTAGGGGGCACCAAACCATCTTGTCTCATTCAGACTTGTCACAGAGGCAGAGTGAAAATGTTGAAATCAGAAAGGACTGGCAGAGATTGTTCCTCAGAACATGGTGACAGGTGAAGTGTGATGAAATCACAAACGTGACACTGTTAAAGAGAGTTGGTACGAGTGAGTACAGTGATTGATTTTAATGGCTTCATAAACAACTATATAAAACAGTTCATAAAAATTCATGCACTTTCAGTGTAAATTCATTTGAAATATAGAGGAAATTTATGTAACATCGTGAACCGTAACAGTGACTTCATTCAGTTGGGTGGTTCACCACAAATATACTTGGCTGCATAGAAACATTGACATTATTGCCTACATAGAAAATAAAATAAAAGGTAAAGAAAGAAAAATATGTAAAAAGTCTAGTTTATTTAAGATCTAACAGGTGCTTCTATTGAAAGACAATTCTTTCAGACTGTGATTTTAAAAGTCAGTTTCTTCCAACTCACTGATTCTGACACTGAGGCAAAAGAACTAAGCACTAGTGAATAAAACTGAGTATCATTAAAGAACTTTCCCTTTACCAAAAGTTACATTCTGAAAGCATTATCATGAAAGAACTATTATACAGAAACTCACTCGTCCAACGACAAAAAAGCCTGAGTTGATGGGGAAAAGTAGAGTCATAATAAATCCCAAAAGCCTGAGGAAAAAGACCACTGATTTACTATTTTACAAAAATTTACAACAGTATTACTGAAGGAAAAAAACAAAAAACACATGATACAAGTTGCTCCAAAAAAAAAAAAAAAAATCCAGGTTATTTTTTTCTACAGCTAAGATATGTTATTAAATAATTCACACCTGGCGGAAAAAGAAAACCTGCTGAAGAAATGGGAAATGCTGTAAATGAGGTACTTAAGGTGGTGAGCCTGAGCCCAGACTGGAGTCAACCAGACACCTTTACATCAACTTGTAATGTGATTCATGTGACAACCGACTTCTCATCGAGTTAACACTTAAATTAAGGTAGATAAACACATGAGCATGATAGAGAGACAGAGACAGACAGACAAACATAGAGAAACAGTCAAATACAGGATCCAGTGTCAGGGGTTGGTGGGAATATGAGGCAGCACTCAGGGTCAATTGTGTCCATTTCCAAGGTTTAAAAAAAGTTTATAAAAATAACAAAAAGTGCTGCATGCTGTTGAGGCTAAACAACGGCGCAGCTTTAAACTCTTAAATACAAAAATATGCTTTGATTTTTTAATCTGCTGCCTGGTTTGAGCTTCTCCCTGGCGTTCATCTCCCGGGTTACCGAGATGAGCTGCAACTGAAGCGAGGAGATGACAGCCATGCTGAACTGACTGATACACAGTGCTTCAAACAGCTTCAGGTTGGAGTCCACAGTCCCTGTAAGGCATTTGCTGTGTTACTGAGTCTATGGCTGCTACTAGCAGACCCAGGCAGCTCCTGTTATGTCTTGCGGCTGCTCCAGATCTGCTCCGGTGTGCTCTTGTGGTCTGATGAGTAGTCGAAAGGTGAGCGGTGTCCCATGGGCGAGCGGGAATCGTAGGGAGAGCGCTGGTCTCGGGGAGAGCGGGGCCCACTGGCTGAGGCTCGCTGCTCTGTCTGCCAGTCTGAGTGGTAGCGGTAGGAAGAGCGGTGGTCTGAATGGGAATGATCCTTCATGTCCGGGCGGTGATCTCTGCTGGGACGGAACTCCTCCAGCTTCCTGTGCTTACTGTCATTGTAGTATCTACAAACACAAACAAACAAACACACACAGAATCTGAATAACAAACTCCTCCCAGGGACTTCATCTGATTGACTTGAAGGCTATCATTTACTCACGAGGAGAAACAATTTCAAAACATTTCCAAGTTTCCAAAGTAAATCAAATCAAGTTTTATTTGTTCATTTGATTCAACTTGGCATACGTGCGCACATGCCAAAGTGTGCACATATGCGAGGGCCTGTTCAACCCCGTTTGTGGCTTTAATTTTCATTTTATCCTGCTCCCTACATGCTTGAGTTCTGTTTAGTAAAACTACAATGCCCAACTGCTTTAGGAAATTACCTAACCTTTTCAACCAATATGTTCATTATTAAGAGCTTCAGACAGTTAACAATAAAAAATAAAGCAGATCGGTGATCTGCTCATTGGCAGTCTGGTAGGCTGACATGACATAATCCTTGCCCCTCACCTGTCCTGTCTGTCTCTGTCCCGGTCTCTGTCTCGCTCTCTGTCTCTGCTGTCTGGTCTGTAGTGGTCTCTATCTCTGTGGTCTTTGCCATTGCTGAAGGATGTGTAGGGTCTTTTCCTGGACTCTCCTCCTGTGGTCTTCCTGTGGGACTCGGAGCTGTGTCTCTCCTTACTGCTCTCATGGTATCGACCTGAAGGCGGATGTCTGTCCGAGCTGCAGCTGTCCCTGCTGCTCTCGTCCTGGTGAGAGTTGTCCTTTAACCTTTCGATGTCTGTGGATGAAGACCACACATTTACTACACAGCGTTGACAGAGTGCTTATTTTATTTTCTGTGTACAACTCAGGGAAAGTGACCGTACCTGCATGTTTGTAGCCGTGGGTGTTTATGTTTCTAGTGTTCTGCTCCATCGCCTGAAGAAACAGAAACCGCAGTCATCATGGATTTCTAGTACAGGACATAATATTCCAATCCAGAGCAGAGTGAGACAGACTTACTGTCAAGCCTTTACATACCTGGGCATTCTCCTGTCGTTTCTTGATTGCATGTTTGTATAGTTTATGTAGCTTCCTGGCATCAAACTCAGTGAATTTGGAAACAAATATCCACAGGTTTCTGGAAAAGACAAAGACCAACAGCTTAATATATATAGCAGAATAACTTGATGACTCAGCTAAAAATATGTCATCAGGTAAAATATGCATTAAGTAACACTGGAGAAACAAAAATCTAGCTGTCACGTGGTAATGTATCCAAACACCATCTGTTCATGTGTGATTAGTGCACGGACAGAGTGCATGTGAGGCTACCATGTCAGCTGCAGGCAGCAGGTATTTATTGTTTTTGTCTGGATGTAAATAGAGTCTCAACAAATGCCTCTGAAATAAGTGACCTGCCGTCACTTCAACTTTGTGTGGCACTGCTATATATTCTCTGATAAACGTGAGTGTATTTCGAGTAGAGATTGTCAACTTACTTTCTCCACTGTTTGATCAGGTCAGGGTTTGAATACTCCTTCAGACACTCAGTGATGTGGTCTCCAATCTTTATGAGGCACTGTCTTGTATGTTCGAGCTGCTCGCGCTCCGACAGCCCTTTCTCTGGCCTGTCCAGCTGCTTCAGGGCTGCTTTGACTGGCCGCATCCTCTCCTTACACTGCAACATTCAAACACAAGTCAACTCCAACCCACCACACAAAACACAACATGTAGAGTCTGGCTGGACCTGGTCTGTTGAAATGATGCTGCAATTCTATTAATCAATGATCATATTTTAGATATCATAGTTCACATATACACACATAACAGGCTGATTTACAGATTTCTATCAGCAGAACATTTATTTATCCACATAGAATTAAACTTCTGTCTGAAGATTTGATGACAGGTGAGTGTACCACACTGAAGGTCCTCTGGTCCAGCTCCTCTGACTCCTCAGATATTGGCACATTCTCTCCACTTGCTGTTATGTGGACCGGCACATCAGAGGCTTTCTTTGTTCGTACCTCAGTCTTAACTTCATTCTGATGAGGAGGGTTTGAGAATTAATCAACTATTCAATAATCAATTATCAACTTTTTTTTTTTTTGATAATTATCATACCTTTTCCACGATCTCCTCTAGTTTATGCACTGCCTCCAGAGGTTTGCTTTCTTTTTTCTCTTTCAGCTCCTTGGTCTCTTTAATGTCCCAACTTTCCTCCTTCTTCTCCTTTTTGTTTTCTTTTTTGATCTCTTTTCCTTTGACCTCCCTCTCCCCTGATGAAGAAACCTCTTCCTGCTCAGGCTCATCGTCGTCGTCGTCGTCATCCTCCTCCTCCTCCTCCTTCACCACCACCCTGTCTGCTCGGCCCCGTCTGCTCAGTGCCTTCACAGGTGCCACCATCTGAAGTTGTTAAAGCACGTTAAAAATCAACTCCAAACTGACAACAGGAAACATTTATTTGATAATAGTAACTGAATATACCTTTTCCTCCTCAATTTCATCGTCGTCATCTGATCTCTTGTCTGATGAGGGATCTGAGGATGCGCTCTTCATCACCTCATCTGTCTTAGTTGGCTTTAGAGTTTTGCTCTTTTTACATCTTGGTTTCCTCTTCCGTGAATTGGCCTACGTAAAGACATACATGTCATGTTAGATTCTGGTAGACATACTACTGTAATCCATCCATCTCAAATAACATAAGCATTGTAGTTAGTTAGGGGAAGACTTACTGTCCCTGCTTGTTTCTGTGCTTCTTTTTTGGCCAGGTCCTTGCTCAGCAACTTGATGAGGTAGTCTGCTCTGGTCTGTAACTGTTTGGCCTGTGGCTTCTTGTCAGGGTCGTCTGGTAGGAGCTGATCAACAACAGACACAGTCAACATCATTTTCATGGAAGAAGCAAGGAATTCACAGTTAGCATGTTTACACTTCTACTAATCGATGCATCCATGAAGAGTATCACAAAATAATAAATAATCTGCAGAGCACCTAAGATGGGACTTTTCCTAAAATAACTGGATCACACTACAGGTCAGAGTGCACATGTAATATTACAAACAATGAGACAGTACGGAGTCTGCAGTCCTCTGAAAATAGAAATGTGTCGAGTCTGAACTCACCTTGTGTGTGAGATTGAGGTCTGGGTCCATCTTGATCATCTCCCAGCTACCATAACCGTACTCATAGATTCCTATAAGGAGACTAGAGTCGTCCTCCTTCCCCCACTCAATGTCAAAGTGGGCTGCCTTTGAGTGGCATGGAATCATATACCTATGAAAATGCAGTTCAAATCTATTATATATTTGTTTGTGTCATTTAGTGACAGTATAAATTATTGAATATCACAAAGACCTCTATAAATAAGCTGTGAATATTCAGATAGTGTTTTAGCAGCCTTACTTTTTCCTTTCCTCAGGGTCAGCTGGAATGGCCTTATGTAGTGGAGCCAGCTCTTCTTCATGGGAGATAACGAGCTTAGCATTCACCTGGACTCCAGAGATTCTGAATGTCGGCCCTTTCACCTTCCCTCTTCTGCCTCCTAATGATCAAACAAGTGGAAAAAACATCAGCTCTCATGATTTATTAGCCATTTAATCTGAAAACAGACAGCTGTTTCCAGACAACTGTACTGGGATCACATTCTCATTTCCCAAAAAACAGCAAAAAAATGAATGGGTATGTATTGGAAGAATGTTCACAAGCTAGAGTGCATGACATCAGAGCTAGAGTGGAGAGGGAGAAAAAAATTTGTTGAAAAATAAATCTTTAAATTTTGCTCAAGACCAAGCCATTCTCCTGTTCTAGCTTCTTTAAAGTGACATCCTGAGGCACATCCCGTTCTTTAATGTCATGGTCAATTTGATGTTTTAGTATGTTGGACTGTTGAGCTAGAGAGATTCTGAAGTCAACCAATTTCTATTATGAAAAACAAGGAGGGAGACATAAAACATCTCCCTCCCAAATCCTCACCCTAGGACAGACTTAAAATGAAGGACTGCTGCAGTAGAAACTCCAAACTGGGTTGCATATTCCAAATATACTGTGACGGTATACATTGCAAAGAATGCTCCTAAAACAAATAATGTCAGCATGTCTCACATGTCTCACGGCCTAATTTTGAAAATCTACAAAAAGAAGAGAGATGGGAACTTGCTATTAACTTCTGGGTTGAGGGCTAATGTTACTTGTTTGTAAATGAGCTCATCTATTACAACTCAGAAAATAGATTTAGCTTTGCTAAACAATGGTCACCTCAGATGGTCCCAATCCCAAATAATGTCATCAAACCAGAGAGGTCTGTCTTTCTGCAGGATATTGACTCTGAACTGAATATAGATGCACATCTCTCAATAAATGACCATCAAGTTGATCTCTGTGATCAAGATGACACAAGATATATAGATTGAATGTCTTAATTTCACTCTTAAAGTGCAACATATTGATGCATTTGACTTTATAATAAACAAACATTTCTTCCAGAGGAGCTGGGACTATAACCTCACTAGAACTCCCCTCAAAACAATCTGCACAACAGTATTACAAAATCGACAGGAATCTATCTTTAATGGTAAAAATGGTGAGACGATCTGTTTGTTACCTGAGGTCTTCTCTGGTCCACATGGGTTTTCCCGTAGTGTTCTGACACAGCCATTGTGTACCGTCTCTGCCAAACGTTTCAGGTCATGTTCAGACTTATCCACAAGTTCAGCATCACGGGCAATAGCATCCAACCTAAGGGAAGAAACACATGTTGAGCAGACTGTGGCGTAGTGTTATTTTAATCATAATAAAGAGTAATACAGTAGTCTGATACACTTTACCTTTCAAGTGGTCCTCCAAATTTTTTGTAACTCTTGACAAACCTGTAAGTAGTTCACATAGATGTGAGTATGTGAGGATATGGATATATGTGAGTAGTATCAATAAATTGAAACACTGGTGAAATATAACCACCTTCGGATCTCAGCATCACTGAAGCCCTTGATATTTTCTCGTGGAATGGTTCGAGGTCGCCCCCGTTTCTTTGGCCTCTTTCGGTCTGAGGGGGAGTCGCTGTCGGACCCAGAGTACCTCCTGTTCCTGTTCTGCCGGCCCTCACTGGCATTAAAGCTTATCTGTTAACACAAAGCAAGAAAATCACAATTTTTATTTTGAAAAGTAAAAACATAAATCTTGTGGGTTTGATACACTGCAGTATCATTTATACTCAATTTAAACATTATTGCATGTCATTACGGATTCTGTACCTGTTTGGCACAGTTCCTCATACGTGGCAGCAAATAGATTTCCTCCAGCTCCTTCTGTCGCTCTTCCTCCTCCATCCTCCTCCTTTGCTCCTCAGGAATGATGTCGTCCCAACTCCTTTGACTGCGCTCAGAGTCAATGTCTATTTCCTCATCCTCCATCATGGTAAAGTTGGCCACCTGCATGTGTCAGGTCAAAAACATAAATATTAATTAAAAAAAACAAAAAACAACAACAATAGTACAACAATTCTGGATATTGTTCTACCAGTTTCTGAAACAGGACACACATTTCTGGCAGTCAGTGGGTCATAGGTTGTCAAAAATATCGATACTGTGAAAAGTATCGATGCTCAAACAGTGTTTCCGGATACAATACTAATTTGCCAAGGTATCGATACTACAGTGCAACTCGACAGGCAGCCAGAGACACATTTCTGCTGACAGTATGGGCTGCAGGAGGGCCAGACCAGCCAGTCTTGGTTAAAAATGAAAAAGGCAAAAGCCTTGTTAGGAAATATTTTGCATACGAGACAAACAAAGAAAGGAAACTGAAAGATCTTGACAAGCCTGTGTGCAAACACTGCTTCAAAGCGGTGGCAACGAAGTTGAGCGGCACCACGAATTTGGCCAAACATCTGAAGGAGCGACACCCTGGCCTTTATGATGAATTCCAACAGGTTCGTAAAGCTCCCGTTCATCATTTAACTGAATGTATTAAACTTATTACTGATGTTAGCGTGGCCCGCATTAATGTTGACTGCTTTGTGATTAGCTGTGGCTAGCAGCCTTTAGCTAGCTAACGTTACTCAAACATGTTGTTTTCTCTTAAAATTGCAGAGTGAAGCAGAGAAAACTCGACCTTCAACTAAACAGAAGCACAGCCAACTCTACCACTTCTGTTTGACAAGCAAGGAAAACCCAACCCAAGTCACCAGAAGCTGTGAAACTGAACAGAGTTGTGGCCAAATTGTTATATTTCGGAATTCATTTGAATTAATTTGGATTTTATTTGAAATTTTAGTATCGTGGCAACCTAGTGGGTCATTCATACAGTAACGGAGCATTGCACTTGTTTTTTTCTGTCTGTTTGTCTTTTTTTTTTTTTACCTTGAACTGAGACAGCAGTTCTTCTCCCACCGTAGAGGGTCCAGGGTCATTTTCCCTGGTCTCAGCCCTTTTGAGGATCTCGTCAATATCCATTTCCTACACAACAGAACAGGCCATGACATGCTACGTGAATACAGGTAAGAAATAACCTGATTACACACATACAATTCAGCACATAACTACATACCTGAGGCTCCTGCTCCTCACCCTCTGGCTCTTTGAAAAGCTCCTCAGCACCAAACTTCAGGATGGCAGACAGCTCCTCCTTGTTGAATGGTGCAGAACTGTATGTAATAAAAACGCACTCAACATCAAACATCAACAACAAGTGCACTAGTCCGACCTGCGGCCCTTTGCTGCATGTCATTCCCCATCTCTCTCTCTCCCCCTTCCCACATTCCTGTCACTCTTCAGCTCTCTATACAATGAAGCTTGAAAAGGCCAAAAAATATATCTTAAAAAAATTAAACGATTTCAATGTGTTCATTATTTTGTTGTATGTTTAATGTAGCTTACAGTCCATGATAATGAATTTGAAATTTATATGACCTGTTCAATCTGTAATGGAATAAAGCTGCTGTAAACTGAATTTCAAATAGTTATTTTGGCATTTGTACAAAAAAAATTACCCCTGAGGTTTTAGGGGGTTTTGAATGTTAGTGGTTCCAGTGTTAATGCATCATCAATAGCAGACATTGAATCAAAAGGGGACAATCCATATAGAAAATAGTTTCACAAAGCTTATTTATCTAGTAAATACATCATAAATAATAAATATGAATGGATGAACTGGAGAAGTAAGGCAGCTGGATAATGAGGTTAAGCGCTTAGAGATAATGGATGGATATATGAATGGATCGAATATCCCGATGGAGCAGGAGTCTGGTCTGTTAAAAGCTACTAAAAGTGTTGGCAGCCAGGTCGCGGCCTAATTCCTAATTTATTAGGGCCTGTGCCAAATGTTTGGGCAGCGAAAGCTCTATTGTATCCTTAGGATTATTCTTTTTTTTTTTCTCGGTGCCTCTTCAGGGGCATTTTTGAGGGGCTAAACAAGCTTGAAAATGCACAAAATGAAAAATTAAAGTAGTTTCATGGGCTCCACAGCACCACCTACAAAATCTTGTACAGAGCCTCTGACATTGACAAAATTTCGCATAGAGACATGGCCTTGGTGGACATGGTGGCAACATGTAGCTCCCTCAGGCCTACAAAAAAAGTCTCTTGGTGACCCGGGCTACAACGAAGTGTACAGCGTCCATTTTGTTTCAAAGTTGGTGTTTTCGTGTTTTTGGGGTCATTTCCAGGGGTCGTATTTGAACAAACACCTCCTAGGGCTTTCATCCTATCTGTTTGAAACTTGGCGTGTGTGTTCTTAAGGCCTCGAAAATGAAGTTATCAAAATCGTGAGTTTTGGATGTACTGTGAGGGAGAGGCGGGGCCACGAAATTTGGTGTGTTTTCATGAAATTTAACTTAACTGCTATAACTTTGTGAAAAATACTCCAATCTTCCCCAAACCTCTGATATATAATGGCAGTCTGGCCTAGAACACATTTCCATGACAACATATGGTGATTTTTACAGCACCTCCTGGTGGCGATAGAAAAGACCACTTTTTCAAGATGATGTCCAGCTCGGACAATATTATGTAACTGAGTCAAAATATATAGCGCCCCCTTGAACTTTTCTTTGAGGCTGCCCCGCTACAGATTTAGACACAGAGTTATGAAACCTCGGCCAAATTGTAGAACATGGCAAAACCTAGAAAAAAAGTCTCTTGGAGCCATGGGCTAAAATGAACAGGAAGCGAGACATTTAATAATAACGTAATATAATGGGCTGGTTGAGAAGGAGTCATATTTTAACAAACCATTCATAGAGACTTCCTGAGTAAAAGTTATCAAAATTATGAATTTTGATGAAATGGTGTGGTTGTGGGTAATATGATCCTATGAGAAAAAAGTAGTTGCTTATTATGTTCTGTTTTAACAAACTCCTACCAGGGAGTTCATCTGATTGAAAAATTGTGTGACGTGCACACAATTTTTCAATCAGTCAATCAGTGGTTACAAATATGCAGATGAAAGGTTTTAATATGATTAAGTTGTAGTTAGTACTTAGTTGTGAATAGTGAGTTTAAAAGTAGCAAAGTATAGAGTAAAATAGCTCAAGAATGATGTAGGCAAAAGTAGAAGAATCATTCGAGCAGTAGAATACGGTACGTGCTGTTTACCTGGAGGGAGCAGCACCGGTATGGAGGACAGTTTTCCCTGTGGTGTCCATCCTTTGAATGACTAGGTGGTCAAGCACCATTTTCTTCTTTGCTCTCTCAATGATGTCCTCCTCCACTGAGCCCTTGGTCACGAGACGGTAGATATTCACCTGCCAGTCCACAAACAGACAACAATACAATGTAAATGTATGTCTGCCAGAGATAATCTGAGTAGAGCTAGAATGGTCATCACATTACAGCAGGTCTATTTACCATTTAGAACCAATGTTTAGTTAGTCTGTTTTGGGCTACTGTACAAACATGCAAATTTTGAAGATATGGTTCACACATCTTCAACCTGGCAACAAAGAAAATAAATGTTTGGCACGGATGGACCACCTGATAACATAATCCTGCTGAGATGGAGGTATAAAAAATAATCCCATAAAACAATGTAACCCCCTAGAATGAGCCACAATCAACATGAAGAAACTCTGTGTGTGCTGATATCACTGATAGCTGGTATACAGCAGAAAAATAAAATGCATTAGAAATGAGTCAAGGTTATCAACATAGGTTGCTTACCTGTCTTTTTTGTCCAATCCTGTGGGCCCTGGCCTGGGCCTGCAAATCATTCTGGGGGTTCCAGTCTGAGTCAAAGATGACTACTGTATCAGCTGATGCCAGATTGATACCCAGACCACCCGCACGCGTTGATAACAAGAAGCAGAAATCCTGGGCACAAATGGGAAGGTTACTATATGTAAATGTCCTGCTTTAATCAAGTGAAGTGCTGTCTTTACTATATGCAGGACATAGAACTTACCTCTGAGCCCTCAGCATTAAAATGATCCAATGCCTGCTTCCTCATCTCTCCTTTAATAGAGCCATCTAATCTCTGCACAAATGAACAACAATTCAAATTCCATTATCAATTATTACATAACATTTCAAATTTGGAACAAAATTATCTGAGTCGTTTGGTGGGCATATCTTCTGTTCATGTACAGTAAGGAACAAATGCCTGAGATTACATTAACATCTCTGAAAATTTCAGGAGTCAAATTGTTATTCTAAGCCAAAGAACACAAGGAAACCTGTGTTGTGGTGGTCTCAAAGGACTAAATGGCAGTTTGAAAGACTTGACTGGAGGGGACACAAGCTAAAACACACACAGGTTTTTAACAGTGAATGATTGGGGGGAAAAAGTCCTTTTAGCTAATAAAAGCAACTCAGATTTATTGCAGTAACCAATGCAACATATTGACTCATGTCTCAGACTTTGGGAGCCCACTGTATATATACTGAATTGTTTCCCTTCTGAGAATAGTGTGTAGTTTACCTGAAAGAGGAACTGTCGGCTCCTTAGGTAATCAGCCAGGATATCCAGCATCCGTACCATTTGGGAGAAGATGAGAACTCTGTGGCCTCGCTCCTTTAACCGCACCAACAGCTTGTCCAACAGAACCAGCTTCCCACTACTTCTGATCAGTTGCTGTAAGTGGAAAAGAGGCAACGTTTACTCCTACATAGAATTATTTCATAATATTCTGAAATTAAAAGCAGCTACAATTGAGATTTCTATAATATGTAAGAATATCAAAGAGGAGTATTATCAATAGAATCTGCACACCCCATTGTCTTTAAAACCTCTAAAAATTCAATGTACACTACCAGATTAGTAGTGTACATTATCAGCGGATATTTATCAGATCAACTCCTATCCCTGTTATATTTAAAAACAAAACAAAAACACACACACAAAGTTCTGTTGCAACACAATAACAAATATTCAGACCTGTAATGCTTCAGCCCTGTTGAAGAACTCGTTGTCTTCTGGAGGCTTGATTAGGTAACAGTGGTTACAACACTTCTTTAGCTCCATCATGATGTTCAGGAAGCCCGACGTGCTGCCTTTGGTACCTTTACTCAGAGCCTTGTAGTTCCTAGTCAGGATCCATCTGATGACAAATAGAACACATGCATATACTTTACTAATACAGTCTCCAGAGTGTTGTGACAGTGCTGGAGAATAGACTGCAGGGCTGCACCCATTACCACTGTGCTGTAGAGGGATGCAGTGTCAGTGCAGATGAAGTGAAAATGTTGCATGGCCCATACAAGGTTTTTTATGTAAGGTTGTATTCAGACTAACAATAATCCTGCATAAAAACACTACACACTAATGGGCCTCTATTAGTGCAGCACAAAACAGGCTTCAAACCAGACATCCTAGTTCATATTTCATCTTCTCAATAGCAACACATCTATACCACAGACACATGTATTTTGAGGCATTATTATCAGTCTGAACACAACATTAACATGCCCCCATTATCAAAAAATGTTCATGTCTTCATAACAAAAAAAGTTTTGCATCAAAGTTTTGTGTGCACAGTTCTTATCTGGTTTATTTAAAAGTTGCATGATGGTGAAAATGAAGGTAGTGCCCAACTCTTACTTGTAATACTGTTTCTGGATAGCACTCATCTCAACTCGGAGAATCTGCTCCACTTTGGCAGGAAGAGATTTCTCCACATCCTTCTTGACTCTGCGGAGTAGAAAAGGTTCCAGCTCTTTGTGTAGACTGGTGTAGCCTGAGTCCCTTCCTTTACCATGCTCCTCCTCAAACAGCTCCCAAGAATGAAATCTTGAGAAGCAAGACATACAACACACATCAGTTAACTCATGGTAACAATAAAGAATAAAATTCTTAGTTTATCTGAATATGCAAAGTCAAAAAAATGTTGAAAATATCATGACACAGGAAATGCTGTTGGGTCTATTAATAGCACAGTCTAGAATGGCTCTATATAATAAAGTGTCATTAAATAACTTATGATTTGGCTACAGAGGTCTGGTAAGCTCAAGATTTTTTTCATCTTCTAACTTGTGGTTTTCAGGCCCAGCTGACTTTGACACAAATGACATCAGTTTATCAGCAGCGACAGAAAACTCAGTTGGTCTTTAAGTGTATCAATTTGATATGTCCTACTTCTCAGGCATAATGAAGTGTAGCAGGGACCAGAGTTCTTTCAGGGAGTTCTGCAGTGGGGTTCCTGTGATCAGAAGCCTGTGATTGGATTTGAAGTCGATCATGGTCTTGTAGAGAAGGGAATCATCATTCTTCAGTCGGTGTGCCTCATCCACACCAATCAAGGCCCAGTTAACGCTGCCCAAAAACGACTGGAGACACACATTTGGAGGTTATGTGTTGGTGGTTTTACATCATAGTACACAGTTATTGTCAGAGATCAATGAAACATGCTGGAAAGTGAAAATACTGGGTTGCCAGATATGAAATAATGTAATAATAAAAAAAATAAAAGTGCCAGACCATTTCATCAAAATTCATAATAACCTTTCATAGTCAAGGCCTTAATCTTTTGGATGCTGTAGGATTCTGTTGTGAGAGTTATGTCCACGGTGCATCGTAGACAGCGACAAAGACATTGCGAGAGATTTTCTTCTTGAAATCACATCAGATACTGACATACCAGATTGCTGTAAAACTACCTACTACCACAATACAGTTGTGTGAGTTGAAGTGTGGGGATGTTTCTACAGTCCCTCTCTCTGTTTCTCTCGCACAGCATGTATTTCATGTACCTGCATCTACCTCTCAGTCTGTCTTGAAGGCTCAGTCTGGGTGTGAGGTGGTGGGGGCCACACAACTCTTTTCAATGTTTTGAATTTGGATTGCAGTACCCATTTTGAACACTGGCTGTCAGTGTTACATATTGCTCCTTTACTTGATAAACAACAACAACAACAACATGATCCATGATAAATTGAAGCAGCTGCTGACCTTGTCTTTGAGAAGAATCTCATATGTGGTGAGGAGGATGTTAAATTTCATTCTCTTGCTATGGACATGCATCCACTCGTGAGTCCTGATCTGTTGAATGAACACATGGGAGAAAAGGAAACATCAAACATTTGAAGAAGCTCATTAACAAACTGAAGCTTTTCCATCTTAATATTTCATATGAACTGAAACTGTATAAATATAGCTGTAAAAAGTGGCATTTTTTCCAGGTAGGATCTAGTGAACAGCCATCCACCCTACTGTTTGTGTGTAACCACTATACCATGTTCCTGCTGCTGATGTCTCCCAGGTAGACCACAACATTCATCTGAGGTGCCCAGAGCTGGATTTCTCTCTGCCAGGAGGTTAGTGTAGAGAGAGGAACAACCAGCAAGAAGGGACCGTACAGCTGGTGCTCATTAAACATGTAGTTGAGGAAACCGATGGTCTGGATGGTTTTCCCTAAACCCATCTCATCAGCGAGGATGCAACTGTTACCTCTGTGAATGAAGACCAGTAGAAAAGATTGAGAGTGATTGAGCATGTGGTAGATTTTTTGCCCATAATTACAAAACCAAGAATTTAAATATAGCTTGAGTCATACTTGCACCAGGAGTGAGCCATCCAATTCAAACTGTCCAACTGGTAGTCTCTGAGCTCCAGTCCATCACCTCCTATGTAAGATGGCTGCTTCTTCATAGGCACAAACCTGGGTCTCTGTTTCAGCACCTACAGGAAAGAACAGCAGCTGTAATGGTACATGTATTCATCTCATATTTCTTACCTGTGTCTTCAGAGTCCATATGATGATATATAGCTACCATGTGTGAAGTCCAGAGCATCTCTACTTGCCCATACAGGAGTAACAACATTAGTGTAGAGCAGGGGTGTCAATCTGGTGGCCGGTGTGGCTGCAGGTTTTCTTTCCAACCAAGCAGTAGCACACCAGACTTGGTCAAACTGCGTGGTCTTGGTTGGAACAAAAACCTGCAGCTGTACCGGCCCTTTGTGGAACAGTTTGACACCCCTGGTGTAGAGGTGTAGAGTGGATTGTGTTGGGGCCAGAGTTTTTTAAAAAGGATCCTCAGGAAACCATGCTGACATGTTCTTCAACATGATCCTTGTAAGTGAAAACCTACTTGATTCTGTCACCTTCTTCACAATATGGCAGTATTTTAGTGCCTGAATTGCTGTAGTAAAACAATGGTCAAAAAGCCATTGTTCGCTTTTTTCCCTTGCTGTACCAAAAACATACAAAACATGGACCCCAAAGCGAGCTAAATTCCAAAGTCTTTGTGTAGTTACAATCCTAGCAGCTGGTGAAATCAAAACTCACAGTTCTGATTATTTTAGACTGGAACTGAGAACACACCAAGCAAGACTACATTCAGAACCCTACCAATGTGTAAGACACTCCTCTGCCAAATGAGACCTGACACTGATTTACCTTGCAGTCTCTGGATGGAATGGTCTTAGACTGGTTTCTGCACATGTAGTCATCAATGCATTTCTGGAACTTTTTGGCAATCAGAGCACCATCCTCCCAGCTACACTCCGAGTATGGTAAACCCTGCCACTTGCACAGATAGTCTGGATAACCAGCCGCTGACTTCTGGTTTGAATGTCCTGCTCAAAAAGAAAATAGAGAGCTATTTAGTTATAAAATCCATTGACATCGAATACTTTCCGAGTAAATAGTTTCATACAAACAACAAGTGACAGATCGTAGACAGCATACCTATGATTCGTTCTACGAGCTGGTACTGAGAGTGCAGATCATCCATCAATTCTTCCTGACAATTGAAATACTCTATATCCTCTGGTGAAGCTGTCTTTAACCTGGAGAGGGAAAAAAACATTAGAAAGTAAGAAATAGCCCGTCTCTTTTCTAATCAATCAACATTTTTGAAAATGGTTAAAGAAATTGATGGCTAGTTTGAATCCCTGTAGGGACAAGGAAATTGTAGGTGTGGACACTGCAAAAGATCAACCAGGGCATATCATGTCTCAATACCAACACAACGGTCCACTGAAAAAAATTATTGTTTTGTCTTTGCTCAGTAGACTGAGTCGCATCAGTCACATGGGACCACAGGTAGCTGAGGGCTGTTTTAGAGTTAAGGTCCTTTGAGGCACAATAACAGCACCACTGGGCTCAGGCACTCATCATTTCTAATGGCTTGTCACTGCACCAGCAAATCATCTGCACTCACCATTTCTTTTTCTCCTGATCCTTCTTCTTGAAGTTGTCCAGTTTCTTCATGCCCTTGACATTCTGTAACTTGAGTGTCTCCTCCGTTTCCCAGGTGTTGTGGATATGAGCCCAGTTCTTCCACTTTATCAAATACTGGATCTCACCAGCCTCTTTGTTGGAATTAAAGCTTGCATTGGGATCTCCATCTGCTTCTACAGCATAAACAGTGGTAACACTTCCTGTTGCTGTTGGGTGAAAATAGGAATACTATGTAAAATATGTATTCATTTATAATTACCAAGCTACATTATTAACAGTACAGAGCAACATGGTGAAGCCCTTATTGTCTTATATAAGTTCTAAGTAGTTACACCTTCTGACCTAAAAAACAGTCTCAAACTACATAACTGGCTAAATTCCTGAATATTATGGCTGCAGCTATTGAATATTTTGGTAATTAAGTATTCTATCAAATATTCCATCAATTACTCGAGCAATCAGATAAAATTATTACCGTAATTTTCTTACTACTATTGAGCACACCTGAATATAAGACGCACCAGCTAAATATACATATGTAGGCTGCACTTGAATATAAGCCGCAGGTTTTCATGTGGTGACATGAGGTATTTACACAGAAGTCTTTGTGTGTTTTCCATGACGAGGGTGTGTACATGATGTGCAAAATGACAGTTCAAAATCAAAACTAGTGTCTTCTTCGTTGCATAATCTTTGCCCACATGTCTGTCTCACTTTTGCATTTACTGCTAGAGAGTGCCCCCCATTGGCCAGTAAAATTCTAGAAATTAGCCGTACTGTCTTATAGGCTGCAGGGTTCAAAGCATGTGAAAAAAGTAGCAGCTTATACTCTGAAAATGACGGTATTCTTATTACTTTCGCTTTGCTGCATTTGCTCATTTTCTTTGCTCTTTTCTGTCCCAGTGTCTGCTGTTCTGAACATCATCACTGTCCACACACGTTACTAAAAGGCCCCTAAAAAGAATCCATGCGAAACATGAGCTTTAAATTAAATTAAACAAGGCTTTGAGGCAGAGGAAATTCCTCTATCATTTTTTGTAATCGATTTACTCAAGGTAGTCGAGGAATCATTGCAGCCCTACTGTATATGTTAGATCAGATTGGATGAGATCACTGTGTTCCTTACCTCTTTTCCTTCCTATCCTGCTGTCCATCACTCTCTCCAGTGTTTCGAACTCGTCTTCCTCAGGCTGGGGGACATCTTCACCCAGAACTTCCACCAGGTCGTCAGAGTCTGTCTTCAGCTCCTCATCCTCCTTGTAGCTGATGTTGACTGTGGCCTGGCGCCGTGGACCCGCGGATGCCACCTTTTTGTAGTTATCATCCTCGTCATCAGAAGAAGAACCCTTTTGGGTTTTCTTTTTCTGGCTGCTGCTTTTCTTCCCATTCCGAAATTTCATCCTGAGACATGATGACGAGAGTTAAACTGAAGCCACTGAACCACTCTTTGTATCTCTTCAGTGATAATAACTAAACAGAATGATGTGATGAGCACTACAGAGGGAAACATGTAATCTTGCTCACGGGCAGACATATAGATAGATAGATAGATAGATAGATAGATAGATAGATAGATAGATATACTTTATTTATCCCAAGCTGGGAAATTATAGTGCAGCAGCAGCATTACACAAAGTGAGTGAACATGAGATGGGAAACAGTCTACTTACTTAGTTGGAGGCTTTCTGCTTTTGATTTTGTGACTGGGCTCATAGTCTGATGCTGTTTCATCACTGTTCTCCTCTGCTGCTGATGAGTCTGATCCAGAACCACTTCCAGATCCAGAACCCGATCCAGAGTCAGAGGAGCCTGAATTTCTTCTCCTTTTGGATCCACTAGATGAGTCAGATTCATCGCTACTTGACGAGTCCTAGAAAAAAAGATCATTAAAGAAAGAATGTTTAAGATCAATCCAATGTTCCACTTATGAATCTCAAAATGGACTGAATTGGTTCCCAGCACAAAGGTTGAAACAAACCTCATCAGATCCACTATTTGAGGAACTTTGTCTCTGCTGCTGCTGCTGCTGCTGAAGCTGTTGTTTCCTGAGCATAGCAGATCTTTGCACTGCTAGGATACTTGGGTTGGACTTCCAGAACTGAAATAGATGAGTGCAGTGCAAAGTTAGACAAAACTATGTGGACAGGTTAAAAAGCTTTCACATAACAACAGTTGACCATACCCAAAAAGAACCGCCAAGGCAGAGTTCAGAAAATATGTCAAACTAGGTCAAGGGTCAAACCATCTAAACTCTGACAGGGATCCAGGCTGCCACTATTTTGTGTGTGTGTTTTGTGTGGGGTCAAATTTTACGTGGATGCATTTGTGAGAAATCACCTTGCAGAGCCGGAGTGTTTCTCTTTAACAATACTGGTTTATTATTTACCCATGCATCTCAGACCACTTGCATGCATTGTAAATCCTCTCACTTCATAATGATCAGCCAATCAAATCAATCCATTACGACAGGCACTGTGCCTCGAGTCAGAGATAGACACAAAAGGATGACACGATAAACAGTTGGAGAGATAAGGAAATCTGTGAGTAATTTCACATGGTGTTCTCTAACATGAGACCGAAACGTAACGTAAACAGATTCATGTGCTTGTTCTTTCCCGGGCAGTTCCACACAAGTCCACACACCAGTGTTACCAGTGGAAAAAAATGAAACCTCTGAGTACTGTGACTGTATTCTTAAGCACTTCTCTGCATTAGTGTTATGTAGTGCTGCTGCAGAGATGTAGGGAAATGCTGAGTCTGTTTTCACAAATGGTTTTAAGCAGGGTAAAGCAATTTGATGCTGATTATATAAAACCGCTTTCTCATGCATAATGATCAAATATTTTCTTGTCAGAATTATTTCATTTTCATCACACTGTTTTTTTGTTTTTACCTCAGCTCCATCAATGTTTGACTTATTTGGCTGTTCCATCTTCTCCTTGGATTTCTCTGTGTCAGAATCTGACTGGCTGCCAGAGTCTGAGCCACTACCTGAGTCACTGCTCCCTGATTGGCTGCTGCTGCTGGAGGAACTGGAACTGGACCCTGAGCCGGACCCTGATGCAGAGCCTGATCCAGAACCGGATTCATCATCTGAATTACTGTGACATGTAAAGAGAAAAACGCAAAACAGATGTGTACATCAGTAATGAACACACACACACACACAAAATCAGTCTGACATACTGGCTACTCTTTTCTCCACCGTTCTTTGCCAAGTATCAACATGTTTACAAAGAAAAATTTCTTCAGGTCGTCAGCCTTTATTAAACTTTATTGGCATTCATTCTGACTCTGTACACAGATAAACACAATGGCACACGGATGTGTGTATCTATTGTACGTGTGCGTGCTTGTATCTAATCCATTTAAACAATGACAACACTGTATCAGAAGAATCAGCCCCATCATTTATCTCTCAATTTTACACCTGCATTAATGGAGCTGCATTGCCCATTGCACAACTTTTACCACAACACAAACCAGTGTTGTCTGGCAATGTGATATGACAGTTACATTACATTGGCACATTTGAGTTAGAATAATCCGCAACTCCGCAGTTTAACTTGGAGATAATAACTGAAGACATCAAAAGCAGTTGATGTAGTACATACTGCTGTGTAAACCATTTGATGATAGTTACTTTATTAAAACACATTTCAGAGGGCAGTGTCACAGACAATAAAATGAGATCGAAGATAAAGACTTCTGCTCCAGTCTTGCATGTAAAAAGAAGAGACAGATATAGTGCTACTATTTTATTATACATTATCATCGCTATCACTTGAGATGACATGTTCATAAAATAATTTTAATCAGTTCCAACAAAACTACTCTGATATGTTTTAGCAAAAGATAATTAGTTCATTTACCTCGATTCTCCACTGCTGTTGCTTACACTTTCATCCTCACTGCGTCCAGCCATGTTGAAGTCCAAAAGCACAGACTTCCCACTGACAGTCTACAAGTATTATCCTCCACGTGGTTAACCTGTAAGAGAAAATACAAGGTTAGAAATACTATCTGGGAATTCCAGGATCAGGCCTTCATCAAAGCTGACTGTTTTCAGGAACATTATGCTCACCAGCAGTAAGAAGGCGGTCTGATACAGCTGTGTTTACAAAAGTCGACCGACAAATAAACACACTGCATGTTCATAAAGTATAGCGCATCTGCAGCTCAACACTCCATCCATAACCAACATGAATCTCTGCATCAAAGTTTAATCAATAGACTATCCGTGAGGAGCTGTCAGTAGAGTTTTCACGAGACTTTTCAAATGAGAATATGCATGGACGTATTTATAAATAGGGCTGTCTATATGTGAAAGGTTAACTGTCTCTGCAGGACACCAAAACACTATTTTTTAAAATAAATAATGAGTTAAATCCAGAATGAACAGACGCTGCGAAGACGGCTGGAGCTAACATTCCACGTAACTTAGCTGTATTTGTCCGCTCAGCACTGAGGCCTGTCAGGCCTCAGCAACAGCAGCGTGTTTTCACATCCACACAAAGCTCCGGGGGCTCCCCGAACAATGAATAACCACGTTAACCACAGCAAAGGCCAAGAAAAGTGTTATAGTAGCTGCTCATTTGTCCGCTTTGGTGTCATCAATTCGTTTCTGCCGTTTATTATCAGTGTTGCTACAGTGTAGCTTGTAGCTAACCAGCTTATACCGGCTAATGACACCAACATTGGCTGTTGGCGGGTACGTTAGCAGTAACGTATGCGCACACCGACGCGCCAGATATTTTATTCTAAATCCAAACAAAAAACTAAATCCAGAGCATTAAACCCACTATTACAACTAGCTGCTTGATTAATGCTAGCCACTTTATTGCTACTGTATAACGACTGTCTCATACGAATAACATATTACTGTTTGCTAGCTCCTGTGTGTTATGCTAGTATCATGATGCCCTGAATCGTAAAACTTGTCTAACAATAACAGCAACAATTGGTGTTACAATTCTACATCTGGTCTCACAGCTGTGTGGGTCAAACCCTAAACGCCGTGGTATTTTTATGTCAGCGTGGGTTCATTAAGAACGCAGTGAGGGGATGATAGTTCAGCGTTCACCGAGGTTGTCAGGGAAAGAAGCGTTAGCTAACGCTATGAAGCACGAGGCTAGCAAGAAGGCTAACAAAATGAGAAACTTTGCGCTAGTTCATCCAGCAGTGACCGCCGGAATGTTCACCGTCCGGCTGTAGCCGACACTCTCTAATTACCACCAACAACATTTAACTATGCAAATGTCTGTATGTGCAGTGTGCAATAGTGGAGTGCTAAACTTATTTAGTATTCAATATTAAAGCCACAAACCCAAATGAGCTAACCTAACTTCACCCTCTTCCATCTTGTTTTCATCCGCCGCTCACTTCTCGCGGCTTTTACCACATCAACATGCAAGTTAGCTCACTTTCTCACTCAACTAGAGTATAAGTAACTCAGCGCTCTGTTACCTGCTGTTATTTGGCTTACCTGGGAAACGCCAATAAAACAGTTGTGTAAATGAGTCTTTCCACTCCAGAGCTCCTTTCTTCTTTTATTTAACCAGCGAGCTAGCAGCCGCCGATAGCTAACGCTACCTTACGCTAGCTAGCTAGCCAGCTATCTCCCAGTTCGGGAGAGCAGCCCCGAACCACTCAGCTCGGCAGAACCGGCGCGATATTGATCTCCCTCTCCCTCCAAAAATCAAGTAAGTCCCCTTTCCCGTTTAGATGTAACCAAAGTCTAACGTTCGTCGGTCAATCGCGATTGTAGAAAGCTGGCATTTCAGTCCAGGATCTTCCGACAACCGGCCTCCGCCATGACGCCGTAGGGTTCACTTCTCTAGGAAACCCCGGACAGTGACGTAACGACCGTGCTCCTCTACACACTGCAACAGCAGCAAACATCTGGCAGAGGGTATTTTTAGACAAGAAATACTTCATCAAAACAAATGGAATCAACGTTATACTCCATATGTCCACTTTAATCCCCAGAACAGGACTGCGGTGTGTGAGGCGGTAAACGGGGGTATTGCAGAGGAGGGGGAAAGGCGGGTTTCTGCCCCGCGAGCAGCGGATTTTGAAAATGTTGAATGGATCGGGAGATGAACGAGGACGGATCGGAGGAAGATTGAAGAATGCGAGGAAGAGTATTCCAGTGAGTTTAGAAATCCAGAACAAATGAAAAGGGAAACACATGACATGAGATTGAAAAAGGAAAGGAACCAAACCCCTGACGACCCAGAGACGAGTTGTGAAGGTCACAACAGTGATCCATCACGAAATGAAACACCCTGAGCAAAGACAAGTCGTTAGATACGCTGAGAGATTAACGAGCTCAAAGTAAGCAGATGTTTTACGGACACCCTAATGTACAGAGAAGACCTACTACCTTTATCGTTCATGTGACGAGAAGCGCCCCGCTCCTGGAAATGATGATCGTATGTCATATACCTTATCAAATTAAAGTGAGTTTGCATTGTCAGGATCTTTGGAGCTGTGGTCCCAGTACAGGGTCTGCAGTACAGTCTAGACCTGTTCTGCACGGACAGTGTCCTGAGATAACCTCTGATGTGATTTTGCCCTGTGTCAACACAATTTAAATGAATTAACACAATTTTAGACTATTACAGGCCAAGAGTTCTGTGGTTATTCGTAGTGTGACCACACAGACACAGACTACGTGCGTGCAGTCACACACACACACACACACACACACCCTCATTCTCTCATTCTCTCTCTCTCTCTCTCTCTCTCTCTCTCTCTCTCTCTCTCTCTCTCTCTCTCTCTCTCTCACTCACACACTCACACACACACACACACACACACCATAGACATCCATGCCAAATTTCAGTCTCCTGGAGAGCAAACTGTGGACGGCAAATGGTGCAGAAATCTGAGTGGTGGTAGAATGTAGAAGATGGCAGTCTGACGTTATCTTTCAGATGTTTGTAAGTCACTTTTTGTAGATGACGGGGCGATAACTTGGTAAGCAGTATAGAATTACTGAAATAATGAATATAGATTTTATCAGGTCAGTTCTAGTTTATGGCTATGTTGTATTTGTATCAGCTGTGTGCATGCCTTTAAAAGGTTCCACAGAATTCAGATCCAAGCCGTGGTGTAGTGCAGAGTACCTGCAATATAGTAATCAATACTAAAGTTAAAATGCAGAATTCTGCAGTTGTCTCATCCACCCGAGGGTCAGTATTTTGGGGGAAAATCTGCACCTCATTTCACAGTGACCCTGACACCCTTAAGTCAAGCAGAGCTACATATACAAGAGTTACATGTCATTGTGTATAACGTAGTGTGCAACCCTCACTGGACAGGCAGCTTTTCAGTGTAGCTAAACCCTGAACCACTTTTCAGCTGAAAACACTGTTCAGGCCCAATCTTCGACAGTTTAGTGCAAAGGTTTTGAATCACACATATTGTATAGCTACCTCCTTCTACTGGTTGAAACTTGGCAGTGTGTTCTAATTTTGCTATTGGCTGATTTTGGAGGCAGGCATATGTGCTGAAATATGTGCCACCAGAAACTGAATTTGAATTATTTATATTTGAATTTGATCTGCTTAACTTGAATAATTGCATTAAAAACTGAATTTGAATCACATAACAATGGTAACTGCCCCAAACTGCCATTGCACACACACACACACACATAGGTGCAGATTGGCTGAAGAGGTGTTCTGTGTATCTGTGCTCGATTGCTCTGCCTCAATTACCTGATGTTTGTCACTGAAAATTTAAATTTAATTGTGAGAACTGAATGTTCAGTTCCAAACTAATAATTTTCAGATTTTCAGTGCAATGATTCAAAGTGAACAATACAAATTTGTGATTCAAATTAAGCAATTCAAATTCAAATATAAATGATTCAAATTCAGTTTCTGGTGGCACATATTTCAGCACATACGGGTGAAGTATGGTGGCAGTGTATTTTATGTTCTGGAGTTGAAAATAAAATTGTGTTCAGAATTACGTGCCACTTGCTTTAATTTGCAGGACTGTAGGTTACTTTAATGATGCCACACCAGGGATCCACTTGTTAGGTTTAATAAACTGGTATACATATTGACATGTATACTAGCACTCGTACACACCTAATTCAGCACAAACCTAGTCGTCAAACCTCACATCATTTATATGAGTGATTAAGATGTTAACTCTGAATTCAAACCTTAAGTCACTCATGGATGTTTGATGTTTACATGTTTGTTTGTGTGTGTGTCTTTGTCTCCAAAAAATTCAAAAACCTGAGACGAGACAATGAAGCATAAAAAGTAAACATGGGGTAAGTCGTCTTGTTCCATTCATTGACGTGTTTTGATCAGGTCTAAGTGTGTGTTGTTGAAGTGACGTGTGAACGATGTAGCAGCAGCGCCCTCTGCTGGTGAGTTGTATTCAACACATGATGAACGAGGCTCCATTCATTTCAAATCTTATTAAACTGCAGTGACTTAATCGATAAATAAGCACACACACAACGATAAGACGGGCTCTGTGTAGGCTCCATTTAAATGTCAGATAAAATAAACTGGTGGATTATCATTGGCCGGCTGAAGGAGCGCGTTGTTTATGATCATGAACCAATAGGAAGTGACCCAGGAATCCAGCAGCTCGGGACGGAACGGAAGCACATATTCCGCATCATCTCCAAACATTTGAGAGCTGATGGGAGGATGCTGCCTGCGTCCTGTCCACACACATACACACACACACACACACACACATACACAGACACACACTTACGAGGATCAAACGATGCTGAAGTTCCACAATATGAACTCCTGAGTGGCAGAGATGAAGCTGACTGCACTGCACAGCGTGAGTATGAGCGGTAATATGGATTCAATCACAGTGCAGGGACATCATTTATTCAGCAGCTCGTATGGAGTGTAGAGAATAATGATGGTCAGCAGGCACAGCTAACGTCCCATCAGAGACATACAAACACATTAACATGAACTATGCTGCATTTGAGTGCCATGCACGGAACGCGGAGCAGACACATCCAGAACATTGTCATTCTATGTTACAGTACATATGCTAATACTAGTGATAGACAATCCTTTCCGTTTGTCACGTGATATGTATTTTAAAATAAATATATGTTCAAAGTTATTAATATGGACACAGGGTCACTGCACAAGACAAGGCCTCAAGATCCAGTATGATGCAGGAGGCATCTTAGCGTCATCATAATGTCAACCTATGTGGTGTTTATAGGCTACACCCAGGGTTACCACGCAGCACAGAGAGTCTGCAGCTCTGTTATCAGCTCTGCTAACCCAGCCTGTGAGCCATGAATCTTTTTGTTGCATCAAAAGTCCTGCTAAACTCACCATAGGCTAAGATATTGTCAATGCACATATCTGAACTATCTCTCACTCACTATCATTCATACATCCCTAGAAACCCACTCATCCCAACAGCTGATCATTGACATTCCATAAGCATGTGAATCAGATGAATAAGAATGAGCAGAAACTTCATGTTGTCATTAAAATAGTCTGACGACAGCTGTGCTTAAGATGTGTTTAAGAGAAATATAATGCAATAATATCCCTGACTATTATTATCATTGACAGAATGTTTTGGACAAGTTGTGCAGAAGTGAAACTGTTACATTACAGCTTATGACAAGTGTAAAATGTCTGACAGCTCTATGTTTGTGTGTGTAGTGTACGCCATGACAAAACATTTACCATGCTTTGCTTGAACCCTTCACAACCACACTTAATTATTTAATTTTTTTACTTTACGTTTTTACACTTTTTGTCCCATTTTGAATTTCCCATGAGTCACACAGAATATAAACTGACCTCGGAGTGTCAAGAGTGAGCATTAATAGCAATATATTTTAAAAAAACAAAAACAAACAAACATAAAAACATAGCATTTTTATTTCATCATTCAGTTCAACTGCTGGCAGTAAATCAGCTTTTTATATGAGCGATGCTGTTGACATTATTTCTTAATTATTTATTAATCCTTATGCACATGTCTGATGACACCCATCAGTGTAGTGTTAGTCCAGACCTGTCTATAATATGCAAGTTCAATAAAACATGAACAAAGTGATCTTACTTGTCATTTTTGATTTTTTCATATCTTTGTTTTTGTCTCTTTCATGAACTGTTTCATAAGTCCTGGCAGGTTTATGAAACAAGTGTCACCTTTACAGCTACATCGTATTCTGCTTTGTCATAGTTTGTTGTGTACACTGGCATTAGGAGGCAAACTAATAGTAGTTGGCGGATTAATCACTGACATCCAGCCCACGTGTTGAGAATAAAATGCTTCCACTATAGTGACAGCATTTCTCCTCATGGTTGTCAAAGCACATTTCCTTAAATCAGAACTGTTCTCCTGTCAGATGTATTTAAATGTTTGATTTGAATGTGTTTATAGCAGTGTACAGTATGTAAATGTTAAAAAAACACCAATATCAATAATGTTTCTCATAGCAGGTTGATTCCGATAGTTGTGTTGTTCTCTAAAGAGTGTAGTTTTGCTCACAAAATTCTAAAGGTACATCCAGTTTTTACTAAAGGTAAAGAAGACAGGTTTAGTGAGAGCTCTGCATGTGATGGGGACATCAAAGTCTAGTTTAAGTTTAACTTGAGACCAACATAGCCCTTAAAGGCCACATCTGATGTGAAGTAACAGCTGAGGAAGTGAAGACGTCTTACTTCCTTTGGTGTGATGAGACGTGAGCAGCTTGACATAGTTACAGTCAGGTGACAATACAAAGACCGCAAAGTGTGAAGTAGACAGCATGTAGTGAGATTTTCCATCCACAGTGTATCAGCTCCAAACAAACCTAAGGCACCTCACCTTGAAGATGAACTCAAATGAGCATGTAGCCTGTTTAACCTGAAATGTCACAGTGTTGCAATCTTTTTCAAAACAGCTCTGCTCTTCTTTTCACTCTTCCTCTGGTGTCCGCTGTCAGGCAGACTACTGCTGCAGGGTCAAGAAATTACATTGAGCTTTTATTATTTGAATGTTTAATAACAATCCAAGTAGAGATTAATAGGAGATGATAGGAGATGATAAATAGTAGCTGAGAGATAATTGCGACAGCTGAGGGATTGCTTTCGCTTTTTGCTTTATCGTTTTCAAGCTACATGAGCCAAAGGAGCATGCAAGAATAAGAAGTGTGTAAGGCGAGCCGAGTGTCATCACACTAAGGCTGCAAATACATTTGTGAAATGTGAAATGTTGCTGAGGCGCCAGAGTGCAGTATGAGCAGAATTCAACCAGAATAGAGGTCACACAAACACACATATGTATATATATATATTTGTGAGGACACTTGGTGCAAATTGTCCAATCTGAACCTCTTAAGGCCAACCTTAAAACCTGTAAAACCAGGCTGCTACTGTCAAACAGCATCTCAAAGTGTCCTCACTTTCCAAAAGTCATGTCATCCTCTCCCCTGCTCAACACATTTTAATTGTACGTTTAACTAAAATAATTTTAGGACATCAGTTAAAGGCTGCAGCTGTGTGTGTGTGTTTTACTGACATACACGTGTGAAACACACCAAAGCCAGCTGGCACTTCCTGTGGTAAACATGTTCTGCTTATGATCTGTCCCTTCTTACATTGTTCAGTGCACACACACACACACACACACATAGACACCTATATGCATCATTTAAAAGTTGTTTTTTCACGCTGCCATGTCAGCGAACAATGCTTGGAAGAAGCCAACAACGAACTATTTTATTTCAGAATTGAAGTACATTTACTAGTACAAGTACTGCTCTTTTTTTGTACAAACACAAAATGAGGTTACCTAAATTTAACTCACACAGCGTTGTACTTGACTCTCTGCTGTGTTGCTCAAAACAGCTAAAACAAATGAAAAGCTCCAATCTGTGGAATCTTGAGCATGTACTCATAAACTACCCAACAGTATATAAAACATAGCACCATCATATAAATGCTGCTTATTGATGCATCACTAATAAAAACTCACAGATTGCCAATCACAGACTATATATAACACAATTAATCATGTACACGTACATCAACATGCAATAGAACAAAGTATACACATACACATACACTAATATACTAACATGAATAGTCATGATGCAATAAAATAAAAAACTACAAAATGAAGACATGAAATGATGAAATACAAACATTGTATATTACATACTTATACTTATTAAGGTGTAGCCCAGAACTCAAGACACAAAATATAAAAATTCCTAATATTTAAATTCTTAATACATTTTGACAAAAAAACCCCAACAAAACGCAAACAATCTCAAGGTCATATCACAAGCTTGTCTTGAGTTTTTTTGATGATATGCTGAACTGCTGCTTTTAAGTTCAACTATGAACTTTCTGTCTCAATAAAAATACATTTAAAATATGAGAAAACATTTTAAAGTTGGTGCAAGCACTAAAGAAATGAGCAAAGCTTCTTGTGTCATTTTAGTTGTCACATCATTTCCTGCGCACTGCACACGCGTTGGTCAGTGTTCAGATAAAAAAAAAAGGAAGTAAAAGAATTAAAATGTCAAGGAAGTCGTTGAAATGAGGAAGCTTCAGAGCTCAACCACCTCTCTGTGTCAGTACACAGACTTACTGTTAACCTGGTCCAGATGTGTTTTCCAGATGGGATCAACCGTGAGTGATTGACTGTTCTCATATGGTTTTAATGGCACATTGTTTGTTTGTCAGGAGCTGGCTGAATTTAAGATGACCTGTTCACATGTTGTTCAGACTGCTGGCAGCTGATGTGCTGAAGAACGGAGCTCAACGAGGACCAACACAACACATAGTAAATAGTAAGTAACAGTAACTTTTTTTTTTTTTCTTACTGTCTTTTTTGTTATTGTTGTCATTATTTCATCTCTGGCTTTGCTGACTTATTATATCATATGATAAAACAAAATGGAACAAGAAAATCTGCCGTTGTTTCAGGAAATCAGTTATCTAGAAAGCAGTACACAGATAACAGTATAGAATGTGTATGGGTGTGAATATACAGTATGTGGGTTCAAAGGTTGCAGTTTTACTTATTAAATTAGCTGACTACGAGCTTTCTGTGAAGTGAAACATGTTGGGAGCTGACTCAGAGAAATTGGAAGTTTTATTACTATTTTTATTACTTTTATTTTTTTCATTATTGGAAAGTAAACAACTACATTTATTACAAAACCATATGTCCAATCATAAGAATAATATTTTAGTATTTCTATTTTTTGCTACCTAATACATTGTTCTACTTTTTACTCAACCATGAGGGGACTGTTGGTGAACTGTTAAAGAGTGAACACGAGTTGTAACCTTCCCAAACCACTGGTGTTCACTCTAACTTTAGCACATTTCAGATGTAATAAGCTGTTAGCAGTTCCACAGAGACCTTTTCCCTCTAAATGTATCAGATGGTTTCAGTTTGTGTAGGAGGGAAGTGACTGGATTTAATTATAGCCTAAATATTTTCTGATAGAAACTGGTCTATTGAGCCTTTGATCATATCACATAATCTTAAATCTATCTGCAGATTTTAATCTCTGCACACAGAAGTTACCATGAAATTATGGCTGTTCACATTTCCAGTTTTCTGCACAACATCAGTGTTCCAGCCCATTAATTTTTCTGATTTTTTTTTTTTTTTTTTTTTTTTTTAATATTAGTGGCATGTACGCTGTGTGTAACCAGCAAAATGTTTTACATCATTCCATCATTGCTAAATTTTTAGGACCAAGAGGGAATAATAATAATAATTTTTAAAAAATCCAGTTGAATGATACAGTATGTCTTGTTTTGAGCAGGGTGTAAAATAAAAAAACTGTGTGTTCAGCATACACCTGAGTTATCATGGAGCTTCAAACATGCAGGTGTTTTTTTCTAATAAATATAGATCATGTTGGGCTTTAGACAAAACAGTGTTTGCTGTCAATAACTGTCCCAACATACTGTATTTGTCATTGTCAAGTAGTGTAACTGCTGTGTGGGTGTACATCAGTGAGTGAAGGCTGTGTGAGGAGGCTTTTGTTCTTATCACATTTTAAAGTGCTAAACTTGGAACTACACACTGTACTTCAAGTTTAATAATTAAGTAACGTTAAATTAATTAATTAAGGTAGCACGGTATCATTTATTAGTCATGTCACAACACATGGTTGCACACTGAAATGTAAGTGTTGTAGTGCCATCATGCTACACACACATAACACCCTAAAACAACAGTTATATATACAGTTATTTACACTGATTTACATATAGCTATCCATGTCCACACTAGAAGTGTGTGTGAATTGTCAGTGCAGCTCCATGTTATTTATTTATAATGGAGTGTGGAGGATGAATAGAGGAATCTAACAGCCTGAAGAAAGAAGCTGCTCTGTACTCTGTTGGTGCAGCGGGTGAACAGGCTGTTCTTTGGGTGGATATTGTCTTTAAGTATCCTTTGAGCTGCTTTGACCTCACCTCTGTGACATCACTGATCCTGTCATTCTGTTCACCTGCTTCACCTTAGCTGCACTGATGTCCAAAGCCTTAAAATAAACTTACTATAAAAAATTATACCTACTTCATGCACTGTGTGGAAGTAAGAATTCCACAATCACGCAGCAATTGAGCTTCTCTCTTAATTTCTGTTTGTGCATGCTCTGCTCTACTCTGTAACAAACACAACATTAGCTAAGGACGTCTTCAGTGATGGGCTGCTGCCCTTCAACACTGTCTTATGAATTCATGTTGAGTGCTGATGGCATCATTATACAGACTAAAGGGATCACCCAATGTCTTTTGACAGTTCATATTTTGCTTGAATGGAAATGGTGTTCATTAATTTGATGAAATAAGCCAGTAAAGTCATTTACATAAGATAACGTTAATGAAGTTGTAACATCGTGTTAACATTAACACTGCACCTCTAACTAAGTTTAGTGAATTAATTCAGAAGGATTTTGTTGTATTTTTTGAAATCTGTCTCAGGCCTGCAACAAGCGTGCAACTCAAGTGGTGAAGTTACTGCCTGCTGAGTGGTCTTTTTACATTGCAACAAATTTCCTGCCACTGTTGCACTGGCTTCTCTTTCATATGCTGGAGTTGTTACTCAAAAATAAGCTGATTTAAAATCTCCACAAACTCGTTATGTAAACCCTAAAAAACTTTTGACAGGCATTATTTTGGAGAAAAGAAATTCTTGAACTGTGTGGGTGGATATGACATACTCTAAGTTCAGACTTCTTGGTTTGTGGACAGAATCATGTGTAGTGAAAGAAATCAAATGTTAAAATAATTTGCCTCTGTCGTCAAGCATGAAAATGCTGTCCGGGAAGAACTAGTAAGACTGGAGATATGCACTGCTGCAGCTAACACTGCAGCTATATTGTGGTTACTCGTTTATTGTGACGAACATCTTACTGGTAATGTCAGAGAGATAGATAAATAGAGAGATACAGAGACCACGATGCACAGCAGCAGCAAATCTGCATGTTGTCCCTGAGCAAAATTTTGAAGTTGCTCTCAGTGGCTGTGCCATTGCTAAGTTATTTTCAGATGGGTTGTTGGCACCTTGCATGGCAGCCTCTGCCATCAGTGTAAGTGTGTAAATGTGTGTGTGCGACATGGGGTGTAAAAGTGCTGTAAATGGTTGAAAGACTAGACTAGATGTTATATGAGTACAGTTCATTTGGCTCAGGATGAACTGATCCCTAGGCCTGGCAGTGTGAAAATCATGTTCCCATCTGAAACTAAACTCTGTATTCCATGTACATGGAGGAGCGTTATGAGTTATAATATATAGTATAATGGTATATTTATATTAATATAATATTACACAAGTACTGTATCTGTATAAATGTAGCATACACCACCACCATGTAAATTGTGTATGTAAACCTACACTTCCTGTTGGAACTCAATACTCTGACTCTTTTAATTTTTTACATGAAATATTACTGATCTGAATCATTTTGTAAGAGTAGTGTTTTCAGAGGAAATTAATCTGGTTCTTCTTTTGTTTTGGCTTTTAGGTTCTTTGCATTGTGGTGGCTGAACTTGTTGAGGGGACTTCCTTTAGGGAACCGCCATCCAGAAGCCAACATGGCTGACAAAGTGAATACATTGCCATTCTTCTATGGCAACATCACCAGGGAGGAAGCAGAAGACTACCTGCGGCAGACAGGCATGACCAATGGCTTGTACCTTCTACGGCAAAGCCGAAACTATCTTGGAGGCTTTGCACTGTCTGTGTCACATTCAGGCCGCTGCTATCACTACACCATTGAAAGAGAACCCAATGAAACATTTGCTATCGCTGGTGGTAAGAGCCACCGGACCCCCGTGGATGTGATCGATTATCACTCCCAGGAGATGGATGGCCTTGTGTGTCTGCTAAAGAAGCCCTGCAACAGGCCAAAGAACATGCAGCCAAAGGTGGGGCAGTTCGAGGACCTGAAGGAAAAACTGATCCGAGAATATGTGAAGCAGACTTGGAACCTGCAGGTTAGTTTCAACTCTCTCCTGTAAGCAGAAGAAAGATCATCTAAGAATGTTAAGGTAGTATAGTGAAAACATCAGTAGCAGTTATCAGTCCCCTACCATTAGCACTTCCATTAATACAATTAATACAACTGTGTGTGTGTGCAGGGTGCAGCTCTGGAGCAGGCCATCATCAGCCAGAGGCCTCAGCTGGAGAAGCTCATTGCCACTACTGCACATGAAAAAATGCCCTGGTTCCATGGAACCATAACACGAGAAGACTCTGAACCCAGGCTTCAAAATGGCTCCCGTATGAATGGAAAGTTTCTGTAAGTATTAAGTATGAGTGTGTGTGTGTATGTATATATATTGTGTGTGTGTGTGTGTGTATTTCTTTCAAAGTCACAGTTGCAGATTGTAACAAATAATTAGTGAGTACATGTTTGTCTGTTGCTGTGTTACTTTTCTCCAGAGTGTGAGTCAAATATTTCTAGCAGTTGACGCTTCAGTTGAGAGGCAGGGTCTCGGCTGAAGAAACACAGAGAAATCCACACCCACACACACACACACACACACACACACACACACACACACACACACACACACACACACACACACACACACACTCTGTGGTTTCCGCTCTGGCAGTTTGCAAAGGACTTCCTGAAGTGGCCAAAACAAGAGGAAGAATGACAGCCAGGCGAGATGTGACTGTTCTGTCCTTTTTCTCGTTAGTGTCTCCACTGAAACACAGATTAATCTTTGATTATTGTTTATTTTATATTTTTATTTTGCACCCGTGGCTAGAATATTCTGGAGTCATTTTCTAAGTTCAGGCACAGGCTTATAACAATGGCCAATAACAGCTAACAAAATTACAACTGGTTATGCTGCATTTGTAGATATTTGTATTTATTTAATATTTTTGCAGTTTTAACATCATTAGAATATAATTTAGTTCATAAAAGGGACTGGAGCCAGCATAAATAATGACACACAGGCCATTTATTTAAGTTCCTGTTTAGTTCCTGTAACTGAGCTTCTGTTTCTTACTGTAATGCCAGAGTTGCTTCTTCCTTCCTAATGTCTGAAAATATTCATTTATCGACTATTCAAACTTTCCCTGGTGCCAAAACTAAAATAGAATAAAATGATCTTTAAATATTCGTCTTTGAAGCTGTTCTTACACAAATATGAATATCAAAATGTAATAGAAAAATAAAATCAGGTTTTATATTAAAAAGGTTCAAACAAAAAAGAAATTTTAAATCGTTTTTTAAAACATTTAAAAAATGTAAAAATAACAATGCTGAAACTGAATGTATTAAATCCTCCCCTGTGGACACAACAAGTAAGCAACACAAATAAATGATTAAATAAAAATGATGGTGGAGAAACTCAGCTTTTTATAATCTATAAATCAAATAGTCGTCTTTGCCTCAAGATATTTACATTTTATTACATGTAATATCAACTCGTAATTTGTGTATCATCAATTTACTGTCACTGTAAGAGTCAGAAGTGATATAATCTGACTGCATTATCTACAGACTGAAGAAGAGTTTTATGACTTGAAAATTACACAAAACTGACCAGACAGTTTTGAAATATCTTCCAATAACATGAGAGCTCAGACTAAAAACAAACAAACAAAAAAACAAAACAAAGTGCATGAAATTCAAATTATTGATTACTTCTGGATTGTTGTAAAGATTTAAATGTATTTAAAATGTGTGATTTCAGCAGGCTGAGTCACACAGCACACTGTCCACATTTTAAAGAAATGAAATTATAACATATAAACATGAGGGTAATTCATAAAAGTTAATCCATCGCAGAAGTCTAAAAACATGTCAGGAAACCATGAGCATCGATAAGCAGTACAAAGGCAGGAGAGTCTTGAAGAAGACAAGTTATAAATAATCTTCTTCAAAGACACACTGACTACATGTCTGAGCTACAGACCCTTCAAGTCAAGACAAGCTTCTCGTGTAACCTCCATGTATTTCCTGTATGGTTTAGTCTTGGTCTTTGAACTGATACACTTGTGATCAATGCCTGTGCTCTCTTTATGCTCTACTGTTCTCTATGTACAGGAGCTTTGCTGTGCTGGATAAATTAAACACCATCTATTAACAGCCACAGTAGCTGTAACTCAGTGGATAGGATAATAGTGTTGAAACTTTGGACTGAAACATTGAGTTAAAACTGTAGAGTTAAGCTCCACTCAATGTTGATTAATGGCCTGGTATGGCTCTTATGGAGTGCTTCAGGAAGTCCTTAAAATCAAAGTCAACTTGTTTTTTAAAGGTGTTGTGGATTAGAAGCCTGAAATAAAGTCTGTGGTTTACACAAGCTTTTTGTTCCACAACTTCAGATATGTCAGTAACTATTATTACTATTATTATTATTATTCCACTCATGAATTTCAAACCTGTGGTTGTCTAAATCTAAAGTGTCTAAATGAGACTCCAGAGGTCTTTGCTATTTTATTTTTATGAATTATAAATTGTGAGTTGAGTGCTATTCGATTCAAAATGGTGGAGTAATGGGCAGCCACCCAGGGGAGCAGTTGGGGGTTCAGTACAGTACCTTGCTCCTGAACACTTCGGCAGTGCACAGGAGGTGAACTGGTACTCAACAGCTACCAGTCCACCAGCTGGACTTGAACCTGCCACCCTCTGGTTCCTAAGTCTCTACAGACTGAGCTGCTATTGGCCCTTCTCAGTACTCTAAACACAGCTTCCAATGGGAATCTCAATAAGAGTGACATCACATACCACCTCAGCATCTGCATCATCCACTTCTACTTTGTGACTTTCTTTCTCTTCCTTTTGTTCTTGTGTGTGCAGGATCCGACAGAGAGATCAGAATGGATCTTATGCTCTGTGTTTACTACATGAAGGACAGGTCATGCATTATCGCATTGACAGGGACTCGGCTGGTAAACTCTCCATCCCAGATGGCAAGAAGTTTGACACTCTGTGGCAGGTTAGCACACATATATTACATTTACATATTTCTTGTTATTTTCATGTTGGTCTTCACCTATGACACTTTTCCAGCAGGTATCAGAAGTGTTGTTAAGTGACTGCAAACTGTTTATTTCTATCAGAAATGTTGAAAATTAAAAATATTATGATGTATTTCATGGTTGTTATAGTCATCTACTAATAGTGGATTAGAAAATTGCTGCTTCCAGGGCTGTGCCTAGAAATCTGGGAGTCATTTAATCAATCAATCTTTTTCACATATGATGTATTCATGTAACTGTGTGTATAGTCCTGAGCACTGTGATGAGTGTCTGACATGTGAACTTTACCACAGCTGGTGGAGCACTACTCATACAAACCAGACGGCCTGCTGAGAGTGCTAACAGAGCCCTGTCAAAGACCTGATGGAGACATAGGTAAAAATGCACACAACAAATCTATGAGACTAAAACAACAACAACAACTCTATGAGACAGGCAGACACATTCAAACTCCAGTCCACTGCATGTTCATGAAAATATGCTCTGATCCATATTTGTCATTATCTGTGTTCATAGCAATAGGGCGACCTCCTCTCCCACGGGACCATCCGGCATTAGGTGTCTTGGTAAGTTGTGTGTGTGTGTGTGTGTGTGTGTGTGCGGTGTTTTTTTATGCATTTGCATATTCTCATGGCTCTTTGGCTACCACTCCCTTATATGTCTTGCATGATTCTTGAAAGAATTTATTAAACACAGCTGTGTCTGAAATGAGTTTAAATGATGTCTTAATTGTTATTGTTTAACAACACAGATCTTTGGGTGTTATTCTGAAAAAAACTTTAGAAATGTCCACTTGGTCTGTGGTATAACCCACATAATTTTCCTGTCTGGGTTCTTATGGGTTAAAATCTGGGTGAATAATCTGTGGATGTGGATAGATACCACACAGAGAAATGTTTTTATGATTATTTGGGTGAATCAGCCATTTTGTTTTTGTCTTCCACTTCACGGACACGCTGTACAGTAAAAAAAACAAAAAAACAAAAAACAAGGAAATGGTGTATACTGTACTGTATGAAGTGTAGTTCATACTTCCTGTAATTTGAGTCAGTAAGATAAGTGTGCATGAAACAGAGATAAGCTGTAACAGGACCAGCTCACTTTTTAATGATCTTTCTGACATTTCGATTTCTAGCAAAATGCAGCAGATGGAATTCTCTCCAAACTCATACCTGGCCGAAAAAAGGTGAACTACCATGCACACCTCTTCATCAAACTATTGATCACCATAAACCCCCACCTTGCTATGGACTGCTGCTTACAAACACACTCTTTACCCTCTCCATCCTTTGCTTCATCATGTCCCATCATATCCCAGAGCAGATTGTTTCACAACTGGCTGCGTACATATGTGACATCACAATACTTGGAATCTAATACCACCTAGAGGTTAATTTCTGACATTACATCCAGCTGTCTTGTGTTGTGTCCTGTTCAGTAGCTCCTCGTCACGCCATCTACTATACACTGGTTGCTTGGTTTGGTTACAGTAAATCACAAAAAATCCTTGTAAAGAACTATCTAGTACTAATTAAAGGAAAATAGAGAAAAAGATACAGACAGTACACGGTCTGTATGCAGTATGCAAATAATAACAAATAAATATTTGTTTGTTTGAGGTTTTGTGTCTGTAGAGAAAGAACCAAATGATAATGTAGGGATGTAGAGTAGATTTCATAAGCAGCTAATCTCTTGAAGAATTCCCATGAAACTTACTCACTAACAGAGATCCATTCTAATAATTTCTTCAGACACCATGTACTACAGTGATACTGACTTATATCACAGAATTTGCTGTAATATTACTGTTTCTTCTCCACTAAGTCATGGATGAATGAGTTCTGAACACAAGGAGAGCCTCACATCAAATTATCATCTTTGGAAGAATCAATCTTTATTAAACCTAAACATCTGTCACTGTAATACAGGTTCCATATAAAGAGCATCACCCTGAATACTGAATGAATTCGCTCACTTTAGCAGTATGCCCTGTGAAAATCTGCTTCATGTGTTTTTCGCCTTGGATGTTCTCTCAAACACTGTCTTCTCTGATGAACTGATCATAGAGGACGGAATCTCGACCCAGCGTCACAGATCTCAATCCCTATGAAACCAGAGTGCCCAATAATCAGGCAGCCAGCAAGGGTAAGTCATATAAAATGCATAGACGAGTACCTACACGCTGTATTCAACTGAAGGCTGAGAATATATGCTTGTTGATCCCACCCATACTCTTTTGAAATGTACAGGTACATTCTCTTCAACAAGCTTTGTTTAAACAGTCAGTCTGCGTGTGGCAGCCACTGATTTAGGATCCCGAGGTTTTCATGTTTTATGTTTTTTCTCTTATCAGAGGCCATGCCAATGGACACAGAGGTATATGAGAGTCCATATGCAGACCCAGATGAACTTAGGAGTTCCACAGTAGATCGGAACCAGCTCTTCTTAGAAGATGGAGAACTGGGCTCTGGAAACTTTGGTACAGTCATGAAGGGAATCTACAAGATGAGGAAGTATGTTAAGTCTCATTCCATCATATTACACCTGCATATAGTCACCACACCACTAACTCCATTGTAACTGTTACTTTAACTGTAACTAACACACAATGCTGTGATTATTGATTGTCAGACAACTGCAGCTTTCACTATCCACAAATCGTGATATCATTAAATTAAATAATAAAAATAAAAATCTTATAGAGTCATGTTCATGACTTGCAGTAGTACTTTTAACTGAACTGGTAGCTCAAGCTGCCATGCATCAGAGCCTCATTACATGTGTGTCTCACAGGACTTTAAACAAGAACCACACGTGGATGGCTATCATAATAATTCATTCAATGTGTAGATCAAGGACCTGCTTCAGTAAAAGTTTTGTCTCTTGTGCCAACACAGTTCTGACGCAGTTCTACATTAATCGCAAAAATCCAATTCACCATGAGAAGATTCTAATTAAACACAAAGCAGTAACATCTATGCCAGACAAACTCAAAGTATACTGCACCTAGTCTCTGCTTTCCATCCATCATACCTCATGTCCTCCAGATCTTCATACATACATGTTCTGTTACTCTCTGTTTGCGTTTGTGCTGTGTGTGCACTTATTGTAGTCCTGTATGCACTATGTTCTATTTTTGATATAGCACCATAGTCCCTGGTGAAGCACTGTCTCATTTCAGTGTGTACTGTGTATAGGGTTGAATAAAACTGCTTGAATCTTGAATCTGGATCATTGTACACTGTATTTATAGTACTGATGTACTTTGAGTATTTGTTTACCCTTATTGCAACCTGACCCGTGTTCTTGATTTGTCGATCCTTGTCTGTGTTATCGCTGACTCTATCTGTGCCCAAATGTCTGCAAAGTACATTTTTGGTGAGAATCAAGACAAATTAAGTGGCAGAGTCACTGTAAGACTAACCCTTCCTATGTATTAGAACAGAGAAGCCAGTTGCAGTCAAGATCCTGAAGAACGATGATAATAACCCATCAGTGCGTGAGGAAATGCTGCGAGAGGCCAATGTCATGCAACAGCTGGACAATCCTTATATTGTCCGGATGATCGGGATCTGTGAGGCAGAGAACCTCATGCTGGTCATGGAGCTGGCTGAGCTGGGACCACTCAACAAGTTCCTGCAGAAAAACAAGTATGTACTCCAACTGGATCTGTGCATTTTTATTTCTGTTCTGCCGATGAGCCTAAGAAATATTCACACATGATCATATCAATATCAGTATCAATGCCAATACCAATACCAATACCAATACCAATACCAATACCAATACCAATACCAGTACCAGTACCAATAAATAATTAGCATAACAGTTAAAATAACTTTGATTGTTCATCTACAGGCAAACAACCGTAAAGAACATCACAGAGCTGGTCCATCAGGTGTGTATGGGCATGAAATACCTGGAGGAGCATAACTTCGTCCACAGAGACCTTGCTGCTAGGAACGTGCTGCTGGTCACACAGCACTATGCCAAGATCAGCGACTTCGGCCTCTCCAAAGCTGTGGCTGAGGAGCAAAACTACTACAAGGTAACAGCTTCCAGAGGCTGACAAGGACAAACAGTAATGGACATTATTATTTGTGTAGCCTACATCTGTAGGTCTAAACTATCTTTTTAGCCCGTGACTGCACTATATAGACAACACATGGACAAGGTGGAAGGTGTGCACAGTATTTCAGTATTTATTAATAGCAGTTAATAGTAGTTATTAATAGCGTGCGTACCACCAGTACCATAGTTTGAGAATCAGTGGATTAAACAAAAGTTCAGCATAAAACTGTGTTTAGACCAATGGTCCAGGAACACCAGGACTGTTGTCATAATCTATGTATCCATCTGATATTTTGTGGAGAAACTGTTAAGGAGACACCATGAGCATACAACTATAAGAACACCACATGTACTTCAGCTGAAGGTCAAGGTCAGAGATCCTCACACACACAAAGTTGTTCTGTCTGATGAGGAGTGAAACAAAGTAAAACATTTACACAGTTCCTGCCCTACACTTGGTCTGGGGTGACCTGGGAGCTTCCTGCTTTGATTATAATTCAGCAATTCAGCTGAAGCTCTTTAGTTTCTTGTCCTGACATGGGAGTCTTCCCACAGTGAGGACAAAATACTATTTGTATGAGCATAACATAGAATTAGCATGAAGCATATGAGGCATACTGTGCACACACACATATTCTTCTATGCAGATGCAGTGTGCTACCAAGTGCAACAACTGTACACTGACATTAAGGACTGAATTCTAAAGTCAACCTGCCGTTGATTTCTTCACCATTATGATGCATTCATTAAACACACAGGGAGGCATCAACATGCAACTACAGTGCGTCTTAATCAAAGTATAGCCACATACAAATACTTCAAATAGCTATACGTCTGATATGTTACACACTGTAGATGATGATGATGTTGATAGCCTATGCTTTAGGAAGAAGTGGATGTACAGTTGGTGCATGTGGTATGTGTGTATGTGAATATGTGGATGTACAAAACAATATTAAGGTAGTTATGATGGGCCCTACTGTTTATCATACTGTGTCATCACATGACTAAATAGAGACTTATTACCCAACAAATATCAATGCTTATCTGTACATAAGAAAATGATTCATTGAATTGAAGATTTTTTAAATGTATTTTTTATGTGACCATTTTCCTTGGCCACTTACTCAGCTGAGTAATCTTATTTTTGATGTGTGTCCATGAACCTAACTCAATCCTCTTGCGAAAACCCAGTGCAATCACAAGCTATGATTTCCATTAGCATATTGTAGACATCATCATAATATGAAGTTACATCCACTATGTTTGTGTGTGCCTCCTCCAGGCTAAGGGTCACGGGAAGTGGCCAGTGAAATGGTACGCTCCTGAGTGTATAAACTACTTCAAATTCTCATCCAAAAGTGACGTGTGGAGCTTTGGGGTGCTCATGTGGGAGGCATACTCCTTTGGTCAGAAACCATACAAGGTATGAGCAACCTCTAACCAACCAGAGACATGATAACACTTAACACAACGACTCACTCACTCACTTAGACCACTTGTAGTCTGACAACTACACAACTACAGACAACATATGAAATATTTAAGAAAACTATTTTGTATCAAGTCAACCACTTTTCCTTCCAATGAGCAATGTCTGCCTGATGACATCACCTTAAAACTCAATGTGTCCCTGTTCACAGGGGATGAAAGGAAATGATGTCATGCAGATGATTGAAAGTGGACAGCGTATGGACTCCCCAGCGAACTGTCCACCAGAGATGTATGACCTCATGAGGACCTGCTGGACATACAAGTAAGTGACAGTAGATGACCAACAGTGCGTCCTGCAGCAGAGTGATGTCTGTGTATGTGAGGAGAGCTTATTTTTCATACTTGCTGTTTTCATGTCTTCCAGGGCAGATGAGAGGCCTGCGTTTACTGTCGTTGAGCCAAGACTACGAGAGTATTACTATGACACTGCACAATGATTCTTCATATGGATGTTATGAGACTATGCAAACTATTGGTTGATGAGGAAACTGCAATTAATCGTGTATGAATGACTGGGGATGGTTTGAATTATAAATGTTGTTGTAAAACACTGAAAATATACACCACTATTATGCAAATGGAATTTCTTTTTATTATTATTATGAATGTAAACAGTATGAAAGTTGTAATAAACAGAAACAAGTCCATCTTGTTCGATGAACAGCTAACCAATTACTCAGCTGATTCATGTGGTAGATTTTTCATACTGTAAGAGCATCATATGTATTATAACTGCATCATTGTCATTATGTCATAGTTCAACCAAAAATCCTTGAAGGAAGGTCTCATTGTTTCATGGTCCTGGACTTAT
The DNA here is from genome assembly GCA_014281875.1 of Nibea albiflora. Lineage (NCBI taxonomy): Eukaryota > Metazoa > Chordata > Actinopteri > Sciaenidae > Nibea > Nibea albiflora. The sequence continues at coordinate 1,657,124 of CM024803.1, forward strand.
CAGCAGGGGGTGTTTTTGTACTTATATATAAATCATTTTCATCACTGTAACTCATTAACTAATGCTAACTAATGCTACCTAATGCCAATTAATGCTAAATCATGCTAAATTAATGCCAAAACATGTCAGTATTATACAGTTAGTGTCCTGGAGATCTAGTGATATTTAACATATGTAAGAGTAGAGTTACTCCAAAGGACAGAGGCATTGTTCATTTCAAGCTTTTGTTTTTTCTTTAAAGATATAATACATAACATTAAAATGTCTACAAAAACTAGACTTATTTTCTTGAGTTGTGTATTTCCATTAATTTTTCCAACAATGTTTCAGTCCAGAGAAATCTGTAATTTGACTCAAGGTGTTTAATTTGGTCACGTCACACTTCCACCTCCAGCTGCTTTAACTGACATCAGAGAGTGAGGATAGAAGATTGCAAACATGACTGAAGGTCACATGAATAACTCCAATACATGATTTCATCACTGAACATGACTTCTGCCTGAATAACTCCCATGATCAATGCTACTTCAAGACAACAAACTGCAGCTTTTGTTATTGTTTTGATGAGACCTCTTTTGAGGGAAAGACACACACGTGCATCTAAAAGCAGCAGCAGCAGCAACATCAGGGCGAGGTGTCAGGAAACATCAGCTAATAAAATGGATTCAACAGTTTTGGTAGAACTTTTTACCCCACGTATCACCTCAGAAAATAGAGACTGTACAAGAACCATGACCAACTTTGAATGACAGCAGTATAGTTTATTATGAATAAGATTATTAATTGTTGACTGTTGTCAGCTACAGCAAGTATCAGGAAAACAAGTTCCAGTCCTAAGCTGGTTCAAGTCGTATTTTTTAGATCGATCTCAGTTTGTTCACGCAATGATGAATCCTCCATGCATACAAAAGTCTGTCATGGAGTCCCACAAGGTTCTGTACTAGGACCACTTCTATTCAGTCTATATATGCTTCCTCTAGGGAACATTATTAGGAATCACTCCATTAATTTTCATTGTTATTCTGACGACACCCAATTATATTTATCGATCAAGCCTGATGAAACCAATCAGTTAACTAAACTAGCATGCCTTAGGGATATAAAAAGTTGGATGACCTACAATTTTCTGATGTTGAACTCAGATAAAACTGAAGTTCTTGTAATTGGACCCAAACACCTCAGAAACTCTCTCTCCGGAGACTTGGTTACCTTAGACGGGATCACCCTGGCCTCCAGCTCCACCGTAAAGAATCTTGGAGTTATTTTTGATCAGGATTTGTCCTTTAAGGTCCACATAAAACAAATTTCAAGGACTGCATTCTTCCACTTATGCAACATTACCAAAATCAGATGCATTGAGTCTCAAGTAGATGCAGAAAAACTAGTCCATGCATTTGTTACTTCCAGGCTGGACTATTGTAACTCTTTGTTATCAGGCTGCTCCAATAAATCTCTTAGGACCTTGCAGCTAATTCAGAATGCTGCTGCACGTTTTCTGACAGGAACCAAGTTCAGAGATCACATTTCTCTCATTTTGGCTTCCTTGCACTGGCTACCTGTTAAATCTAGAATAGAATTTAAAATTCTTCTCCTTACATACAAAGCTCTTCATGGCCAGGCACCATCATATCTAAAAGAACTCATAGTACCTTACTACCCCTCTAGAACACTGCGCTCTCAGAATGCTGGGATCCTTGTGGTTCCTATAGTTTCCAAAGGTAGATTGGGAGCCAGAGCTTTCAGCTATCAAGCTCCTCTTCTGTGGAACAAACTACCTTTCTGGGTTCAGGAGACAGACACTGTCCTTCAAGAGTAGACTTAGGACTTTCCTTTTTGTTAGCGCTTATAGTTAGGGCTGGCTCAGGCCTTCCCTTAGTTATGCTGCTATAGGACTAGACTGCCGGGGGACCCCCCGTCCCTTTCTGGGTTATGCCTAGTCAGCCCCCCCCCTTCTTTCTTTCTTTCTTTCTTTCTTTCTTTCTTTCTTTCTTTCTTTCTTTCTTTCTTTCTCTCTCTCTCTCTCTCTCTCGCCCTCTCTCTCTGTCTCTCTCTCGCCCTCTCTCTCTCTCCAATCATCATTACCATCAATGCATGTTACTAACTAAACTTCTTCCCTGGAGTTTCTGTGCTTTCTCGTCCAGCAGGTTCTCATGGATCGTGGCTACTGCTGTGGTCTGCTGCTGACGTCCACCATATATAGCATTACTGTCATTATTGCTACCATATCTCCACTACAGTTTATAGTTAGTTAATGATTTACTGCTGTTGTGCATCTGTGTCTCTCTATCTCTATCACAGGTTCCACTGCTACTGTAACCATTCTGTCATTTATTGTAATTCATTGTAATTGTACAATATGTTTGTGTTGATTGTTCTGTACATGTGACATCCATTGCCCGTCTGTCCGTCCTGGAAGAGGGATCCCTCCTCTGTGGCTCTTCCTGAGGTTTCTTCCACATTTTTTCCCTGTTAAAGGGTTTTTGTGGGCAAGTTTTTCCTCACTGGAACCGAGGGTCTAAGGACAGAGGGTGTCACTCCCTGTACAGATTGTAAAGCCCTCTGAGGCTAAATGTGTTTTGTGACTTTGGGCCATACAAATAAAATTTGATTTAATTTGATGTGATCCATGACATCTTAACAGTAAATTTGAAGAAAATAATAGCCTACATCTGTAGGTCTAAACTGCACTGTATAGACAACACATGGAGAAGGCGGAAGGTGTGCACAATATTTCTTTCTTTAGTAACTCAGTATGCTGCTTTATCACTTTATTTTGGACATTCCTCAGTATACCACTAGAGGGAGCTTGCGTACCACCAGCGTCCACGAACACCAGGACTGTTGTCATAATCTATGTATCCATCTGATATTTTGTGGAGAAACTGTTAAGGAGACACCATGAGCATACAACTATAAGAACACCACATGTACTTCAGCTGAAGGTCAAGGTCAGAGATCCTCACACACACAAAGTTGTTCTGTCTGATGAGGAGTGAAACAAAGTAAAACATTTACGCAGTTCCTGCGCTACACTTGGTCTGGGGTGACCTGGGAGCTTCCTGCTTTGATTATAATTCAGCAATTCAGCTGAAGCTCTTTAGTTTCTTGTCCTGACATGGGAGTCTTCCCACAGTGAGGACAAAATACTATTTGCATGAGCACAAGATAGAATTAGCATGAAGCACATCTGCATAAGTTTAATATGCATACTGTGCACACACACATATTCTCACTCACATTCTCTTGTTTTACTACATTTTTGTTTTATTCTATAAACTACTGACAATATTTCTCCCAAAATTCCAAAAATCAATCAATAAATAAAATAAATATTGTCATTAAACATTTATTTGCAGAAAATGACAATCATCAAAATAACAAAAAGGTTTTCACACCTTGAGTAATTCAAAGAAAACAAGACCATATTCATTTTAAAACAACACAATACTAATGTTTTAACTTAGGAAGAGTTCAGAAATTAGTGTTTGGTGGAATAACCCTGATTTTTAATCACAGCTTTCATGTGTCTTGGCGTGCTCTCCACCAGTCTTTCACATTGTTCTTGGGTGACTTCATGCCACTCCTGGTGTAAAAATTCAAGTAGCCCAGCTTTGTTTGATGGCTTGTGATCATCCACCTTCCTGTTGATCACATCCACCAACAGGGTTCAGGTCTGGAGATTGGGCTGGCCATGACAGGGTCTTTATCTAGTCATCAACACCTTGGTTGATGCAAACTTTTTTTTTAATACAAACATTTCTAAAAGAATATTCTTGGTTTAATATTAAGCCATTAACATTTGTTTACCAAAAGCTTAAACCTCAGAGTCAGCGATTATATCATACTGTATATTTTTTTTATTTAAAATGTATAAATGAGTGGTTGAATAAGTTCAGTTGTTTATTGTAATAAACATTTATGGCCCTTGGAAAAGCTTTTTGTAGCTGTAGCTCTCTGTGAATTCATCTGCATTCCACTGTGAAAAAAAAGTTGTGTCCAGATGTGTAGCAGTTAGAAGTATATTAAGGTTTGGGAAACTGCTACAGCAGCAGGTGCAACAGAGTCAAAGTGACGTTAACGGAAGCCAGGGGTGACTCAGGTCATCCACTTATCTGATGATCTGTGGTTCGATCCCTGGCTCCTCCAGTCTGCATGTTGAAGTGTCCTTGGGTAAGATACTGAACGCCACATTGCTCCTGAAGGCTGTGCCATCAGTGTATGAATGTGTATGAATGGGTGGATGAAATATGAAGTGTAAAGCGCTTGGAGTGGTTGGAAGATTAGAAAGGAGATATAAAGGTACAGTCCAGTTACCATTTACATAAATGTTATGCTAACAGCTACACAGCTCTCCAAGTTAAGTGTTTGTTTAAGTTCTTTCTGTGCCATGGCATCACTTCTGGATATTTATTTAAACTTGATTGAATGAACCGCAAAGAATGGCCACATCTTTCTCAAAATGAAGAGAATATTTTCTATGAAAGAAAAAAAAATCGCCAGTAGGAAGATTTAAATATGACAACAGATAAAAGAATTTTCGGATACAAAAAGTAGTTTGAGTGTAGAAAGACCTCTGAACCCTGTATGTATTCCTCAATTTGCTCAAGAATACTTTCTGTGACATTACAGTAGAATCAGATTCGAAACTGGCCTATTGTTTCCTTTGCTGTTCAAGTGTTCAATTCAAAATAAAGGAGCCAGACTGAATCCCAAAAGGCAAAAATAACTGCACTACATTATATCACTGATTCTGAAAGGTCTTTCTGTAGTTTAGTTTATAAGCTTATTTGACAGGGGCCATGTACAAGGCAGTTCCAGTACCAGAGTTAGCTATAAAGCTAATTTACATCTGTGGTCCCTGGGCAAGGAGCTTCATTAATTCATTAACATTCATTAATAATGCTTAAGCACATTGATTAGTGATCACATCTTTGATTTTAACTTAACTACTAATGCAGTGTTCTGTTGAAGGCAGCAGTCTGCTAAACTGAACATCACCAAGGGCAGAAGATCCAAACAATTTTGCTGCACAAAACTAGACACAGTTTTAGACATTTCTGCTGTTTTTGTTACTACATGGTTCTTTCTGAATATCACTACCGCTATTGAAGTTGGCTCAACATGTTGTCTGTTGATGTGCCTTGATGGGAAAAGTAGACAATTCAGCTCTTTTTTATTAATATGTCATATACTACATGTCTGTGTGTATATGTGGGAGCACACAAGAACTCTTCTCTTCTGCCATTATGTTCATAGAGGCTGCTCAAACCAGTTACATTGCTCGCTCATCACCCAGCTCTGGTTCTGGCAAATTAGCTGCACTGCCCATCATCATTCCCCTGTGCCCTGTGTCTGAAAACCTTTTCTCCCTCTTCCCAGTGGTCCAAAACACCTGTGATACAAACACTAACACTCCCCCAGTAGTCTGACCTCACAGTCTGGACAGCCTGGCTAACAATCTGAGCTAACATTAGCTAACAACAGCTACAGTTGGCAGCAGTTTACTGTTCATCAGGAGAGTTGATGCAGCTGCATCACATCTAGTTCAGAATTAAGATTTACAACTGCAGAGCTTTCTACTTGCTTTCACAGTCCAATCAATCAATCAAGTCCAACATAACGGCTAAATTTTTAAAAAAATCCTGTAGGTATAGATGTCAGTGTGAGTGGTTGTCTGCCTCTATGTTTAAGCTCTGTGATTGAATGGTGACCTGTCCAGGGTGTACCCTGCCTCTCTCTTTCCTGTGACCTTCTAAAAAGTGGTGATAGCTTATGTGTCATTATGTTTGTCTGGAAATGGAAAGCAGGTACTATAGGTGTAAATAATAAAATTAATGATGGCTGAATTACATTACATTTTCATGGGTATGTTATTGTCCATGGTGACAGCAAGGAATACTTTAAGGGATAAGAAATACTGAACAACTGAGCTGAAGCCAACAATACTAATAAAAATACAATATATACAGATGTGGATGAAAATGCTGTTGATGCAATGGAACAAAACAAGTTGTGAACTGAATTCATGCTCCACCGTGGCTCATTCATTCACTGACTGGTTCAGAAAAGCAATTTGAGGCTTGATATGGATTTACAAAAACATCCTGATACCTAAATCAATGAAGACATCAGATATACTAGATAAGCCAGTCTTTCTACTTTGTACAGATGAAACAGAAAATCATTTTGGTAAATCACTGAGTTAGAGTAAGTAGTGACCCCAAACATATTGTACATCAAAAAGCACCAAAGAAATGCATGAGAAGATAACATCCGTCCATTCTGAAATGGTCCACTATAATTCCTGATCTGTACTCCACTGAACATCTGTGGATAGAGTTGTCTCAGCATGTGTTACTACATATTATGTTAAGTGGAGCAATATTTTTTTGCCATACCATTTTCATTAGTTTGATTATCTCAAATAAACCGTTAATAAAAGTTATTCATTCATTCAGTTGGAATGTATAGAAGCAGAATTTGGTTTTAAAAGTTAGAATGGTACCAATACTTTTGGCCACCTCTGTATATACTTGATAACTTCCAGTGACATATAAGGCCCCAAACCACCTGTTGAGAAACAGTTAAAACAAACAGTCCTTGTGACAGGGTCAGAGAGGAAAAGCCACATGCCCCAGGCTGGGCTGACATGCGGTGACAAAAACATAAACTAAAAAAGACAAACTTCAAAATTGTATGAAGGATACCGTTACAGTTACACCTTAAGTGTTCCCCATGAGAAGCGGCTGGGGTGCAGGCCTCCAGTATTGGGGAACCGGTCTTTCTTTACGCAACCTTGACTTGTGGTGGGATTCCCCCCGGCTTATTGCTGGGACATCTGCCGGAAGGAGGGCAGCCACAGTGGGGATGTGCAGCCTGATGTCAGGCTCTGTGCAGCAGCAGCATGAAGCCACAGGGCAGGTCTGCACGTAACCGCTGGCCAGGGCCTCAACAGTCTGTTCACAGGCTCGCACACACACCTTCTACTTATATCTTCACGATAACCCTGACCCTACCATCGGCACTGCACGTCTAACTTCAACCTGACAGGAACCTGATTCTACCCTGAACACTAAATCCTAATTGTAGAGTGGAAAAACATGGCTCTCACCTCTGTGATTTCACCCGCAGGTTAACTGGAGATCAGGTTTAGCATTCATCTTACACCATGTGCATTAGACTACTCCACTGATCTTTATTTCACTCAATCCATTCACATCTGTATTCTGCATCAGACGGATCAGACAAAACAGGTTTTTCATTTGTGTGAACTAACACTTGGCCCTGAGTATATCATAAGATATAATGTATATGAAATGTTTATCAGGTTCATGAGAGAAATGATTTTTGCTGGTAAAATATTTAGTGCCTTTAACTAGTATATAAACATGAATTTTAAATTCAAACACTGGAATGTAGCTGTAAGCCGATATAGCCATTTAAGTGATTATGAATGTGCTGTGTGTGAATTTTAACTTCTATGAAGCCATATCCTGCATTATTAACTATTACTACTTTTACTGTACTGGTATGTACAAGCATTGCTTGTTTACACAGCAGCTTCTATTTCTTGGTGTTAATGTTAAATACTTCAAATCTGCATTATAAACTATTACATATGCATTTTTATACTGCTTATGAATGCCATGGGAGAACTTGGAGTTAGTGGGCATTCAAACAGGCAAACTGGACATGGGCAGCGTTTTCAATTCATTTCAGTGGGGGTCGTGCATTTCTGCACCGGCAGCCCAAAATGCATGGGTTGCCGCAAGAAACGTCGCTGGCGTGGTAGAGAGACACAGAGTAATAATGACAAGAGAGCGAGTGGCAGCCTCGATAAAGCTCATCATATTCATCAGGTATAGACACAGCCATGATAATCAACCTCAACCCCCCCCACCGAAATCAACCTGATGTCATCAAGCCATTATATAAACTCAAAACAATACAAATATAATATATAAAATCAAAACAATACAAACACAGAAGCATTTCTGTGACAGAAGTTTAATTTACAAGTGTGTGATCTGGCCTCCTGTTCCATTCTGAAGGTGGCTCACAGGCTCACTTCACTTACTAAAATATCATCACTGTGGCTCATTCATTCAGTGACTAGATCAGAAAAGCAATTTGAGGCTTGATAGAGGTTTACAAAAACATCCTGATACCTAAATCAATAAAGACTGAAACACATACTGTAAAGTACAGAAGAAAAGGCAACTTAGAGGAAATGAACAGAAGTGCTTCATGACTGATGGCCATTTGTGTTCGTGTGGATACAACAATGAGTCGAGGTGTCTTTGAGGACTACGATGTTAGAACACCTGAAATCTGAGCAGGCCTGGAAAAGACAAATCATCAGGTAAATAAACACAGCATGTGTCAAAGGTATGGACACCCCTTCTTTTATGGATTTTCTTTCTTTGTTACTTTGAACACTGACATCAGAAGACATCAAAATTATGAAATAACACATGAAATATGTGTAAACAGAAAACTGTAAACAAAGTTTTACATTTTAGATTATTTTGCTTTTCAAACAGTGCTCAACATATATTGTGTTGGAAAATCATTCCAGGTGACGACCTCATGAAGCTGACTGAGAGAATGGAGAGAGTGCAGAGCTGTCATCAAAGAAAATAATCCCAAATATAAAACAGATCTCACTTTGTTTACATATTTTATATTTTACCACATAATTCCATATGTGTTATTTCATAGTTCTGATGACTTCCATGTTACTCTACAGTGAAGAAAATAAAGGAAAACTATTGAATGAGACTTTATGTCCAAACTTCACAGATACTGTCAGGGGTTAAAAAAATAAAATAAAGAAATGCAACTAAGACTGAGTTTTGAATTTTTTGGATTTGAACCAAATTCCAGTTCAGACTGGAGTCACTGTGGATGAGCAGCAGCTTTGGAGTGACTGCAAATCCAAACCTGCACTCTCTGGACCTTACTCAACTGATGGAAAATCTAGTCTTTTGTGACTTCATGCAGGCTCCTCTGTAGCATATAGCTGTTAGTATTGTAAACACAGCGGTACATTTCTACCAAAATAAAAGACAAAGAGAAAATAAACCATTCACAGATTATGGAAATGTCAATGGCTCTCTGACTGGTTGACTAGTCAAGAAGTCTACTGTTAATTATTAACTCCCAACAACCAACCAAGTCATTCGTGTTTTAGATTGCAGAAGCTTTAAGAGTTGTAAGCTGGGTCAGTGTTAGTTTGCTTGGTTTCTCAGAATCCTTAAGTGGTAGTTGACACCCAGCAAGTGCTTTACTCTGACATTTAAATCAGTGGCAAAAACACGAGTCAGGAGCAACACTAATGTCCCACACTCAGACAAACGTCCTCTGGGTACTGTACAGGTTAATGTGTTGACGGGTACAGTGTCACCCATAAATATGTTAGAAGCAGTGAACAGTAGGCAAGTGAAGGCAGAGTGTGTGGCCTCACTCCCCTTTATAGTGAGGACGCCTCTTCTCCTTGAATGCAGCCAAACCCTCCAGTCGATCTTTAGTTGGTATCACCTCCAAAAACAATAGAAATGTGTCAGTACAAGAAAAGGTGAACATCTTTAGCAGTGAGGTGTTTCTGACCTCATTTTCTAGTCAGGGTGAACCACATGTAAGAAGCACCTTTCAGTGTAACATAACCCCAGCACTAATTACACCTGAAGTAACATCTCTAAAACCAACAAAACATGAGAAAAGAGAGAGAAAAGGGCTGATTAGATTGAATTATGCTGCATTCATGTATTAAAAAGACTGATGTGACTGACGTCTGACTTGGTGACTTAAACTTACATAAAGTCTCCAGTATTAGAAATGTTTTTGACCACTGCAGGTTTGTTTGCTTGTGCACAGGGATACACAGTCCTGCCTGTGGTTTCACATTACATGATGTTTCGTGTGGCTAAGAGCAGCGAAACCATCTTGGGAGTCAGACACATAAGGTTCTCTCTTCTTCACATTCTGATGACATTTCATGAACGCATAAGTCTTAACTGCACTGCCACCCAAATACAGATTTCATACAGCAGGTGAAAGAATGGTACAGTGAATTGTTTAATTACTAACCTGGGCATAGCATGCCTCTTCAATTGCCAGACCTGTAGATAGATCGACCTGAAACAGCATGTGACATCTTTCAGTCAGTGTTCACATTGCATGTGTAACTCAGTCCTGATGCTATCACATGTTAGCATTTCTCTGCTACATGTATGAAGGAACACCAGGATGACTTTATTTGTCCTGAGAGAAGTGTGTCATGGACAGAGACTGCCACATAAAAAACACATACAAGTGCACTAACAGACATAAAGTGCATTCACATACATGCAACATTGACTGATGGAGGAATCGAAAAACTTTTACATATTTTTTATACATGTTCCAATTTTAGTTGAATTATAAGCTACTGGAACCTTTAGCATGTACCTGATGGGAGCTAACCGCCATCAGGCCATGGGTGTTGTATGTAATAACATCACTACCAAGTAGTGCCAGGTGTGGAGATGACACTTACCTCTATCCCCTGGTTGATTGCCAGTTTTGCCATCCTTATTGCAATTGGACCCTGTGGAGCCAAAAGTTCAACAGTGACTGGCCTTTTAAAAGGTTGTCAGCTTTCATAAAATGCTCTGTCAGATATAAACTGATGTTATGAATTGTCTTCAGTCACTACAATACTATAGTGTATTTATTCAAAGGCCTAAAATTCAGCCTTCTGTTTCCAGTTCTCATGGATCGTGGCTGCTGCTGTGGTCCTGCATGACGTCCACTACATATATTATTACTGTCATTATTGTTACCATATCTCCATTACAGTTTATAGTTAGTTAATAATTTGCTGCTGCTGTGCATGTGTCTCTCTATCGCTCTCTATTTATCTGGCTACCCCCCCTGAGAAAGCCTTTTGCAGTCTCAACACCTAGGCAAGTCTCACTTCCCCTCCTTCCCAAAGTCAAAAAGGAGCTAAATCACAAGGAGCAGTGAGATGTCATCTCAAAAGTGAAGCAGCCCACAGCATGGTGTGCGCCCATGCAGGTCGTTCCTAAACCCGTACGAGAAGCTGTGAGCATTTGCACTAACCTCACATAGCTGAATAAGTCAGTGAGAGAGTGAGTGAGAGAGTGAGTGAGTGAGAGAGAGAGTGTGAGAGTGTGTGAGTGTGTGAGTGAGTGAGTGAGTGAGTGAGTGAGTGAGTGAGTGAGTGAGTGAGTGAGTGAGTGAGTGAGTGAGTGAGTGAGTGAGTGAGTGAGTGAGTGAGTGAGTGAGTGAGAGAGAGAGAGAGAGAGAGAGAGAGAATCTTCCCTCGGTGGAGAACACTCTTGAACAGCGCACCAGGGTCAAAGTCTTCTCAAAACTAGATGCAAATTCCACTCTCTAAGGAATCTACTCCACTGACCACGTTCATCACTCCGTTTGGACGGTACTGCTATAATCGCCTATGTTTTGGCATCTCATCAGCACCAGAACATCTTCAGAAACGCATGCAGCAGATCCTAGAAGGCATAGATGGCGCTGTGTGTCACATGGATGACATGCTCATCTGGGGAGCCAGTCAGGCAGAACACAATGAGAGGTTGCAGAAAACACTCTCAGATCATCAAGGCAGCAAGGGTCTGTCTGGGCCCAGGGCTCAAAAAGCCTTGATGCGACTTGTACGCAGACTCCATCATTGTTAGTCTACCAGCAACAGAGAAAAGGCAAAAAGAAATACAGACACAACAAGACAATGACGATATACTGAGACAGACAAAGCAGTATTGTCAGACAAGTGCCAGACAAGTGAATAGGCCTGCTCCAGCCATAGCCAGATATACTAGCCCTAGCTGGGCATATCGTGCTGAGTTGCACGAGGGTCAACTCAAATTACCAAATGCAGGGAGAGAGCCCAGAGATCAGTATGATGGCCTGGACTCAACAAAGAACTGATAGAGAGTGATGATACATGTGCCAGAGAGAGAACAACCCTGAGAGAAACAATGTTGCTGAGTTCCTGCAAAGGCCGTGGTCTACAGTTGGAGCAGACCTGTTTCAAATGAAAGACAGACAGTATTTAGTCATAGTGGATTATTATTCTCACTTCTTTGAAGGAGCAAAATGAACTTTCACAACATCAGAGGCTGTGATTGAACACTTCAAGCCTATCTTTGCCTGTCATGGCATACTAGAAGTGGTGCGCACAGACAATGGCTCACAGTTTGCTTCAGAGAAATTTCTGAAATTTGCACAGGATTTGGAGCTTCAGCCACGTCACCTTCACACTTCCGACAAAGCAATGGAGAGGCAGAGTGGGCTGTGAGGATGATTAAAAATTTCCTCAAGATATCCAGTGACCCCTATCTGGCCCTGATGGCCCATCGCTCTGCTCCTCTGGCTAATGGATACAGTCTCACAGAGCTACTCATGAGGAGGAAGATCTGCACAATTCCTGTTCTTCCCTCCCAGCTCAACCCATCATGTACAGATGGGGAGGACTTGAAAAGAAAGGAGCAAAGCTACAGACAGAAACAGCAGCAGAACTACAACCATCGCCACACTGCATGTGTCACGGCGGAAGCGCAATCATGTGTGGGACAACAGAGAGGCACTGTGGTGTCCACTGCAGGAACACCCAGATCCTACATCGTGGAGACTTCAAGAGGCAACCTGCGGAGGAACAGATTCCATCTCTTGCAGACTGGCACTGCGCTCTGACGCGGCACTTCTCCAGGACAGGAGAAGCTGCTGTCGCCAATAATCAAATGCGTTTGATACTAAACAAAATATTCAGCCTGCATTGGTCTATGAATGTGGGTGATTCTTATTGTATCTAAACAATATATGAAGAGCTCCTCTTTCAGTTCATGAAATCCCTGTAGCCGCAGCAGCTTCTCCAGTCCCAGAGAAGTGCTGCGTCAGAGCGCAGTGCCAGTACGCACGGCCATTCAGTGTTTTACCTTCATTAAATCACCTGAAAACTATATCAAGCTAACCATACAGACCTACATACAGACCTCTACACACAGCAGAGTGTTCCGTTAATAGTTCTGCTTTTTTATGAAAGAGACGCCCTGTTAGCAGGGCTCGCCATATCTGCACTGAGATATCGAATATGATCTATATCATTATATGCACTCTGTTCAGGGCTCTTATAGTTTACAATAAAGCCTACTTATTCTTACATGTTGTGTCTTGGGTACTTCTTATATTGTACACAGGGGCTGTGGGACACTCCTGTGAGGTTGAAGGCATGCTGAGGTTGGCCTGATAAACAGCTGCCTGGCCTGTTGTCGGAGGTCTGCCACGATTATAAAAGGAGCGGACTTCCTCGTCAGAAGAACGGTATTGAGCAGGGGTATCGGGAGGATTTTGGCTTGCAAACGCATTCGCCAGTGTGTTAATCATGTCCTCATTGTTTAATGTTGCTGCTATGAGTTTCCAAGCAGACCAACGAACTTTTTACTGCAGCATCCACACGTTAAACAAGATGGCCGCAGGCACTGCAGTCAAGTCTGACATCAGTCAAGTTTCATTCAATATATTCAGAGTTTCATTCAATATATTCAGAGTTTCATTCAATATATTCAAAGATTAATTTCCTGAACGGCATGCCAAGAGTTTGTTTGAATTTAGATGAATTCTCAGTTATGAATGTATATATTTATATACTATTGGTTTATTGGTGCAACTAGAAAAGTTGTGTTTATTGGATAGTTTCCTCATATCATGTCTAGTCAAATGTTTTTAAAGGTGAAGTTTTCCAAGGTCTCTCTTGGAAACTAACTGGAAATGGGAGATATAGAGATAAGTCCTGACTTTAGAATGTTAGGGTTGTCATGGGAACAATAAAGAGAGCAACGTTTCCTGGACCTCACAGCTGGTGTGTCTCCGATACACTCCTGCCTCCCTATGTCTAGACTTAGCAATAACGCTACAACAGTGTCATTACCTGAGGGTTGATCTCACGGGCGAGCTCCAGAGCACGCAGGTAGGCAGCATCTCCACTATTATTCTGCTCCACCGAATGGTTGACAAGACCCAGACGACATGCCTCTGTTCCATCTACCACCCGGGCAGCAAAGATCAGCTCCTTAGCGAGAGAGACACTGATTGCCCTGGGCAGACGCTGTGTACCACCTACAAAGGAGAGGTGAGACACCTGCATGGAACATGGCCTCAAATACAGACACCATCAACACCACAGCAATACATGCAGAAAATGATAAAGTTCAGGGGAGGACCACATGTAATCACTATCCAACAGTCAGTCAGGCTGAGGGGTCACAGCGCTGTTATTTGACTGTAAAGGATTGCGAATATCTACAGCAGACACGATGACACTTCAGAGCAGCGACTATCTTAAGAACTGCTGGACAGATCATTAGCATGTGCAGCCCATCAGCCTTCCCTTTATAAGTGACGCCCCTGCAGGATAGCTCCTGACAGGAAGTTAACATAATGCAACATAAAAATTGAAACAGGCAATTATGAAATATTAAATCCATCCTTACCTGCACCAGGAATAATTGCAAGTTTGGTTTCAACTAGTCCCATTTTTGCAGTATTGGCTAGAGAGATCAAAGGGCAGGTTTAGTACTCACACAGAAATCCTTCTACTACTACTACCACCACTACCAGTATACATGTGCAAAGATACAAACAAATATGACAGTTCAGTACTCATTATCATATTCTAAAATGTGTTCTCCTTGTACATTAGGCCAAATCATAAATCATTTTAAGAGAACAAGTTAATCAACAATGTTCAGCCTCTTTGTTTCTGTTCAAACCTACTGTCTGCATCAATCATGCTTATTCTAGGCATAGATTTAGGCATCTGCCATCGTGACATATCAACAAGTGTTGTTGCAAGAGTAGACCTCTCAATGTACTGTACAGTGTATGAAAACTGTCTGCACCATGGCAACAGCAAATCAAAAGATTTTTAATTTATCATTGTGAAAGTGTTTTGTTGTTTACAAGTAGAGCACCTGTAAATGACAAAAAGCGACAAAATTTCAGTGATCCTTCCTGTGGCACAAAGAGGGTTTTTGTGAAATGTGTGATATTTTGGGACGTTATCAAGCCGTCAGGACTGCAAATAATCAGTGATGGTGTTTTTGTACCCAGACTCATCTGTAACGTCACAATAAGTCCACTCAGCCTTACAGGCAATTCTGATGTCACAAGCAAGGGCCATTTCCATGCCTCCACCTAAGGCAGCTCCATCTATTGCAGCAATTGTTGGTACGGGCAGGTTACCTGGAAAACAAAAGAAGTCAGTCAAGAGATGAGAAAACACATTATACCACCAACATCACACAACTCTAACCTCCATTGGTGGAAAGTAGATTTTCTTTCACTTCAGACAGAGCTACATAAGAAGTCCTTCACAACGCCCACTCAACGCCCAGGTTTAAATTAAGAAACTAATGACCTACAGAAACTAGAAAACTAGCCAGAGACACTTAACTTGTGTTTCACAACGGCTTAGTTTGGTCTCTATAAATAATTCAAACCTCACATTATACTCATTTTTTCTTCTCAAACCCTTAAAGGCAGAAGTAGTGTGATCATCACTGAAGTACAAAAATATGAATCAACCCTAAATGAAGTTGAATTGTGCTGCCTTGTCATGCTGATTTATGTCATTAATTTAATTAATTTAACATTAGTTTCAAAAAGATTTTTGGAAGTTTCTTTTCACCTTTTCAAAATAATAATAAATCTTTTTTTAAAAATAATGTAATAATCAAAATGACATGACATCTTTCATTATAATTAAATAAGACATCAAGGCATGAACATGCATCACCATCCATCGAACACAAGTCACAAACAGTCAGTGATGTCCATCAGTCTTTACCCAGCTCTGTGATGAGTGCTCGTGCTTTGGACACGAATGGTCCCACCTCACTCTGATGCATCTTGGCCCTCTCCTTCAGGTCTGCACCTGCACACGGAGCATCACAAGCATCAGCATCAAGACGAAGCCTGTGGCTTCCTTTAACCGCAGCAGAGGAGAGCATGTGGTCTACCACACAAAGCTGTAGTACCAAGGTTTCTGAATAAAAAGCTGAATACAGAATTCTCTCTACTAGACTATTCCTGCTACAGTCAAGATCTCAATATGAAATATTATATGTAAAATGACAAAACATATTTAATTGAAAGATGAGAAGTGTACCTGCACAGAAGATCCCGGGAACCAAGCTGCAGAAAATGACACTGCGCACTTTGTTATTTTTCTTGATATCCTCCACAGCTTCAAACATCTGAAAGACATTTTTGTTTATTAACAAGAGATTGCACTTATTTGTCAAACATGTCTAATAATTACAATGTAAAACTCAACAAATATGTTGTTGTTAATGGGGAACATTTCAAGACAAACCCAACATGAGAAATGATGTGCTGGAGGCTGTTTGAGGAACTGAGCCCAGAGAAGCTTTACTTGGGGCACCAATCACTGGCTTCGTCATCTTTATCACATTCAAAGAAAAACAAAAACAGGAAGACAGCAGTACATACCATCTTGACCAGATTTTTACTGATGGCATTTTTGGCTTTTGGTCGGTTTATCCCAACGACGACAATACCTGAAAGACAGTGTTACATTATGCTGATTAAAGACACATGCCTTAATGGAGAGGAGCATGATGGACATTACAGCATAAAGCATGAGCACCAACTATGAAGATCTGAGCATGAGAACTGTCCATACTACACACAGTATTAGCCTGGAGACGTACATTACTAACAGAACATTGTTTTTGCTGTTTCTGTGTTTCAGACCAACAGTTCAGAATTAAACATCAATCAAACTGGGACTTTGGACAGTTTCTGGCTGATTCACATGTTCCTTGAACTGTTTCACTATCATCTAATTACTTTTCATTGTTCCAGCCCTCATTTGTCACTGGTCATCGACATGATACATCAGCTGTGTATGCAAAAGTAAACACATGAAAAGTGTTTGCACCAGAAGGAATGTGACTGCTACTCTGAATGCTTCCATGATCATCGTCATAGCAACAGGTAAACATTGGTCGCACTTTTGGAGCATCAGCTGCCTCAAACTCTGTTTATCTTAATTTACACACAAACGCAAAACTATAGTTTTCCAGAATCTCCACTCTAGTCGGAGTTTTTAGAAAGATTAATTTTCAGAGATGAATTCACTGTTTGCGTGTAAAAGATAGGTACAAACGAAGGGACATGTCTCTGATTTTAAAAATACCCGTGTACGTGTAAACGGGGCCTTAATGTAGAGAAGAAAAACAAACTAAGTTCATCACCTCCATTGTCTTAGGTTAGTCGGCATATGAAATGTAGAGCTGCAGTAATTAGTCAACTAATTGTTTTGATGAACTCTTTTAATAATGAAGACAATTTAAGACAAAACAGAAGAATTAGTTAAATCAAGCTGCAATTAATCCCACTGATCCCAGGTCTGTCTGATGTGACCTCTCACCTGATCCCAGGTCTGTCTGATGTGACCTCTCACCTGATCCCAGGTCTGTCTGAACTTTGTCTCAGCACTAAGGAGAGGTGGGAGGGGCTTCATTGCGTAAAAAGACGACGTCACCGTGTAGTCCCTACTTGGACAGTCATTGTCTTTACAGCCTTTTACGGCCAAATTCATAAACTTCCGCTCTGTCCGTTACTTTCCCATTCAAATTACAAAATCATGTAAGTGAGCAGAACTTACCGGAGTCTTCTCCGTCCAGGTACCGGACGCGCAGGTCATCCTTTGAGTCGGAGCTGTAGTGTCGGGTCAGCGCTGCATGTCCGTTCAGTCCGTTCCCTTTACCGGAGAACACGTACCGTCTCGAGCGGGAGGAGGCGGCCACCAGCCTGCACACGCTGTCCCGGTCCGCTGCCTGCACGCGGAAGGCTTGCAGCAGGGCTCTACGTCCCACTAGGCCCGCCATGACAGAGAGCTGCAGTGCCGTTTGACTTTCAACTCTGAACCCGGTCACGTGGTCGTCACGTGACTTGGTTTACAGCCTGTACGGGAGGCAACGTTCTGATTGTCATTAACCTCAATCACATATTAGAAATATATGAATAACAAAAGAATTGCATGACTGTGCTAATAAACCATTTATAATACAGTATAATACAATAGCCTGCCGCCTGACTCCATCATTATTTATATTTTTATTTAAAACATGATTCTATTTTTACTTTTATATAGTTTTCTATTTATAAAGATCTAAGATCAGGTTTCATTTCTTCTTTGCACATGTAAAATTACTATAAACATATTTAACTTCTTTGTACAGGTTTCATTTAAATGACCCTCGGTTCCAGTGAGGAAAAACTTGCCCACAAAAAAACCCTTTAACAGGAAAAAAAGGTGGAAGAAATCTCAGGAGGAGCCACAGAGGAGGGATCCCTCTCCCAGGACGGACAGACGTGCAATAGATGTCACATGTACAGATGTACACATGTACAATGAATGATAAAATGACAATGAATTACAATGAATGGTAGAGTGATTACAGTAGCAGTGAAACCTGTGATAGAGATAGAGAGACACAGAAGCAGTAAATCATTAACTAACTATAAACTGTAATGGAGATATGGTAGCAATAATGACAGTAATGCTATATATGGTGGACGTCAGCAGCAGACCACAGCAGTAGCCACGATCCATGAGAACCTGCTGGACGAGAAAGCACAGAAACTCCGGGGAAGAAGTTTAGTTAGTAACATGCATTTATGGTGTGAATGAATGATTATTAGAGAGAGACAGAGATAGAGAGAGGGTTTTCAGTAAAGGGAGATGTGACTACATCTTCAACCAGTACCATGCCTGAGTAGGCATAACCCAGAAAGAGACGGGGGGGTCCCCCGGCAGTCTAGTCCTATGGCAGCATAACTAAGGGAAGGCCTGAGCCAGCCCTAACTATAAGGTCTATCAAAAAGGAAAGTCCTGAGTCTACTCTTGAAGGTGGTGACCGTGTCTGCCTCCGGAACCCAGAAAGGTAGTTTGTTCCACAGAAGAGGAGCTTGATAGCTGAAAGCTCTGGCTCCCAATCTACTTTTGGAAACTATAGGAACCACAAGGAACCCAGCATTCTGAGAGCGCAGTGTTCTAGAGGGGTAGTAAGGTACTATGAGTTCTTTTAGATATGATGGTGCCTGACCATGAAGAGCTTTGTATGTAAGGAGAAGAACTTTAAATTCTATTCTAGATTTAACAGGTAGCCAGTGCAAGGAAGCCAAAATGGGAGAGATGTTATGATCTTGTTTCCTGTCAGAACACGTGCAGCAGCATTCTGAATTAGCTGCAATTGGAGCAGCCTGATAACAAAGAGTTACAATAGTCCAGCCTAGAAGTAACAAATGCATGGACATAGTTTTTCTGCATTCGCTTGGGACAGGATGCGTCTGATTTTGGTAATGTTATGTAAGTGGATGCAGTCCTCGAAATTTGTTTTATGTGGACATTAAAGGACAAATCCTGATCAAAAATAACCAGGCCAGGGTGATGCCGTCTAAGGTAGCCAAATCTCCGGAGAGAGAGTTTCTGAGGTGTTTGGGTCCAATTACAAGAACTTCAGTTTTATCTGAGTTCAACATCAGAAAATTGTAGGTCATCCAACTTTTTATATCCCTAAGGCATGCTTGGAGTTTAGTTAACTGATTGGTTTCATCAGGCTTGATCGATAAATATAATTGGGTGTTGTTAGCATAACAATGAAAATTAATGGAGTGATTCCTAATAATGTTCCCTAGAGGAAGCATATATAGACTGAATAGAAGTGGTCCTAGTACAGAACCTTGTGGGGCTCCATGACAGACTTTGGTATGCATGGAGGATTCATCATTGACGTGAACAAATTGAGATCGATCTAAAAAATCAAAGCGGAACAGCTTAGGGTGGTTCCTTTGATGCCAATTTGATGTTCCAGTCCCTGTAAGAATTTAATGGTCTATGGTGTCAAATGCAGCACCAAAATCTAACAGGATGAGTCCTTTGTCTGATGCCATTAGGAGATCGTTTGTGACTTTGACTAGTGCGGTCTCTATGCTATGATCCACTCTAAATCCTGACTGAAAATCCTCGAATAAACTGTTAATAAAGATAATAAAGTCACACAGCTGATTAGCTACACCTTTCTCAAGTATCTTAGAAAATCGGTCTGTAATTGGCTAAGACCTCTGGATCTAGAGTGGGCTTTTTAATTTTGATATTTTTGGGTCAATCTTTTATTCATCATTTATGAATGTAAAGAGGAGAAATTATGTCACTTCTGGATCATTATCATTCAGAAATGCAAGTTTTCAGAACACAGTAGGAGAACTGCATGTGTGCATGTGTGTGGGCAAGTCCTGAAACTGAACCCTAAAATGGAGCAGGTTCAGTTATTAATGACACATGTATTTTATCGGTATGGAAAGTCAAAATGTCAGCTGTGCCGGGTCTATTTTAAGAGCAGCTCAACTCCAATGCTTTTATAGATCACTTTACACACAGCACTGTTAATCCAAGGTGCTTTACAGCATATCAAACAACCACAAAAAATCAGAGTGAATATAATAATACTATTAATACTAATACAGTAAAGGTGGACAGTCAGACAGAGACCATAAAGACAACACAGACCTGCAGACTTGTTTTGGCTGTGCTCTCTCAGTTAAAGGCTTATGTGTTCATCCATTCATTATGATGCTACATTTTACTGATTTTCACATTTTTAACAGAGGGGGTCATGTCAGAGGGCCAAATAAAATAACTTCAGTTTTATTCTCATTGAGCTGAAAAAGTTTGAGCCATCCAGGATTTCATGTCGTGAAAACAGGTCAATTCGTTTGTTGTAGTTATTAGGCTCTCACAGTACAGTCTTAATTTCTTTTAAGGGCTCAGTTCACCCATATGACTAGAAACTAGAACATTTCCACTTCCCCTACTGATACTAAGCAGATTGCTCTACCAACTGAGCTAAACACCGCCCCAAGGCAGTCATGAACATATTCCAGAATCAGAACCAAGTTGTTGTCATGGTAGTCTGATGCCAAACTCAGGTTCTGGGTGGATGAGTCAGCAGCTCATTAGAACAGACACTGAAACCTGCTGTCTGGGCACTGAGCGTTACAGATGGGGTACAAAGAGTGCTACTATGCTTGATCCATGAGGAATTTTGACCAAAGGATTTCACAGACATGTTAAGACACCTGAGAATTGTACAAGCTTGTGGAAAAGGGGTTACTGCAGGAACTTTCTACAGGGACATGGAACTTTTGGAGGAACTCAACTGATAACTTGTCTTGTTTTTCCTTGTTTGTTAATTGTGTTTTTTCCACAGACATCATGAGAAATGAACCAAGAAAAAAAAACCCTCTCAATTCAGTGATAAAACATTTATTGGAAACACAAAACTCACAATTACAATAAATCTCGAGAAAAGTGTAGCTGGACCTCAGGCTGCTGGCAAATGTTTTCATCATTGTCGTCATGGGGATATTACAATCTATAACAACAACCCTTTTGAAATGAACTGTATCATCTGACATCCTGTCATTGAAGTACTGAAGTAAGTATGTTTGCTGATTATAGAGAAGGTCAAGGTGTGATAGGGATCACCCTAAATGGCTATAAGAAAATCAATAAACTGTTTGATAAGACCCTGACAGCTG
The DNA here is from genome assembly GCA_014281875.1 of Nibea albiflora. Classification (NCBI taxonomy): domain Eukaryota; kingdom Metazoa; phylum Chordata; class Actinopteri; family Sciaenidae; genus Nibea; species Nibea albiflora. Next base: position 1,678,772 of record CM024803.1, read on the forward strand.
TACATCCATATTGCTGAACCTCTGGAGATTTTCTTTTATAGTACCAAATGTTTTTTTTTTTTTTTTAATTCAGAACATTTAAGAACAGAATGTGTCAGAATATGTCAGAGCTTTTCAGTTCATCAGATACTAGTCTCATTTCTCCATCCAGTGTCACCACAGTCTGTTTAACCAGCAGCCTGGAAGGTTAAAATATTCAACAAAAATTCAATAAAAAACTGAAGCTAAGCAATGGCTATTTGGCAAACTGTGAACCAGTAAATGTAGCAGAGCCTATTTCATTGTTATGCTAAACTTAGATTGAAGCCAAAATGTAACTGTAACTTTTGGCTTTGGTGAACTACAGCAGAGATGATGGAGCAAACATCATTGATTTCAACATGTACAGTATGATTACTAAAGTGATGAAGGTTATTAACAGTTGACCAGGACAAGGACAGAATAAAAGCAGAAGTGCTAAATTTTACAGGCTCATCTTTTTAGACTCCTGAAAAGAACTCTGTAACTGAATGAGCTGCAAGAATGTCCATAAAAGGAAGGCTCAATTTAAACTCAAGTGAATAGTCATTCATTGTTCATCATTTTCACCCACAATTAATATTAAAATACACAGTTCTTTCCAGGAAAAGATTCAAACCCATAAAATAAAGCACTGCTCTACATTCCTCTAAAGCAGAAGTAGGGGTGTCTCTGACCAGTCACCACACCAACATACAAATGGATACAAAGACCACAGCATAAGAATTAAAAAAACATTTCAGGTTTAAGGCAAAGAATGGCCAGACTGCAAACTTTGGCCTAAAATGTAATGATAGCGCCTGCAGCAGGACAGGCTGGAGCACACATACCTGGGCCTGGTCCAGCTCCACAACATCAATACAGAACAGTGTTCAGTGACAGTAGGTGTATACTGACGGGCAGAGCCCAGTAACAGCAGTCATGAATCATTTGGTAAAATAAAAATAAAAGCTCCACACAATGTCCTTACACATGAATGATATCTGTCACACATCATTCTTTTACTGTAAATTCTCAAATAGTGCTTAAAATCATTTATTTACTGCAGATCTGCCTCACCTGTCAATTATAATTAAGTCAAATGAGTCAAGTCATACTAATCACTCTGTGTTTCTCTGATATAGTGCTTTAAATCACCAATTCATTCACAGTAACAAAGCTGGGGACTTATTCATCTCGTGTTGTGGATCTACGTGTGGTGGATCATGGAATCAATCTGCAGAAGATCCACTTCAAGAGGAGACCAAACTCTGGAACCAAAGGCCAAAATGTGGGAGTAGCTGAAGACAGACTGAGGCGCAGTGTGAATGACATAACAGTTGTACTGATGATGTTAGTGCTGTCGTACGGTGCACTGGAAGTGAAGTGAAGTACAGGTATTTCCACACACCCTCAATATTTTTCAACCTGTACAAGCAAACAGCCTTTGTTTGTGCAGCTCATATTTGAAAATATACAGTAATCAAAACATTGTTTCAGCCTAATATCAACCAAACCACACAGTGCAACAGCAAATACAGTGAAAGTACAAACAAACAAAGATCATTTGGAGGAATATTCTTTTGACAATGACTCCTGGTGATCACTGGTGCTTTTGGTTGACTCTATCACAGAGCCTTGCTGTGTTTTGATCAGTCTTTTCAGGGTGGCCACTTTTACAGACAGGTCAGCCAGGCCCTGTTTTAAATCCAAGTCCTCAGCATGTGGGTGTGCATAGGACGGTTCTTTTACATCCAACACGCTTCTGTGTGCAACAGGGCTTGGAGTTAGCCTGCTACTCTTGCAGCCATTCTGCTGTGTCTCTGTACTGCTTTTATGCCACTTCTCAGACTGGTGGCTCCAGTCCTGCATGTTAGTGACCTGTAATGACAAAGGGCATGGGGAGGACTGGGTGTACTCTGAAGAGTCCTGAGAGGTCTGGTAGCATGCTCCCTCTGAAATGCTGACAGGACCAGAGGACTCGTATTCAGGGTCTATGGCCTCCACTTTGATTTGGATGGTTCTGGCTTTGATCCGCAGTTTATGGGGCAAAGCTGAAGAACTCACATCTGGCACTTTGTGAGTGGAGACAATGACACTTCTTGGGTCAGCTACAGATGGATTCAACCCTTTGGGGACCTGCTGCTCATCCTCGCCATCTGATGATTTGCTGACGGCACCATCATCTGAGCTCCTGGGGGAGTTACTGGATGACCTGGATACCTGGAGGAATGAAGCAGGTTGGGAGTAGACTCCAGACAAAGGGCTGGCTACGTAGTTTCTATAGAGTTCATAGGGACTACTCCTCTCCTGTGCATAGCTGCCATTCTCTGCTGGTTCTTGCTTGACCTCTGGAGTCCTGCAGATACTGAAGCTCCCCTGAGTTGCAATACATGTCTCGGGCATGTGAGGTGAATGCTTGATGACTGATATGCAGCTGCTTCGCAGGTGAATTGGCTCCAAATCCCTGCCGGAACCTTGGCCAGCACTCGGAGGAACAAACTCCTGATAGAGGTTGACATTGGTGGAGCTGGATAGCTTCTGGACTTCTTGAGCATACACCGCCGAGCTCACCAGGCCAAACTTCAGCTTCAGCGACAGCAGCTCAGCCTTCAGCGAGGCATTTTCCTCTCCCAGAGCCATCAGCTTGTTCTCAAGCACCATGTCATTGATGCGCCGCTTCTCTCTGGAGCGCTTGGCCGCTTCATTGTTTTTGCGACGCCTCTCCCAGTAAAGGTTGTCTTTTTTCTCCTCTGGGATAAACTCCCTTTTCCTACGGCAAGTTGTTTTGGCCTTGAATGGAATTGCAGAGATTTTGTGGCCTATAAGGTCTCTGTTAGCCCCCTGTAAGGCCACAGCCAGGACCAGGGAATCCTCTCCACTGTAGGACTCGCTGGAATCCACCTCTTGTTTGACTGATTGCATATTATCACTGTTGTCGTCTGTCGATATGCTCAGAGGTCTTTAACTGTCCACCATAATGCTTGTGTGCAGCAACGGTGACTGCCACATTGGATGAATCCACTTAAGTTAAGGAAATCTGTGGGATAACACACAATGAGAGGGGTTCAGTCAAAACAAGCTTTCAGTTTGAAGTCATTGATACTGCATATATGAGTAATGTGTTTCCACTAAGGTTCAATATGAATCTATGTACACAACCAGATAGAAAGGTTACAATGCTGTAGGTTGATATTGATGTTTCACATTGATTCAGGATTTCAGATTCTTAAGTTTCAATATTTTCATTTCAATTAGACGCAGATGACCGACACTTCATTAATGTTACACACACACACACACACACACACACACACACACACACACACACACACACACACACACACACACACACACACACACACACACACACACACACACCTTGCTGCTTTAATGACAAAGCAAAAATGGGAGATTTCAGTGTCCAATAAAGATCACTCTACATTTCTACATTACACTCTACATGTTCAACATCTGACTAGAACTGAAACATCTGGAGAATGTAACTACTCACACACAGCCAGACTGAGTCCAGTCTTTTGTAGGTTGAAAAAAAAGTGTTTCATGTGTGACTACTAACTGTGCACTTTCATATCTTAGAACAATAAACAAGAACAGTACAAAGCCTCGTATCACTGTTAAAGCACACAACCCGTATGCCCTCTCTCTGTTTTAAAGTTGCATCTAAGCACTGATCTCATTCACTAAAGTATTAATAAAGTAATCGTGGATTATTATGCATTTAATATCCTCCCTCATGGCTTTAAAATGTTGGTTTGGGGCTACTTCAAAAGGCACTTTTGGCCTTCTAAGCTCCCATACATCCAGAGAGGAAGAACAAAGGACTACACACAGCTGTAATCATAACACGTGGCCCGGTTAAAGCTCAAACACAGCCTGTAGCCTGAGGCCTACATTACATGCAATCATCCTAACACACCCTAACACCCACACTGCCTCTGCAGAAAAATGTCAGCTTATAGAAATGAAGAGGGTTAGGGGCGTGGGAGATGTCTCCTGTCCTCATTGTGTGCTTAGAGTGAGTCTACACTGAAGAAATCAATGATTAATCAATGACAGGTAGACTTGCTGTGTACAGCCGAGCACCTTTTCTATGAAATGAACCTAATCTGATCTGAGAGCAGCAGTGTCAGTTCTTTGGTACTCTGCTGGAAACTTGGAATTCTGTGAATCAGTGCATGCCTGATGTTACGCAGCACAGGAAGTCATCCTCCAAAGGTTTCTTTGTCTGTGTGAGATCACAGGGGGAACACAGTGCAAATGTTGCGAGGGATGATCACTCCCTTTTGTCTTTTCGAACGAGGCAACATATGACATCAAGACTAAATTTGGATCACACGTGATAAAAATGGGTGGTAATATTACCGCAGCATGAGCTACATGTGCGACTGGGGGCGCGGGAGTCGGGTCGATGCACAGAGGTAACGGGCCGGGACGGTCCGGGCCGAGCCGGGCCGCAGCGGCCCGGGCAACACGTCCTAATGCCCCAGATTCCTTCATTGTGTCCGTATTACACAAGACCCGAGCCGCCAGCCCCCACCCCACCCCACCCCCGTCATGGCTGCAGATATTATGCAATATTTGCCAGTGTGGCAGCAACAATACGGGCCTGTGTTTGTTCTGCTTTGTGTGTGTGTGTGTGTGTACAAGTCAACATATGTGCTAACGAATACATGTGTTCGATTATTAACGTGGCGTGTAACAGGCTGTACGGAGAGTACAATGTGGCCATTCACTGTTACATGACATCATTGCCGTGCTTACTCATGACAGCGGCGGCTGGAGCGTGGGGTCCATCTACGCCCTAAAAGTGAGCTGTTCAAACTACATGATGCGCTGCGTGCTGAACGCTGCGTGCTGAACGCTGCTTTCTTCACATTACCGGATTCATAACGTGAACTTCCTGAAGGCGTTCTAATGTTACTGCCCACCACATCAAACTGGGAGTTACGACACTGTGTCGCAACCGGTGAACTCAAGCTCCGGCAGGCCTGCATGCCTCCAGAACAGTCAATAAGTTACACTGTTCCAACTTAAAGCGGGCATTCTGCTTTGATCTGCCGTGCACGAGCGAAACAATAACACGGTCCGGTCCGATTTCTAACCGTCACCGAGCCTGAACACAGCAGCTCCAACTTGAGCCCGGTCATCTCACGCGTTTAATGTGAATGAGCAGAGTGTTCTGGAAGTTTAACGGGACTTTTTTTTTTACAAACACACGTTAGCCACAGCACACAGGAGAAGCTAGCTGAGCGCCGCCGTGATTCACAAAGCGTAAACACAACACCGCCCTGAGCCGAGCTGCGAGTTACATTAACGTTGCTCCAACGTTAACTTGGAATCAAACTGTACCTTCTCTGGACCTTCCTCAACGCTCCCGTCCAGTTTTCCACCGCGTATCACGGACAGGCTCCGCGGGCTAATTGGAAATCGATAAAATCCTACAAGTTGCGAAGTGCCCTGCCAGCTCTTCCTCCCATTGCTTTTTCCTCTCAAGGTGGCTACTGACTCATGGATCTGTGTTAGTAGGTCAGTGGTTAAGTGTATTGGCAGCGTGAGATTAAATGACAGAAGCTGCAGCCAATCGGAATGCAGCATTTTCCAACTTTAGCCAATGACTCTTTGCTTCAGCAGAGCCCACTTCTCATATAAAGCGTATGGCGTCATCTGTGGGGCATTTACGTGCGTCAGTTCATTACACGGAAGACTACTTGGATCTTCATGACGATATGTTCAATGTTCATACTCTCACACACATGAAGGAGCACTTCTCTGAACATTCAGCTGGTAATACAGTACAGCACGTCCGCATCACCGTGACTGTCTGAGTGAAGGCTGTGATTATACATAGAGTGTAACCAGGGCCGTTTTAACAGCTGCTTGGGAAACCTATGCAAGATGCTATTTGGGGGCCACTATATTGTCAAACTCTGATGGAGAGTTTAAAATATTTTCAGATGATCTGTGATGATGCAACAGTCTGCTGCATTTTGGGAGCAAAGCAGGCACAGGACATTAATACATGCAACAGATGCAGTATGTTCCTGGAAAATGTTTATGTTAAACTTTGAAAACAAGGTGACATAAAAACCAACCAACCCCAACAATCCAAAACAATGAAAATAAAGAGAGTAAAATAGTAAGAAACATTTACATGTAACACTGCAACCTCTTCAGAACCATTTTGGACCTGTTTCTGTTGTGGTATGTAGATGAAATATGAAATTGGTTGGTTTGTCTGGCTACAGATAAAGACAGGTACTTTTAATTCTCCCAAAATATATTGAGGCTGAACTTGTGGCTTGGGGGCCCCTGGTGGCTTTGGGGCCCTATGCATTTGCATCGTCAGCCCACATTCTCATTTACATTCAAATATATTTTATATTAGGATTATGAATCAGATGAGGCGAACTCCACCTTTATCTTCCCCTTTAGTCTGTCTTATCTTTCAAACCTCCCCCTACACGCTCCTCTCACCCTGTTATTGAATAAAATCAAGGGATGGAAAGTGTAAGTTTAGGTCACAGCTCATGATCTAATACCTTCTCCTTTCCACATGTAATGTACTGCTAGATACAGCAAGAATAACCGATCTGGCTTGAGCGAGGTATTAATAATGTCTGAAATCTTCTTGAAGAGAATCAGAGCAAAAAGAAGCTATTTTGTGGCACATTAGGAAGCTAAGAAATAGTTTAAGAATAGAAGAGAATCTTTATTGATCCCTCAAGGGGAAATTCTTTTTTCACTCAAGTTTTGACATGCATTTTACCCGAGATACAGCCACATACACACACAAGGGGTCATAAACATGAGAGCAGTTCCTCAAGGGCACCTAAGCAATGGCCAAGAGGTGAACTGGTGCTTCTCCAGGAATCCAACCTCCATGTTGGACTTGAACCGGCCACCCTCCGGTTTCTAGGCCAAATCCAGATCAAACGGTATTTATCATCAAACGGTATTTATCATACAGCAGCCAGCGATAGGCAACAGGATTTATGTGGAATAATGAACCCTGGAAAACATCTCCAGTTTTATGTAGAGGCGCACATGGCACTGTGACGTCTACTGTGGTGTAACAGTGCAGGGTTGAGTGACATTGCTGAGGATTGTGCACCAGGACAGGAGCGTAGATGCCATTGTATGTCAAGCATGCAAGTACATAGAAACTGTAGGTGTGACATCAGAGGTCACGCCAGGCCCCCTGGTGTGTCCCCTTGCCTCCCCGTGTACCACCAGACTGCAGCCTCTTCCCTCAGGCATCCTCTGCACTAAATGAACTTCTCACAAAGTGAAGCATTCTACATATAGAGGTATGTGTTTTATTTTTATTTTATTGTCTTCTAATTTAAATATGCATCCTATTTTCTCAATCTACAGTTAGTGCATGTGTGCAGCCCCCATGGAGTCATGACGTGACTGGGGGAGCTGTTCCATCCCACTCTGCGTTGTGTTGCATCACTTCATTTGCCCTCTAGAGGTCCCTGTTGGCTAGCCGATCTACACTTAAACGCTTGGTTATACCTGGAGGTCCACAGCTAGCTTACCAAAGTGTCTACACAGTATCCTAAAATATGCATGTCCATATGGGAGAGTTAACATTGGGCGTAACTCTTTAAATGTTAGTTTAAAAGAGGAGAATGGCCTGAAAACAGTTCCTCTTTGAACAAGCAAAACAAGGATTTAGTGTAATAATATTAGTTTGATCAAAGAAGGCCTCGCCCAGTGTGCAATTTAATGTAAGATAACCACTCAATCTCTGACTACAAAGTTTTTCTGATCTTTTAGTTTAGTGAAGTGTTGAAAGTGTCTCCATTATATTGTTTGTATAGCAGAGAGAATGGACAGGCATCATAAAATGTCTCACTACAAATCTTGGTCACAATTATTCATAACCAAATGTAAGGGAACCTTATCAAAAATTCATCATTTGTTTCATACATTTAAAAAACACTCAGGCTGATTCTCTTCCCTGAGGTCATAAGGATATTCAACAGTACTATATTAATATATTGTATAATATATTGCTTAGTATATATATTATACACCATAAAAGTGTGTGCTTGAAGCTCTAAAAGAAATAAATATAAATGCTGTGTGAACAAGTTCTGCAGATGAGATAGTCATCATCAGTCAGTCAAATTTATATTTAATACATTTTATATTTAATTATTATAAGTTTGTAACCATAAAACTCTGATTACAGTATATCACTGTGCAATAATATACTTTAAGATAATGTGTGTAGAGGATTGAAGTCTTTGATATGGGCTGGATAGTAGCATGGTTTAAATAAAAGGGGCACATCCTGTAGAAAAAGAGTAGTGCGATAGTGGATAGTGGATACAACAAGGCCAACCACTGGCAGGAATTTTGAGGTATTATATCTTGAGACCAAAAGGAAGGTTTCATTTTCCTAAGCACATCCATCAAGGGAGAGTTGTAGGCAGGCCCCAGAATGGATACTGGATCAAATACTCATTACCATATCAACAAAGAAGGTAAGGAACTTGTAATCATCTAAAGTAGAAGATGGTAATGTGGATAAGCAGATGACTGACTCTGACTCTTTAATATGTTTAGACCTGTTTTTCACTGAAATAATAAACAAGTTCAGGACAGGGAAAGAAGTTCCAGTTTGCATCTTGTGCACAAGTCTCTGTTCGGTAAAATATGAAACAACGACACAATTTGTTTCTGAAGAAATGTGGTTGAAAGCTCTGTAGAAATGTAAGTAGACATTAAGTCCAATCCATATTTTGGCATGTCTTAAAAGAAATAGAAATATAATCCCAACAAACCAATATATAAAGAATGTCTTTATGTAGTAGTATAGCTAAACCCCAATGGAAAGGTACAGTATGTGATTGCTTTTATTTTTTTATTAGTATCAGCAATAAATGTATTTCTCACTACAAAGTATATGATTTGGCCTACTATAACTTTATTGCACATTGTACTCTATATTAAACTCTAGCATGTAATGACAAAATATAATCAAGTGATAGCACATAATTTCTTTCCAGAAAAAACACAATTTTATTCATATGACTTTATGTGAACATTATATGGTGAGAAAAAAACTGCTTAAACAAAGCAAACATATGATGGAAAAGACATTCTATTAACATAAGGCCTAGCAATCTAGCAATCACCAATAATGAAAAAATATAAACAAATAAAATGTTCAAACCAAAGTACATAAATTACAAATCTGTACAATTTGGTTATCAAAGCTCAAAAGTATTGATTCTGGGTAATAAGGAATGAGACCTTTGTTAATGGCCTGATTGAACAAAAACAGACAAACAACAACAAAAAACAAGAGTATTATCTTTTATATCTTCTTATACTTTGTTTTGTTTAGTTTTTTTGGAGATAAGTTCCAAAAATAAATCTCAGTGAGTATAATTATTAACAAAGTCATCCATGGACTCCTACAACATTTCTAGTCATCATACATTCTAAAGTTCTATGATTGTGGCTTCCACAAACCATAGAATAATAACCTCAAAAACAACATTAAATTGTCCTTAAGTGGTGCACATGTTGTGAACGAGCAAGAGACTTGTCCACCACTACAGAAACCTGGCTTTCAGTCCTGGGGTTTGGTAGCAATACCTGACTGTGCATTCCAATAAACAGAACTGTGAATGGCTTTGCAGGCAAGTGAAAAGAGTGGCATGAGGCACTGTTTCAGAAAAGGCAAGACTTCTATTAAGGCAAAGCAACCTCAAAAGTACTTGTGGGTAAGAAAAAGTTTGTGTTGCACAGCAACAGCAAGAACATAAATTCTTCTGAATGGCAACAGTATAAAAACAAAGTCTATAGAGAATTGCACGATTGATTTTGCTTAATCATTGACACAGGCGTTTAAGAAGTACAAATATGAGTCACACTTAACAATGAAATGCAACAGAAATATCTAAGAAAGTGATACAAAAACATTCAGTCACTGTTCTGCAGAAATGCTTACTTCACTTTATGCTGCTTTTGAATTTTTGGCAAGCACAGCTCACAGAATATTTCAGGTCCACAGTTCTTCAAACAGCACCACACTTATGTATCTGACAAGTGGATCACCAGTTCATCAGTCTGTGGACGGTCATTGTCACCTAGTAATTCTGTTTCAGGCACTGACAAGTCCTTGCTTTGGTCTAGCTCCTCCTGGGACGTCCTATCAGCCAGGTCCTCATCCACGGCTTTGGAGTCCTCATTTAGCAAAGCTGCTCGCTCTGTGACAGACGTGTTGGAAGGGGCAGTGGTGACGTACCCTGTAGATGTGGATCCACTGCCACTATGGTGAGAACCAGCTTTGGGTACCATCTGTTGTGGGTGGTGCATCTGCTGGTGGGGCATGGGCATGGGTATTTGCATGGGGTAAAAGTTCTGCAGATATGGGTAAGCTGGCATGGGATGATATCCATTGACAGGAATGTAAAGCTGCGGGGGCACCATTGGCCGATGCATCTGACCCTTCATGGGCATGAATTGGGGCTGATGGAATGGAGAACTCTTTTTTGGGCTGGTGTAGCGTGATGCATTTGTTGTGCTCATGCTGATGTTGCTAACAGGGCTGGTGCTGAGAGAGCTGGTTTGAGTAGTATTGCTGGTCCCAGAGGTTTGAGCAGAACTGTTATAGTTGGAGAGGCTCTCCCAGGAGCGCAGACGTGTGTGGATATCCTTGAAGCGAGGCCTTCTCGCTGGGAATTCACTCCAACACTCCAGCATAAGTGTGTAAATCCAGGCTGGGCAATCATCTGGACAAGGCAGTAGCTGGTGACTGCGCACCATCTCGATCACGTCCTGGTTTGAGTAGCCACAATATGGCTGCAGACCATAACTGAAAGTTTCCCACAGTAAGACACCATAAGACCAGATGTCTGAGTCGGTGGAGAACTTTCCATACATAATAGCTTCTGAGGACATCCAACGAATGGGGAAAGGGCTTGTGCCCATTAGATTGTAATAATCAGCCGAGTAAACATCTCTGAATAAGCCCAGGTCCAGGATCTTGATGCTGAGTTTGTCAAAGACCAGAATATTTCGGGCAGCAAGGTCTTTGTGGACTACTTGCTGGCTGGAAAGGTACTCCATTCCGGCAGCAATCTGGGTGATAATGTGAAGGAAATCAGCTTGCTCCAGTGTGGATTTGACTGTCTTGTCATCATCTGAACTGCCAACATCTGAATTGGGGGAGCGCATCACCAGATACTCATGCAGGTCACCTAAGTTAGAGTATGAGAATATCATACTCATTGGGTGCTCTTTGGTAACCACACCCAGCAAACAAACAATATTTTGGTGCTGTAGGTGAAAACGCAGCATGGCTTCATGGCGAAATTCCTCACAGAGAGTGGCATCAACCTTGTCTTTTAACGTCTTGATAGCCACCACCTGGGTCTGCTCACCAGGTGCGGTACCATAAAGGTGGCCCTTGTAAACCTTGCCAAAGCGATCTTCGCCAAGCTCCTCCATAAATCGTACTGCTGACATGTTAATCTCCCGTAGCTTGGCCTGCAGCCACAAAGCAAAAAATACATATACACGTCATCAAAGTGTACAGCCCACAACATAACAGATTTTTACAACTTCCCCACAGTCAAGTGCTAACAGTAGAATTACCCCTTTTGTTTTACAAAATAATACGTCCTCAATGTGTGCTTGTATTTGAGGTGTTCATTGCATGTTTTGAAGTAATGTACCAGTTTGCATGCATCACTAAAACCACACAATAAACTGAAATTACAGGGGTCTTAAAGTGACATCTGGATTATTATATCATCTTGTTGTCTGATCCAAGTTTTAATCTAATTTAAGAGACATTATTACTTTAACTTATGTTGTGCTTACACGGTGCAAATTCCTCAATAGATATTTTTCTAGAATCCTCAGCCTTAAAAAGATGCCATGCCATGCATGAACATCTGTCCTCTGTGTATGTATTACCTGGTGTTTTTGTTGATTTAGGAGGGACAGCTCCATGTCCTGGCTGGGTGAATTGCTGAGCTGGCAGCGAGGTGGTGTGTCAATCGATGCCTTTTGCTTATTGCGACACATGCAAACCAGAAAGAAGAGGCAAGCAATGACCAACGGGATGGCTATTGCAGGTATTAGGATGAACAGGATCTCCTTCCTGGGGTTCTCAGGGGGCTCTGGAGATATTAAGATAATAGATATTAGTTATTACTTGTTATGCATTCACTGAAACAGTATTAACACAATCAACATAAATACAATACTCGCTTTTAGTCTGACATCAGTCTGCACTCTCCAAATAACAGCATCACAACAGATAATCCGCATTAAAAGCCAAATCTATCCTGATCTATCAAATCTATCCTGCAAGAAAACAATTCTAATCAGTTACAGCTGATGTGGTCTTAGTGGAACAAATGTGTTCTATCCTCTGAACAATTCACCGAATGAATGGAAAAAAAATACGGTTGAGACCTTTGAGACCAAAAATGAAACAGAGAAAAACTAGATTCACTAGATTCTACGTCAGAAAACTGTTATGGGATTGATTTGTTATTAGAGATACACACTGTTATTGAGAACAAGCTTTTAAAGCAGCAGGTTGATACAGTTTAGGAAAGGATAAAGATGCCCCAAGGAGCTGAGACTGTTCATAGTCATAATGCACTTCTACACCCAGTCACGACTGTAACAAAAGTCCTGAGACAGTTAAGAAAATAGACATAAGAAAAGATTGAAAAGTTAAACGAAACCCTCACCTAACACAGTCCATAAATCATCCATTATTCCCATCAGTTCAATCACTATATCACACAGGCACAATTAACAGAGCAAAAAAAAATATTGGACACCTCACCCTGCTCAACACCTCCACATGACTGTGATGCCTTCTAGAAGGTCCCTGCTCACCAAATCATTGCATTTTAATCCCACTGCAATAAGAACTCTGAACATTCCTCACTCACCCCGATAGATGTACTTGGACAATCTTGTAAATGTTGCGTTTTTGTCTTGTGATAACCTGTGTATTGTCTGTTCATGTCCAGATGTTCAATGTCTTGAAACTGTAAAATTTAGGCCAAAAATTAAGACAAAAATCTAACATGGCAGTACTCTATTGCTGCTCAGTGCATGTTCATTTCAAGCACTGTGCTTTTAAGTTGAATCTCAAATTCGCACAGATCGCAGGAAGAAGAACAGAGCCACACATGTGACTTCATTCATTAAAAACCACCTGCTGCCAACCAGTGGAGCTACTTTCAGAGAGCAAAGCAGGGCCTTGAAAGATATCAGCACGTTCTTTAAACAGATGAAGGATAAGGAGACACTTTGTGTGCCAAGAGAGGGGGAACACTTTCTGAATTCCAGAAGCTGAGTGTCTGTTGACCTTGAAAATGTTTCAGGACATTTTCAGCACTGGGTAATCATAATCCTATCTGCAACTTGATTGGGCCCTGTGGTCCATCTTATACAGGAACTGTTTACTGGAATCAACGATATGGACGTGTGAGGACTATAGGGCCTGCCAATAGCCTCTCCAGCACATCATCACCCTCCAGGATGAATGAACCTCTGAAGAAACTGGCTAAACATGTACAACAGTGTTTATAGCATGAGGATAGCATCTGTCATTACACTGCAGAATTATGTTACAAAGCGTGTGCTGAAAGATTTCTCACAGTGCTGTGCAGCACTACACAACACATATGCAGCTACCGACAGTCTCTATTTCAGCCCCTGTCCAGTCTGAAAGAATCTTGGTGGTCTAGTCATGACAAAAGCTGATGTGTACAGTGTCTTTCACATTCATTCAGGTGAAAAGGATGGAATAAATTTCCTATCTGTTGACCACAAAAGCAATTTATTAACATAATGTGACTCTAAGACACAAGCAACCAGTAACACTAAACTTTGCTGGTCCACACATGTTGTCCTGGGGCTGTGAGCCCACACTGGTAATGTGATACTTTGTCCACAAAGCACGCCACAGAACTTTAAAGGTACTGTTACTGTTATTTAAACATTTATCTATTTTCTGTCAGCTCTCTACCTACAATATATAATTTTTCTCTTTTATTCGCACTGTTTCACCCCCCCCCCCTCGTAGATTTGTTATCTACGAATAATAATTTGTTACATTTATTAAATTATGATACTTACTGCAGGGCTGGATGTCACACAGGTCTACCCTGACCTGAGGATCCAGGGTGAAGCACCAGGGTGCCTGCATCTGGCCTCCTGGGTTACGGCAGAAGTTATGACTTCCCCAGAGCTCAGGGTACTCTTGGGACAGGTGGTGACTGTGAGGGTACTGAGCGGTCCATGGCTGGCAGTGATGACCAGATCTAGTGATGCTGACAGTGCCCCTGTAGTCGGCCCCACTTCCATTGAAGCAGCTGTGGTCTGAGGGGTAATCTGTAGAGCAGAAAGCGACTTAGTGTGGTTGTTCTGTGCATTTCCAAAATATCTACATATTTAGAAGTTGTGAAATATCTTATAAACTATGGTCACAACTTTTAACTGGACTGTTGTTCTAATGCTATTCACAGTTTGTTCACGTTTTGGAGCTTAAAAGTCAAGTGTGTAGATTTTTCTTGCATCTAGTGGTGTAATTGCTGCATTGCAATCACCTCACATCACCCTCACCTTCATACTGTAAAGAAGAAACAACAATTGAAATCCCCTGTCTAGAGTAAGTATTTACTTTGTCTGTTCTGGGCTACTGTAGAAACATGGTGTTTCAACATGGTGGCCTCCATTAAAGAGGACCTGCTCCCTGTGTAGATATAAAAGGCTCATTTTAAAGTAACAACAGTAAAAATATTCTTATTTTTAGGTGATTAAACATGCATGAAAACATAGTTATGAATATTATATTAAATTTCTGCCTTATTCTGAAAGTATAGTCCACAAATCTTACACACTGCACCTTTAATGCAAGTTTTAAGTTAATCAGTTTAATTGCAAATTGTTCATTCACAATCATGTGTTTATTCATTTCATGAGCAGACTGTTCTTACATGAGTAATTGTGATGTGTGCATATCATAGCATCGACTTACAAGGACCCAGTTTTTCTTGTGGCACTCCTATCCTCATACAGGAAGCAGCATCAGCCGTGCCCGGCCGTGGCAGCAGGTGACAGCTGGGGAGCTCCAGCTGCATGAGGATCATGGGGTTGGATCGGGCGATGGTGTACTCAGCATGACACAGGTCATTCTCCAGGGCCTCGCACTCATCTCGACAGAGCTGACGCTTCCGAGGGCCCCGAGAGCCCTCATCACACAGAGGGAAGACGTAATAGCAGAAGGAAGGGATGGCGTACCTGGAGCACTGATCTGATAGGTGGGTGGAGGTTCCAATCATAGTCAAGGCAGCTTGAAGGGAGGAAAAAGAGAGATGTTATGCTGTGATGATGCTTGAACATGTTTATGAAATCTCAGACATCTTTAGTAGTTGGTTATTGATAATAGTGTAAAATGTCAACTCAGAGAGCCACTGGATTTTATTACCTGTGATGCGGTTTTCACTCTCCCCCTGCATCTGCAGAGACTCAACATAGATGCTTTGGTTGCCGATGAAGCGAGCGCAGGCAATGCCTCGGTAGGGCTGGCAGAAACCTTTTTCACGCGATCTGAAAAGGCAAACAAATGATACTTTAGGTAAAAATGTTTGTCCCTCTAAATGACACTGTTAAATTTACTATGAGATAACCAGAGCCACCTGACCAGAGTCATGACAGACAGTTGTCCAACCACTCAATCTTTTAAACATCACAGTTTACAGGATTGTTGTAGCTCAAGTCCAAGAGTCTAAGAGCTCAGAACCAAAAGAACTCTCTGCATTGACTGGGAAGGGGTCAAAGGTCATCAACAAGGAATCTATGGGCCAATCAAGGACATTCACATCCAACTCGAGATTATTTTTGAACAGAGCCAGGAGTTAACATTTTTTCCCTAACACAACCATTGGTCTGTGATGACCCACGTCCCATATTCAGGCTGACAGCTGATTAAACCTCTAAATCCACCAGTTGAATACACTACTACAGTTGGGACAATTAATCAGTGTTGATACAGAAAAAGAACACGATTATTGGTTGTTAAGAACACAAGTTATTTTTGATCAGGATTTGTCCTTTAATGTCCACATAAAACAAATTTCGAGGACTGCATTCTTCCACTTACGCAACATTACAAAAAACAGACGCATCGTCTCCCAAGTAGATGCAGAAAAACTAGTCCATGCATTTGTTACTTCTAGGCTGGACTATTGTAACTTTGCAGCTAATTCAGAATGTTGCTGCACGTGTTCTGACAGGAACCAAGATCAGAGATCACATCTCTCCCATTTTGGCTTCCTTGCACTGGCTACCTGTTAAATCCAGAAAAGAATTTAAAATTCTTCTCCTTACATACAAAGCTCTTCATGGCCAGGCACCATCATATCTAAAAGAACTCATAGTACCTTACTACCCCTCTAGAACACTGCACTCTCAAAATGCTGGGTTCCTTGTGGTTCCTATAGTTTCCAAAAGTAGACTGGGAGCCAGAGCTTTCAGCTATCAAGCTCCTCTTCTGTGGAACAAACTACCTTTCTGGGTTCGGAAGGCAGACACGGTCAACACTTTTAAGAGTAGACTTAAGACTTTCCTTTTTGATATCGCTTATAGTTAGGCCTGGCCTTATTTGCTGTTGCTGTGCATCTGTGTCTCTCTATCTCTATCACAGGTTCCACTGCTACTGTAATCATTCTTTCATTTATTGTAATTCATTGTAATTGTACAATATGTTTGTGTTGATTGTTCTGTACATGTGACATCCATTGCACGTCTGTCCGTCCTGGGAGAGGGATCCCTCCTCTGTGGCTCTTACTGAGGTTTCTTTCACATTTTTTCCCAGTTAAAGGTTTTTTTGTGGGCAAGTTTTTCCTCACTGGAACCGAGGGTCTAAGGACAGAGGGTGTCACTCCCTGTACAGATTGTAAAGCCACTGAGGCAAAATGTGTTAGGTGACTTTGGGCTATACAAATAAATTTTGATTTGATTTGAACATACTGACATACTGATGTCAAGATAGCACTGGACATGCTATACACTTGAAAAGTTAAACATCAGAATAAAGAACACTGAAGCTGTCTACAGGAAGGGCCGCCTCTATCTTCTGAGGAAGCTGAGATCTTTTAACATCTGCGGGACGATGCTGAGGATGTTCTATGAGTTGGTGGTGGCCAAGTGCATCGTCTTTGCTGTTGTATGCTGGGGCAGCGGTTTGAAGGTAGCCAAAGCCAACCAGATCAGTAGACTTGTTTGTAAGGCCAGTGATGTTTGTGGGGTGCACAAACAAACAAGGTTTTAAATGTATGTATTGTATAGTTACATGGCTTTTATTTTGATGTTACTGGCTTTATTTAGCTGTTATTCATACCCTGTGTATATAGTGTTAAATTGTATATCTTATAGGTCTACAGTGTTAAAGTTTTTTCTTGGGATCCAACTTGTATAGTGTTCAAATGTTTTTGTTTTTTCTTGCTGTTACTACTATCTAACTTACTGTGTGGGAGCTACTGTAACAAACACAATTTCCCTGCAGGCATTAATAAAGGATTTCTGATTCTGATATAGGATCACCCTTGGCTAACCACTTAACCATTAAATTTAGGTTTATAATGTGGACACTGAAGATGTAGACCAGTACACATCCATTTCCTATCCAAAAAAACTAAATGAGTAATAAACAATGAGCAGAGGACCTGCTATTTGAAAAAGTAACCATAAAGGAATTACACGCCCGCCTGGCTGCATGCCAGCATGTTAATGTTAATGTGTTGCTTAAACCAACTAATCTGAACTTGTTTTCCAATGTGGCTCTTTGCTAAGGTCATCCTTATGTCATGTTTGTACTGGGCTTAGTCTTCCAGGCTTAATCCACAAAACAAACAGGCTGAGGATATACACAGTAAAGATCTTCACTGTGTATATCCTCAGCCTGTTTCACTAAAATTGGACCTGCACTCATCTGGCTAATGGTGAATGATGTATTGGCTGCTCTCTCCTGTTCTATGAATGGAGTTGAAAGATGTCTGGAATCTTTTTGCTTTGGATTACCTACAATCAGATTAATGTAGAACAGATAATTTCACTGAGCTGCTAAATGTGGGAACAAATACTGACAATGACTCTTGCTGTCAACCTGCAGCATTTTTCTGACTCTAATGATACAATGAGACTATTGGGGCTTTTGAGGGTACTGTTAGATTTTATTGCATACCACCACTCACAAATGAATAAAGTGTCACGTCCCTACAAGACTGAGAGGAGAACTTGGAATAATGTTAGGAATGGTTTTAAATTCGATTTCTGTGGACCCCATCAATGTCATTGTAGTGGTCAAATTCCAGGTTAGCTGGCATTCAGATGGAAAACAGCCCTGCATTAAATCAATGCAAAGGACTGTGCTGGTGGGGTGTGTTGCAGGTAAAAGAAACATGATCCAGGAAGTGCAGTAGGAATAACAGATGTAGCCATTTGAAGATTTATGAGACCAGAAAACTTATGAAGTGTTAGGAGTAAACAGAAGAAATATGGTAAAGAAATCTACCAGGAATTTGGGCTTGCATGTATTTGATTAGTGGCTACAATTTCTTGCTGGATGGAATCATGCTATATTACAGCAAAAGTTGAGGTTAGTTTAACTCTAACGTCGGTCTGAACACAACCTTACAGGAAAATCTAAATTTAGTTTTGATGGAATTTTAATGAATAAATACAGCTACAGCAAATTGTGAAAGCTCAAAGGATTGTCAAGGTGACTGACTGTGTGTTAATTGGTTTTGGTAATTAAATTCATGGAGAAGTTTTTGGGAAACACACAGTTGTGCAGACATGATGTAAGCAAAGTTTCAAGGCTTGAAGCATTGCTCAATTCTGAAATTCTCCATCTGCTTCAACTATTTCTGTAGCCAAGATGTGGTTCCCTTCACAGTTGAGTTCTCATAATTCCTGAAGTATGTGCCTGTTGCACAACACATTAAAAAGTGTTTAAAATCCAAGTGACTTAACTTAAAACTTAAGGTAGACAACATATGATCAATTTTCTAATGATCATGTGCAGCTGTCCTTTCTGTAAGCTTAAAGGGAAGCCCTTGTATGAACTCCAGATTCTTCATGGTGTTAGGGTTACAGCGTCAAAAGCCTTTTCTGAGCAGGCAGCTGCTATTAATTATTAAGGAAAGGCAATAAGAATGAATGAAATAAAATGAACGTAACAATTTCAATGTTAAAAATGGGAATTGAAGGCAAATATTCTAATCACAGATGGGAACACTGGGAAAAGGGAGGATGGAGAGAGTTAATGAGATATTTTAACACTCCATCTATCACCTCAGCGTTCAGTAATACTTCTGAAATGTGTTGGAGGGCTTGTGGGCTGGTGGAGGACTTTACACACATATTTAGTGATTGGCCAAAGATTTCAGATTTCTGGAAGAATATTCTAAAAGAAATGAAACATGTTTTGAGTATTGGCTTTAGATCCAGCACTGTACATACTGGAAATAACTGATATTATGATAGACAGGAACTTGACTGCCTTACTGAGAATTCTGCTTTTATCACAGTATGTAAAAACACTACTGCACATTTCCTCTGTGTTATGACATTAACGTGACCCTTGCCCATTGTTTGTTTAAAGCACTGTTCACAACCTCTAGAGGCTGCAGGGTTCAGACTGTTGCAAAGAACACTGTGACTGCATTCTGGTATTGAGACACAGTAAAACCTAATCTTGTTACTTACTCTGATTAACTGTACAGGAAAGTGTGAATGTATACCAACTATTGCTTGAATAGACAAAAAAGTCATTGTACCCGCCCCAGAATGAATTCTCTAGATAAAAGACATTAAAGGGGTCATATTGTTGGATTATGAGATAAGCTCTGTGGAAGAGGCTTTCAGAAACAGTCGGCCTGACTGAGGACATGATTCAGCATTCTTTCCAGTTCAGAGTATGCCTGTCCAAACCACCGGCTAGTGTCTGACTTCTGGTCGAGGAATCTATTACGAGTCCTGGTGAGTCAAACCCACAATACAGAGAGAAGAAAAGCCTGCTACCCTCATGGTTTAGTTGCATCAGTCAGTGCAGCACAGAAGAAGATCTTCACCATTTTAAGAGTCAGTGAAAGCAGTGGAGGAATGAGTGTTAGCTGACATGTCTTTGCATGCCCATTTTAGCTTTGGGCGGCACTCCTGCATGCATTTACACTGCTACTCTCGTAAGAATATTTTTATTTATACCACTGTACATTACCAAAATACCAAAATAACATTTGAATCCATGCTCACCACTACAACACTACAAACATCCACTGGGTTTCCCAGAAATCCAGTTTAACTGAAACCCAGAAGAGAGTTTTCATACAGTCCACATTCTACACCGGACGACTGGAAGAAGTTTTTTATGTTATGTCTGTATTTTGTTTGAACACTTAATGTTATTTTCATTTTTTTTAAATGATAGAAAATATACAGAAAAAAACTCAATTTAAATGCAGCTTTCAATTCATATTTCAAATGGAATAAATCAGAATGAATCAATGAATGAACCATCGTAGTAAAGTAATACTGTTATTACAACTAGCACTACCACTGTGTGTGAAGACTGCCGTGTTGTTAATGTCAGTACAGTGTCATACAACAGTGTCATACTCTGTTCATTATCAGAGGTCATTTTCTAAAAGTAACTACACAATCTGAACATCTGAATCTGAATGATGATTCTTATAACAGAAAAATAAATCACTCCTGTGATGTACCCTCTGCTGCTGACGTCCACTTGACGTCCCTTTGCTCTCACTCCCTCTCTCTCTCTCCTATTCTCTCTCTCTCCAATCATCATTACCATCAATGCATGTTTCTAACTAAACTTCTTCCCCGGAGTTTCCGTGCTTTCTCGTCCAGCAGGTTCTCATGGATCGTGGCTGCTGCTGTGGTCTGCTGCTGACGTCCACAATATATAGCATTACTGTCATTATTGCTACCATCTCCACTACAGCTTAGTTGGTTAATGACTTATTGCTGTTGTGCATCTGTCTATCTCTATCTCTATCACAGATTCCACTGCTACTGTAATTCACTCTACCATCTATTGTAATTCATTGTAATTGTACAATATGTTTGTGTTGACTGTTGGCTCTTCCTGAGCTTTCTTACACATTTTTTCCCTGTTAAAGGGTTTTTGTGGGCAAGTTTTTCCTCACTGGAACCGAGGGTCGAAGGACAGAGGGTGTCACTCCCTGTACAGACTGTAAAGCCCTCTGAGATAAAATGTGTTTTGTGACTTTGGGCTATACAAATAAAATTTGATTTGATTTGATTTGATTTGATACCCTACTTATCCACAATTCCACTGTCTGTTTTGTAGTAGTGCTGTTAAGATGTGGCTAATTACACTGCTCCAGTCTTACACTGTTGTGTTTTGGTTACACTGGTTACACTGAAATAAAGATGTCTTCCTCTGAGAACATAATCACATTGAAATGCACTGTGACTGCCATTACGCTGACCACATGCTGTTCTCTGCTGATGACATTACAAACATGACAGCAGTGAGTGGCTGCTAAAGAACATTTATCCACACACTCTGACAAACATGCTAATGTATAGGAGATGTTCACTTACAGATCTGGGCCATGTGTGGGCATTTGTCCTGTGAATCCAAGATCAAAACATTAAAAGCACATAAATTATATTAAAACATGTGTTCAGCATTACTCTCTTAGTTGAAATTGTATAAACATAAATGTGAGCCTTACCGAGCCTGACGTACAGGACGCCTGTGGCAGAGATAACCTTGAGTGAGTTGGAGGCGACACACTGATAATAGCCTGTGTCTGTCGTGTCCAGGTCCTGGATGCGGAGCTTGGATCCTGCCTCTGTCTTGCGGATGGTTATGCGTCCCTGCTCCTGGACTACAGGGGCATCATTCTTCAGCCAGCGGATGGACGGTCGTGGGTTTCCCGTCACTTTGCAGTGCAACGTGGCTGTCTGGCCCTGGAAGTGGGTGATGTTGTTGACTGGCTCCTGGAACTCCAGAAAATAACCTTAAAGAGATGAAATGAAACCAGTTACAGGTTGAAGGAGGTGTTAACATTCAGAAACACACAATTTAAAGATCATCATGAGGTGACATCAGCTGCTTATTTGTGCTTCATCATCTCATTCTTCAGCAGTGCGCCATCTTACACGCACAACCAGTACTTTATTACTTTATCACCAGTATAACAGTACTCTATAACAGTGCTGATGTGCTCATGCTAACATGCTGCAACCAAGTAGTATAAAGACCAGTATAAAGAATGAACGGAGCCTGAGTGACGTCACCCGTAGGTTTCTGAAGCACTGTCTTGAGGCTAAAAATATGCACTATTGGTCACCGCAATGTTGGATGTACTGATTCTTCCACCTCCTGTCTGATCTAAATATCTATATAACTATATCTATATAACTCTGAATCTGAATCGGCAAAGACGTGGATTATCAGCAGACCTGAGGCGGCCTGAATGATGCCTGGGTGCTCTAATAAGCCATCTGTAACGGCACATACATGTCACTCAAGTGGTCACACTGTTAATTATGTGCAACTTAATATCATCTGAACAAGTGAGTCAAAAAAGTTCACCTTCTTCACAGTTGTCATGGATGGGGAAATGATCTATTGCTGACAAATTGGCCATTTTTATGGCTCACTTCTGCAACCTGTCTCAAAAGGCCACTTGAGAAACAGTATTTAGTATTCAGTATTTTAGCATTTGCTTCATCGGCCACTTGGCTGGAACTTCCACTGTGCTACCTCAACCTCCCTATGACTTCTGTTTTTGGGATAGATGATTTATAAACATTCTGTCAGACTTTTCATACCCAAACCACATTCACAAGTTCCTTGTTTCTGTATCGTTGTTGTGTTGTTGGCTGGCCTGAGAATTCCTTCTGTTTTGTGTGATGTTCATTCTCCTCCATGTTTGTTTTGAACTTTCCTGCCTGCACATGGCACAGCCTTTGGGGTTAAATATCTTACTCACTGAAAGATCCTCCGATCTTCTGATTAGTAGACAACTAATTAGAGGCCACCCTTTATGTCTGGTTGCTTTGGCGTGCAGTTTCCTGTGCTTCTTGTTTGTTCCCTGACTCCTGAGATGTATAAGTCCTGAATGTTTGTTGTAATCTGTTCTCTTTGGTGGACGATCCAGATAAGTCAATGATCGACGAACAGACAACAGGCTGGATTATTGAAGTGTAGAAGTGAATCAGAAGCTCAGGCTGAACTTACTAAGCTGGTGCAGGAAGTACACATTGTGTCTTTGAAGAATTCACAGACATCAGGGCATGGACCTGTAGTCATTTGATCTTATGATGGAGGGTTATGGATGGAGGGAACGTCATCACACAGATCTGCATGAAGATGGGGGCCAGCTGGTCAGCTCAGACTTTCAGACAAGGGGGTGACACTGTCTGGACTTGGTGCTTTCCTGATCTTCTGCTTCTGAAAGAGCTGATGCATGTCCTCTTTAGAGACAGGGTGCAGGTGGGGGGAGCTGTTGGTTGTTTGATGTTGGAGTGGGTGAGGGGTGTGAGTTGTGGCTTATCAAACCTGCAGTAAAACACACTCAAGTTGCTGGCTAGTTGAAGGGTCGCTACAGGGTGGGGGATGGTCTCCTGTAGTTGGTGATGAGTTGCAGGCCTCTCTATGCTGACGCCAGGTCGTTATTTTTCAGTTTCAGCTGTTTGCTACTCTAGTGTGTTTGTGTCCTGGTTGTGTAGGCCTCCTGCTTGACTGGGCGAAGCTGCCTCAGTTTTGCTGTAAACCAGGGTTGGTGTTCATTGTATGTGCATTAGATGTTTTATCATGTACACACGTCCTCACAGGAGCTGATGTGTGTCAGTCAGTGGGTTCGTCCGGGTCTGTGGCTGCAGCCTTAAAAACCTTTTTATCCAGCTTTGCTTTGTTGGTCCAGCATCTTGAACACAGGCGGATTTTGTTTCTGCCTCCCAAAGCTGCAGAGGGACAGAGCGATAGTCGTCCTGTATAACAGTATAGCAGTGGTCCAGAATGTTTGTGTCCCTGGTGAAACACTTAATATGCTGGCTGTATTTTGGTGTTTGTTTGTGGCTTCAAAAGAACAATGACTTGAGCATGGTTAAGTTCCATGTTAGTTAACTGGGCGGCCAGATGTTGTAACGCCTCACTAACACAGGCCTGAGGTTTGATGTAAACAGCGACCAAAATAAATGAGGAAAACTCCCGCAGTGAATCAAATGGTTTACAGTCTCATGATTCACTCGGAGCAGTGCAGTGTCCAGAATGTGCTCACCAAGCCAGGTTTCAGGGTGGCATGTCTGCAAGAGTCCGTGTTTGCTCTGCTGAGGAGCAGCAGTTCATCCATCTTTGGGCCAGGGAGCAGACATTCATCAGAGGGGTTGACGGGGTGCTGTGCCCGCAGTCTAAGTCTAACGAGCACTGTGGCTCACTTCCTGCATCTGTGTCTTCTGCAAATCCCATAGAGAGCTGAGTGTGATCAGAGACGGAGAACTGAACAAATAAACAAACACATAACAAGCACCAGGATCCAGGCTGCCATCTTGACTTTTAAACTTCCATCAGGGTCCAGGTCTATTTATGGAGACAAAGGTCCAGCCTACAGGCTGTATCTGTGCTTGGACTGGCCTAGTCCTCTTTATCATGGTATCAATTATGTCAAATATTTAGATTCAGATTCAGAGTTAGTATCAATATTATTACTGGGACACTGACCTCACTGTTGTGGAGAAATTGCTGAAGCCAAAGGTCAGTGGTGAGGTCAGGAAGAAAGAAAGAAAGTGTTCAGGAGCCTCTGATGTCTTATGCTGTATTATTTATTAGCACTTGATCAAGGAGTATTAGAGACATTCTCATAATGCATCAGAAGTGCCTGAGTCGGTCTCACATTCTGCCCAACTCATGCTGGTGGATAGACTTTAAACCCAGAGATAACATCACAAACACTATACGCCCAAAATTAGGTAAAAGAGAATGCTTTTACCACGGATGGTGTCTTCGTCAACATGATTAAGTCTGGAGACACAGATGTCTGTTTACGCAGATTGGAATGTCAGTGGCAAGCTGTCTATTAAGTCTAAGAATACAGCGCCAGAGTCCTTCGACCCTGGCCACAACAGTGTTGAGATAGGACGACACCTGCTACTGCCAGCCAAAGACAAACAACGAATACTGCTGAGGACCTCAAGGCCCACATGCGACTTCATGTAACCTTGTACAATGTCTGTATGTTTGTGCTTTTATTATATTCCATTTAAAGTATGTATGTGCCACTCAGAACACCACAAGAATAGAAAATTCCATAACACTCACTAGTTTTTCTTAAACTACACATATAGGCGTATCATTAGAAGTTGAGTTGAGTTATCATGTGAATTAAAAAGCAGAGTGAGATTTTTTCTGTTCTTCATCCTGTTATTTTCTTCATTTTCTCCATAACAAGTGTCCGAGGCTGAACACACGTTTATCGTTGGGTGAGGATGTGTAGAGCACACATTCATAATGAAATAAACATTTCCTTCCTGTGTCCCTCAAGACCATAGATTTTGTGTGATTTGCAAATAGTGCCGATAAAGGCTGTTTGTTTAAGTTCTGCAGATACTCGTTGTTTCCTCTTCTTCTTTTTCCTTCTTGGTTTGTTTGTAGTTGAATTTGATGTATTGCATCAGTGTTCTGATAATAAGTTAAGGTTGTTTTAGATACAATTACAATACAGTTGCTTAGGATGGATACCTAACCTAAGCTTCAAACACTGTGATGACTCCTGCAAACCAGGCGCCCGAGCCAGAGGTCCATGTATTTGATGGAAGGCTGTGCACCCCTCCCTGTACCTGCAGTGCCAGTGGCTGCCAAGTGCACAAGTGGAGCATGGATGCATAGATGTGGATGGCAGATGCAAATGTGACTGTTTTTCACTCGGTGGTCAGTCATATAACCTGTACTGTTGTAAATGGAGAAAAACGGAGAGAGCTAGCAATTTGTAAAGTTTGTTCTCAGTAATATTATCAGGCATATAATCTGAGGTATGCAGTGTAACGTTCACTTAATATCCATTTTTATATTGGAGTCCAGAAACAGTGAACACAACAGCATAGCAGCTCGTTGCAGGTCTACATACTGTAAGTGAAGCAGTCTGTGTCTATCACAGCATCACAGAGACACATATTCAACATATGGAAGTGTGTTAAAGGTGTACACGTGAACGCAACTGGACAGATGTTTTTCAGTGTAACAGTGTGAAGGGTGCTCCAAGTCACTGGAGAGAGTGAGAGACTGTCCAATGAATTTGAGGAACTATTACCTCTACTGCAATAACTATATTCATCCGCACCCTGCACCACTAAAATAAGAGAACTGACTTCATGAACAGAAGGATATTTAGGCGGTGGGGAGCTGTGGCAGCTTACATGTTCTGTGTGGGTGAGGCTTAAAATGTGTTTGTCAATTGATCGTAAGAATATCTGTAAAAATGTTTTGCTTTGGATCTTAAGCTGAACAGGTAGGGCCAATAGTGTGACCGACCAAACCTTCCCCCACTACCAACTACTGGCCCCAGAACAGCCCTCCCTCCAAGAACTGATTAGACACCATATGGTTGTGCAGTGAGAAGAGGGTGGGATGTGAGTGTGGCTGACAGCAGATGAAATAAAGCTGGAGAAATGGCCTTTGGTAATGGAAAGAGAAAGACAAGGACAGCGAGAAAAAGACAAAGGTAAACAAGGACAACGCATTAGCAAGCCACTCGACAACGGGCAGTGTGCCATTCATATTGCAAATGAAAAATGACTCCAGCACTGGAGGCCTGAAAAGTTGCTGGCTGTGCACCAACTGTTGATTTAAACAATTCTGCCTTAAACAGCCTTGGAGTCAGTCAGATAGAGGGTTGCTGTTATTCTCAAAATAAGGGCCGACTTCTTTTCTGTACTCTCACAGTAGTATTATTATGAATGAAACCAAGACCAAAACCAAAAAGAGGATCCAGCCAGAATGAACCTTTACATCTGTTTGTGTAAAATGCATTTAGTTGTTTCACTGTAGCATCTTTAGAGTCAGTGTGATGACGGCTAGTATCCCTGAAACCTGAGCTTTCAATGAAGCTTGCTTGGGAAGACTCGAGAATCCCCAGAGACTGAAAACAGCTCTGCAATCAGCCAAACTAAATATCACTTCCTTGTGCTGACTTTTAAGAATGAAATAGAAGGATCAAACAAAAATAATGTAATGTGGTGGTCTCTGTAACAGTGCTGATCAAAGTGTTTTGACAGGACCTCAGCACAGCAGAACTGACGCAGGAATGTTTGGAGATTTTTACTGGACTCTACTAGGTTCACCGTCAGCTATGCAGATTACTGTATAAGGAAATAAAAAGAAGTGGTTCGGGCGCAGAGACATTGATACGCACGCATGCATGCACACACACACACACACACACACACACACACACACACACACACACAGAGTCCCCTGGCTCTCAGTGCCATCTGCTTTTGGAGCAGCAGCCAGCCTCTGGACTGGTTTATGCAATGGAAAAACAGAAATGTGTGCCCAGCTTCCCCTCCCGGCCACAGCAGAGCTCTCCAAAGAGCCAGCTTCTGAAGAGTGATGTCACCACGTCGCTCTTTAATTATAACATCTTCATCCTTCATTTAAGCAATGTACTACTGTGACTCTCTGAAAGAGTAAATGAAAAAGTAAAATGTGTGTGAGGTCAGGGTGGGACAGGAAACATGAACTGAGGACATGTCATGAACCGTCATGTACCGACGGTCTAAGGATGAAGACTGTACTGATAATGAAGTCCTTTGAGATATAAATAAAATAGCAGCATGATAAGGGTTAACCCTAAGACATCCATCTGACTGACACGGCACCCTATATCCTAGTCGTGGTCACTCTATCATTCCTCTACAGTTTATGTCATCACATTTATAAATCTGAAAAGCCCACTGCCGCCTCGGCTCAGAGCTACAGAGCTCACTTTTCTGGCCATCTCTGGGACCTACAGTGCCAATGAGTGACAGCAGAGTAACTTTGGAAGGAATCAAACAGACATCGGGATATATTTTACTGAAGCCAATGACAACAATGCTCATTACCCACCAGTGCAGCATAATGGAGACAGTCTGATAATTTTATCAAACAGCTGTTTGTCTGAAAAACAGACTTCAGCTTTTCTGCCTGCAGTCACTCGCTGTTCATTTTTCATTTTATGTCAAATATTCTTTTATCACAAAAATGATTGAGGTTAATTTATTTGTTATTTTAAGATGTATTTCTATTTTGTATACATTTATTATAAACCAAGCAACATTTGCACTGTTTAATGTTTGTATGATGTTCTTCAACCTCTGCTGCGCCTCTGAAGTAAAATTCCAAAATGTTCCTGAAAACTATTACTGCTCCCTGCACAACTGATGGTCAATACAAACAGTTCTCATATTCTGCCGTTCCATTTTCCTACCTTGGTATTAAACAGACCTGCTGCAGCAGTGCTCAAGCTTCCCCTTAAACTCCAACATGACTGATGGCCAGAGGCCAGGAGGCCGCAGTGAACACCCACCATGCTGCATGACAGAGGGGCTTAAAACCCCGAAGGCACAATCATTAGCAAACCTGTTTCTAATCATATTAATGACTTCTTTAATACAGCTGAGAGGCCTGATTGTTGCCATGAGTTCTCTAACATGGAGTGGCTGGGGGCTGAGGAAATGTATTTTGAAAATACAAACAAGCCAAACTTGCCTGGACTGTGCTGGAGCATCGTTGCTGGTTCCAAATCAATTAAGCTGGTGAATACAATGTTCCCATGAGTAGAACTAAGGGTGCTTTGCACTCCTATTGGTCAACGTCACAGAACACATTGTGGAGTTTACCATTTTAGGCAAGAGAAGACAAAACAAATTCACCAGTGTTTTGATCAGGATGTTGTGGAGCGTCCTAGATGTGCGTCAGCTGTTATCCACAATGACGCGCTACATGGGATGAGGCCAACAGCTGTCGTATCCGATGCCTTCTTTCATTCCTGACACTTTCCATCTGTCGGCTTTATGCAGGAACTATGCAGTATGGACCTAGCAGAAGTCCATTTCTTTTTTTAAATTTTATTATTATTTGGCCTTTTCAAGCTTTTATTTTGACAGAGACAGCTAAAGAGCGACAGGAAAGTATGGAGATGGGGAATGGGGGGATGACGTGCAGGAAAGAGCCACAGGTCGGATTCAAACTCTGGGCTGCCGCAGCAAGGACTGAGGCTTTGTACATGGGATAGCTGCTCTACCAACTGAGCTTAACTTCTGGCTTCTGGCTTCCCTGCCCTGTGGCTCTCAGACACAAACCCATTGGTCCTTACTCGTAACACATCACAAATACAAGTCACTTAAACTGGTGGTCTGCATAAATGAGCTATTAACAGTCCATTCCAAGTCAGTTCTAAGTGTCCAACAAAGACTCATTGACAGATGGCGTTCACCACAGTGGAAGGACAGAACAACCTGGTGACGAGCAATTATTTATCTCTGCTGACAACACATATAAATCACCTTGTTTACAATCATGATGCACTGAAACAGTTAATGCTGAAATAATTAATAAGCATGTTTATGTTTCACCACAATATGCTTTAAAGATCACCCCTGCTACCCTTAATGGCAACATAATGTTAACAGTTCCTACAGTTAATGGAATAACATCATTTATTTAGATTAGCAGCAGACATTCTAAACATGTCTGACGACTCACAGAGCACTTTGTATAATTTACACTGGCAGCAGCAGGGCATGTGATCTGCACATCACTAGTCACATCACATTTAACTACACACATGCAAAAATGGGCACGAAAGTGGGCACAAAGTGAAAATAAGGAGGTGTCTGAAGATAACAGCATAAAGATTACACAGCCAATTTACTGATTTTAAGTAACATTCAAAACGTTGGGGTTGGCAGGAACTTAGCTTAGCATGAAGACTGAGAGCAGACCGAGGTTAGCCTGCCTCTGCCCAAAGTTCAAAAAGTATGCTGACTAACTAATTAATGCATTTGTTTGAAGCCCCATCATGTAACTTTTCTACCAGAAAAGACCAGACTCCTGTTGATCTACACTGACCTGTGATCAGATGAACGGTGTCTCTGTCATTCGTACGTCTGTTCTCACACTGTGTAACTTTGGGCTCCGGGTCGGAAGAAGTACGTAACGCTTTACGACACAAAGTCACACACCACCAACTATTTGACTGATTCTGGTGAAACTGGATCATATTTTATGGAGAAAGTGTTTCTGGTTTTCCCTCTGATGTCCTCTGGCTGCTCTGCCTCAACTCTCTGTGATTTACAGAGTTTCCTGATGGACAGTGAAGTAAACTGCTGACAACTGTAGCTGCTGTGAGCTCAGAGCTCCATTACTTATTATTTCTTGACAAACAACATTAATTTATTTGTCTGCCAGATCCTTCTGAGCAGCGTCTCCAGCTTTAGTGCAGCTGATGAGTGCAGCTTTGGGTTTTGGCCTTTGTAAAACTACAAAAGTGTCAAATCTGGCAACCCCAGTATGATGACAAGAGGACTGTGCACAGTCACTGTGTCTGGCTGTTCATCAGGAAAACGTTCCAGCACATTGTTTGCCCTAAAATATTTCACATCTCTATTTTGTATGGGGTTAATAAGTAAAATAAAATGAAATTAGTTAGAGAGTTTTAGGTGCAGGAGGTGACACACTGATGGTAGCTCAGAAAATAAAAAGGTAAAGTTTTACCTTCAGCTGTGGGTGCAGCTCCACTCTGTGCTTCAGCCAGACCCTCTGAATCTACTGACAGACCCGGATCAGCTGCAGAGAGAGCGGATACAAGAGTTAACATAGAACAAGACATGTCTGACTTTGCCACAGTGGTCCCTGAGGGCTTCATTTATTACTATTATTATTGTTATTATTGAGTAGAGGCTTGGCAGCAGTAGAGGTAGCAGTAGTGCGATAAAGACTGAATGAATGAATGAATGAATGAATGAATGAATGAATGAATGGATGATGGCAGCAAATTCCTGGCAGTTGTTTCTGAACCTGGTTATGAATGTCTCAGCCAAAGGAGCATTTTGACATGATGTGGTAAGAGCTCAGGATCACTCAAAAGATCAAACAGCTTTCAGTAGGGACAATGAATATGGAAGATAAATTCTATAACAATGTACCTTAATACCTTAATCTAGACTGAATGGACAGACTGAACAACTGACTGACAGACCATTTTTAATGCGTCAGTATGATTCAAACCAATTGTTAGTCAAATTGTCAGAGAGTCTCTGAAATGCAATTTTCTACACCTTTACAATATTGGCTTTTCGGTCTGCAACCAAAAGTAATGTTGGGCTGGAGCCCACCAAAACAGAGCTCACCTCCTGGAATCCAGATTGCACCCTGCCAAAACACAGTCCTGTCCTGACATGAGCTGGAAACTAAACACCATGCTGACCGCACATCATTTAGACATTAACATTACTTATTTGATATCTCAACAACAATTAACAAAATTTAAGTTCAAATATGAAATCATTTGGAATATACTAGCTAAAGCCCTACATCACCCTATCAGGGTTTGTTTTGTAGCAGTGACTGGCTTACTATACATTTTATAGAAATTGAATTAATAGTGACAATTCTGCACACATGATCTTAACTGTACATTGAACACTACTTCTGTGTTCTTTAAAATGAAACAAAGCAACAGATAATAAAAATGAAAGGCACAACAGGTTATTGTAGCTGTCAGTGCACAGAAACATCTATTTTAAGCATTGGCAGGAATTCAATACATCATTTACCACTGGCAGCACATTTGGGGTGATGCATGTTAATGTTTGTAACGCTGTGTTCTTGTATTTGAGACTTCAGTGCTTCATGGTGAACTGTTTAAAGGGCTGCTTTACCCAAATGAACAAAGATTTGGTTTGATTTACTTGAAGCATACTGACATAATACAGAGAGAACACAGAGGCAATAATGCAGCAACAGAAAAATGACATAAATTGTCTCTGTTTTTATGATGGCATCTTGTTGTCTTTTGATGACACTCTTCATCTGACAACAGTGGAAGAAAAGTGCAATAACTAACTGAGGAAAACAGGATTTTTGCTCTGATACACACAATACATATTTTCATTTTTTATATGTGGAATATGTGTAATGGATACCCTGGCTGCTCTCTGTGATTGGTCCTGGCTCTGCCTGCGAGTTAATCAGGATCAGGCGCATGTGAGCCGACACAATGTATGGCTCGGTTATTAGCTTGACTCGACTTGGCGTTGGCTCCTGCCTTCTCTGTGATACAAAGCATGTGCTTGACAGATGTGGGTGGTGGAGGAAATTGGTGGTGCTGAGGACTTCAGTGAACAAACCCATGCAGCATTCCTTTCAGGAGCCACACTTCCCTCTATAGATTGCACTTTAATCCAGCCATAGATGTAGGCAGACATGGAGACGAGTTTCCTTCAGTATGAGCAGCATGGATTATTTCTGCATCAGATGCAAATGCTGGATTTGGATTCACTTTGCCTTGACCATGCCCAGGAGATCAGCTAGACTTCATCATATCAAGCACAGTCCTCCGAGATATAAGACCAGTACATCAGACCACCCCTAATTTTTTTAGACATTCTCCTTCTAAACTTCACAGCGGTTTTGATCACGTTGCAAATATTAATTACAGGCATCAAAACAAAACACTAGTCTTTGATATTTCCCTTGATTGTACACAGCCCACAGCTGCCATCTGTTATAGATCTACTGCAGAAGTCACCAACTACAGCAGAGTGGAAACAATAAGGAGAGATCTGTAACTGAAAGCTCATGAAGCAACAACAGTGAGAACAGTTTAACAGTCTCACAGTGTCTGTGTAAACCTGTACTATAGGTTGACTGCCTAAGCTTAGATATGAGTTGTCCTGCATGGTGGAATGGTGATGGTGAATGTCCACGTCTCTCTCCGCCTCCAGTTTGGAATTTGGACTGTTATTAATTTGTGCAACCGAGATCACTCTGATAGGTTGAGTCCAACAGCCCGTTCTGATCGGGGCTGATAAAATACCCAAATTCAAAGTTCTCCTCAGATTTTTCTCTCTTTTTCAGGCCAAAATGTGCATTAACCATACATATTACATATATTTACATATACGTATATTTTCCATTAATGAAATTTCTAGGCAGCCGATTTTTCCCAGACTGTGCCATGTTATCTTCACATAAGGCTCCTGTAACTAGGTTGGATGCCTACAAAACAAATGAGTTAGCACAGCTCCTCTGTCTGCTGTGTGGATGGACAGGTGTGGCTTTTGAGTTTTGGCAGGAGTTCCTCATCTGAAGCAGTTAGGGTTACTACAATAAAGACTTTCACAGCTTCCATCATTTTTGGAAGGCACCTCTTTCCCTTTTCTCTAGCCACAGCCACAACTGATGAAAGTCCTGCTCTGCACTAAACCTGACACAGATACTGATGCACCATCATGCAGTCTCATCATGTGGCCCAACAAGAACGCACGACATTACCCACTGTCACTTGTAATCAGCATACTGAAAATTAAACGTAACACTCTGGAAAAACAAATGCTTTTCTCATCAACACCAGAATATTTTAAAGGCAACAAGTTTGAGGGAGCTGACTTCTTCATTGAATGACCAAATTAGTTTGCATTTAAGGGTTACAAAGCATTATTACTGCACATCTGTGATAAATGATTCGAAACGCATCTAGATACAAAGGTTACGATTCGAGTCCAAAAAGATATTTTATTACAGACCAATTCATTACAAATCGATAGTATAAGAATGCGATTTGAGTCTATGGTTAATATTTATTGTAGATTTTATAAGACAATTCTATGAAAGTGATTATCTTACAGTACAACATTCTTTTCAAATATGTAAAAGACCACATATCTCCAAGCATTGTTGCTTTATACCAAGGACAAAAATAAAATGTATTTCAATTTATTTTATAAAATTTATTTTTAGACATGAACCAAACTAACTAACTACGAGGCATATTTACACATGTAGAAGCATGTTTAGAAGAACATACACCGGGAAAATGTCCAAATCTGAGCAAGTAAAGAAAGTCTGACAGGCTAAACACTGCTGAAACTCTCCTGGTGGGTTTGAAGTCACGTGCAGGACAGACCAAACGTGCCACGCGAATATCCGGTCACACCGTTTATCGTTCACAAGCATAATTATGGGGCAACCTGGTAGCTCAATTGGTAGAGCATCTGTGTCCTAAGGCTGAGTCCTCACTATAGTCACCTGGGTTAAATATGAAGCTGCTGTAACAGGTCTGGAATGAACCCAATTGCAGCACAAATGAAGTAGTCTTCATTAAGCAGATTATCACAGGAATACAGCAAACCAGAAGATGGTGACAGAAGTAGATCCAGGGGAGTATGGTAGGGTATGGATGCGTGGGACTGGTGAGCAGACAATAGTCCAAAAGTTCTCAACAGGCTCAATGAGTAGGATGGGGGGAAATGGAGTAAGATGGCTGGACTATGGTTCAGATAAGCACTGGTGAGGATCCAGACCTTGAGATGGAGTCAGCGACAGTAGAACAGGCAAGGTGGGTCTCCTCTCAGAGCAGGAGCAGACTGAATGCCACACAGCCACAGGCAAGCAGTACTCGTAGTCAGGGATGGAAGGCTGGTGGATTTACCGGGGCAAGGATATGCAGCAAAGGTCAGATGCAAGTTGGGTCGATACCAGGTAAGCAGTGCGGAAACAAGCGCTGGAGAGTCAGGCATGGGCACAAAGGCAATCTGGCAAAGAGCTGCATATATACTGGCTTGATTGGAGATTGTGAGCAGGTGAGAGCAGCAGGTGGAAGCAGTTCAGCTGATGAGGGGTGTGTCTAAGCAGTAGTGCAGGGGAGGGGCAGAGCAGGCTGTGACAGCTGCCGCCCTTTGCTGCATGTCCCATCGCTTACTATCTGTTAAAGGCTAAAATTCCCTAAACTTAAATTTAAAAAGTAATAATAACATAATGAGTACTAATATTATGATGAGCTTTCAACCAGGACAGATAGATATATAAAATCATCTGTACATTGTTTGTTCTTCTAACTCTTTTGAACTGTGGGTTGTAATGAACACTACAGCCTCTAGAGGCCACTTATGGGGTTCTAGTTTTGTCAAGTAGCCGCTGCCAGATACCCCTGAGCCCATATGTCCACCACGTCCCACACAACACAGTAAAGTAGTATTTTCTCCTATAGTGAATTAATGTTTTGTTAGTAAACTGGAAGAAAATCAAGAAGTGAGTTAAGCTTCCTAAAGCCTAGTCAGAGGCCAGTGTCTGTGATTGATTACATGTATCCACAAGCTTGGAAAATGAGAGATTGGGGGCAATAGGATGCTTTTCCACCCAGAGCTGAATAAGACTCCTGGCTGCTGCATTCCAACAGCCTGCTGCCTCTGCCATGAAAGGGCCCTTTGAGAGCTGAGAGGCCAGGCCACGGCTCCATCTACTGGGGTTTTGACTGAGGGCCTTCTGGCACACCTCAACACTTTCCTTCCCTCTTCTGTTTAAACTGCTTGAGAGAGAGAGTATGTGTGTGTGTGTGTGTGTGTGTGTGTGTGTGTGTGTGTGTGTGTGTGTGTGTCTCAGTCCTCTAACTTTTGTCTCTGTTTCTCCCCATCCTCCACCTCAACATTTCTGCCCTCACTTCCAACCTTTCCTTGAGTTTTCAGCAAGGGTCAATTTAACAGTTCGCAGAGAGGAGACCGGAGTTACACAAACAATCCTTGAAGCTTTGTAGCTTTGTAACACTAACAAGAGCCTAGATTACAAATGTTGACATGACACATCAAACATGATCATGTCATGTTTTTGTTGATATTTAATTCAACTTTGACATCGCTGGGCTAATTCACAAATTCATTTTATGAACATTTTGGCTCATTTTTAATGCAATCAATATGAGCAACAAAACGTATGACGCAACACGTCCTCCACTCTAGTTGCTCAATCCCCTGAGTCCCTTGGGGCTGTGTTCTCAGCCCACTCCTGTTCATGCTGTAGACTCATGACTGCATCCCCGACATGGAACTGTGCTGTGAGGTTTGTGGATGACAAATCTGCTCAGAAATCACTTAATAATTAAATTAGTATTCCACGTTTCTCCTCACCCCCTTAAGGTGCATTCAGTGGTCACTTTAGGTCTGATAAAATCCAAAATCCACCTCAACACGAGAAGTGTATCAAGTCTTCACATGGTTCTTCAAAGGTTGATGCTAAGGTAAACTCCAAGTTACAGGTCTTAAGTACCTGCAGTGTAAAATAACTATCCATGTGAGTAGAAGGCCAGATTTTAGAGAAAAGGTTACATTTTGACATCATAGTGTTTCAAATCTGAGCGTGCCAAGTTTCATTTCCATTACTGATATCTGCCATCACTCTACAACACTGCACTCTCAGAATGCTGGGTTCCTTATGGCTCCTATAGTTTCCAAAAGTAGAGCCAGCGCTCTGTGGAATAAAGGCAGACACGGTCAACACCCGGTCAAGAGTAGACTTAAGACTTTCCTTTCTGATAGCGCTTATAGTTAGGCCTGGCTCAAGTCATCCCTTAGTTATGCGGGTATAGGACTAGACTCCCCCTCCGTTCTCTCTTTCTCTGTCTGTCTCTTTCAGGGTTATGCCAGTATTGGTTGAAGATGCAGTCACATCTCCCTTTACTGAAAACTCATGCATGTTAATGCATGTTAATGCATTTTACTAACTAAACTTCTTCGCTGGAGTTTCTGTGCTCTCTCGTCCAGCAGGTTCTCATGGATCGTGGCTGATTATTGTTACCATATCTCCATTACAGTTTATAGTTAGTTAATGATTTACTGCTGCTGTGCATCTGTGTCTCTCTATCTCTATCACAGGTTCCACTGCTACTGTAATCATTCTACCATTCATTGTAATTCATTGTAATTTCATCATTCATTGTAATTGTACAATATGTTTGTGTTGATTGTTCTGTACATGTGACATCCATTGCACGTCTGTCCGTCCTGGAAGAGGGATCCCTCCTCTGTGGCTCTTACTGAGGTTTCTTCCACATTTTTCCCTGTTAAAGGGTTTTTTTGTGGGCAAGTTTTTCCTCACTGGAACCGAGGGTCTAAGGACAGAGGGTGTCACTCCCAGTACAGATTGTAAAGCCTCTGAGGCTAAATGTGTTCAAATAAAATTTGATTTGATTTGACTTAGTTTAACATGGTTCCTATAATTATTAAGTCTGGACAGCACTAGCTTGTGTGATGTGTAACACTGTATTCATTCATTTTAAAGGAGGCCACTTTTACTTCTCTTCCTTCTCTAAAAGCATCAGCACAATCAACTGTATTCTATCTGTTAATCTGGCACTTGACCTGCTGTGGTTCAGAGTCTGTATACATGTCTATGGTCTCAGTGTAGCTGGAGGGGCACACATAATCTCTCCTGTCTAAATAAGTCAAGTCCTGGTCAACCTCCCTCTTCTAGATATCCAATTCAGACCACACTGTGTGCCTCCTCTGTCTCTCTCAGCTTGGTCAGCCTCTCAGTTTTCTATCATGGGAGTTATTCAGGGCCTCCTCAGTTACAGAGATAAGTGCTGTTTTAGAATGAAAGCACACACTGCTGTTTTTTATATTAATGGGATCATTGCATACTGCCATCCCTAGATTGTTCTCACAATAGTACAGGTTTGAATTATATTTCAGCATGATGATGAAGTTGTTACATTTTTCCTGAGGGTTAGGAGAGGGCATTCAAAATAATTGACATGAAAACATGGGTTTAGTACCTTGGAGAATGAAAGCAATTTAAACCATATGCACTCACAAGAGCGGTGTGAGAGGAAACCTCATGAGGAGTAAAAAATTAAAAAGCACCTTACAAGCTCTAAGAAACTGTAGTCAATGATTAGAAATCATCCTGTGGTGATGATGAAAAGCAAGTGTTAAATACAGTATACATCTGCAGCTGTGCCTGTTCAGGAAGAACAAAGCAACCAACAAACTGTTGAGTAAAAACGTGTCGTTGCTCAGAAACTCTCCCTCTTCCACGATAGAGTCTGTAGACTAAGCAGAACTGTTTTGAAACTAGATAAGTGCGCAATGTGGGCTGAGCATACCTTCCTCACTCCGTTACCGGTTGTAACAGGCTGATTCTGCAGGGCAGCCACTTAACACCAAGACAAGCACTGCCCTGTCTGCTGGACTGAACCATCAGGGGGAGAGAGAGTGAATACAGAAAAACATGCCAGTGGAAATCATAAATTATTACTCTCCCAAGCCAGTTAACATAGGATGGATAGTCTGAATATGATGTGAAATGTGTTACTGGTAGTTCAGCAAATCACTTAATTGGTCTGCCCTGTCCACTTAAAGGTCTAGTGTGTAGGATTTAGTAGCATCTAGTGGTATAGTTTTTAACCCCCTACACTCGCCTTCCTGAAGGATAAACTATGACCACAAATGCATGAAAACAAGGAACACCCAATCTAACACCAGTATTTAGTTTGTCTATTCTGAGCAGTTCAACATGGCAGATATGGTGGAAGATCAGAAGCCTGTAGATATAATGGGCTCATTCTAAGGTACACAATGACTGATAACCCTCATCCCTTTACTTTTTATGCTAAATGAAGTGAAACTAACAGAGCTCTGTGCCCTGCTCCACGGCTGGCATGACCACACAGTTGAGTATGGCCTGTATGCAAAAACACCACATAAATTCACTATTACACACTAACAATAAAGTTCTGTCTCTGAGGTGGAAGCTGTTTTTTGTTGGTTGTTTGTCACTAATCAGTTTAGAAACTGTCTGTGCTTTAGCTATGTTGCATCAGTGTGTTAACAATGTAGTGACTGAACCAGACAACAATGATGACCTGCTGTGGCCTTGTTAGGTCATGTTTCTTAAATATCCAGAATACGAATGACGACGCACAAATAGAACACACTGCTAACCTCCACTGACTTTAGCTTAGTTATCTGTGCTGCACATGACATAACACAACGCAACACAACACAACACAACACAACACGACACGAGACAACACAACACAACACAACATAACCTGCCATACCTGCTTAACTGTTTGCTTCACTCTCATCACTCCTTGTTTCCAGGAGCTGGAGTCAGTTTTCAGTGATAATGCTCCTCTGTATTTTACCTTCACTTGTCATACAAATATAGTGAATGATAATGGTGTTCTATGTGCTAGACGCAGAAACATCCAACCAAAAAACAGATTCATGTGGCGTTGATGTCGATGTTGAGGAGACAGCATTCTGAAAGCCTCTGAATGCTGACATCGGAGAGGGATGCCCACAAACAACATCACAATCATTTGAAGCACAGTGAACCCTTAAGGTACCTGATGTCTGTAATTCTTTGTATGAAACTCTGGACTTGAAATCACAATTAATAATGTGTTAGCACTGTAAAAATGCAGGTTTTTAAGGAACATGTTTTGAGAGCTTTCACCATACTGGAGGCATTTTTACAACACTAGCCTCCATACAGAAATGTGATGGCGGTGAAGTTCCTTTGAAGCACAAACCATATCCAGCTGTGACTACTTGTGTCACACAGGCTCCATCACTCTTATCATGCAGACATAAACATGCATGTACATCACATTTACAGTCTTTCTGACATAATGATAATCATGCCACTCTCTAGACTGTCAGATGCTATCTTGCCTGCAATGGAATTTCCACTTTACTAGCCCTGATATTATCTTCCCACCATGTGAACCCTCATCACAGAGGCAGCTTACACAGAGGTAACTCCATCCCCCTGACTGAGTTAAAACAACAATAGCCAACTCATAAAAAAGCAGGCACTTCCCTTCAAATATTTAGCCATTTGGAGGCTCAAAGACAAGACAATAAAAGAGACTGAGAAGGTCGTGGTGGGGGATGAGCTGAGTCATTTGCATTTTATTGGCTCTCTAATAAGTGTGTGCATACCAAGCTAGGTCTGTGGTAAACTATGGTCAGCCGTGAAAAAGAAAACTTGGATGCATGTAAAACAAAGCTCTAGTGTCAGTTGTTTATCTTTCTTCAAACCAGCTCTTAGTCATTCTTTCCTTTACCCAAACAGTCTGAGGGAGGAGCAGGAATGTGGAGCTGAAGGTACCAACAGAATATTACCGAGATTTAGCTGTGAAGAAACGACAAAACTTAGCTCCCATTTTCCTTAAAACTCTTCCTCTGGACCCCGTCTCTGAACTATGATTAACAAAGCATCTGCTGTAGGAGGTGGGACTGGCTATTAGTTTGACAAGCCTGCTGTTAACATATTTCCGTAGACCCATGGCACACTGTAAAGGCCAACCACCACTTACAGAGAGCTTTCCGCGTGTTTTACTTGTCTGTCTCCATGGATAGATATGCTTCAGTTTCAACAGATGAATCTATCCGCACAAACTCACAAAATGTTTCCGTCTTCTTTTCTCCTCTTACAGGCCCACTGACATGCAAAGAACCTAACAATCCTTCAAATCATACAAACCCCACAGTTCCACTCTGGCCACAGTCAGTCAGTGGGCAGGAAAAATAAAATAATACAGACTATGTAGAAAAATATCAAGAAGGATATGAAGCTAGAGTGAAGTCCATGGATTACATTTAAATCATTATATATGTTTAGTTTGGATGTTGTTTGTGTCACTGTACAACTGTACACTTAAGTACAGTCCTTAGCAGAGTACAGTACAGTACTTAAGACTAAAATGGTTGATGAAATGATTTTATTAAAAAGACTATTAGCAAAAAAAACAAACCCAAAACTAACAAATGGTCACTAAATGTTTATGATGGACAAGCATTAAGTAAGAAGGTTGGATTTGGTTGGACAATGGGATTCTCTGTGGAGTGCAACATTGCTGCTTAAATAACTGTGATGCTGAATCACGTTGATGCTACACTGACTTGTAATCAAGTGAATGGTGTCTCTGTCATTCCAACTCTGCGCCCTGCACTGGGGGCATTTGAATACAGAGAAAGCCGAGCATTCTGTGACATCACAAGAGGTTCTTTGGAACATTGTCAAATCATGCTGGGATAACATGAGTCAGTCATCAGGTTTTACACAAACATGTGGAGTCCATGCCAGCTTGAGTGAATGCATGTAAGCACTTAGCTAAAACTGGGAGGTGTTCAGCTTAGCTTGCCTTTGTCCAACGTTCAAAACTATGCCTACTGACTTTCTACCATAAAATAACTGTTCTGTCCTCACACTATGTAACTTTGTGCTTCAGGTACAATTACCCGAGAGAATTACATAACGCTTTAGAGCATCAGGTCACACGCCAACTATTTGACTGATTTTGGTGAAACTGGATCATATTTTATGGAGAAAACATTCCCTCTGATGTCCTCCGGCTGCTTCATTCCACCCCTGGGGATGCGAGCGGAGAGTGGAACGGACATCAGAACCAGAGCTAGGCAAGCATGCAACGGAACCAGTCTCAGTAGAGGCAGAGTGACATGGACATGGATAAGCACAGATCATCTGGATAAAGGGTTTTACTATACTTCACAAAAATAGATTTTTTTGCATGTACCAGACCCAAGACCATGTTTTTGATTGAATGAAGCCTGAGTAATGTTTGTTCATACTGGCTTTAACCCAGCCTCAACGTCTAACCTCTCAATGAAGGATTGAGACATTTCTACATATGCTGGGACTTCAGGTTATTCTTTTGTTTATGCCATTACTATCGCCAACAATACATTTAGTGACTAGTTAGTAAAGACAGAGACATTGGCAGGTCTGGAAGGATCACCGAATTTGAAGAAAATCTGAATGCTGCTCTATTGGACTGTTTTTCCACTGTGGTATTAATACTTGAGCATAAGGAAATGATTTGAATATTTTTCCACCACTGTGCAAAACTGATGAAGCCTCTTGGATTTTCTACAATTCAAAGCAAATCACGTAGCCTTAAACTCGCTATTAGTCACATCACTATCAGGCTGAACACACATCTGCTTTTCTTCGTGAAATATTTTCACCATCATCAGCAATCTGCCTTAATACTGAATAATCCAGAATCCAAGGCAAACTGTGCAGAGTTGCACATGTTTGGAAATAACTGAATTAAGATGGAAAGTGTGAGAGATGCAGAATCAAATATACATAAACACAAAAGGCCCTCTGAAGACAGTTACACAGGTAGAGAAGTATGTACCATAAAACATGAGAACACATCCTGGGATACTTTAACAGGATAATTATGAACAGACTCAACAATGGTGCCTCTGGCTCCAAATATCTCCTAATCCAAAAAGACAATTGGCAGGCACATGTTGGAATTCAGCAATATTAAAAACATCCACATGGCCTTCTTCTTCTTCTTCTTCTTCTTCTTCTTCTTCTTCTGGGAAACACTGATAAAAAACAGACTGTTTTTCTCCAGCTAAATATGACTGATTAATAACTGTTGTGACAAATTGTTGTAAATATATGAACTAAGTCACAAAACGTTGAGTAGCTTCCTCTGGGTGTTTGTGGAGGAGTTGGACGGGGCGGGGCTCTCTCTCCCTTAACAGACTATACAATTTATGTAATGCAGTTCAAAAGGTGATGCAGCTAACTTCCCAACCAAACAACTGATAAAACTCCGACACACTGAAGGGAGTGTGATCTATGACGTGTTTTGTCTGTGCAGACTATATCTCCCTGCTCTCCTATGAGAATCCAGTCAGACAAATTCCCCACACTCTATAAATTCACCCTATTTGCCTAAATGAACTTTAGTCAGAAAAGACACTGGTTAAAAACACACTTCATGCAGGGTCTAGCAAAGTTCCTCCCTAAACAGCCAGAAGAGATAACTCAACAACTGACAACTGTAGCTCTTCACCACCTCCACCCTCCCAGTAAGTAAAGGCCATGATATACTCATAAGTCCTGATAGGAGAGCTTTCAATGCTTTCAGACTGTCTGGATGCCTCTTCTTTAAGCAGTAAATGTATTCGTCTTAGGAGGGGTGCTTTATCTAAAAAATGACACCCACATCCTGCACTACTCAGACAGGTAGGGTAAGATGTAAAAGCACCCACACCAATGGTCTTGAATTTGGGTCAGGATCTGTGTTTTTAGTCTACTGTGCCAACATGTTGACATTAAAAGAATGAGGAGGCGGCATCTTTAAATGAAAAGACAGCCTTTAGTCAGATGTCTGATAACAAACTGCTGCTTAAAATAAGGATTTGTCTGCACTTAAAGGATTGTTCTGCACTGTGGCATTTCCTGTAAATAAAGAGAAGTGTGGTGTGTGTGACTATAGTGCTACTGGAGGTCAAAACCTGCACAGGGAACCTTAGAGATAATCAAACTTATACATACTGTGGAAGTACAGATGGTACATGGTCATGACTGTAGCAACGTGGGGCTGTACTTAATAAAAACTACATTATTATTGATACTACAAATTCAGTATTAATACAACAAGCTGTGTGTGCGTGTGTGTGTGTGTGCTTCTGTACGTGCTTGTGTCATCTTGTGTCTGTTAATGACATGCTGAACTTAAATTGCCTCACCAAGCATATTCCAATCTG
This sequence comes from Nibea albiflora, assembly GCA_014281875.1. Lineage (NCBI taxonomy): Eukaryota > Metazoa > Chordata > Actinopteri > Sciaenidae > Nibea > Nibea albiflora. The sequence goes on from CM024803.1 coordinate 1,722,431, forward strand.
TGAGTTGGCCACATGTACATTAAAGTAGACACATTCTGCTCTCTTCAGAACTGTGAGTACCTAAACCTGGCTAAATGATGTTCAATCAATGGTGAAAAAATGAGACTTTAATAGTGAATTTTATCTCATTTGATTATTTTTCTACTACACGTGTCTGTGTACATGGACTTGTTCACCCGTATGTCAACATGTATAAAATCAAATTTCAAATTTCTCTTGCTACCTTCCCTCAAACTTCACATCACTTCAATTAAACATATTTATAGTCCCAAATATTTCAGATATTTTATTGTCCTGGTACATATCAACAGCCTTATAAACCAACGTGGCCTACAAATACTTTTCATGGAGGAACGCTTCAGAAAACCTTAATTTCTCTGCTTCATTGTGTGCCTTAAAAGTTCTCTGCTTTATCAGTTTTTCTCTCTTCTGCTCTGTTCTGTTTACCTCTTCAGCATTGTCTGCAAAACTTCTCTCCTGTTTAGACTCTGCACATAAACACACAGACATACACGGAATATTGCAGCAACACAATCAAGCATTAGAGGAACAGAGTGTTCTCCAGTCAGCCCATGCCATGCTGCCTTTCCTCCTACAAACACTTGTAGGCCTCCTCGTCTCTTTCCAGTAATTAGCAGCATATGTCAACATTATGCCTCCATGGTTTTGTTTCAAACGGCAATAAAGATGAGTCGGTCTATGATATGAATGCATGTGATCAAATATAGTCTTTAAAGCAGCAGCATGTGCTATTATTAAAACCTAGCAGCCTAGGATTATTTAAACAACTGATTATCAAGTAAACAAGGAGAAACTAATATGTCTTAAACACACAACTTTTGTTACAGCACTCTGCTAACAGAGTCCATCCTGTCTACAAAGCAGCCCACACTGAGTGCTGTCCATGGGAATGTCTCGCATGGCTCTTAATTAGTCCCAGATCCAGGATTATAATTAGTACCAGACCCAAGACATAGCAGCACATGGCAGTATACTTCCTGGCAGTCATTTCTCTGTGTTGTCACCTCACCTCAGCACATACAGGAAAGAGTTAAAAAGCTCTTCAGTGTAACTGTTGTTTCCAGCTGATCATTGTGGTCAGGAACTTTCCTGCCACAGTTCTCACATTCCTTCTGCTGCCATGTTCACGGCTGAACTGCACCAATCGTCTGATAAAAGACACTCAGCTTTCACAGAGGAGACTGGAGACAACGTGGTACTCTCCTCAGCATAAGCAGTTCACAGTATAGCTCACATTATTTTGTTGGATATCCAGAACGGAGCAAAAGGGGCTGTTGTGAATATTGGCATTTCTTTGGGTCATTTCTGTTTTTTTTCTATGTCAAATGAAAAGGAACATGTGCATCAGGGGCCATGTACTGGTATAATAATCAGAATAATAATGGCAGAATAATAATCATGGCATGGAATAAGATTTTTTTGGTCCAGTGTTTGTTGTCCATTTTCACTTTGTTAGTTTGATTTACATTGGTGTTACCAAAGTCACAATCTATGACTTTCTGTTTATTGGTCAATGCAAATACTGTGACTGAGCACAAATGCAAACGAACAGTTTCAGGTCACAGGATGCTGCACAGTTACATTTAAAGAGATGGTTAACATAACAGTTAAACCTGATATTATAATATTCTAATATTATAATCCTCCATGCATACCAAAGTCTGTCATGGAGTACCACAAGGTTCTGTACTAGGGCCACTTCTATTCAGTCTATATATGCTTCCTCTAGGGAACATTATTAGGAATCACTCTATTAATTTCCATTGTTATGCTGACGACACCCAATTATATTTATCGATCAAGCCCGATGAAACCAATCATTTAGCCAAACTGCAAGCGTGCCTTAGGGATATAAAAAATTGGATGACCTACAATTTTCTGATGTTGAACTCGGATAAAACTGAAGTTCTTATAATTGGACCCAAACACCTCAGAAACTCTTTGTCCGGAGACTTGGCTACCTTAGATGGGATCATCTTGGCCTCCAGCTCCACCGTAAAGAATCTTGGAGTCATTTTTGATCAGGATTTGTCCTTTAATTCCCACATAAAACAAATTTCAAAGACTGCATTCTTCCACTTACGCAACATTACCAAAATCAGACGCATCCTGTCCCAAGCGGATGCAGAAAAACTAGTCCATGCATTTGTTACTTCTAGGCTGGACTACTGTAACTCTTTATTATCAGGCTGCCCCAATAAGTCTCTTAGGACCTTGCAGCTAATTCAGAATGCTGCTGCACGTGTTCTGACAGGAACCAAGATCAGAGATCACATCTCTCCCATTTTGGCTTCCTTGCATTGGCTACCTATTAAATCTAGAATAGAATTTAAAATTCTTCTCCTTACTTACAAAGCTCTTCATGGCCAGGCACCATCATATCTAAAAGAACTCATAGTACCTTACTACCCCTCTAGACCACTGCGCTCTCAGAATGCTGGGTTCCTTGTGGTTCCTATAGTTTCCAAAAGTAGACAGGGAGCCAGAGCTTTCGGCTATCAAGCTCCTCTTCTGTGGAACAAACTACCTTTCTGGGTTCGGGAGGCAGACACGGTCACCACCTTCAAGAGTAGACTTAAGACTTTCCTTTTTGATAGAGCTTATAGTTAGGGCTGGCTCAGGCCTTCCCTTAGTTATGCTGCCATTTGCTGAAAACCTTCTCTCACTCCCTCTCTCTCTCTCCAATCATCATTACCATCAATGCATGTTTCTAACTAGACTTCTTCCCCGGAGTTTCTGTGCTTTCTCGTCCAGCAGGTTCTTGTGGATCGTGGCTGCTGCTGTGGTCTGCTGCTGACGTCCACAATATATAGCATTACTGTCATTATTGCTACCATCTCCACTACAGCTTAGTTGGTTAATGACTTATTGCTGTTGTGCATCTGTCTATCTCTACCTCTATTACAGATTCCACTGCTACTGTAATTCACTCTACCATCTATTGTAATTCATTGTAATTGTACAATATGTTTGTGTTGATTGTTCTGTACATGTGACATCCATTGCACGTCTGTCCGTCCTGGAAGAGGGATCCCTCCTCTGTGGCTCTTCCTGAGGTTTCTTCCACATTTTTTCCCTGTTAAAAGGGTTTTTTGTGGGCAAGTTTTTCCTCACTCGAACCGAGGGTCGAAGGACAGAGGGTGTCACTCCCTGTACAGACTGTAAAGCCCTCTGAGGCAAAATGTGTTTTGTGACTTTGGGCTATACAAATAAAATTTGATTTGATTTGATTTGATATTCATTTTAAAGTGTACTCTAGTTATGATGCTGTCAACATCAACATTATAATAGAGCTCACTGTCAGATATTGGCTCATCAGAGGAAATCAGTGTTGCACTTGCTTGTTCACATGAAAAGAACTTGGGATAGTTCAAATACTGTGGCCACTATGACAAAGTCACAGTTCAGCCCACTGGTTGTAGTATTAGTCTGAATAATACAGACTACTACTATAATACTATAATGTTAGGCTACATTACTTAATTTATTTTTAATATTGAAGTTTCAGGAGCTGGAGTTCTAATTTGAAAGTCATTATTTATATCTATTTATATATTTATGTAGAATTCTGACTGAGTCTGGCTCTGTCTGTATTGTGGTACAGCTCTGTGTATATCAACACAATGGCACCCTGCAGCCTCCCTCAAGCAGTTTCACACTCCTTTGAGTGCTTGTCACCAGCCAGAAATTAGCTGCACCTTAGAACAAAGCCACCAGTGTTGTTAACTTGACACTCACATTGATGGAAGAGGGTCGGATAGAAAACAAGGTGATAAGGCAACTAAAAAGGTAAGGTAATTAAAAATGACCACCAGAAAAATAAACATATGCTGTAATTCATAAAACCATAATTGCTGGTTTCTATTGGGTGTTGGAAGCGCTACATGTAATACACTCTAAAAACCTAAAGAATGAACGGCCTACTGCCTGATGCAACCAGCAGAGATTTGCAAAGTTGTAATACAGTAACATCATCTTTACGTTTGTATGGTAAAGTCTCAGTTTTCTTTGAAATAGTGTCATTGTATTGTAATCAAGTGTCCTGGGTTCACCTAATTGTAAACCTAACTATTCAATTTTATATTAATTTATGTATTTAGAACATTTGGCCTGTAATATGGCAAGTGCAGAAGCATACTGGCAATATACAGCAGCAGTAGTTTGCTCCCACCATCAAGATGAGGCCAGGATTTATTCATCGTATATAACTTTAGTGGATCACAACATATTAGTACGAAATTAATCTGCAGATGCTCTGGCCCATGAAGAGACCAAAATCTTACTATGGATTCTGTTGATTGAGCCATGACAAAGACCAGAATGTGGTTTGCAACAGACTAGCAGTTGTTGATCACTTGTTGTTGCCTTCCTTGATGGTTAAGATGGGTGATGAATCAGGAGTTGGTATAAAACAGAGCAGGTTTTTCACTGTAAGTCACTTAACCAAGTGTTAAAGGTGGGGTAGATGTTTACTGGAGCATTTCTTACCATATTGCTTGAAAACCTCTTCATGACTCCATTGCAGCCAGTAAAATAGAAGGTTTGTCAAAAAAACAAAATGTTTTAGTCCAGTTTAGAGGGTGAAATCATGGGAAACACCGTCCAATCACATTGATGAGGCTGCACATCATGATTGGATCCTGACACGTCCATCAAACTTCAGTCCGCTGCAGCCCAAACAGCACTTTCCCCATAGACCACCATTATAAGAGACATCTGTAAGATAATTGAGCTCCAATAGTTTTACTGTTTGTATTATGAATTCCTAAACCTTCACCTGTCATTCACAACTCTCTCTATAAATCTCTCACTTCTTCTAATCAGCTGACTATTGGCATCCACTCCTTAACACTTCCCTCAGATTTCCACAAACTTCAGTTTAATGGCTTGACCTCTGGCTAACTCTTCTAGCTTGTTCAGTGCTGCTGCACCAGAGTAAACCGGAGTGTAATATAGTAGGTGGCGTGGGCGAAAAAACTCAATCATCTCTCCTTATGAGTGTGGGTTACATCAGTGCCTGGCCTATAGCTAAATGACAGAGCTATTAGTTCAAACCACAGACAGGTTCCACCCCGCAATGGCACATGTATTTCTTACACTGCATCTAATTTAATTGGCGGGCACCTGATTACAACAGCATGAACAGTGTGTTTAGCCTAACAAAGAATGAGACTCACATTAATTATCATCACCTGCTGTTTTATGTCTGCTTCATAAACTGGGTTTAGGAAAGGAGCTTGTTACAACAAAAGGTAAATAGACTGTACTTATATAACACCTTTCTAGTCTTCTGACCACTCAAAGCCCTTTACACTTCATATCTCATTCACCCATTCACACACATTCATACACTGATGGCATTGACTGCAATGCAAGGTGCCAACTGCTCATCAGTTTGAGGAGCTAACCATTCATACACATACACACTGATGGCACAGCCTTCAGGAGCAATGTGGGGTTCAGTATCTTGCCCAAGGACACTTCGACATGCAGACTGGAGGGGATCGAAGCGCCGATCATCATCTACCTCCGAGCCACAGCCACCCCAACAATAAACTGCTTAGAATGGCTTTGTGCAAAATGAAGCAACAAGTCAGATTATTAAGAGAAAGCTACAGAGTTTACAACTTATTCTAAAAACATGCAGTCACTTACAGTACAGCTCCATCAGTAAAAAAAAAGCTCACACTTTATTTGGATGTGAAAAATAAATTCAAGCACTCTGATTTTTATCTTCCTTCATTTTTTACTTCATGTTTGTTCTGCACCAACAAACTAAGGCTGATTCCTGTTATGTGAAATTCTACTTGGCATTAAACCCATTTCTGATTCTGCTCATTTCACTAATGATCTCTGCAAAGAAAAGCATGTGCATTCTGCAGTAAATATAAAAGCCTTTGAACACATTCATCTGATATTTTTGCTCTCAATCCCTGCTTACTTTGGTGAGCACAGTGACCATTAGGAGCAATAGAGAAAAAAGAGATGCAGACATAAAACACATTTGTTAAAAGATTTGTTCACTTCAACAAAACAGAGGAAAGAACATCTGTTAAAAAAGATCAGAGCAGGGAAAGCAGTTTCCCTGGTCCATGTTTTAAGCTGGGTTTGAGGACAACCGCTTTGAAGTCAAACTTGGTGTTATCACCATCTTGGTGTTTTGGGGCCAGAAGTGACCATATTCGGAACAAGCTTGTAGGTAATGTACTGCGAGCTGGACTGTGATTGGTTCTAATTCTGTTTTCAAGCAGACTAAATGTGGCCGCCTATGGTCACAAACATTTTCATATTCCATCTAAACAGCAGAGACAGTCAATCCAGGAACAGAATCTGCATTCACATTTGATCAGCACTGCATAGATTAACAGTTTGATCTGAGTTTCATGAGCTCTGTGTCTTAAGCAACCTGCATTATTTTGAAGGACATTAGCTTCAATTTAGACCCTGGAGCTTAGTCCACTAATATACTGTATATCTCTGCAATCTCTAGAAATAATCTATCAATAAAGAAGGTAAGCTTGAAACAAACTGTCTTTGATTACAGAAAAGTATGATGGCCAAAAAAAAAAAAAAATCAATATTCCTTTAAGTGCATGCTATTTTGAAGTAATTCTCAATGTGTGACCTCATGTTCTGAAGCGAATGCAGTGTGAGATGTTCTTGTTCTCTGTATGTTTTAAAATTCCATATTTGGTTTCTAAATGAACGATGATATGCAGGTATGTTGCTGGTCTTTGTTTGGCTTCCCCATCAGGATTTTGATGAATGTGTCCACAGGGATAATCGAGCTCTCCTTAAAACTTCCCCCACAGCAAAGGAAGGCCTTCTGGCCCCAGTTCCACCAAAAGCAGCTCTGCCTTCCTACTCTAACCCCAACATGGTGAGTCATGTCGCTGTGAGTACTCATTAGTAACAAGCTTCCACCTCATTCACAGCTGCTGCCTAGGCATTCAGCTGTTTTTGGTTCTGCCTCCATACAGTACTCTCACATCATTTCACTTTATTAACTTGTTATTAAAATCACTCTCACAGATTTATTGTGCTTTAAATGTTAACTGCGATTGTCTGAGGAGTAACTGGTACTCTGGATTTTTCACCGTCTTCAGGCTGGGACAGCAGCCAGTGCAAAGCACAAGATGAAACACACATTCTCAATCTGTATTCCCAGCACACAGCAGCTGATAAATTCATTGATTTCATTTGAATTCAATCAGAATTGCCACGGTGTGAAATTTGTGGCAGTTTGTCTTTCCAGTATGTTCTTTATATGGGATCACTCACTAGTTGTTTCTCCTCATGCAGATGTACAAGCATGACGTCATCGTGGTGTCACAGCCTGTGGGTTTTTTATAGTGTATTTTCTACCTTCAGGCACACATAAGCTTCCATTCATTTGACTGACGTGACTATGGTCAGTAGAAACATTAAGACAAGATGTTTGCTGCTCTGACTGGTTTTCCTTGAGCATGCTTCAAGGTTTTACAAATTGATTTTTAGAGTTCAATGAATGGAAGCCAGTGGTTGCCTTAAAGGCAGGAACACCAAAGGTTGTATGAAATGTGGAACTTCACAAATGGAATGAAATGCATACATCTGTGTATTAGGGATTCTGAAATACTAAATAAGTGAAGTCCTGCAGTTTTTATGATTCGTTTGCAGCTCTGTTTTCTCATTTCTGTAGATATATCACAACATTGTTGGTTTGGAGCCCTCAGACTTTCAGGCTTCAGACGAAGTGGACGCAGTGGGGTGGGGGGGGTGCACCTCCCGTGCCCCCTTTCACTTCATACCAAATGGTAAATCCTCAGAGTAGAGCTGAAAACAGGAAATCTCCAGCGCTTTCATCCCCCGCGGGGAGAGTAAATGAATTAGCATGACTGACAAAGACGCGAGATCACCTCGAGCTATGCGTTCAATTAACATGACAACGGCACAGTGGCCCTTTGAGTCTGACACAGGCACCTTTTTTATGAGGAGTGGGAGCTGCAAGGAACACATGTCAACAAGTTGAAAGAGGACAAAGACTTTAAGTGAACCCCCCCACCCCCCACCCCCCAAAAATCCATCCAAATGATTTCCAGCATGAAGCTGAAACAAACACACAAAGTTCAGCTCATTCAGGGCTTTTTAATGCACTTTGAGGAGATGCGTGTCCGAGTGGAAAGTGCGGCTCGAAGCAGAACAATGGACCTGACCGAGCTCTCAGAACTTTTTACTTTAGTGCAACAAAAACAGAGCAGAGAAAAAGTTCCGTCTGTTGTGTAACATCATCTGAAGGCATGAAGGAAACACAGAAATGCACAAAGCGCGTTCAAACGTTGTCAGATGAACGCGCTGCACAAACCTTTCTGCTGGTGCCTTGTTGAACGTGACTTTTTTAAAATCTGCGTTGGTGTTGTTTAGAAGTGAAAAGTTGGACTTACCGTCACATCTCAGGTTTGCACAAAGGAGGAGCAGGCAGAGCACACTCTTCAGGTTTGAGGCCATAGCGACACTTTTCAGGAAAATCTCAAAAACAGGTCTTAGGAACGTTTCATCCGCTCTCAGGAGCTGCCTTCCTCTGCTCAATCTTCTCCTCTTCTTGTTTTCCAAGTCAGCAGCGGGTCCCGGACTGAAAGCGCACTTTCCAGGTCGCGCAAGAGTCAAGACCTGAATGTGCGGAACAGATGCGGGTTCAGAGAGGGAAACAAAGCCGCGTTCATCCCGTGTACAGTCCGGTAGAGAACGCCGAGAGACGAGCGGCTCCTTCAGAGCTGTTGGTCCCAAAGTGGCTTCTGTCCGAGCGCTGAAAAGAAGTGGACGCACGCGCGTACTGACACGCACGCACTTAAGTGCGGTGACGTTTTTGTGAAGGGCCCCATCTAGAGCCAGAACAAGGAGCCGAACAGACAGCGCGCACACTGCTCTGGTTCAGTTTTTACGCACAGGTCAACCGCCTCTTAGACACTCCACTCTATCATTTATTCATGCATTCATTTATTTATTGAACAGATCATGTCCATTGTATTTAAGTGTGCTGTCTTCTCCGCGCTGACAGAATGTGATTTTTAGCACTACATTGAGTTAACTGTAAACCTTTAATCTGAAGACACTGAGATGATTTGAGTCTGCCACAGGTCAAACACCTCAGCATGTATCATACATGGTCTAAAAGGCATCCTTTATGTATTTATATAACCACTGACATTTAATATTATAGTTTGTGGTCTTTTTGTAGAAAAAAAAGTCACCCAGTGATCCAGAGCAGGTTTTTCACTGTAAGTCACTTAACCAAGTGTTAAAGGTGGGGTAGATGTTTTCTGGGGCATTTCTTACCATATTGCTTGAAAACCTCTTCGCGACTCCATTGCAGCCAGTAAAATAGAAGGTTTGTCAAAAAAACCCAAAATGTTTTAGTCCAGTTTAGAGGGTGAAATCATGGGAAACACCGTCCAATCACATTGATGAGGCTGCACATTATCATTGGATCCTGACACGTCCATCAAACTTCAGTCCACTACAGCCCAAACAGCACTTTCCCCATAGACCACCATTATAAGAGACATCTGTAAGATAAGTTTGTGGTCTTTTTGTAGAAAAAAAGTCACCCAGTGATCACATGGTTGATGGTTGAATCCCCAGGCCCAGATTTAAATACAAAAAACAGTAGAGTCTTATCTATATATCTATTATCAGATGTGCACAACAGAGCAGTAATAATGTTCAAATAATACAGACAGGAGCCTTTCTGCTGAATAATAAATGCTTTTGATATTCAAATCAAAGTCACAAAACACATTTTGCAATCTGTACAGGGAGTGACACCCTCTGTCCTTTTTTGTGTTTTCCAGTGAGGAAAAACTTGCCCACAAAAAACCCTTTATGCACGTTCATTTTGGTGATAATGTATCTATACTTGACCAAACTGTAAACATCAGTGATGAGGAGCCCTGTTCAGGCTGTACAGCTGTATAATGTCCTGTGTCTGCAGAAGCTTTGTCAGTGTGAGACAATAACCAGACCAGAGACGTCCTCTCAGTTTGAGATTACACATTCAGGAAACACAGAGCTGCAGCTGCAGGTGTGCACTTTAACACTCATGAAAAATACTGTTCAGCAGTTAGTTTAGAAAAAATACACATAACCATTTTGTACTAACAGGAAGTGTGAGTGGACTTAAACCAACAATAGAAGATGTGAGCAGGTCAGTCATTTCCTTTGTGCACTACATTGTGGGAAAACAGTGGGCACCAATACTATGTGCTCAAAATCTTAGAATTGTCAGCATATGGGGACACATTTACCAGACAAAGAGGGGCTAATGAAAAGTCACTTTTAGTTGCATCATGGGAAATGTAGGAGCCAGTGGTTTTTCTGGCTAGTTCTAGAAATGTAACATGAAACATTCAGACTGTCTGAGCTGCTACTTCTGCAAGTTTGACCAGACTTTTTTTCCCTTATGATACACCCAACTTCATGGAAGTGCAATACAGAATGACTGTTGTAAGCTTTCAACTAGCTTCCCCTGGAGATGTATTCATCAGAAACAGCTGCATGGTCACTCCATAGAAATAAAACAGACACACATGGCTTCATTTAAATCAGATATTTTATATTTCATGAAAGTAAAGTGGTCAGAAATGCAACGACCTGAATGCAACAAACAAGAGAAGTAACATGTTCTGGAAAACAACCTCCAGTGACAGTGGCATAAAAAAAAAATTCACTTCATGTGCTAGTAGACTGCAGACACATTAAATAAACAATGAGCACAATGTCACCTCTTTGGTCAGTTTGTTAAAAGCAACAAGTCTGGAGCAGAAATCATCTCTCCTTACTGCAGCTGTTTTCTTCATTAATGACTGAGAGCCATTATTGTTCGCCACAGGAAGTCTAAAGGTCACTTCCACTCACAACATACAGTAGTACATGTAGTGCAGTTATGACACATGATAAATGAGAGTAAACAAAGAATTATTAAGAGAAATCCAAAACAAAGACGAAGGAGACGTGACACGCGTTTGTGTGGAAGATCCTCATGCCACGTGGAGTGTGCAGGGCTCAGTGTGTGGATCAGCACGTCCCCCTCACAGTGATGTCTGCTTAGTTTGAGCAGCGACAAACACCATCTCATCATTTGAGGGCAGCTGAAGCTGCCTCTTTGATACAACACACCGCCTTCTCCATGTCCTCCTCCGTCTGTTCGACGGTGACCACCACTCTGATACTGAGGACACAAAAGGTGGAGCAGTCAAAACACTGATTGAAATAAACTACAGTGTGTATGCTTATACTGATAAAGTGCAGCGGTGTGTTTTTTTGGTTAAAAATTGTGCTGTGGCACAGAGGAGGGTGATATCACTCACCTAGGCGGGGGAAGGAAACGCTCCTCTTTTTCCAGGTAACGAGCGAGCGTCAGAGCCACTTGTCGTTCCAAACACTGATACACAAAACATGAAAACTACTATGAGACACTATCTTTGTTGTTTAACACTGAACTACATGTAACCATTTCATTTACAACTGCAGTAAAGATTAAAAAAATAATAATGCTACATCAGCACTTCTGGACAGTTTTCTCTGTATATGTTTGAACAAATTAAAGATTTCAGTTTAGAGGTGGAAACCTCATCATGTGCCTGTGTTTCATGCAATGCATTGGAACAGAGAGGACTCACATAATCTACGATGGTGCGCAGCAGCTGCATGTCAGAGTCTCTGGAGCCCGAACTTTTCTCCAGCTGTAGGTGAAGAGCCGGGGCAAATGGTTCTCCTACTAACTTCAGACCTGGAATTCTGTCATACAGATGTCATCAGACTAAAAAAAATGGCATGGCACCACATAACACCAACAGCAAGACAGTTTTTTTTTATATATGCAGGCAGCTGCCACTTTCCTTCATAGATTTAAATGCTGTGATTTATCATCCCTTCAATCACTTTACACACATTCTTGGGGTACACACACTGCCAAAATCAGTATGTGTGGTCTGAGGAATATAAAGAGGAACCAAGAGACTGTCTCAAGGACATTGCATGAATTTTGTATGGATTCTCATGAAATCATCATTATCTCTTACATTAACCTTTTGTGAGAACAATTCTGAACCAGCAGCAGTCAAACTGAACTTACCCCTGTAAGGCTTTGTGAAGATGTTTGCACTTTTCCTTCAGGTCAGTGAAAATACCTGTAAGAGATGAAGATAGATGATTGGGGTCAGATCTGACAAGAGAATTGCTCTGTAGTCCACTCTCCGAGAACTTGTCTCACATAATAGAGACCTCTTTACAGTTAAAGTAAATTAAAGTGGAAACGTGCACAGATTAGAAAGAAGCTAAAGACAGAGTCTGTACCTGGATCCTCCTCCATGATGTTGAGGGCTTCGATGGCAGCAGAAGCCAGCATTGGAGGCAGGGAGGCAGAGAAGCAGTAGCCTTGGCCTGACAGGCGCTACAAACACAGCACACACTGATCTTACTTTTGACTGAACCTCATGCTCATTAGGATTAATATTTTTACGCTGATCAAACTCAAACAATAACTAGAAACTGACCAAAATCAAACGTAATATAACTACATGTGATGTCACCACTCAGCTTTATTTCCCTGTGCAGATTCACAGCTATTCCTGTGGAGCTTCACATGTGGGTGGAGTTATTGTGTGCTGGTGAGATCTACTTCTTCAAAGGCTTTAGGGCACTCCCTCAATAAGACTACTTCACTGTTGGTCCACATGAAAAGTAACATTCCAAAAATCGAGAACCCATCCAGAGAAAATGGCAGAGGGTGCACTCAGCTGATGTGCAGTAATTACAGATGTCCATGTAGAATAACAGTGCATGCAGGATTTTAGTCAAACAGCTGGAACAAGCCATCCTTCAAGTAGAAGCATGGACAATTCACACTGACATGTGACAGAATTGTCCACAACTGACACCAAATTACCAACACTCAGTACTGCAGTCGACTGTCTGACAGTGGACAGACAGAACCTGTACATAGAGCAGTAATACACTGCATTATTTTATTTTCCAGTTTGATGAAAACTCTGGCTTAAACCTAACAAGCATACACGTTTACAGGTCTGAGTAAAACTAAATGCGTTTACCTGGTGGTCGATGACAAAGGAGCGTCCGCAGCAGAAACCGCCGATGGAGGCCACAGCGTTCTCCATGTTAGAGCTGATCAGATCAATGTCATCTATCTGCAATGGTGCACAAATGGTACCGCAGTGTAACTACACACTCAAGACACACAGATCTGAGAGACTGATCACTCTGGATCTTAACAGCATGGATGGATGGATGACTATTCATCCCCAAAGGGAAATTAGGTCATCATAGCAGTCTGGTATATTTGAATACAATAGAATAAAATATCCTAATCCTAATCCTTAATTATTGATTAAGTTTATAAATAAAATGCATTTGTAACACTTTGCTACGAGCTGGGAGAGGCGTAGGCATGAGGCTGAGAGACCAGCTTCAACAACAGCAGAGCTCCCAACATATGAACTGTTCCAATACAAAGTAATTCTTGACTTTAATTGGTGTACTCACATTGACCCCAAAGTGTTCCGTGACTCCTCTGCCATGTTCTCCCAATACACCAAAAGACATGCTCTCCTCCAGAAAGATCCGCACCTTGTACTTGTACTTCAGCTTCACCTGGAGGTGAAAGCAAACAGATCAGAGACATCTTGAAACATTACAACCCTGATGTCACCATGCTGCATTATATAGTGAGTAACTCAGCAGAAGTTCAGATGTTGGTGTATAGTATGTGCTGTTCATAATGTGTCTCCAACACTCTCTGTAGAGAGGTTGACTGTTATTTAGTTATTCCTTTTCTGTTTACCAGTTCAGGGAGAGGACAGATGTCTGCAGTGTTGATGTACAGTCCCTCCACTACGATGAACTTGCGGGTTACTCTGGCTTTACGAGGATTCTGCAACAGAAAGAGCACAGCACAGAGTGAAAACAGGATCCTAAAAGATACAATCTACAGTTTAAACAGTGAGCTTTATTCACAAGCATGACAGCACAGGGTACACCGTGACAGCCACACACCAACAGACCAACTCTGTACTAACCTTCTGGTCCTCCAGCTCCTGCTCCTTGAGCAGCCTCTCAAGATCTTCCATGTCATTGTGCTTGAAGTATTTGATGAAGCTGCGGGACGCTTGAAGACCCTTCTGGATGGAGAAGCAGGCCGCTTCATCCCTGAACACACAGCCATGGACACAACACAAATCTAAAAAGGCTGCATGTGATAGACAGATGTTTCTCTGCGCTGAAGTACTTTGAGTCTGATGACAGTCATTGTGCAGTGTGGAAGTGTCATCACTGAACTCTGGTGTAACATTGCTCTTGACACATGAGCAGAGTGTACTCACACAAAAATAATGTCCCCCCTCTTGGAGTAGGCAGGGATTGCACTAGCAATAGTTGCAAAGCCATACGAGTAGATGATGGCCTCTTCTGTCTTCATGAATTTGGCCAGACGACTCTCCAACTCTAGGTGAACATCTAGGAGAAGGAAGAAGAAAGACGGTGAAACAAAGAAGTTACATAAGACTTCAGGTTTAAATGCATTAACCCTCACTGAATATATTCAGGCAACACAAAACTAAACTTGAATCAGTGAGGTTATAAGGAAGACTGTAATGCTCTCACTTAAAGTGTGATTATTACCCAACCACTGAACCTTTATAACACCACTGTGACTTTTTGACCACTAGTACTGCTACAAAGCAGTGTTTTTAGAAGCCAGTCTCTGTAGTTTTTCTATCTCATGCACATTGGTAACACAGGTTCAAACTTTTTAAATAAATGTGGCTTTGCCAGAAAAATCCAAAGTACCTTTAAGATGTAGCTCTTCGTACAATAGATCCAACTAAACAAATCATATTGAAATTAAGGTGACGATGCATATGGGGTTGATCTATTAGTATATTAACCACAAATGTACAAAACGCCCTTCATTGAGGAACTGAAGGTCTAAATAGAATCTCGACAGACAGGAACCAAATTAAGATTACAGATTACAGACATAACATATAGTTATAACATATGAAGAGAAAAGTTGAAGCCCTACAGGTGAGATCACTGAAGGCTTCCCTCAAATGACCAACATGACATGCTCTTGTTAACTAAACATTAAATCATCCTGATCAATTGTAGGTTGTTAATTCATTCTGTCACAACACAACTTTCTTGGTGATGTTGGTATTGGTATATTAACAGAAGATCAAGAGTAACTCACCAAAAGTTCCATAGAAGCCTCTTGGACCACATGTGCCCACACCGTATTTCTTCAGTGACGCCAGAGCTTTTTCCTGCAACAAGGAGAGAAAGAAAGAAAAGAGAATTGACGTTAATGTTTAGGTTCCAATCATACACTGATTCTGTTAAAACTACAACTGCATTTAGAATTGGAGTGAATCATAAATACTGACCTTAACACGGTCATTGTCGAGGAGGCCCAGGAAATTGAATGATGCAAAGTTGATGCACTCCTTACCATTGATTATGATCTTGTGTCTGGGGGGTCTGTAACAACAAAGTGTAAATACTTATGTTTACTGTAACACACTATAACAGTGTTAGGTTAGAGGTTAGAGCACAAAACATCATCTAGTTACTGTATAAAAAGGACCTGTGCTGTGCTTTCTGATAAATATGTATCAGCTGATGTCAACGTTAATCTAATTAGAGCCTGTGTGTTTTACCCAGTGACAACATCATAGTTGAGGGATGGATGGTCTTTGGACACAAGAGGGACAAGAGGCTCTGGCTGCCACTCCTCAATCAGGTCCTCCTTTTCCTGCAACATTAAACAAAATGACAAATATTTGGTGACACGCCAACACAAACACTGCTGTTTGTTTCTAACTGCCCTGTGTTGACTTTTACCTTTTCTGTCAGTTTGTAGGTCTCATGAAGTTTGTACGTTTTGGAGAAGAGAAGTCTGATGATCCACAGTATGAGGATCCCCTCCAGAATCAGGTGATAAGCAGGAGCCTGAGGAAGAAGAGGACATGAAGATTATTTAAAAGTTATTATTAAAACGCCCCATCTGATTTTTTTGTGTCATGAAATAGAAAGTCACCATTCCACTCCAAGTCGAACACAACTGTGAGTGTCAAGTCTTTGTAACTGCTCCGTCAACGTCTTTGTTTCTTTGCATACTCAGACATGATGATGGAAGCGTAACTGTTATCACAATCACACATCCAGTCAAATAAGAACACACACAAACACTGTGTACTAACAGTATGTAGTAAGTTCTTTAGCTACAATGTGCAGCCTGTTCTCTTAACATTTTATTTGTTGATAAAATGTATAAAACGTTTTATTAAGCTCCTGTTTTCTAATATGTAAATATTATTTTAGTAGATACATATGTATCTAATATGTATGTAATATCTGACATTAGCTACATGCCTGTCTCCATCTTGATGAACGGATGGTCAAGAAAAGTCCAGAACTTCATCATACTGTCCCCGACAGTCTGATATGTGCTTTATGAATATAGTAGAATGCTGTCTGTACACACTGTACAATACAGAAGTCACATATCGAGTGGCGTTCTGGTCGCTATATAGAAATCATAGAGACGTTATACAATATTCGCTGGACATGTACGAGACTGCCAGACATTTGTAACATGTTTTCTATAGATTTCCTATATGTCAGTCATCGATGCTAACAGATTGGAGTCACAATAAAGCAGAATAAGACGTGTTGTAAGCCTGTTATGTGTGTGACTGTTTCAGTGACACAAACCAGCAAGTGGAGCGACTGAGGGTGAACGCTACACGCAGACAGGTGACGGACGCTCACTCCACACTCTGTAACACACTGTGGTGCGGTCCAAGACTACACAACAACTTTTGGGTTGAGCTCAGGACGAGGAACAGCCAGCTTCCTCGTTTCTGTACTTCATGTCGACACACACACAGTCAGGGAGCAGCTAACACGAGAAACCACCGACACTTCCTGATTCACAAGTTTACAATTAACCGACTACAACTAAATGGAAGACACCAGTAAAGCTGAACACACGAGGAATCTACCTGAAGACGCCACAAAATGATTCCAGGTTACAGAAATGTCGAAATAAAAGTGTTACCTCATAAAACGCCTGCACCATCTCCACCAACACCCACTGCTGTCCGGACGCCATGTTTGTTTTCCTGCTCTAACGTCCATGGATGTATAAAGAGAGCGTGATGTGACGTCACCAGTGACGCTACATTCAGGTTCCACAAGGAAAATTGTACACCTGAGTACCCGATATGAAATACAATCTACCGCCATATCTACAGTGTTTGGATGATACAAAAGTTAAATTTTGACAGAATAATCTATCTATCTATCTATCTATCTATCTATCTATCTATCTATCTATCTATCTATCTATACATGATATCATTATTGTTTTTGCTGTTGTCAAACCCCACCCACCCCACCCGCAAGTTTTCTTTACAACTGTCACCAAGTGCTTGCTCATGGTGGGCATTGTTGAGTCTCTGTAAATAATATTATAGAAAGTACGGTACCATAAGGAAAGAGTCTGTTTGGCGCTATATAAATAAATTTTCACTGTTCTTTCCTAGGTGCTTACTGAGCAGGATGTTCACTATGACTTTGAACAGGTTCAATTACTTTAATTCTTTAGTCTGTGTAGCGTCATAATAAATGTGTTCTGACTTTGTCAGACTAAAGAGGAAACTGTTATTAACCACCCAGCCAAATTTGAATGATTAAAAATAACGACAAGTTTATGAAATTAGGTGTGCAAAAGAATTCTCAGCTCCAGGACTGAATGTGCTGAAGCCACGCCCACTCCTGGGAGCAGTCACGCAGCAATTTAAAAATGACCAAAACGTGTGAAAACACTGAGTGAGATGGATTCATATCTATCTTTCTGCTGCTGCTGCTGAAAACTGTTTGAACCTCTAACTCCACATTTCAGTGATATATCATTCAAAGTGTTTCACATGTTTTCAGTAACTATTTTAAAACATATTTAATGTGTTTGGAAAGAAATCTCAGAATTACCTTTACACAGACTTCCTTTGACTTACTTCATTATTTTTAACTTTACTTTTAAGTATGCACAGGTGTAACTAATATTAAAGTTAGACCAATTCAGCTTCTTGTTTAGAATGAAAGCAAAGACACACAGGTTCTGAAAGCACTGACCAAATGTTTGTATGTAAACATTTATTACAAATATTCAGTTCAGCAGTTGTTATTGCTAGTAGACTTAAAAGTCATTATGCTTAGGTAACAAAACCATGGACTATTATCACTCTTGACACAATCTTTGCAAATGACCATCCAACAGTGAAATTAACAGAAGTACCAAGTAATTATGAGTATCTCATAATTATCAGAAAACCTATTACAATAGCTGGATGTCATAATTATGGGATAAGGATGTTGTAATTGTAAGATCTTTTTGTTCTAGTGCCACAAACTGTACTGCTACAGGCGAATTCCAATGACATAATTATTAATACATTTCATTATTGATCTTTTTGTATTGCTGAACACAGGAGTGTAGGATTCAGAGGTCTGCAAACAGCTGCTGCACTCATGACAAAACATTTGCTCAGTTTATAATGAATGTTACAACAAGAGAAGTCTCCTGTTAAAACTAAATAATTTGGTATCCAGTAATTTAAATGAGTTTGTCACGTGGCAGCATGACCCTGACCCTTAAAGCTGTTTTGCTAGTTTGTTCCAACCGTTATTTAGCAGATTATTCCTTATTATAACAGGCAGCTGAAACCAATTGAAGCAAAAGGCTGCAATGCACTGGGTGGTGAGACATGGTCCTGAGGCAGAAGTGTAAACATCATAATAACTACGGCAGTAAGAAAGAGCTGAGAAAACTTGAAAACTAGAACTGAATGACACAAAAGCTTTCTGATTGTTGTTGTTGTGGTCGGTATACTTAAATGTGGTCATCAAACAGCAGTCTTATCAGCATGAATACTTAATTCAGCATGAAGATTGAGACTATGCAAATGCAAGGATCATAACTACCATCCACACTGTACCCATTCCATTAGCTGTCCTTTTCATTTCCATTAAAGGTGGGGCCTGTCATTCTGACAGTTTTTCTGTAGTCAGCAGTTTGCAACTGTCATTCAGAGATTGTCATAGTTGTTTGTTGAGTGTAAACGCCAACCTGTTGTGTTAAGTGGCTTGCTCTGAGCATCAGTGCTGGACAACCTGGAACTAAGACTCAGTAACCGACAATCTTTAACGGCACAAAACACATTCAGGATGGTGGTAAACTGCTGAATCCTCATGGTCTGGTATAAATAAAAACAAGTTAAATGAATGATAGCACCATGAGTAATAGAGAAAAGTGGACTTGAGTGGAAATGAGAGAAATGGGTTAAATAACCTTAGTACAGGAGCACATCAGGAGTCATCTTGGCATAACCCACACAGCTTCAGCGTCAGGTCTGTAGGATGGAATGTCTAAAAATTCATTTGGAGATTAAGGTAGATTAAGGTAGCACATTAAAGCGAGCCAACTCCCTCTACACATGTACAAACACACATACTCGTACAGATTGTGTAATGCAGCAAACAATGCTGCTCATGGAGCAGCAGCCATCCACATTCCATTATAATAATTCACTAGTTAACGGACTTACAAGCAGTGTTTCTGCTCAGCACTGAAACCTGCAACACATTAAAGCAGCACTTTGGCTATAACCTCCAACATACTTATGAATTTGACTGTAATAATATTTTTTCCTTTATTTTAATTTCCTGCCATGATTACATATTATTTGAAATCAGGTATTTTGGGATTATTCTTTGACTCATTTTTTTTTTAATTCCCAAGCTTAATCATTTATACATGATAAAATGACACTGGTGCAGAATTAGAGTTAACTCCAAACCTCAAGGAACTGCAATAAAGGTCCCAAAGCTCTATATTTGTATGATTGACACAGTTAATAATAAATATATAATACAATGTCAATGTACCAACTAACTGCCAATTTGTATTTCATCAGGGATTTCCCGGCTGATTTGGCACTGGATCCAACAAATTGGGTGCAGACAAGACTCAGTAATGTTCTTGCACTATTTCCTCTGGATGCCTTTGAGGTTGGGTTGAGATCAGTTTGTCTTTGATTCTGTGGTTTTAATTTATTAGGTCCAGCCCTGTGTTGGATAGGATAGTCTTGGGACCTTTTTTGATCAAATTTTCCATCTTATGAAGACCTCTGACCCACATAAGTCACATTCCAACATACCCACAGACTGCATTCAAGCAGAACTCAGGTAAAGTTGCATGTCCAGCAGGACTGGGATGTCAGGATGAAGTTCTGTTGTACCCAACGTGTTTCTCCAGCCACAGCTCTGCTAACTGCATTGTAGATGCAAATGTACTTGCTCTTGACCCAAGGCACATTTTGTGTTGCTTCTGGTCTAGACTTGCATTACAGTGGACTGGATGATACATGTGGACAATCCCTGGTTCTTGACTGCGTAATACTTTTAAACCAGAATTAATAACTTTAGTGAACAAGTCTACATCTTCCAAACCCCAGCCTAGGATTGAAGTGTCAAAACCTCCTGCTTTTAATAAATCCCTCTTGAAAACACAGGTGATTCCAAAGCCATAATCTCGCCAGAAACCACTTTTCTTGGTGAGGACAAATTTGTTTTCTCTTGGTGCCTTTTCAGAATACACTACCTTGGGGTTGTATTGACTAAAGACAATAGGAAAATAGACCTGTTTCCCTTGGATAGCATTGTTTCTGCAGCGTTGTAAGGCATCACCATTAAAAATAAGATCAACATCACAGAAGAAGAGTAAACTGTCATTATCAAGCTGTGAGAAGCCCAGCTCTAGAGCCAATCCTCGTGAGAAGTTGCCTGTCATGGGGATTAGGGACAGGTCAGCTTTGGGATATTTTCCGTAGTAGTCTTTCATTAACTGAATGTGTTTTCCTCTGTTTTGATCACTCTCATTGTCCACCAGAATGATTGATAGCTTTACGTTTTGCTTGGGTATCAAACACACTTTCTCAAAGTTCTCCATAAAGCGGACAAAGGTGCTATAGCGACCAGACAATGGGACAAGGATGTTGACCTTTCTCTGGCTTTGCTCCCACATCTCCCTGGTTGATTCGTAGACCTGAAATGGTGACAAAAACTTTAGAGAGTTGGACAGGAATGAGAGGGATTGGGATTCAGAGTTAATGGCAGCCACAAGTTCAGCCACATCTAATTCTTCAATTTCACTAAAGAAGGGCCGGCTAAAGGACTGCTGAAGGTAAGCATGCCGCCTCACAGGCACTGTTATTTTGCGTCCTTTGTGTTTCTTGTACAGAAGCAGTAAGTCTAAAATGTATTCTGCACCATGCATTGGATCCACTCTGTAGTAGCCATACTGAATTTCTTTAAAGTCAATTACACGACCACGTGTTTTTGAATTCTCATTAATCATTTCCATGACCTGGAGAATAATATCTTCTAGCGCAGTCCGAAACAAGTTGCCAAGGCTTTGCCGGGCCATCTTGTTCTCAACAGCGGAATAAAAATGGCGGCCAGTCAAGAAATCCCACTCAATGACATCATTTCTTTCATTAGGCTGATACAGCATGTATGAAGGTGGGGACCCAAGCTGCTGATCCTCCCACTGTACTTCTGTATCACTAAGGTAACTCATACTCAGGCCTTCACGGTGGAGTAGGATGGTGCGGTAACGGAGCCTTGAGATCTCACGGCTCAGCATGAAGCTGTGGAGTCGGTACTGGTATGCGGGTTTCTTGTTGGGGTGGAGTGTGATGGCATTGTGGATCTTAGTACTGTGAAGTTCTTCAATGAAACCTTTCTTGTTGTGTTCATAGTTCTCATAGAAGAGCTGCTGCATCTGCAGAAAGACATGACGAGCAAAGATGATGCAAGGAAGTAGCTCACCCTCAACTTATTTTTCATTCATCAGTGAAAGCGTATAAAAATCAGTTTAAAAAAGTTTAACTGACTATATCAAAATATAGTAAACTAAACAACAAAATGACACGATTCCAGACTTAAAGCCTGAACCAGTTAAAAAGTATTTTAGCTTGGTTTGTTTGGTTGAACTTATTACGCAGCCTGCCCATCACAGTTTACAGACAGACTTCATTCTAAATGATACAGTTTTTCCCCAGCTCGACTTTGGTGCAGTCATGTCACCATGTTTCCAGGACTCAGTGATGAACTAAAACCTATTTTCCAGCAGATGCTGTTGAGTAGTATTCCAGCTGCATAACATTGGCTTTACATCCTCCTACATTCTAGTCCGTGTGACAGTCTAATAAGTGCATGAGAGGAGAATCTTTATCACAGCTTAGATAGATTGAGTTTAATATTTAGATTCACCACGGATATCCATCCACAATGAGCTTGGTTCTGCTCGAGGTTTCTGCCTCTTAAAGGAAGCTTTTCCTCACACTGTCAAGAGAAGTGTCAAGTGCTTGCTGATGGTGGGAATTGTTGAGTCTCTGTAAATAATATTAAAGTAAAAAGTAAGGTAATAAAGTAAAGTAATATTAAAGACCTGCTCTATGTGGAAAGAGTCATGACTAACTTTTGTTATGATTTGGTGTGATATAAATTAAACTAAATAAATATTTTGAATTGCTTTTAATGTTTAGCTGAAGCAGATCGACTCAATCCATACCTCATAGGACCACACACATTGCGTTCCTCCAAAGCGTCGCACACAGCGGCCCACTTCCACGTCTTCATGGGTGGTATACATCTCCCTCAGACAGGTACTAATGTGAGGGACCATCCTGCGCAGCACCTCTCTGCTGAAGATCATCCCGGGGCCCCCCATGCAGAAGTTCTCTCCAGGCTCTAAGGCCAGTCTGCCCAACTCCTCAGCCATGCCCAGGCCTGTCTGGCCAAGGTAAAGCGGTTTACTGCTGTTGAGTGACCGCAGAAACAACTCCAGCTTCTCACCTGTCAAACGGTGAAGTGGGTAAATTAGACATCCATAATGCAGTCATCCTGGGCTGGGTATAGTTCATTTTACAAAGCATACACCATAAACTAACAAAATGGTGCATTGGTGAACATCAGATATGAACGTAAACTCTGATATTCTATAAGAAGAACTCTGTTTCTCTGCCTGTAAAAATAAAATCAGTCAAACTAAAGGTTCCCTTCATAAAACAAAACAGATGTTTCTTATGTAGAACTCATTGGAAATGAAGGAGATTTTACTAAAGAGCAGCTCATTAATCATCATGCTTAGCACTAAAACATGAACTGACTTTATCTTTAGTGCCACCTAAATCACACAACAACCGGTCTTTTCTTTTCTGCCTTTGAGTAATGCTAATGTAACTGTACACATGTACATAGACACCGACTTAAAGTGATCAACAGGTTTTTTTTCTTTGTGGTGTGAATGAACTGTCACTTACACCAGAATAAGACAAAGATAAACTTTCAGTTTTAAGATTAGGTTAAAGAAACCTTCATCCTTCTTAAAACTGGATTCTTCTGAGCATCATTTCTATCAACAGTGTCTCTCACAGTAACTGCTGACACACATACGCAAATGGAGCAGTTAGATTGTAAACAGACTGTGTAAACTGCTGTTGGGGTGTACAGGGTTACTCTTCACCTTTGTTTGCTCCTACAAATGTTTGTCTCACCTGAGGGCTTGTTTGTTTACAACCTGCCTGGATGCTCAGACTGTCACGGTTATTCTGGTTTTGCTGTTTGGTTTTGTGTTTCCCCTCCTTTTTCTGTTTTTTTCCCCAACAGTGTGTGTGTGTGTGTGTGTGTGTGTGTGTGTGTGTGTGTGTGTGTGTGTGAGGGTGTGGCTGGCTGAGCTTGTCTCAGCAACAAAGCATGCTGGTCTCTCATCCAGCAATCACTTCTGGTTGAGAATCTCCTCTCCTGTGCCGGATTATCCTCGTCACAGTCAGTAATGTGCTGTGTCTTAATCTTTTCAGCTTCTGGTGATTTAACAGTGTCACTGCCGTGTCTTCCAGTGTGTTTCTGACTGCAAGCTTTGCAGTACCTTTCTATTGTTATTGATGTTGAGATTCATTCAAGTTTTCTCTGTATGCAGTTCTACAGTGTACCATGCACACTTGGTGTTTTCCAGCATCCATTGAATCCTCTGCTATCCTTCCCTTACTTCACCTGCATCACCAGCCAGACTCCACCTGCTCTTCAGGTCATTCTCATAATAAACTCTTTAAAATGATACTGGCCTCTGTCTCTGTGTTTTCAGGCCAAACACAAAACTAAACTGTAACACAGAAGTCACATGCACATTAATACCAAAAGGATGGATGGCCACAACCACAACAATAAGACAGCAGAACTATCCACTGTTTAACACACTGTGGAATAAACACCAGGTACACTTTAACACAGTCTGTATAATACGATAATGCAAAACCCTGAAACACCTCGTCTACTTTAAATGTGCAGATCCACCACAGCATAATAATGCAGAATTTTCCATACAGAATATTTCTGACTAGAATTCATAATATTTATGTAAAACAAAAACTAAACTAAAGCCAATATTTGGGCTATAGGAATCACTGTGTCTCATGAATGTGAGTACACACACACACACACACACACACACACAACACACACACACACACACACACACACTAGTCATTAGCCTCTCTATTGACGGAATAATCACCTCTTATGTAAACGTCATCATCTGCCCGCATGAACCACTCGTATTTATCCAGGTAGTGGTCGTGGATGTACTTGAGCATCATGAATGACTTCTTCTGTGGCGGGTACGAGTCGTCCACACCTGCCAGGGAAACCACCGGGACTGGGACGGGCACGTGGACCATGCCAGAGCCTGCGCTCGAGAAGAACTCCACCTTCCCGGGTATGGAACTCACCCACGTCGTGTACGCAGCCACAGCGCGAGACCGCAGGTATTTTTTGGCGGTCATCACGCCGACATAGAGGAAACTGTTCGGTCTGTTAACAGCTTTCCCGGCATCTCCGCTGCTGTTACTACGGTCCTCCTCCGGACTGAACGGCGGCCTGTCCCGGGCTCTGATAGCGGCGGTGTTCTCGCGGATGTCGGGGCTTTTACCGACGGAGGAGTCACTGTAGTACAAACACACCGGAGATTTTTTTCTTTTATTTTCCAGAACCTGAGGCACAATGAGCCAAGAGGACGCAGTGAATCCGAGAAACACGGCGAAAATGACGGTCGTCCATGGTCTCCTAGATTTGAGAGCCATGGCTATTTACCGGAGGAGGAGTGGAGCTCTGCGGTGAACGAGGGGATGAATGCTGCCTTGTCTGAGGAGCTGCTGACGTGTATGGGCATCCAACATCTCTGTGGAGGTGTCCTACACGGTGTGGAAAAATACACTTTCCACCTCTGATAGCATCATTCATGGGACTGGAAAGACACCCGTGCCATCCCCACGGCCCACGGTCCCGTCGGAACCCAAACCAGGGTCAAGTTATGTTCCCACTGAAAGCCGTCCAGTCTTTCACATGTCCCGACTGGATCTTTAGGAGTGTCCGGTCGTATGGCCGCTTCTACCCGCCGTGGTTCTGTAGGATTTAGCTAGTCCGCTAACGCTCACACACACCGGGGTGACAGCAGCTATGAGCGGTACCGTTAGCTCTTACGAACCCGCCCCAGACTCCCCTGAAAGCTCGACATTCTCGTTCAAAGGATTTTCTGGTAACTTGACCGTGATTTCTTGATCAGGAACTTGTCATCATGTTGTGTCTGCTCCGTTATCAAGAACAAGACTCCTCACTTCCAGTCGGGCGTTTCATTTTTCAGAATAAAAGCGCCATTTCTCTAAATCTACAGACTCAATGAAGAACACGGCTTCATGTTCGTGATACGGCCAATTCATTCAAAACCAAATGCAAATATAAAGTATGTTCATGGTCTTATGCAATAATAATCGTTCTAATTAATACCAAGATCTTACAGCAGGACGTTGGTGTTTTTATTTTGAAGAGTGTTTAGGTCTGTCCACAGGCAAGCCTTTGTTTTCAACTTCTAATGTAAAGGACACTTCCGATCAGATGGTTTGTTCCACAATAAAAGCTTCCTCCACACAGAGTTAAGGACCCATACAATGACTTCAAGGCTTTTTTTCTTCTTCACAAAAACAGCAAGTGAGATTTTCAGCACTGTGATGGTCATTAGGACAGGAGAACTACCTGTAGTCAGACTGTGTACAACATTAACTCCAAGTTCAATGTCATGGCAGCAGTTGAAGCTGCTGTTTAAGGAGCAGACAGCTGCTGTGCCCAGTCTGCAGTCTGTTTGGATGAGCTGTGTTGAAGTGTTGTAGCAGCAGGTGGCAGCACAGTGCTTTCACTGCTTCTCCTTCGCCTCTCCATCGTCACTTTGTCAGACAAGATTCTAAGACTTCTCTTAGTCTTGAGACTAAATATTTAATAGAAGGAATACTGGCCCCAGGTTGTGGATTTAGAACTTCCACCTTTTGATACTCACTGTAAAACTGGATGCTCTACATTCACAATATATCCCCATTGTCAATGCATTATGGGTATATGATGTAAGAAAGGGGTCTGGTGCTATTAGTCTTCATCACTTACTGAAATAAATCATTCACTCTTGCTTTTAAGACCAGAGAAAGGATAATGATATGAAAATAAAAGTTATGATTCTGTGTGCACGCTGCACACATTTCACAAAGCATGGAATAACATGGAATATTGATGGTTGGCTCAGTTGGTGGAAACACACAATTTCTCTCAGAAATGAACAAATGTTAATTGTTCTTGAAGTGAATTTTAAATTGAGATATATACATACACACATACACACACACACACACATATATATATATATATATATATATATATATATATATATATATTGATTGTCATAGTTACTTTGCAAATGAAGGCTTTACACAGAGAAGGTGTGATGCATGGAGCTTCCACCTCGGCCAGTTAGAAAATGCTGTTTACATGCAGAGTCAGCAGTTTGTATGCTGTCACATCATATAATTTATTTGTCTGTCTGGACAAACAGGCAGATATGAAATCAAGCAGACAAATGACCCACATCACTTCTTCAGCGGTGGAACAGGACAGTCACAGCCCGTAATTGGCGGAGGGGCTGGTGACGTCACGGAAGCAGTGTTTTGAGAAAGAGAAAAGTTAGGCAGTGTGTGGAGAGACTCTGCTGGAGACTGAACACTGCGCAACACACACAGGAGGACGCTTGTTCTTATCACCAGTAACTCGTGGATTTATCAGCATCAGCACCAAAGGACGGACTCATGAGACAGGCTCGTTCTCTCATCAATAAGGTAAACACGGCTCTCTGATGTGAGTACAGGCGACATGTTGAGAGTAATAATCATGAATCCGAAGACTGGCTTCAAAGAAGAGCCTGACACTCGTTCGTTCACTAAACAGGTGGAAGTAAAGAAACATTTATTCTACTACAACACATTTGTCAAACGGAAGGTTCAGTTTGAAGACTTGAGGTGAACTCATCCGTCTGACAGTGATAAGAATGTACTGTTTACTCTTCACACTGTCGGATCATGTTTTAACACCACACAATATTTCATGCAGTAACATTACAACAGTGTCTTCTATAACGTAGTGTGCCGAACAAAGTGGCACACCCCGGCACCTCTTCATCATCAGGCCAGAAATCCTGCAGCACCTTCACTGAGTTGTTCTTCTCTACTTTATGTTTGATATGCACGGAACGAGTAAAGTCATATTTGTTTCATTATATGACATGTTTTTTAAGTGGTGGTCTGTACTCTGCTGCGCCTATCAGTACCACACTGACACACTTTTCGCATTTTCTGGAAGCGCACTGAGCTTCTTCAACTGAGCATGTTGGTGTCTTGGTGTGTATCTAGGAGTGGCAGGGTATCTACCTCTCTGTGTTCGGCAGGTATCTGATGCATTTGTAGCTACACTTATGTCACATGGCAGATCCACCCCTAAACAACACCAAAACCCTGGCACTGAGGTCAATGTGTGCACGGCTCGTCCAGTCTGGTGCCTGAAGCTCCAAATTTTAACGATAACAATGGTAGACTGACAGAATGCAGCAGGTGTCCTGTAAAGTGAACTCAACTTGAAGAGACACAAGCTGTTCTTGGTCAGATAATTATCTGCTGTATATTCACATGTATGAATATCTGAACCTCTGCATGTCCCAAACAATAAAAACCTTCCTCTGAGGAAAACTCAGCAGGATGGGCAGAGTCCTGTGTGCTGTAACACACTGTCCACTCTCAGTGTCGCAGGATTCACAATTTAGAGCCCATGGTTTATCACTTCATTATTGCAGTAACACATGCAGCATTTAAAAAAAATTCTTCTTTTTTCTTTCTTTTTCTTCTTTTTTTGAAAGTTTATTACTGCACTTTATATTGATTTTTTTGTGACCAATAGCAGTGCTGCAGCACTGATTGAACCAGAAACAGTGGTGTGACATGACGTTGCAGTGATGAAGTGCCTCTGCTCTGAAGTCACAGATGTTTGTTATGAAGTGTGGAGTGAGCATGGCCGGTACACCGTTTGTCCAGTTCAGCTGTTAGCATCACAGGTTTAAGAACATTTGTGATCATGTCAGAGGCGAAACTTCATTTTTCCTGATAAACATTAGAGACTATACCTGTGCAAACAGAGGGTATACATTTGAAGCAAGAATGGTTGAAGATATATTTCATTAGTTCTTGCCTACATGACTTATTGAATGCTGAGGAATATTTGATGTCCTGGTAGTGGGAGGTAATCAGGTTGAAAAATCAAACGTGTTTGATGTTGAATATTACATGTAGTAATATTCTTTATGTAATCATTTTAATGCAACATTGCCTGCTGGGTCAGAGGTCACAGCCATTCAAAGCTGGTACTTGCAGAGATGTCTATGGATTCAGCTTAATCTTTTCATGATATTATTGATTAAATGAGAGTAAAGTTTAGTGAAAGTGTGTATTGACAAACTTAAACTGATGGACGGTGGATGGATGGTAGTTTTGAATCTCACTCCATCTTTGCCTGTGAGCTGTCTGGGGCTTCATGTAAACAGTGCCCCATAGCAGTTCTAGAGCCACAGCCTTGTCTGGTTTATTGCTTTTCTAACAGTTATTTACATAGCTGACAAGGTTTCATGAATGAAATACGGGACAAAGTCACTTTGACTGACTGTCACTTTACGGTAACCATATTCTGTCACTTCTGGTTATCAGTGTTACTACTACTATGGTGCTCTCTGCTCTGCTCACCTAAACACGAACAGGTCTCTTTACTTTAGTAACCACAATCCGATAGTTTTACCAGTTTCTGTTAGTCACACTAACTAGCCTAGCTGTAGCAATGGCTTCTCTCTGCTCTTCTGCTCTCTCCTCTCCTCCTCTCTCCTCTCCTGCTCTCTCCTGCCCGGTGTGCCACATGTTTAGTACTCCTTGTCCTCCTTTAGTGATAATGATATTTGTAAGAAATGTAGCTTATTTTCTTGCTTTGGAGGCAAGGCTCAGTGAGTTAGAGGCACGGTACCGCAGGAGCTGCTATAGTGTGTGGTACCAACAAAGGTACACCACCAACCACTCCACGTTTCTATCGACACCCGGGGCCAGTTATATGCATCCCAGGGGCCAGAGCGGGCCACATCGAGTCTAATTTAAAACTGCTGGCTAAAGATAAACGTAGCTATAGTAAGATTGTTATTCACACCGGTAATGACACCCGGTTACACCAATCGAAGGTCACTAAAATGAATGTGTCATCGGCGTGCACATACACCAAAACGATGTCGGACTTTGTGGTTTTCTCTGGACCCTGGTCCTTACTCTGAATTTTTATCTGAATTTGCATCAGGCTTGATCCTTAAAACAGATATAGTAAATAGTGTAGGTGATTTTAATATTCATGTGGACAACCACAATGATAGTCTGAGTTTATCTCTTTATTAGATTCAATTGGCTTCTGTCAGAGCTGTAAATAAACCGACTCATCGTCTGAACCACATCCTTGATCTCGTTCTCTCACATGGCATTGAAACTGATCATCTAATAGTCTATCCACAAAATCCTCTTCTATCTGACCATTTTTTAATAACCTTTGAGTTCATATTACTGGACTTTAAGCCTTTTTTGCAGATGTTTATCTGTCAGTGCTGTAGCCAAATTTAAGGAAGTGATTCCTTCAGTATTGAATTCAATGCCATGTCTCAATGTAGCAGAGGACTTGTCTGCCTCCATTAGCCCCTCACAAAAATCTTGTTGATAGTGCTACAGGCTCATTGCACACAACTCTCGACTCTATTGTACCTCTGAAAAAGAAGATAATTAAACAGAGGAGGTTAGCACCATGGTATAACCAGCAGACTTGTAACTTAAAGCAAGTGGCACGTAATTCTGAACGTAAATGGCGTGCCACTAAACTGGAAGAATCTTGTTTAGTCTGGCAAGATAATCTTAAAACTTACAGGAAGACTCTCTGTAATGCCAGAACAGCCTATTACTCTTCATTAATAGAGGAAAATTAGAACAACCTCAGGTTTCTCTTCAGCACTGTAGCCAGGCTAACAAAGCCACAGCTCTACTGAGCCATCTATTCCTTTAGGTCTAACTAGTAATGACTTCATGAGCTTCTTTAATGATAAAATTATAACTATTAGAGACAAAATTCATCACCTCTTGCCCTCAACAGGCACTGATCTGCATTCTGAAACAGCAAGTTTGGAAACAGCTGCAAAACCTGATATATATTTAGACTGTTTTTCTCCCATAGACCTTCATCAAATAACTTCAATAATTTCTTCATCTAAGCCGTCAACCTGTCTCCTAGACCCCATCTCAACCAGGCTGCTCAAAGATGCTTTACCTCTAGTTAGCCCTTCTTTATTGGATATGATCAGTATCAGTATCAGGATCAGTATTATCAGGATATGTACCCCAGTCCTTTTAAAGTAGCTCTTCTTAAAAAGCCCACTCTAGATCCAGAGGTCTTAGCCAATTATAGACCAATATCAAACCTTCCCTTTCTTTCTAAATTACTTGAGAAAGCTGCAGCTAATCAGCTGTGTGTCTTTCTCCATAAGAACAGTTTATTCAAGGATTTTCAGTCAGGATTTAGAGTGCATCATAGCACAGAGACAGCACTAGTCAAAGTTACAGTACAAATGACCTCCTAATGGCATCAGAGAAAGGACTCATCTCTGTACTCATCCTGTTAGATCTTAGTGCTGCATTTGACACCATAGACCATCAAATTCTTTAACAGAGACTGGAACATCAGATTGGCATCAAAGGAACCGCCCTAAGCTGGTTCAAGTCGTATTTTTTAGATCGATCTCAGTTTGTCCATGTCAAAGATGAATCCTCCATGCATACCAAAGTCTGTCACGGAGTCCCACAAGGTTCTGTACTAGGACCACTTCTATTCAGTCTATATATGCTTCCTCTTGGGAACATTATTAGGAATCACTCCATTAATTTTCATTGCTACGCGAACAACCCCCAATTATATTTCATATCAGTTAACTAAACTCCAAGTATGGCTTAAGGATATAAGAAGTTGAATGACCTACAATTTTCTGATGTTAAATTCAGATAAAACTGAAGTTCTTGTCTTGTTCTTGGATGCAAACACCTCAGAAACTCTCTTTCCAGAGACTTGGCTAGCTTAGACAGGCTCACCCTGGCCTCCAGCTCCACCGTAAAGAATCTTGGAGTTATTTTTGATCAGGATTTGTTCTTTAATGGCCACATAAAACAAATTTCGAGGACTGCATTCTTCCACTTACGCAACATTACCAAAATCAGATGCACTTCTAGGCTGGACTATTGTAACTCTTTGTTATCAGGCTGCCCGAATAAGTCTCTGAGGACTTTGCAGCTAATTCAGAATGCTGCTGCACGTGTTCTGACAGGAACCAAGATCAGAGATCACATCTCTCCCATTTTGGCTTCCTTGCACTGGCTACCTGTTAAATCTAGAATAGAATTTAAAATTCTTCTCCTTACGTACAAAGCTCTTCATGGCCAGGCACCATCATATCTAAAATAACTCATAGTACCTTACTACCCCTCTAGAACACTGCACTCTCAGAATGCTGGGTTCCTTGTGGTTCCTATAGTTTCCAAAAGTAGACTGGGAGCCAGAGTTTTCAGCTATCAAGCTCCTCTTCTGTGGAACAAACTACCATTCTAGGTTCGGGAGGCAGACACTTTTAAGAGTAGACTTAAGACTTTCCTTTTTGATAGAGCTTATAGTTAGTTATAGTGAGGGCTGGCTAAAATATCTATTGCACGTCTGTCCGTCCTGGGAGAGGGATCCCTCCTCTGTGGCTCTTCCTGAGGTTCTTCCACCTTTTTTTCCCCTGTTAAAAGGATTTTTTTTGTGGGCAAGTTTTTAATTCCATACCATAATTCAGACAATGCCTGGAGCTTTGAATGTAGATTTTGATGCGATTAGCTGAAATGGCTAATCCATGGTGCGACTCATTGCAGAGGCTTCTGTGGGATTTCTTCTTTACTTTTTTTACTTTTTTACATCTTTATGACCATGGATGATATTTTATATTGTGAGCACATTCCACCCTGGTCCTTCTGCAGTGTTGAACCATGGATTTTTAACAAGCATTGCAAAGCTCTGCTTTATATTCTTTGCATGGAGCCCCTTGTAATTTAATTGTAGTACATACAGCTTTTCCAAATGCACCACCTGTTCCTGTTAAGAGTAGTAGTGGACTCACTGGAGACTGAACAAATTGTAACTGAGAGACTTTAATAGGTCTAATAAGTTACACCTGCCAAACACACACACACACACACACACACACACACACACACACACACACACACACACACTCACACTCACACTCACACTTTCAAACACAAACACACACACACACACACACACACACGCACACACGTTTCCAGACTGCCTGTAAGTGTTGTGAGACCTAAACAGTGAAGAAAAGTGAGTGGCTGTCGACTGTAACTGTGCTGACATTTTGCAGACCTGTTTGTTTACTTGTTCGTGTATTGTAAATGGCACATGTAAATGTTAAATGGACTGTACTTGTATATCTCCTTTCTAGTCTTCTGACCACTCAAAGAGCTTTTACAGTACATATCTCATTCACCCATTAACACATATTCATACATTCATGGCATTGGCTGCCATGCAAGGTGCCAAGTGTTCATCAGAACATGCTGGTGTGTGGAGGCTTACTTTTGAATTGGTACATATCCTGCAGATTAGTGCAAGTTCACTTTAATACATTTTCACAGACATTAGTTTGAACATTAATTATTTATACTGTCTCTGTTACAGGAAAAGATGGAGCATTAACACATATACAGTACATTCACTTGATTCTGTCAAAATGTATAACACTTGTGGCAGATTTAATGTCTGGAATAACTCTTTAGAGCTTTTGAAATGTTGTCACACACTTCCAGATTTGACTGAAAGAGGCTTTAAAATGGAAGCACTGAAATATGTTGAAATGGTAGTTTTTACAGTTGCTAACACACTGAAATGACGTGGATAGCACAGACATTTAAAGTGACACACGGGGAGCAAAACCTCATCTCAAATCTCCAAAACTTTAAACACATTTTCTGCTTTACACACATTCTGCAATTCAAAATGTCACTTTTAAGTGTACTGAACACAGTTCTCTGCATAAGACACAACAATCTGACATAAAGCCACATGTTTATGATTTCAAAACAATGCCATTTAAAATTACACTACATGAGCTCATTGGCCACTATATGTGCCACCTGGCCAAACAGGTCTTATGTATTTGTTTAACACTTCAATCAGGAAGTAAGCAATAAAAGAGCACAGATGAGCATCTTTTTTTCTTTTACAACAATGGAAGACATCCCTGAGAGAGGAAGAGGAAGAGGGAGGGTGAGAAGAAGAACTCTCTATAGGTTGAACTATGTTAGTATTATGGCAAAGCATACTAAAGATGAGTGTGCTTTTCATTATGCCCAAGAGTGTGTAGCTGGTTACAAAAAATCTGTAATATGAATGAATTGTGTGTCATCTGGTGCAAAAGTTTGATTTTAGTAGCAGTGCCTCATTTTGCAGGATATATGAGGTATTTTGCAGTTTGGGTCTGTGGTTGGTGAATTGTGTTAGTATTTTGATAAAACCAGCCTAGTTTGCAAAATTGTGTTTAGGCAATTGGAAAAAACTGTAAAGATGGAAGTGTAGTCTCTGTGGTCGGTTGAAGTAAGAAGCTGACATCTCATCACTTATATGTGCCGGAAGGAGACTTCACTATAAATGTCATATTATGTCCTGAACTAATGAAGAGTTTCCAACAGGTGCATGGGAATGTGCAGTACAGCAGGATGCTGCAGAACTTTGACTGACAGTAACTCTGTTTACATGTCCAGTAGTCTGGCTCTGGATGTAGGCTGGTGTTCAACCATCTCAGTCTCCCAGCAATATCTGTGTGTATGTGTGTGTGCATGTGTGTGCGTATGTGTGTGTGTGAATGACACGTAGTGTGTGGAGTTTCTCAAGTGAAAGTGAGTGAGAGAAAGTCAGCTCACACTGCAGGAGACACACAGCTGACTGTGTGAGATGAAAGCCAAAACATCGTATGGCCAACAAAACAGACAGGATACATTCTACCCCCCCCCCCATCTCTCTCTCTCTCTCTCTCTCTCTCTCTCTCTCTCTCTCTCTCTCTCTCTCTCTCTCTCTCTCTCTCTCTCTCTCACACACACACACACACTCTCACACACACTCTCACACACACACACACACACACACACACACACACACACACACACACACACACACACACACACACAGCTGTGTTTTCTCAGAGGTTTTAGCCAACCAGAAGTGACGGATGTTTTTGACTAAAATTTTCAAAGATATTGAATTCTTTGGCACTAAATCTTCTAGTTGTGACTGTCATCACTATTAACGAGTGTTTCCCACATGTTGAGAATGTCTTTGTGACGGTCCGTCCTACGTCAGCTGCACAGCAGCCACCTTCCAATCAGAGAAGTTGTTTTTCAGTCTATACCACCACTATATCATTGTTTCTTTTACATCCTCAGGATGATGATAATTTTATGACATTATGTGCCCAGCTTGTCAGAGTCAACACTGCATGGTCAGAGTTGTATACTATAATCAGTTTAAGCTGTACTTTGTCAGGCTTGCTTAACATCCATCAGAGTCAGCTGGCCTGCTTCATCAGCTTCAGCTGTTGTTTTGTCAGGCACAACCAATAAGCTTCGATGGGAACGAGCACTACTGCGACACTTCTTTCCTGAACAAACTCAAACAAAGAAACAAACAGATGAACTACACAGTGCACTAAAAGTTATTCCCACAACTGGTTAATGCTCAGTTGTACTGTGAGCTGCACACATTTGAATAACATTAGCTAGGTGAAACTATGCATGTTAACTAACGGCTATCCTGTCAGAGTACAGCTGGTTAAAGCAGATTTGAGTTGAAACTCCGCAATATTAATGTAGCGGACTGCTTTGTACGAGATGTCTGTGAATCATACAATTTCAGATTTTCAAAGATTTATTGCTACATTTATTTTCAGAGCCATTCAGTCCATAAATGTCAGTTTCTTTAAAGTGTTGCACTATGGGACACAAGCACCATTACCACACATCACCAGTGTGAACACAGTAACGTGAACATGCTCTAAACATGGTTATAGGCATAGTGTGCATTATGGACAAGGGCTGCCATTTTTCTTTTAATTGATTTTGGAATTATAGCGACATGCCATTCAAAGAATTCATTGAATGCATCCACTCTCTTACCACACCAAAGGGCTGCTGCATATAAACCTTATCTTTGTGGTTTGCCTCTGGCAAGTACTGTGTTGAAGCTGAATGTGCTGAATAGCAGGCAGTTAGATGAGGTTATACACTTGACGCTGGCTCACTTAGGTGGCACACTATCAGGCAAGTCTGCAGATTTACCGTAGAGTAACACAATCTATGATAGTGAACCAAGAGTACTTCTACACTGCATCTCAGATTCTTTGGTGTCCTGGTTGTCTGCTCAGAAGAGCTTTGCTCATTGGTGTAGCAACAACATAGCAAAACGATTTGACTGGTTTAGTTTACTGATGGGATTGCAATAGAGAGAACACTCTCCCTACCCTTCTGGTGGACCACCATGGGAGCACCCTCCATGGTGAGAGACACATTTTTGATAGTTTGAACTGTGCCATGAATTACACGTATGATATTTGTCAACATTTTTAATGATTTTGTGAGTCAAGAAAGTTTCAGTTTGTTTGTATAGGAATATGAAACAATAGTCTTAAAACTTACAGGAAGGCTCTACGTAATGCCAGAACAGCCTATTACTCTTCATTAATAGAGGAAAATAAGAACAACCCCAGGTTTCTCTTCAGCACTGTAGCCAGGCTAACAGAGAACCACAGCTCTATTGACCCATCTATTCCTTTAGGTCTAACTAGTAATGACTTCAAGAGCTTCTTTAATGGTAAAATTAGAACTATTGGAGACTAAATTCATCACCTCTTGCCCTCAACATGCACTGATCTGCATTCTGATACAGCAAGTTTGGAAACAGCTGCAAAACCTTGGGATATTGGACGACCGCTCTATCACTGAGCCACGACTGTTCACCTATATAAGTACCTAGGTAACACTTTACAATAACCATCATTTCAGGAAAGGAGACATACCTTGTATGTACATATAGGGTTTGTATGTGGATATAAAGAAGCAATATAAGAGACCTATATGCCCTGTATATACACATATATGCATCTGAATTTGGCTTATATGCAGAACATATGTGGCATATATACACATATATGCTATATATATATGAGGCATATATATTATCATATATGCACATATATGGTGTATATATGCAGCATATACACCATATATGCACGGATACTCTGCATATAGGTTTCATATATGTGCATATATCCTCATATAGGTTCTTTCCGTGTGAGTTGGTCTGTGGCCTCAGTGCGGCCTTTGTCTGGCCCTGGAGGGACTTCAGACAGCAGGTCTTGGTTCCTGGCAGTCCTTTGTGAGCGGACAGAGAGGCGTCAATACTGTGCTGCCTGGAACAGTGTATCAAAGTTGTGCAGCCTGGCCTAATCCGCTCCATTAGGGGTTGTGTGTCTGGAGTCCTTTCACACACACAGCATGGTCCTTGTTTGTGCAGCAGTGCAGTTGTCTTGGGTGGGGAGGGCTTTAGTGTTGGTGGCTGCAGCTGTGCCCTCTCTTTGCTCAGTGAAACCAGAGAGGACTGGTCCTCCTGGTCCATAAACCGCCTGCACAGACACACTGTCAGCAGCCATACAGCCACTGGAGACATCTTGCAGGCTTACTCCATTAACCAACTTTTTCTGAAAGAAGGTTAGCCAGAAGACACAAGGCTAACCTCAAGAAATGTAGCTTGTTCAATAGCAAAGACAGATTCATCAAGCAGCTGGAGTAATAAAGCAGTCATATCTCGTGCTGGAGTCAG
The DNA here is from genome assembly GCA_014281875.1 of Nibea albiflora. Classification (NCBI taxonomy): domain Eukaryota; kingdom Metazoa; phylum Chordata; class Actinopteri; family Sciaenidae; genus Nibea; species Nibea albiflora. The sequence goes on from CM024803.1 coordinate 1,759,976, forward strand.
CAGCTGCTCCTGTACCATTAAGGAAGAAGACCAGACATACTTACTATGGACACACCGACAAATCCTAAAGCTCCTTTACAAGATTTAAGTGATACTTTTATACTCTGGATCAGAGTTTAGCACCTTTTTTAGTAGGCTACACAAGTCTCTTCTTTCACTGTTCTTCTAATGTAGAAACACACACCACTGAAGACTGTGTTTTCTTTTTTATCCAGTTTGCTGTATCTGAAGCTAACATGAGGCCACAGCAGTCTGAATGCGCCAAACCAAGTGGATATTTTTATGTTTGCATGGGAGGTTTTGTGCTGAAGTCTGTTTAAGTGTGTTTGCCACAGCACTGTCCTCCATGTTTGGGTTTAGGGGTTTAGGATTAGGCATAGAAGAGATAACTGCTTGGGGTTAGGGCTTAAATTGGGTTGAGATTAGAGAATAACTTAACAACATGCTTCAATTTAATCATGCCCCCTTCACAAACCTGAACCTGGAATGTGATAGATGTTTTGTTCCAGAGGGCAGCTCAATTTTCTGGAAACAGACAAAAATCATTGCAATGACCACTTGAGTGGGATCTGAAAATGACCTTACATATAATTTATCTATATATTTATAACTAAAAAAAAACTGAGGCTGAGGTCAGAGGTTCAGGCTAAGATTAGAAAAACAAATAGATGGGGAAACAGACTTCAAGACAATGCTGGCAACAAAAAAGTACACTGCCACAGCTCAGCAGGCAAACTCTGGACAGAGAAACCAAAAGATGGAATGTTGCTCTCAAAAAGTTGCTTCAAAACGGCTGCTTGACTGGTCCTGCAAGTAGGTGTGGCTTCAGCACATTCAGAGGACACGCCCCCACAGTCCTGGAGCTGAGAATTAATTTTTACCTGATTTTAACACCTAATTTCATAAACGTCAATATTTTTAATCATTCAAATTTGGCTGGGAGGTTAATAACAGTTTCCTCTCTAGTCTGACACAGGCTAGCCTTTACGCAAGCTTTATTTTAGAAAAATGTGCGGTGAACACGTGTATTGTATTTGCATTTGACGGAATGGTGCAGCTATAGACATGTTAGTTTTTACGTTTATATAATTATAGATTTAATTATATCGTTTGTCTTGTGAATTCAGTGTAAATGAACTCTTCTCAAACTGTAGGGTCTTCCTTATCATTATAAGAAGCTCTGAAATACTTAAATAACACCAATCACTTACTGGATCTTTGTGTTTATATAGCTCCAGAACAGCCAGTAAAGATACACCTGTGTAGAATACTGTTGACTATGACTTACATGTGTAATCAAACATCAGTGGTGCCAGACCAAAGGCAAGTTGGACTTGACTTGCTGTTCTCGAGTCATGACTTCATAGCTAAATCTCAAGCTTCACCTGTGCTGACTTTGTCCCATTTTTGACACAAACATATATTTAATTTTTCTTTGTCATTATTTAAATCTTGTGTTTGAAACTGGAACTTTCTGATGCAGGCTAACTTGTCGTTTCTTCTTCCTTCACTGTTTGAAGGTGCAGCTTGACCGACATGGCCGTGTCACTGCGCTGTCACAGGACAGTCCTGTTGGGTGTGGCCTTCTGTTTCCTGCCTTGCATCACTTCCTCCCTCAACCTGGAGGATCCCAATGTCTGCAGCCACTGGGAGAGGTCAGTCTCAATGTCGCCATGATTTCTTTAAGGGTCTTTGACCACAGGGGCCTCACTTTCCCTCTGATGGCAGCTGGTATAGTCACTAACTGTCCTGGAAAGACTTTATTCATACAGAGGGGGGTTGTTGTGCAGACATAGTACAAAGTATTGCTACTGTGGGAAAAATATTAATAAAGCTGCAAGTATGAATAATATGTATAATGAATAATGAATATTAATGGGCAGATACTCAATGGCAAAAATTCCATAGAACATGGATGATCAATGACACCCACAGGCCTCCGAGGAACCGTTGGTGAAGGTGGTTCTGGTTGTCCGCCTTGCCTGGCTCCCAGCTAATCCAAAAATGGGTGGAGTGTGGGTGGAGCTGAGGTGCGCTAATAAAGCCTGGTTGCTCAAACAAGCCATCTGTAACGGCACCCACCTGTCAATCACCTGAACCAGGCTGTAGATGAGTTGCAAAGTGTGATTGAATGTTTGTTCCCGTGGTGTTCTGTGGTGCCTAGCTTAGCATAAAGACTGGAAGAAAGGAAAAATGCCGAACCTGGCTCTGTCCAACGTTCAAAAATACACCCACCAACACCTCTAAAGTTCACTCACTAACATGTTGCATTTGTTTTTGCCGTTGTATTTCACAGATTAAACAAACATGAAAAGAAGTGAAAGTCCAGTAGTTGAAAATGCAGCACTTTTTCAAGACAAAGGTGTTAAATAGCTTAAATGCTGATTTCCAAATTAATAGAAAGCTTGGAAATTCATCAAGTGAGATGTGAAAGAAGAAAGGTGGATGCAGATTTCCCAGATATATTGCCTTTCACTGACTAATCTGAGGAAACAGCTGCGAACACACTCAGAGCCTCCACTATGTTTCCTAAAGACGGACAGCAGTGAAAGAATCAGAGGAAGACAAGAAAGGCGGTTTGCATATGCTGTGATTTATTTATTTTTTTTGCTTGAAAATAAAAGAACCACCACTTGTCATGAATAATTAGGACTTTATTCAAAGAAACAAGAGAGTTTGAGATGCATCTCCTGATCCAGTCCTTGACGGTTCTAACCCCTCTTCTTCTGGGCTGGCTTTTATACCCACAGACAAACAAACATTCTGAAAAAACCCTTTTCAGCTTTGTCACATCTGTCTTTACCCAATCAGGACACAGGGCATTTCCACTCAGAGAGAACAAAAGGTCATGATGTGGGACATGTCACTCAGAAAGAGAGTTTCATTTGCCCATGTCATGGCTATTTGGTATTATAAGAGGCAAATTTTGGCAGAGCAATTAGAGAGTAGTCTTTGAAGATAGAAAAATGTCTCTCTGACTTTTTGTGAGAGTTTCTTACTTATTTAGTATTATTATTAATACTCGGCACTTTTTATAGACTAAACATATTCAATAAACAAATTATGTTTGTGTAAATTAATTTACACAACTAACAACTGCAGCCCAAAGTCATAAAGTAATGAAATGAAAAATCCATGCCTTCAGAGAGCCTACGGTAAGACCAGCTCACGAGGCAGTCATAAGTTAGATTTTTTCAGGGCCACACAGAGCCCACAGAGCATATCGCACACTCACACACACACACACACACACACACACACACACACACACACACACACACACACACACACACACACACACACACACACACACACACACACACACAGCAACACAAAGCAGCATAACGATGCCCTGATTCTGTCAGTGTTTATGGAACTGCAGGTGTGTGTCAGCTAACCAGACCACAGGCAAGTCCAGTTGAATAAGCATGAAAATCCCAGCACACACGCACACACACACACACACAGACACACACACACACACACACAGACACACACACACACACTGATTGTCTCCTCAACATGTCTGATCTCTCTCTTCCTGTGGTTTCAGTTACTCTGTGACAGTACAGGAGTCATACGCTCACCCCTTTGATCAGATTTATTACACCAGCTGCACCGACATCCTCAACTGGTTCAAGTGCACCAGACACAGGTGAGGACCATGCCACTGAAGCCGGATACACACCATGCATGTATGAATATGAATTATTAAAGGAGCATACTACTTTTTTTTTGCATGCTTTGCCTACGTACTGAACTTGTAACCAAACCTCTCAGACTCCTCAACTTGAAGGATGCTTAAGCCAGACAATCCATCACACTGATCAAACCTCTGTGTTATGGGAATACTGTAAAGACAAATCAATCTTTCATCAGTCTCAACGTTTTATATAAACAAAACTGTATTTGTATCAGTTAGTTTTCTTTAAGTGAGTGTCTGATCCTGACGTGACCTCACTTCGTGCAGGGTGAGCTATCGGACAGCATATCGTCGAGGAGAGAAGACCATGTACCGGAGAAAGTCCCAGTGCTGCCCAGGCTTCTATGAGAATGGAGAGATCTGTGCTCGTGAGTATCTTCACATGCATGCATGCCGCCATACACACACACGCACACACACACACACACACACAACACACACACACACACACACACACACATATATATATACAGGGGACGGTTGTACAGGGGACACAGAAGATGCTGATGCACAGACAAAATATGGCAATGCTCACACTTAAATGTTAAATATAGATCTGTAAACCAGAATTATGGAGTTGTCTGGGCTGTTAGGAATCTGTTTTAAACACCACATAAAAATGATGTTTTAGTAGTTTTTGTTGTCGTGTCATCCACTAATCTCTGGGTTGAGAGTTTAATCCTCGGCTCCTCCTGTGTGAGCACTGAAGTGTCCTGATGGAAGCTCAGCGCCTTGTGTGGCAGCTCGGTCACCATCAATTTGAGTGTGCATGAATATTGATGGGAGAGAAAAATGTAAAGCCTTTTGTCCATACACCTTAAAAAAAGCAGTCCACTTGTGTATCTGTGTGGATAGAATGCGCATCTTTATTCCACATTTTATCCAAGGCAAACAAACATTTGTGACATACAGACTGGTGAGAAATGAAAGAAAAAATGGAGCTGAATAGAATACATGCACAATGCAGATCACATGGTTTGATGATAGATGACCGCAGACTGAGGAAACCGGGGAACATTTGGAAAACGTTCAGCGGCATGACACTGGTCACATTGTCAGAAAAGAAAACAGAACCTGTGTCTTCTACATGTGTCATTACAGTGCGAGGCTGCTGTGTAACCCCCTCCTCTGCGTCAGTGGCCAGCAGGCAGTGACAGGTGTGAAGTCACGGTGGCAAAAACAACAACTGTTGTTGTTCAGCAGTGACAGTAAAAGAAAGCATTATGTTAACACACGGCCTGCTGTTATGACGGTGGAAGTAGTTGGTGGTAAAGAAGACATAATATCTGTATGCTTTGGTGGAGACAGAGACCACAGCTTGATTCATGCAGGGGCTGCAATAATGTGGCCTGGGGAGTTCAGAGGGGAATTTATTTTGGTGTGAAAAGGCTCTGTTGTATAAGAAGCTATCACATGCTACTCACTGAGCACCACGTCAAAACATTGCAGGAAGGAGGATTTGCCAGATACTCTAGGCGACATGCCATTTCCAGATGGGAGTCAGATTGGAAAGGAAGTCGAATCACATTATGGTTAAATTTAGTACATTTTCTTTGGTTGGAGTCAGTTCATTCCACATTAGAATGAAATTTGGCAGCACAGTGCTAAAATGTTTGTATAATATCAACATTTTTTCATTTTCATGAACACAAATGTATAATTCTGTACTAAATATTTTATCTCTTGATTGTTAAAGGGATAATTTGTAGTGATGAACCCACATACAATTTTCATCAACTCTACAGCTGCCCTCAGCTTGACAGGACTACTTTTGGTTCAGTTTCAGCGCTCTCATTAACTTCATTTCCAGCAGCAGGAGGCAGCTGTTTTCAGTGCACTCCACCTGCTCCACACAGTGCAGCATTTAGCAGTCAAAGAGACAGATATTTCCTTCAAGACCTGGTGGAGACCGAGCTAAAAGTAAAGAAATACACAACTTTAGTTGTTACTATGGTTGTTTTGGACCTGTAAAGCACTTTTAACTTTAGTTTTGATTCATGGGGCTAAGGGGTTTATTGCCATATGTATGAAAATAACACCAGTGCAATTTCACACAATTCACATTGTTGAAAAGTTGTATTGCCTGTGGACAAAGACTTATTTTAAAATGAATGGTGTTTGTCTTGATGTTGCAATATCACTTATCCCATGGTAGCAGTGGAAATAAAATGATGGCCTGAGTGAGTGTTGGCTGTTTTGATGACTTGTGTAATGTTTTCTGCTCTTAGCATCATATATGACATCCAAGTCTGGAGGTCTCAACAGTTCCTTTGAGTTGTTTTGCTGAGTTGTTGTTCAGGTCAAATGCAGACAGCTTACCAAATCTACTCTTTCAATATTGCATGGATTGAAACCAAAGATTTTACAGACATAACCAAACTTCTTAAGGAATCAATAGCTGCAATAGCTGAAATTGTTAGAAATCTCTCTTTAAATTGTCCACAGAGTTGAGTATAGGTGGTTCTATTCTTCTTAAAATTAATGGTCACTTTTTTGGTTCTTGATAAGCACTTACTGACTAATATGTCAAATGCGGTAGACAAACCAGCCAGTGTAAAATCAGCATTTATTTGCATTCTTTAGCATTTAATAAGCTTTTTCTGTGGCAACTCAGAAAAATAATGTGAGTGTATTCTCATATGAGGACACAAGGAAAACAATCTGGGCATTACCCAGTGAAAATAGCTGAAAACCTAAAACAGTGGTGGTCAGATTCTATTTTGGATTGAATCAAATGGAGTCCTCAGACATGGAAGTCTCACAACAGAGAGCAACTAGTTCTAACTCAATGTCATTTCAACTGCCATGTCTTCAATCTACAGTTATGTTGAAGGAAAATTATAAAATTAAACTTTTATATCTTTACCCCTATATGACTAATTCTAATGCAGATCATACTGTACTGATCCCAGTCTTCCTGTCTCCTCTGTGTCCAGCTCATTGTGCAGAGAGCTGTGTTCATGGCCGTTGTACGGCCCCCAACACCTGCCAGTGTGAACCAGGCTGGGGAGGATCCAACTGCTCCAGTGGTAAGTGCTCCAGCTGCTGCTGTCTGTGAGCAGTCGCTTCTTTGTGTGTGAGACTGGTTTTGTGTGAGAGCACTCTGAAGTCACAAGAGGAAAAACAGACGGCGGGATCATCTTACTGCCCAACAGTAGGACACACCACAAGAGCAAAACACACACTCTGACGCGCATACATTTCCTCAATTACTGTATCCAAGCACAACTTTGACATACTTTACTTACTACTTCTACACTGTTCCATTCAGAGAAATATTTTCTAATGGCAAGACTCCTGTCAACAGCAGCGGATACTTCTGTATAGCTTGTCAGACAGCAGCAGACTGTTGCTGGGGTGGATGTTATCTTTCAGTATCCTTTGGGCTCCTTTGACCTCACCTCCCTAACATCACTGTTCCTCAGTAGATGGTACTAATGATCATTCTGTGTGGTTTTAATCACCCGCCTGGGTGATCCTGGGTTATGCACATCACATGACAATTTGTAATCCATCCAGTCGGGATGTTTTCTATTCGAGGTCTTCGCAGCTCCTCGCTGATTGTGATGGAGTGTTGTATGTGTATATGTGTGAGAGAGCTTGACTCATACTCAGGAGTAAAAGTTGGCATATCATTGCCTCTGCTGCTCTGATATTCACCATTGTTTTTTGAATCTTTGTGGGTCCCCTGACTTTATGGGAGTTACTATCTGTGCAGTCTGCGGATAAATCAGTGGTTAATCATCTTATCAGTGGAGAAGATACATGTTGATAAGGTTAGCTCTAAAATCTACTGGTGCTGTTTTAGGCAGATGAAATATTAGAGTTCACACTAAAACATGTTCTCTGTCTGTCTGTTCTTGAGTGTTCAAATGGTTTTGACTTGTGTGTTTGTGTCAGTTCATCAGTTGACGCTTCAAAGGTCCCAGACCGAAGCATATCTTCAGGCTAATGTTAGCGCTGTACATCTGCCATAGTGGTAGCTTAAGTAAGTCATTAACCCTTTAATACTTTTGTTTATAGCCATTGGTTGAAACATGAGATATTTAGTTGCAGACAGAGCCCTCTCACAGTCTGTGGGAGTTATTTTTGTTTCTGCTTATGAGTCTGTGAATGTGTCTCTACACTGGCCTATATGCTGATATGCTTGAGGAGCCCACAGGGTGTGCCCCCGCTGTCTTCAGTGTCAGTCTGTAATAAAAGAGCTTATTGTTGTGTCTGGGCCCCGGGGCTCTCCTGGGTCCCACTAGGGTCTGCCAGTCTGTCTGCTCTCACACTCATCTCTGAAAAAGATGGAAACTAATGAATGTATGATTGACTTGGGCATTTGATGCTTAATTATGGAAAAATGTCATTCAAGAACCATGAGTAGTTATGTATATCCCTTTTTATTCTTTTAATTTTTCTGTTCTACTTATTTAGTGATTTATTGAGAAACCAGGATGGTTTCATCCTAGATGTAATAAAAGAAGAAAAGTAAAAAATGATAAGGGCAAAGTAAAAGTACCAGCAAAGTAAAGAGTATTTTTTGTACAGTCTTTGAAGATTGTCTATTTCGGCCAGATCAACTTACCGTGTTATTCTTCACATGCCCTGAAATCATATTCCCCAAACTTCACACATATTCTGTGTCGCAGCTCACAGCCTGTTTGCTACTGAAAACATAAACCTTTAAAGGCAGTACTGGGAAATGGACAAACATTTACACATACAGTACAGTGCTTTCTACGTTAATGGACAGTGTGTTACAATTTTGCCTCACATACCATTTGTGGCCATTCGAGGAAGTGGCTTGCTTGAGTAACCAGGTTTCATTCAGTCTGCCTCAGCTCCACCCATGCACCACAACCTTGCCCATTTTTGGTTTACTGGGGAGGCGGCGAAGGAACTGCCAAGATAGCAATGGCCAGAGCCACCACACTGAGCTTCACAACAACGGCTCCTCCAAAAACTGTGGGGATGTCACAGAAACTACATCCATGTTTAATGCCATCTATGTAGCTGCCTTCCAAACAGGAGGAAATGCTGTGTTTGTTGGGGACTATTTTTCATTCATCCACCTTGGATGCCTGGGTGAATATTTGGGGCAGTAGGACAGTTGACTGAGTCAAAATTGAGGTCAGATTGAAATCATGATTGAGTCAGTGGGTGTGTTCATTATAATGAAGGAATATGTCGCCCATTGCAATTCATTGCTTTGTTTTTAATGTATACTTTAATGTGGAATAGAGCGCACATAAAAATAAGATCATACCAGCATACACATACAATCCTTGTTAGAGTACTTTATTTGTATAAAGAATATCACCGCAATGATCATTTGAAGAAACAGTTTGGCTCTATTTATAGACCTAACTCACATGATGACAAACTAGCAGATCAAGGCAATGCCAGTAATATTCATTTGTTGGTGGCTTTGATGAGAGCATAGATCGATAGAAATGCTACAGTTTCCTGCTTAAAGGGCTGTCTGACAGCAAGGTAAAGCAAGGTTGCCATTTTTTAAGAGGCTAAAAGAAGTTTGTTGCTTCCACAGCAGTAGACCTCCTGTCTGCTTCTCCAAACTGGGGGCATGCCGCCTGTTGTCCCTTATATTACAAATGCAAGATGCAACACCAACCATTATACACGTTGCTAGCATACTTTGACCTCTGCTACTTATGTATGGAGTTATTTGTAACTAGTATCAACAGAGAGGAAAAAAGGAGGGGAGTCAGAATTTTACGGGTCACAATTCACACCTGTCACAATCTGACTCCCCTCTTATATTAAAAATGCAAGATGTAACACCAACCATTTTCACTTTGCTAGCATATTTTGACCTCTGCTACTCATGTATAAAGTTATTTGTAACTAGTTGTAACAGAGAGGAAAAAAGGAGGGGAGTCAGATTTTTTCAGGTCACAATTAACATCTGACAAAATCTGACTCCCCTGGAGGTAATACAATATGAAGTACCTCATACAATCCCAGTACACATAACCCAAACTTTGCCTTCAAGGTCTCATTAAGTAATCAGTAAGTAGTAGTAACCAGGTTTAAAAATGGAGATTTTCTGACTCTGGCTTTAGCTCAGTATAACAGAGCACCACATCATCTTTCTTTCTGTTAACTCATACATGTTTCCTGGTTTTGTGTCTCTTAATCTCTTCCTCCTCCTCGTCTATGTGTTTGGGACAATAAGTTAACCCAGTCAGTTCACAGATCAGTATGAGGCTGAAGCCCTGGCAGACCACCCAAGCTTTTCTCTGTCACTAACAGGGTGTAATGTAGCAGCTGAGAAGCTGCTGATTCTCCCACTGACTTCATGTCTGCGAGAGAGATCTGAGTGTTCTCAGCCGCTCATGAACGAACAGGTCCAATATGATTGTTTGATGTTTAATAGTTTCACTTCTTGGGAAAGCAGCAAATGTAGCTTAGAGTCACTTACAGCATTCAATGCAGTGCTCCCTCACTAACATCTTTAATTTCCACAAAGACTCTGAAGCATTGACTGTGTTTTACAGGTCAGTGGGCCCCAACAAAATGTCTGAGGATCAATTTGGGGGCTAAGAACAGGAAATGGGGGAAAGCTGTGTTCAGGGAAAGCAGGAATAATAGGAGAAAATTGCGTGGTAGGAAATGGCCTTGGGCACCAGAGCTTGTGATTTAGTACACATGATAACAACACAAGATGCTCAGGAGACCTCAAGTTCAGCTATGAGAATATAACAACAACAATAACATGGATTGTATATCTTACAGAGTCTATGTAAGATTCTCTTTTATGTGGTTTAACCAATAGACCTAAATTAGTTAAGTTAGTCCTGGATTTGTGGCCTGTCACACAAATCTTCTTCAGTCTGCCACCCTTTATTCCACACCTAATTCCTTGAAAGTTTCAGCTTTCTGGCCTTCATCAAACTGCCCTGATACTGAGCTGCTCACACTGACAAAAGGCATTAAAATATAACCAGTGTGGGTAGTACTTGAGATTGGTCAGCAGTCTGGGAATCCTGCAGTACTAACTGTGAGATTTTTGAGCTTTATTTGATAGAGACAGGTGAAGAGTAGTAAAGATAGGATGCAGACTTCACTAGAACTGTCCATCCATTATCTGTATCATCTTTTTGTTCTGCTCCTTTATGCATTTTGACACTGTGACATCATCATCATGTTTTTGTTGTTGTTTCTTTTATGAAGTTCCTCTGGAGCCACAGATGACATTAGACAACTGTTTTTCACAGGCCTGTCGAGTACTAACAACTAACTGATCTTGAAGTGTGAAATTGGTGGACTTTCCCTTTAAAGACACTCTTTATTCTTTATTGTTGTTTTGCTTGTGGCACCAAACAGGATGTTTTCCAGTGTGTGAGAGAGAGAATCAAAGAGTCCAGTTCAAGAGGCAAGCAGATCATTTGAGGTACAGGTTCTTTTAAAGTGTCTATGTGAAGAATCTGCTTAATGGTGAGATAGTTTTATTGTGATATGACAATAAAACTCTGGAGGAGGACACACATTCCCAATCAGCAAGGAAGACTGGAGGAATGCTACACATGTTTTTTTCTCACTGGGACAGTGTGAGAGGCGTTTTCTGTTCCCATGAGTGCACCATGCCTGGTAGACTGGGTAATCATTAAATAGATGGAAAAACATCCCAGTCCCAATCCCTCCCCAGTGTGGACAGTCAGAGCTGAGCCAATTCTCAACAACTGGCAGCTCAAGTTACTGGCTCAAGGCTTTTTCTATACTTGACCCACTCTTTTCCCCATGAAATCTCTATTAGTATGAGGTGTGAATAAGTTTGTTTTTTGACATGTTTATAACTTGTGTGTTCAAATGAAGACACATCTATGCAGAAGCTTCACTTCTATTTGGATTTGTTCACTACAGGAATGACATGAACTCTGGAGGAACTCTCTCTGCGAGGAACTTGTGGCAGAATAAAAAGCATGAGATCCTGCCTGAGACTACGATGCATACAGCCTTGTGACCAAAGCCTGGCACAGTGCAGTCTTTTTTGTTCACGGCCATCTTGAATAGGCCGATGAAAGAGAACAGTCTGTACTGCGGCAAACAGACGAGGAGCCCCGAGCTCCTGGAGTTTGGCCTTTCTTCAATCTAGGTCAGGTTTCACAAAGGTACCAGGAGGGCAGATCTGAATGCAGGGGGGTTTACATGTGCATCTTAGTATCTCTAATCTCCTCACCCTCTTTGTCCCCCACCCCTCCCCCCTCCGTCCCCACCATTCTTTGTCACTGAGAGCCAAATTGCCTGAGGAAAAGGAAGTATGCACTTTTTATCAGGTCAGAGTGAAGCAGGCTAATGCAGGAGGAATAAAAGGAGCCTGTTTATCACTTGAACAACCACAGAATGGTGGAATGGTTGGAGATGCCTGTGTTACTCAGCATGCTGGGCACACAAACACCAGACTGTGTTTATGTAGCAGAAGAGAGCAGCCTGAGCTCAAAGGCAGTGGCACTGTTTAAATAAAGAATTGTGGTCGCTGACAATAATGTGACCAAAATCAAAATATAAAAAGTAGTTCTCTCAACTTAAGTTCCACTTACTAGCTTTTGTGAAGCTTTTAACTTAATCTCGCCAACAGCAGATACAGTGGTGGCCAAAATTATTAGAACACTTGGCATACTTAAAAGGCTTCAGTTGTTTTTGCTGAATTGGTCATAAAATACCCATCAAACAAATGAAATGTCTACAATGTCACCATTATGCTCTATTAATCATGGAATAGAGGCATCATGAGGAGATTTAGGTCATTTTTCTTTAAAAAAAAAAAAAAAAAAAGAAGCTACATGTAGGCCTTTGTCTTAAGATGCAGTCCAAGCACTGTAAAGTCACTTTAGACCGCCATGATGCCACCAATTCACACCAGAACCAAAAGGGAAGAGGGAGGTAGAAAAAAGAAATGTTCAGACAGATAAGTGAAGCATCTCAAAATTCTTTTAAGTCTTAAGGACTGAAGAAAGATCTCACGAGAACTGTGTGATGAGATCAACGCCACAATGGTGCAACTGTGTCTTCAAGTGTGTGTCAGAAACTGGGTGATCAAGGACTTATTGGCATAATAGCAGCTAAGAAAGCATTACTGAAAGAGAAACAGAGTGACAGATCTGAAATTAGCAAAAGAACACAAGAAATGGACGAAGGACAGACATGTTGTGTTGTTTGAAGTTTGGCAACAAGTGAAGAGTTATGTTGGATGGAGGGAGATAAACATGAGTGTCTCTTGCCAACAGTTAAACACAGAGGGGGTAGTATTATGGTGTGACATCGGCCTCAGGAACAGGTGACTTAGTGAAAATTGATGCATCATGGATAAGTATAGCACAACATTCTGGTGAGACACAGAATAGCATCTGGGAGTTATCATATTAGGACAATGATCATAAACATTCTTCTGACTATTGTCTGAACTACCTGTGACAGAAGGAATCTGCTGAAACACTGAAAATGACGGACTGCCCCCTCAGTCCAGACCTCAACCCCATTATTGTGCTCAGAGTAACATCTGCATGTTTCATGAACATTATTAAATGAAATCATGTTTTGGAGGCAAAAAAACACCACTGTATCTGTAACCGATGCTTAAGACAATTAACTTTAATCTTTTATCTAACTTTGATCTTTTAGTGTTTTTGTCCCATCACTGTCTGTCCAATATCATTTCCTGATATACCATAAAAACTGTTGATGACTCATCAACAATTAATTTTACATCCAATGAGATGCTTTCTCTTTAATAATGCCATCTGAGTGGAGTGTTTTCTGTTTGATACAGATTGCTACATGCATCTATGCATGTATTTGGTTGAAAGATATGGTTTCTTATTGTACTGAGGGTAGGGTGAAAAGACATTTTATATTTCTACTTGACAGGGCATGAAGCCTCTGCAGCTGGGCATGTGTATTTCAGTCAGAACAGTAACACCACAATCAGCTGCAGAGGTCAGTGCTAGCCTGTAGTAATCCCACAGAACAGATGGGCAACAGTTTTTTATTATTTATCAGACGCAGTGTACCATCAGAGGCGAAGCTCTGAAAAGCTAAGGCCAGCTGTGGATATTTGGCTGACATGACGTTACAGATAAAAGGATTGTAGACTGATGATCGGAAGCTGGTTCACACAGAGGCTGCTTACTAGCTTTTTTCAACGGCTTTCAGCTCCCTCAGTCTTCATCAGTGGATGAAGAATTTTAAAATGATTCCATTAAAGAGTGTTCCCCCTCGCACCTGCCGGTTCATAGCTCCACACACCTGAACCACTGCATTGTGTCAAATGCTATTTGAGCAGCAGAAAGTGACAGCTTAGCTTTCAGGTGAGCAGTGTGGCAGCAGGCCTGGCTGATGGCTTAAGTACACTGCTATGTTCATATATTTGTTGGATATAATTCACAGTGAAATGTGCATGCCACCTTGTCCAGCAGGGGACAAGAATGAACGAATGAACAATGAGTGAACACGTTTTTTTTTAAATACAAACACAAATACACAGTTTTTAAAATAAACCGGGTTGATCTTTAATGGTTAATGCCCTGTTAAACTGTTAGCTGACTACAGTGCTACAGTCATTTACTCAGTGTGGGTCGCTGAACCTTCAATTTCTGTATTTATTCCTAGTGAAAAGTCTCACTTTCCCCTGAACTTAATATAGATCTCCATAATACAGAGTCCCATAATGAAAGGTCTGGCATCACTGTAAACTTTCTGACTCCCTCCTATTTTGCCCCCAGTCATTTGTAGTTCTGAGAGGGCCGAGGCCTCCTGACGTATTCTCTACGAGATGAAAGACATCTAGAATAAACATGTGGTCCAGCACACTCCAGGTTTACCAATGGACTGTGGTTACTGCTGGTGAAGCTTCTATTGCAAACTGTGATGGGAAGGCCAGATACATGGCAGAGCTCATTCATGTGTATGAGGTGTGGTCTGATTAAGGCTGAAATCCAACAGCCAAAGGTTAATGAGGTGGGCTGAGGTTGAAGCCTGCTTGGCCACACAGTAATTGAGTCTCTGGTTGCTTGTTGAATCAGGTGGTTTTCATGTTAGTGACGAGGAGCAGACCTTGATCTCTGCCTATGATTGATGATATGGTGACACGCAGCTCACTGTCAAAACTCAGATGTACCATGCTCATTGAGGATTAACATATAAACAATGAACTGCAACCAGGAGCTTGATCATGAAAGCTATCAGTAAAATCTTAAGCCACAAGGAGCCATCCCAAAGATGAAAGAATGGGATGTGATCAGATTTCCTGTTAAGACTCTAAAGTTAGGTAAGCTAAGTAAAGAGCTGCTAAAATAAGATTTAAAAACTTTCAATTTTTATTGTTCTCAGCTCAACAATCATGTTTTTTGGGGGAACAAGATAAAGCACCTGTAAATAAGTGTAAGAAAGTATAACCCGTAAGAGCAGCCCATCCTTACAGCAGTATTCACTGTTGAATTCCTTTGGATTCAGGTATATATAATGTATAATAATGTATAATGTATAATGGTTGGCTGGGGTCAGGTTAGTATTTCTGCATCACGTGTCACTTGGTGAAAAAGAATTATTACAGGGCAGATGATCATCTGGATGATAACAGTACAGACAACAATGGGAGTCATCCCATCTCTGCACCTGTTAACAGGTAGAGAGGATATCACATTACGTGTCATCAGGTTTGGTGTAACAATGCAGGCTAAAAATGGGATTCTTGGTGAAAAGAGTCACTTCTAAGAAGATCTTTATGTAATGCCTGTCTGTGGCAGATTGAAAGAGAAGAATGGAATGTCAGCCAAACAACAACTTGTGACCTGTGCAGTGATACCAACCAAATCTTGATCCTTTTCCTTTATCTTCCCCTCAGCCTGTGACAGTAACCACTGGGGTTCCCACTGCAGTAACAGATGTCAGTGCCAGAATGGAGCGCTGTGTAACCCAATCACTGGAGCCTGTATTTGCACTCCTGGATACAGAGGCTGGCGCTGTGAGGCCCAGTGTGAAGTGGGCACCTATGGTAATGGATGCCAGCAGAAATGCCAATGCCAGAATGGAGCCACCTGTCACCATGTGACTGGAGAATGCAAATGCTCACCAGGATACACAGGAGCTTTGTAAGTTTAAGGAGAGAATGTTTTTTTAATTGTCATATAAAGTAAAACAAAAGCGAATGAATATTAACTTGATGCTGTTTTCTTTATTCCATAGCTGTGAAGACTTATGTCCTCCAGGGAAACATGGGCAGCAGTGTGAGGAGAGATGTCCATGTCAGAATGGAGGAGTGTGTCACCATGTGACTGGAATGTGCTCGTGTCCTGCAGGATGGATGGTACACACCCCCAGCTGTTTGTTTGAGCTCTTTAGAAGAATGGTGTATTGTCATTCATGTTCCCAGTGATCGTCTTACAGTTCAGGGTGCGGTGGCACGATGCACACAGTCTATTACATGAGCTAAATCACCTACAATAAACAGTTAGAGAGAGAAGTAGAACAAGAAGAAGAAGAATTTAGCAGCAGACATAAATTATCATTAAGATGTGTACACAAGCTGGGAAAAGAAAGAGGTAGAAAACTTAATCCTCAAAGTCGTGACAGGATTCACACAGATAGCATGTCAGTATGAGCTGAACCAGAGGAGAGCAGCTCATGATAGGAGCGGTGGAATGAGAAGCTCCTTACATATGTGATAAAGTTAAAAGGCTCACAGAGATTCCACAGTTCTCTGGAAAGACTGCAAGACAGACATGCATATCAGAGTCTCCTAAAATCAGGATGTTGAGGTCATTACATGATAGGAGCTCTGCAAATTCTTACCGAGAAGCAGAATTTGATTGAAGTTTGAAGTTACAGTTGTATCCATGATTAGGCAAATGTATTCACATACATCAACAGGAAAACATATAGTAGAGGTTTATTGCAAAGATACTGTATGTTCATGTTGTCTTTGCTGTGTACAGGGTACAGTGTGTGGCCAGCCATGTCCGGAGGGGAGATTTGGGCAAAACTGCTCTCAGGAATGTCAATGTCACAACAACGGCTTCTGTGTGTCGTCCTCTGGACAGTGTCTCTGCAGCCCTGGATACACAGGAGAAAGGCAAGAGCAACTTTTGCAATATTACATGCATTATAGCAGTTTATAGTATTAAAGCTTGTTTCAAGACAGTGAGTCTAAAAGCAACAGCTATAAGAATATGTGTTAATATTACCAAAAAATGCATTATTTAAGTACTGTAAAACAAACCAGCAGGTTAGCTAACTTGTGACTGAACTGAACTCTGGAGATAAATTCGTCTCAGTCCTCACACAAATGTATTGTATTTAAAAATCAAAACATGTGCATGACAATTTGTGATCATTTATGGTACTTTGTCCAATCCACTAACAAATACCAAGCAAATGGAACAAATGTAAAACTGTACTGTACTAGTTTTGTCACAGCAAACATGTAGAGGTTGTGTTCCTGACCCTTTATAGTATCAAAAAACCTAATTCAGCTGCAGCTTGTCGCAGATCTTTGACCAGCCAAAAGTTTAATCAGCTTCATCAGAACATGCCTGATTTGTCACTATCATAAGCTAAATCCATTAGCACCTCCTTTTCAACAACCTGACTTCACATCACTCTTACTGTAGATGCCTTTATTTCTGAATGTTATAATGATGTGCCTGCTCTGGTTACTGAGTGTATAGTCATGTTTGATGAATGCAACTGACTTTAAAGCTTTCATGGTGCAGGATCAGCAGCCTACAGTAGCAGACATTACATAAGTCGTTATTAGATAGTCTTAACAACCACGACTACTATCTCTAATAGTATTATTTATTTAGTACTAAGTTGGAAATGTGTGTAACCTTAATGAAGCAGCTAAGATAAGACATTGATACATTATATTCTAATCCTAAATCACATGTAGATTAAACTGAATGCTCAGTTTATATATACTGCAGAGGATGATCCATCTGGACGTGATCCATGGCTTACCTGCAGTTTACCTCTTTCGTACACGTGGAAATGTCAGAGAAAGCACATAACGTGTACAAGACTGTAATGAAACAAACAGTACAGTTTATGAATTTGAAGTTCCCAAAATGAAATCCACATGTCACCAGAATATTCCATGTAAAAATACTTCATTAAATCAAATGGCGACGAGCTGTTCTCTCTTCTGGGAAATCCGCCTTCCCCACTTTGAAGCTGGATGTCCATCTTTTTTCCATCATCACCACACATCACGCATTTTAGCTCCGAGACTGAGAAGACTTAGAAATCTTAAAGTCTCCTCATAAACTACAGAAGGCATGGCCTTGTTCTCACTGAACCTGATTATAACATGCAGAAGAGAGTGAAACAAACAAACAAATTCCAAATCAAATCATCTGTATCTGCTTAACTCTGCCACATCCTCCAGAGAGCAGACCAGCCCAGTCAGTGTGTTTTCACAAATGTCAGCATTGTGCCACGCAGGGCTTCAAAGCCATATAATTAGCAATATCAGAGAGCACACACCATATACTTAAGCAGACCAGTGACGAGACAGGAATAGCCCTTCCAAGTGCACTTTTATGAGTAAATAAGGGTTTGAGGGAAGCTAAACGTCACCGTAGAGCCCTGCTTGGAAAAAGGCCAGCCATGCCACGCCCGAACCCACTGGAATCCATTAACGGCAAAGGGGGGGTCATTATCTGCCCCTCAGGAAGAAGGAAGACCAACGGCTAGGGAATGAAGTCCTCTGCTTATTGGTCGTACTTTGCAAGAATGTGGATGATGTATTCAACCGTCTTTAATAGATTTATAGAACAGTGCTGTCAGCTGGAATACATTTACTGTGTGTGAGAATCTCAGAAAAAGCAACAAAAACTGTCCAGTGAACTAAAAAACACTTAGAGCATGTTCATTTGCCTCTTGTGCCTCGCCTGCTGTGAATGAAGGGATAGAGAGAGCATTTCATTTTTGTAATTGGGTGGTTAAACTGATACAGTATGTGTTTGCACTGCCATCAAGTGATAATGAGGACCCACTGTGCTCATTTTGTGAATGATTTGTTTGCAAGCTGTTTGCCACATTAGCTGAAGCTCTGTCAATGACTGTGATTGAGAATGAGCTGCAGAATGACTGCTGAGTGCACTACTGTGGAGAGTGTGAACTGTTTGAGTCCATGTCAGTGTTAGGTATTCATCCTCCCCAGAGGTTGTTCCCTTTATGTTTGGAGAAGCCAAAGAGACAATATTAACAGTAGTTCCAAAAGAACAGCATGGAGTGCAGAGAGGTGGATGAGCATGCAATGTGCTTGGGTTTGAATCTTTGAATATCCATATGTAACCATAGCCACAAGCTTTGTCTAGTTACATGGTATTTGTATAGTTACATACAGTAAATAAGTATTAAACATTGATATGTGCAGTCAGGATTTCAGTCAGGATGCGTTCATGGGAAAAAAATCACATTTTTAATATTCACCCCTGACCTTCAAAATAAAAGCAGTGTGGAGTTAATTTTAAAATGATAGAATCGTTCATTTATACTGTCTAAATGGAAGCACATTAAGTATGCACTTAAACACTTAAGTACAGTGCATGTGTGTGTAAAAGAGGAGAAACATTGTTATCAGTAAGTGATTATTCTGTTCAGCTGGTATGCAATTTGAACACCTCAAAACCTTTAATGTAAATTTCTTTCTCTTTGTCCAGTCCATTAAGCTGTGTGCACAGATAACTAATAAGTGTGAAAGAGTGGCAACAAAATCATTTTTCAATAAACATTTCACAGATACTGTTTGTTCACATGATGAAGTCTTAATATCTAGACTTTATTCTATATGGACCTAAGCATTAGTCTGAGAAGGATGAGTTGCACTGAAGATCAGTATTTAATTTTTTCACCTCCACCTTTCCCAATAACTGACCCGAGAGCTCTCTGTCTTTAATCTCTCTCTCTGTGAACAGGTGCCAGCATGAGTGTCCAGTTGGTACTTACGGTGCTGGCTGTGCAAAGACGTGTCGCTGTAAGAACAACAGCAAATGCAGCCACACCAACGGAATGTGTCTGTGTGAGCCAGGATACACAGGAGAGACTTGTGAAGTCCGACTGTGTCCTGAAGGACACTACGGCCTCCGCTGTGATAGGAAGTGTCCATGCTACACCCAGAACACACGCAGGTACACAGAAAGTGTTCAGACCTCACTTGCTTTAAATATTTAGATGTTATCTTTCAGATTTGAGTGTTGGGTGAGCCATCAGAATGAAGATTTTATGTGTTGTCTGTTTTATGTGTTTGCCAGTGTGCCCACTCATCCTGTAGACAGATGTCTGTTGTGATCAGTTAGGCTGGCACAGCTGGCAGCTGCATGTGTCATTGCAGAGAACAACTGTTGTGCTCCTCCTCAATGGGAGTGCTGTGTCAGGTGGGCCAGCTGTCAGTCAAACACAGTCACTAACAAACACAGGCTCACTTCCACCTGTGTCGCTGCAGATGATCCCCACACTGCTGGCATGGAATGGAATCATCAATATGAGCTCTGAGTTGGATTTGGGACATTTTGCTCAGGTTTAGTTATTTGTAAATGTAATTAAGAATGTCTGACTGTCAGCTAGATAACAGACAGTGATGAATGAATGAAAGCAAACATATAGCCTTTATCACAGTCCTGGTCTCGAATCTGGCATTGTGTCTGCGGCCAGAAGTCCTGTTTGAAGCTCTGCATCTGAACAATGTACTAACACAGATAAACTAATCGGGGGGTTTTTTCCACACCGAATTATTATTTTTTGTCCCACTGGTGACAAGACTGATGCACAGATGCCTAAAAGGCTTCTCATCCTACCTAAACCGTCCCCACTCTTTGTTGTGATCTCTCATGTGAGTATGTTGTTTTTAGATATGGAGGACCTCTGAGTCCTCTGTTCTGTTTAGATCCTCAGCTGGTCTCTCAATCTGTTCTGAATGAATACCTTAGTAAAAAATCAACAGCAAATGTCAAAGTATTGACACTCCTACAAACAGAGAGCTCTGTCTTGATCACTGCTGTACCTGGTAGACCGCTTCAGTATTTGGTAATAAACCAAAATCTGAATAAATGAGTGAAATGCCACAAACGCCTTCAAGCAGCTCAAGCTGGACTGCCACTTGTTACATAGCAGCAGGAGCTGGGTAATTCATTAAATGGATTTCAGGCAGTGTATGAGGTGACCAGTCAGACATCTAATCTCTCATCAGCATTTTATTGGGCGGTTCAGATGCTGTCGTAATTGAATCTCTAGTCCGTTTAACACCACAGCAGCTTCTCTAATCCAGTTTAGCCATCACAAACTGGTCAGGATGTGTTTTTATAATTCTTTACAATGTTGTTGGAACACGTGGTGTTTTTTTTTCTTTGGCGATAGACAGCACAAAGTCTATTTTGTATGCAGCATAATCATCGGCTGCTGGCACACAACGGCACCGTGCCTGTCTCTGAGTGCATCCGTTCAAGAGAGAGAGGAAGAATTTGACTTTAGATGGTTGGATGACATGTTTTTGTTTTAAGGAAACCGTTTAGGCCCTGCCAGTATGTATTCAGTCACTGAGAGAAGGGATTTTACATCTGAGAAGCAGTACTAGATTACAGTATGCGCCAAAAACAAACAATTAAGTACAAACTGTAACTATGGTATGTTCCTCTCATCACCAGCTGCCACCCAATGTCAGGGGAGTGTACATGTCAGCCTGGTTCTTCAGGTCTCTACTGCAATGAGACATGCACCCCAGGATTTTATGGGGAGTCTTGTCATCAGGTGTGCCAGTGCCAGAATGGTGCCGACTGCCACAGTGTGACCGGAGAGTGTATCTGTGCTCCAGGCTTCACGGTAAACCCATTTCTAACATGTCACGATGTCAATGAATGCTTTATGTCATCTGTTTGTTATTTCATGAGGGTTACATACAATGTGTTATACAGTATGGGAGTGGCTGTTCATCACCTGTACCCCAAGTGCCTGAATCTCAGCCAACAAACTCTGGCCAGACCAACATGTCAGTTCCCTGTGAGCTTACTCAGGCCACCTCATCAGGAAAAATATGGCTCTTCAGTAACATCTAGTGGCAGCAGAAAATGCTTTGCAAAAGCTGTTTTCAACTCATATGAATTAATTACTTGCCAAGAAATAGTTTGTGACCGCCTCTAAAACCACAAGTGTTGTTTTTACATTTCTGTTTGTTTATGGATTAAACAAACGAGATACAATGTGTTACATAGTGAGTTCATGTCTTTTTTAAAGTCTGGTTAGAGCCGGGTCAGCTGTTTCTCCCTGCTTCGGGTCTTTATGCTAGGCTAAGCTAAGATAACCACATCCTGACTCCATCTCTGTACTTGAGCAAATATGCATTTTCCACACTATTCCTTTACGTAAAACTCAACAACAATAAACAATGAACAATAAAGTCGTACCAAAGACGCAATCATATTAAATAAAGATTGCATTGATATCATCACGCCAGAACATTTACACAGCTGTTTTCAAGTATGAGATCTCAGGCCTATTAGACAAGTTCTCATTGTTTCCATGTGCACTAAATCTGCTTAACACACTTCTGTGGCACTCACAGAACACAGCGAGTCCACACAGAGTTTTCTTTCTGGCTGCTTGATGATCCTTATAATAATATAAGCACCTCACCTTCCATCTGTGCTGTCTGGGAAATATATGGATGCTGTGCAGCTGTGTCACACATTTACTAATCACATCTGATGACAGGAGAGTTGGTCTAACTTGTCAGATTATACAACAACTAGAGAAAAAGAACACATGAAAAAAGCACATGAAATGATCAGACTGTACATTTAAAGGATGTGTGATATCCTCTTCTGTTTATTTATCTACTGCACTGACCTTCTCAGGGTCCCAACTGCTCAGTCCCCTGCTCGGCAGGAACATATGGAGTGAACTGCTCCTCCAGCTGTAACTGTAAGAACAGAGCTCAGTGTTCACCTATGGATGGATCCTGCTCCTGTAAACCAGGTGAGCTGATTTACATTCATGCCCTTTCTTTTTCCGCTTACTTCTCTGAGTTACTCCATCATAAAACAGGCAAACCACATTTTGTTAGTAAGCTGTACCTGTTCATCAGTATTTTCTTACACTGAATTATGTCCATGATACTAGCCACTGTGGAGGTAAAGTAAGGTTTGTGTGACCTTGTTTGATCAGGGTGGCATGGGGTGGACTGCTCCATCAACTGTCCCAGCGGGACCTGGGGTCTGGGTTGTAACTTCACCTGTATGTGTGGGAATGGAGGAGCGTGTAACGCGTTGAACGGTCTCTGTACCTGTGCTCCAGGATGGAGAGGAGACAGATGTGAACTTCACTGCCAGGTGAGAGGATGCTCCCAGAACATTTATCTATACAGATTATTTTAAGGTTAGATATTGGTTCTGGTATAACTGATCTTATACTGAAGTAAAATAGGATTTAAAGCTTGAAAAGACTCTCTGAAGACTAAATGATGGCTGTGTGTCACATGAATGTTTCTGAAGTTCATCTCAGTGATGGTTATGGTTTATCTTCCCCAGGATGGTACCTACGGTCTGGACTGTAAAGAACGCTGTGACTGCAGTCATGCTGATGGATGTCACCATTCTACTGGTCACTGCCACTGCCTGGCTGGATGGACTGGTAAATATATCACGTTACTTCCTGCTGTTGGTTCTGATCTTTGGTTCATAATGTCTCCAGGTCCACAGGAGAAATACCAGATATAGCAAATATATTATTGTATGTCACATTATTTGACTGTTAATACTGAGGCATCAGTGTGTTTTTCTTGTGGAGCTACTTTGAACTCATTTCAAAGTCCTGTAGGTCCATAAACATCACAAACAGTCTGAGGAGTTGTGACGTGATTAATGAGATGAGGGACAAAGAAACAAACATCGCTCTTTTTGTTTTTATGTGGAATATTGAATACATTTATCTTCTGAGACCTCAAACAATTAAATAAACCCATCAAGTAAATCTAAAAAAGAAATCACTGTAAACTGCAGACAACTCAAACTGTGTATGTGTGTATGTGTGTGTGTGTGTGTGTATATGTGTGTGTGTGTGTGTGTGTGTGAGCAGGTATCCACTGTGACAGTGTATGTGCAGAGGGCCGTTGGGGCCCAAACTGCTCCCTCCCCTGTAACTGTAAGAACGGAGCTTCATGCTCTCCGGATGAGGGGACCTGTGAGTGTGCTCCAGGATACAGAGGCACCACCTGTCAGAGAAGTAAGTACATCAGCACAAGTATGTCTTCTTTTCATAGATTTATCCTTCATTCCTGTTAGTAATTCTAAAAGTGCTAAGATTTGGAAACGTGGTCGAAATGGTGACATTTCTCAAAATAATTCAGTCAATAACAATTAATTTGTTTAATCATTGGGACAAGCTGTTTCCAACCTGTCTCTGTCTCTGTCCAACCTGTCTTCTTACCAACAATGTCTAATCTAATTAGAGAAGAGCAGTTATAGTGAGACAGATTTTCTAGCATATATTCTTAATGAAACTAAAGTAAGAAATTAGCATCACAACAATACCAATAAGGATGAAATAATCTTCTAGTGGTTTGAGAGCAGAAGCTGTAGAAGGAGGTCTGGTAGATAAATGGTAAATGGACTGTACTCATATAGCGCCTTTCTAGTCTTCTGACCACTCAAAGAGCCTTACAGTAAGCATTCACCCATTCACACACATTCATACACTGATGGCATTGGCTGCCATGCAAGGTGCCAACTGCTCATCAGTTTGAGGAGCTAACCATTCATACACATTCACACACTGATGGCACAGCCTTCAGGAGCAATGTGGGGTTCAGTATCTTGCCCAAGGACACTTCAACATGCAGACTGGAGGGGATTGAACCACCGATCATCTGATTAGTGGACAACCCGCTCTAGAGATGTCTTTAAGGCAAAGTAGAGCACCATCTATTGTTCAGCTGCATGAACCTTTCTTTGCAGGACCTTGCAGTCTTTATTGGCACTGTTTCTCTATCAGACAGTGATGTTCCCTGTGAGCATGCTATCAATGGTACAGGAGTATTGATGTTAGCATGTTTCAAATGTTTCAAGACTGTCATTTTAGTAAATAAAGTTTAAACTGCATGCAGATAGATGAACTCATTTTTGCTCTTCTGCTGCTTTGAAGTCTGCTCTCCAGGTTACTTTGGTCACCGCTGCAGTCAGACCTGTCCACACTGTGTCCACAGTAACGGGCCATGTCACCACATCACAGGACAGTGTGACTGTCTCCCGGGCTTCAAGGGAGCGCTTTGCAATGAGGGTGAGTTAGTCTGCAGCACGTCATGCACATCATCAACGCTTCAGGGTTTGATCCATGTGGGCTTTTCACAGCTTCCTGATGGTCTCTGTCTTCTGTTCTGTTTCCAAGAAAATTCTTTGGGTTATGACTCTGTTTGAGTTTCTCAAAGCTATTGAAGAAACATCATCCTGAAGAGATACTGTTAATGTTTCTCTGATCAGAACATTGGGTCCCATGATGTAATAGCTTCAAAGATATGAACAATATTGACCACCTACGTGTTATAAAAATTAGGATTACACTGCTATTTATATATTTCAACCTATACTGATGTTTGTGTGTTCCTATTTATTACATGTCTTAAGTGCACTTCCCTTTGATGTTACTGAGACTGGCAGGGTGAGGTAAAGTTCAGGTTAATGTATAAATAGAGGAACAGAACAATGGTCAGAGACAGGTCAGAGAGGTGACATTTAGATTAGGGGGCATGTTGAAGAATAACCGTTTACAAGCTATATATGCAAATTGTCTGTTAACAATTGGCAAGGGTTGAGACAGCCCATTTTTAGGGAAAATGTATAAGAACCAACTGTCAGAGCTCCTCAGGGAGCCTTTTTCTCTGTACCCCATTTGGTGTGTTGCACTGTGAAACGCTCCTCTTGTACAAGAACAATAAATTCAACTTAAACTTTGATGCTTCGAATCCGGTCCTCCTTATTCAAGGGTTTTCTTTAAAATTCCCATAACTCACATATGTCACAGTGAGCCTAACAAACAATCTCTGCGCTGGAAGTGATAGCCCAAAAGTGAGAAGACTTTCTATATAAATTGTGGGTGCATAACATGAATGCTGAACACACACGTGTGTCTTGTGTGCAGTGTGTCCCAGTGGTCGCTTTGGGAAGAACTGTGCCTGGAGCTGCAGCTGCACCAACAATGGCACCTGTAACCCCATCGATGGCTCCTGCCAGTGTTACCCAGGATGGATTGGCAGCGACTGTTCCCAGCGTGAGTTCACTCAGTAAAACCATAAAATAGGTGCACAGTGGTTCTGATCTGTTTTAGAGTGACACTAAGTACTGAACATACAACTTCATGTACTGCATATACTGAAGTGAAGCATGAACAGAGTACAAGCACTAAGATTTTGTTGTCCCTGTGCTGCAGCGTGTCCTCCTGGTCAATGGGGACCCAATTGTATCCACACATGTAACTGTCACAACGGAGCCTACTGCAGTGCTTATGATGGAGAATGCAAGTGCACCCCAGGATGGACTGGCCTCTACTGCACACAACGTCAGTCACACACACACACACACACACACACACACACACACACACACACACACACACACACACACACACACACACACACACACACAAAGAGCATTCCCAAAGCTATTTACTTCTGTGAGTTATGTGCTAGTTCATGTCACACACGATTCGTGCTTAAACAGATTGATAATTGAACTTGGAGGTATTATTTGAGTCATTTGGGTGTCACCCAGTCTTTGTTGTTTATTATTTCAGGCACAGATCATTTTCAAAGTTTATCATGTAACATATGATGACTCCTTTGCAGGCTGTCCATTAGGTTTCTATGGGAAGGACTGTTCTCAGATCTGCCAGTGTAGGAATGGAGCTGACTGTGACCACATCTCTGGACAGTGTACCTGTCGCACCGGCTTCATGGGACGACACTGTGAACAAAGTATGCTTCACCCGTACTTGCCTAATTGATGCGTTCTTTTTGCAAGATATCAGTTAAATTTTGCACATTTCCAAACCATTCATACAGACATACTGCTTTTTTCACATGCATAATGGAATTTTACACACAGTTCAATCAATGAATAATCTGCATTTAAATCAACAAATCTCTCATGGCACATTACGCACAACAGTCAAACACTGCATTATTTTCCCTCTCTGATACACACCACCTACTGTGTTAAAAGTGAGCACATACCATTCCATACACACACACAGTAATGAACTAAATACAAAAATGGCTCCAATGCACACTTTTGCACTTCTTTACCTCTTTCATTTTCTTTTTTTTTTATTATTCATGCTCATGCTTCACAACATAAAGTACCAGCTGCTTACACTAACTGTGCACTAAATGATAGTTCAAATGACTTCTCGGCTTCTTTCAGCATTTTAACTTGAAATTGAAATTTCATTTTCCTTTCTTGCAGTGCTTCGGAAATTCAAGTCCTCTCATATCAATACTTTTCACAAGTCTAAAATATTTCATGGAAATTGCAGCTAGAGTAGGCACATACTTGCCTCTATCCCCATATATGCTGCATGTAAATAAGCTTTGTTGTTTTCACCATGTTGTTCTGTCATTAGGGTTAGGCCTGCCCTACTAAAAGTTACCTTAAATGTATATGTTTTTTTCATTTTTATAGAGTGCCCTGCTGGATCGTATGGTTATGGCTGCCGTCAGGTCTGTGACTGTCTAAACAACTCCACATGTGATCACATGACTGGTACATGCTACTGCAATCCAGGCTGGAAGGGAGCTCGCTGTGACCAAGGTGTGCCCTATGTGTTAAGTGTACTAAAATGTAGCATACTTTTGCATACTGTAGTGTGTTTATGATTAGTTACAGTAACTTGAAGCATGCAGGAAACTAATGTACTAAATACTAATAGTAGTATAGTACTAATTTGTACTAAATATATTTTAATTGTTATTAAAGTGTAGAAAAACTCAACTTGAAGTGTATTTAATGTACTTTTATGTGCTAAAGTGGAACAACTTATATATAGTATATTTTTAAAGGTGGGGTACGAGATGTTGAGAAAACGGTTGAAAATATGAACATACTTGAAACACAATAAAGTACTTTTTTTTCACCAGGGAGGACACACCTCAGTTTAAGTGGAATTAATCAATGCACCATATTAATAAAGAAAAAGTTGAAAAAATGCCTGTTGTCCACACTCAGTTCTCAGATTTATTCTTAATATTGGTTACTGTTGTCATATGTCAAATCAGTGACAGTCATTTTGGCCAGTTTTATTCCTAAAAATCTTGATTCAACCACTCCTCCTGTCTGTAGCTGGTGTCGTGGTGGTGGGCAGTCTCAACAGTTTGACCAGTGCAGCCATGCAGGTGGACACCTACCAGATTGGAGCCATTGCAGGAATCATTGTCCTGGTGTTGCTGGTGCTCTTTCTCCTCCTCCTCTTCATCATCTACAGAAAGAAGCAGAAGGGCAAAGAGCCCACCATGCCCGCTGTGACCTACACTCCTGCCATGAGAGTCACTGCAGATTACACCATCACAGGTACATTAGAATTCTACTGAGTGAAGCCTGGCTAAGAACTTCTTGGATAACACACTCAGCACTCACAAAAAAGCATATATATTGTGTGTTGTTGGTTACTTTTTTTTTTTTTATTCTTCATTTTTCTTCATAGTTCTGTATTTATATTTACCTGTATGTGTTTTTTGTCTTCCTGTATATTATTTTGGTTACTGTGTGTAACTGAGAGCAACTTGGGGCGGCGTTTAGCTCAGTCGTTTGAGCAGCTGCCCCACATGCGAAGTCTCGCTGCAGGGGCCCAGGTTTGAATCCCGACCTGTGCAGCCCTTTCCCGCATGTCATTCCCCTTCTCTCTCCCCACATTTCCTGTCTCTCTCAGCTGTCTCTATCCAATAAAGCAAAAAGGCCAAAAAAATAATCTAAAAAAATAAATTGAGAGCAACCTGAAATGAGTACGTATGTGTAGCCCTTCTTAGGTATTTGGGCAATAAAGCTGATTGTGATTATAGTCTGACTATGTAATTCTTGAATTGTGTGATATCACAGATTCATTCTTTGTCACTGAGTTCTTGTTACCGTGTCATTTTCAGATGCCCACCCACAAACATGTGAGGCACATCCCAGCAACTACTTCTCCAACCCCAGCTACCACACTCTGACCCAGTGCATCAGCTCCCCACATGTAAACAATGGTCCATATGGAAAGGTATAGAAGTCTTACTGAGACTGCAGGTCAAGAACATTAATGAATACTCTAACAACTGATGTTTGTTCCATTTACTCAGGCCAAGAACAACCAGCTGTTTGTAAACCTGAAGAATGTGGATCAGAGGAAAATGGCTCCTCTAGCTGATCACACCGGCACACTGCCTGCAGACTGGAAACAAGGAGACTGCTTCAATGAACTGGGTGAGACATGGAATGTATCATCAATGCTGCAAGTTGGTATCTATGTGTATCGGCTTCAAATGATAGTGAGCTTATATCCCAATGATTCACACGACACTATCCTAATTTGTGATTTGGCGAACCACAGCACAGAAAAACTGAACATTTTAAATGATTTGATGCTGCATTAACAAATATGTGGGTTGTAAATACGGATCTCTCTGGTGTAGTCAATAGCTAATTTTGATTCTCAAGAAGCATTCTTGTTTCATTCTATTCAATCTATTTTTCATGCTTCCTCTGGAAACAGGAAAATCATTAGAATGTTTCTTTGATGGTTCTTATTGATCGGTCTCGTTGATATCACTATTGTACAATTGAAAGCAGAAGTTGGAGTGACTGTCTGTCTGACAAAAACTGATTCAGAAATTAAACAGTACTTTTTAATAAGTTTGTCACAGCATTATTGCCATTCCCTTTCTGCTGGATTGCTTAAAAACAATAATCACAATAATCATAGGAAATACTTGTACTAACTTATAGCCAGCACAAACAACATCAACTTGCAGTCAACAGTCTAGACCACCAGCAAGCAGTGGGCTGCTTGCTGGTGTTCTCTGACTGTTCTCTTGCTTCTCTTGCTGGTGTGTAGTTCTCTGACAACAGCTTACCGGTACATTTTAACTGGTGTGGATGGGAGAATCCAGCATAATCTTTTTTTTTTTTCCTATTTTTTGCTTTCACCATTCACACTCTTTATTTAAATGTTTTCTTTGTACTAGGAGCCTATGGAGTTGACAGGAGATACATGGGGAAATCTTTACGAGGTAGGTCCTTGTACACTGTATACAATTCTAAACTGCTCACTTTAATGCTCGTATTCACAACTCACTGGCTCCTTTGTCTATGTCATCTAGACCTGGTGAAGGGCACACTCTATCATGCCAGCTCCTGTTCCCTCAACAGCTCTGAAAATCCATATGCTACAATAAAGGATCCTCCCCTGCTGACAGCCAAAAACACGGAGTGTGGCTATGTGGAAATGAAATCACCAGCCCGACGCGATTCACCATACGCTGAGATCAGCAACAGCTGCCCGGCCAATAACCGGAATGTCTATGAAGTTGGTGAGGAGCTAAGCTTACATGTGTTATCTCTTACTGTGAGTGAAGTATGCCTCTGGTCTGTAAAGTACAGAATGTGGTGCTATATCCAATAAGGGCTGGGCATTATGGTAAAATGACAAAATGGGTAACATTACAATACTGATATACTGCAGTAACCTTTCTGTAAATTCAACTGAGGATGCTTTCATAGATAAATTAACCAGATGTGAATGTTCTTGGATGTACATCACATGTACAGAACAAATCAACAGAGACATATTGTACAATTACAATGAATGATAAAATGACAATAAATGACAATAAATGATAGAATGATTGCAGTAGCAGTGGAACCTGTAATAGAGAGACACAGATGCACAGCAGCAGTAAATCATTAACTAACTATAAACTGTAATGGAGATATGGTAACAATAATGACAGTAATAACATATGTAGTGGACGTCATGCAGGACCACAGCAGCAGCCACGATCCATGAGAACCTGCTGGACGAGAAAGCACAGAAACTCCAGGGAAGAAGTTTAGAGAGGAAGAGAGAGAAGTAAAGTGAGATGTGACTACATCTTCAACCAATACCTTGCCTGACTAGGCATAACCCTGAAAGAGACAGACAGACATGGGAGAGATGTGATCTCTGATCTTGGTTCCTGTCAGAAAACGTGCAGCAGCATTCTGAATTAGCTGCAAAGTCCTAAGAGATTTATTGGAGCAGCCTGATAACAAAGAGTTACAATAGTCCAGCTGCATGGACTAGTTTTTCTGCATCCGCTTGAGATACAAGCGATTTTGGTGATGTTGTGCAAATGGAAGAATGCAGTCCTCAAAATTTGTCTTATGTAGACATTAAAGGACAAAGATTCTTTACAGTGGAGCTGGAGGCCAGGGTGATCCCAACTAAAGTAACTAAGTCTCTGGAAAGAGAGTTTCTGAGGTGTTTGGATCCAATTACAAGAACTTCAGTTTTGTCTGAATTTAACATCAGAAAATTGTAGGTCAATCAACTTTTTATATCCTTAAGGCATGCTTGGAGTTTAGTTAACAGATTGGTTTCATCAGGCTTGATCGATAAATATAATTGGGTGTCGTCAGCAAGGACCTGATATTCAAAAGTCCACATTTAATTCTCCTATTTTGGACTGTTGGAGGTGTTGATTTAATTTTTATTAAGTTTTTATGATGAACTCCTCTTCTGTTTGTTTTAACAGGGGACAGACACAGTCTCTATATTAGAGGATTTGGTAGGCTTTAAGTCTGTAGCTCTTCTTCCTGGTCCCAACTCTGGGTCACTACCTCACCTCACTGTACCTGTGCAATGTGCAACTATTATCACCTTCCTGAACAATGAGAACTGCAACTGCCAACTCGCCTACTGTTTTTTATTTCAGAGCCAACTGTAAGCACCATCCAGTCGACAGGAGACAGCAATGGTCACGTACAGTTTGGTCAAGATCCGTATGATCTACCAAAAAACAGCCACATCCCCTCTCACTATGACCTCCTGCCAGCCAGAGAAAGTCCATCCTCAGACCTCAAGGAACTGGACAGTGAATGATCTGAGGATGATATAATTAAATGCGTTTGGAGGTTAGTTTTGAGGCACAGCTCTCTTCGAAGGTCATTCCACATATCAGGGAGGTACGGTAAGATCTAGTGTCATGTGTTGTCTGACCACTGCTAATGAAAAAAGTGTCCTGAATGGTCACACTTGAAGACGGGCTGAAAATCCTGCTGTCATAGCCTCCTTCTGACTGACTCTCAACATGACAAATCATACAAACAGACGGTGGCGAAGCATTTGTGATGCTGTACTTACCTGTATACATGAAAAGTAACCTTTGCATACCTCCTACATCTGGCCGATCATTGTGTAAAAGTGGGCATGATTGTTGGATTGTATGATTTGGAAAGTTAATTTAAGAAATGGACATTTCCCCACCAAATTCCGATGTCAGGACGGTGGTTACAGATGCTGTTTAATCGATCTGAGTACTTTGATTCAAGCGTACAGAAGCCTTCACGAAGTTTACATATAACATTCAATACCAATCAAATCTCTATTTTTGTAACAGCAGTATTAGAAAATGGCTAATTTGATTGAATATTAGCAATTATATCAAAGATTAGATGTTTTGTGAGGAATAGTAGGAGAATCCAGCTGCTGACTGTGTTTGATGTTTGCACATCAAAATGCATCAAATGCAGTCAGTCAGTCACTGTTGGATTAATATTTAAGTTAACCAAAGGTACAAGTTCTATATAATGACTATTTTATCAGTTTAGTTTAAAGTTCTGCAGATTGTTTAATCTAAGAGGTTCAGAGATGAGCCCCTTCTTTTAACGATATTTTTTATTTTAGACAATTACTCACTAATGTCAGATCATTTCCTTTCCAGTTAATCAGCACAGCAGACAAAATAACATGCAGAAGATAGTAATTTCATTTTGTACTAAAGTATTAAAACCACAATTCATAAACACCATAATTCATGAATACATTATCAGTTGTACATACTTCTCAGTGACCATGGCCACCATTCTGTGACAGAAGACTGTCACAGTCCTCTGGGCTGAAAGATCTTCCATTCAGTGGTACAGAGCACATCTGGAGGTCTGACTCACACTGTGATCAGATCGTAACTGGTTGTAAATCACACCGGTCTCCACCTCTCATATGATCTTGCCATGCATGTAGCAATCCTGAATAGACTGCCCCCATCCCAGCCTGGCAGTGGGAATTCTGTAATTAGTGTGGACACCCTCTGGGCATCCTCACTATTGTTATTTACACTTTATGATTTTGAGAAAATAAACACTCCAAATTGGCATTTGTAAAACATGTCCCCATGACTGAATTTAGGCTGCAGGCCCTGACACTGGACACTGAATCAATTTGATTAATTGTGTCATGTATGAAATGTCAGACATTTGTAAAAAAAATAAATATATAAATACTCATCCCTGATGACATCATGCTGAAAATCAGTTAAATGCATTTTTTCTTTGTTCATTGTGTTGATGTACAGAATATGTTTTATGCATGAATGTAGTGTCATTGAAAACATTATTTAATGATCTGTGTGAAGGAAGATGGAGCGTGCAGCACAGTGAACATTTACACCACTTGATGGCAGCAAACACGTGAATCCAACCAATGAGTAGATTAGTCTGTTTTACCACAGGAAGCCCTTTTCCACTGCAGGAACTCTCTTAAGCTGGGGCTTTACAAAACATGAATCTGAACCTTGTAAGTCTTTGGTACACAATTCCTCCTTTTGTTTCCACTACTCACTTTCCTTTACAAACCAGGCTGTTTCGGACATGCAGCATCAAACAAGCAAAACAGACTGGGACATTTGTATATACACTTTTTAATGGTAAAAGCAAAGACAGTAAGCACTTGTGGGGCGGACAACAGTGGAATAAGTAGCACTAATATTGTTGCTGATTTTCTTTTGTATTTATGTGAGGATATTTATTGCTGATGGGGAATCCTTGGCACTGCTGGGGTCACAACAAGCCAGTCGACGGCCCGAGTGTACATTTCATTAAACTACTTTGTAGTTTTTTGTTTTGCTCCCCTGCATGCATCTAATCTTGTTTCCCTGTACTGATTGGCTGTGTGTGTGTGTGTGGTGCACCTCAGCTCAACTCTATCTCCTAAATTGCCTTTTTTTCAACCAAATGCAAATGAGGGCCGGGACATGCTGGTGTGTTCAAGTCTTCTCTGCTGTTCTCCGTACAATAGTAAAATTCTGGTTCTGACGTGATATGATTGACAGCACTGCCCTGAAAGGCCAAATTTAGTTCCACAAACAACAAACAGTGGAAACAGAAGCAGAACCTGTGACAATGACTACATTCTAAATGTAGTTGTATTATGTTTATCTCTTGTTGTGTTTCTGCAGTTGAAAAGGGACAATATATATTTTCTGTACCTTCAGCCACATTTGAACAGCCTCCCCTCCTCATGTACTAATGACATTCTGGACAAACATTTCACTCAGCCATTAGGATTTATAACCACCTGTGAGTTTTTATTTAGGCTGAAGAATGCAACTAGGGATATGTGTGAGTGAGATATGAATTGAATAAATGAATGAAATAAATATGAATACAGTTATATCTTGATCTTGTCTGATAGTGCCACTTTTGTAACCATCCTCATTATCACCAAATTAACTCTCATCTGTACCATCAGTCAAAACACAGTTGCTAATCTTTATTACGGTGCAATTTAAAGGGCTCAACATATCTAATAAAATGCAAGCTTAAGCTGGACTTTGGCTTTTGAAAGAATAATTGTACCAGGAACAGTTTACATTATTAATCTGTAATTGTCATTGTCATGTATCACAGAAATTGTTGAGAAAAACTTTGCTTATGAATGATTGTATTTTTCCTTTTTGTCTTTCCTGTATTCTGAATGGCCTAAAATAGCAGTCTTAAGCTATTCTGAGCCTATTTGAAACGTTTGTAAAATAATGTATAGTTTGACCAGTTCTGGTGTAAAAATATTAACATCACCGGGGTCTTATGTCCAAAATTTAAAACAGGAACAAATGTGGCATTTGGTTTAGCACTGAACAATGATGAAAACTGGAAAACTTGAGACTCATGTCTTCTATGGATACTTTATTTTGTAATCCTTTTCCTTACTGCATATGTGACCACTAAATATGTTTGATCTGAAAGAAATGCTTAAGACTAACAAAACAGTTCAAATGTATCTCGATTGATTCTTTAATTTTCCATTTGGAGAATGGAAGAATCATTTACACACAAACTGCCACTGCACATTTGTTCCCCAATAAGGTGACAATTATTTAGCCACTACCATCATGGGATTCTATCTATTATGCTTTTTGGTTTTGTTTTTCATTATAGTGCCATTTGTGTAACAGCTTTGGAATAAAATGACATAATACGATTAAATAGTTTGGTGTCTTGTGTACTTTGTGAGTACTTAATCTGCAGAAGAGCTTTCACACAGCACACATGGGCCTGGGTTTTGATACTATTGAGCACAAAATATTACTTATATAGCTAAATTACCAAAAAATATTACTAATATAACCAAAATAACTGAAGAATCAATTTGTATGCAGATGACACAGTTATTTGCCATTCACCTAATTTGGCAGTCATGTCAGCAGGCTGTAATGGAGAACGTGATCTGATTTGTTAGACTCACTGGTTCTACAACCTTGTTGCTCTTTGTAATCAGTACACCATAGTTTACAACAAGAATAATTCCTTGCTACAATTCTAGAAAGCTATTTGTAGGTACAGCAAGTGCGAATATTACACTTATTAACCTGGGGTGGAAAACATGGTCTTCATGTATACATTGTCACTAAGGTACAGTTTATGTCTGTGTGGGTGTGTAACATCCTCCACCATCATCACCCACAAGGTTGTGTCCTGAGCCTCTTCCTGTTTACCTACACTAATGATCAGCCCATCACATATAACCACATACATCAAATACTCAGACAACACTGCCAAACTTGAACTTCTTGATGACATCTCCCACTTCACACAGTGACACACAAACAATCACCTCCATCTGAATGCTAAAAGAACAAAACAAAACTGATAATCAACACTTTTAACATTCACAACAGCTTACAACTGTTGATATGGTGGAGTGCTTCAAATACCTCAGACTCACTGTAGACAATAAACCTAACTTTGACCACTGACGTCCACAAACACAGACAACAAAGACTCTTTCTGTCAATGCTCTATAATGATTGGTGTCCCCACCCCCAACCTCTCAGACCTAAACAGTAAAGCCTTCACACACAGAGACCCCAGACACCCCCTCAACGTATTCTGTACAATGCTCCCATCCAGTCGCAGATACAGATCCCTGACCTGGAAACAGCAGCGGCTTAGCCCCCTCTGTCATAGCAGCACAACGCATACATGTCGCATACAGGTGCTCTGTGTATGGGATGTAGAAAGGTACTGTATCTGATGTGTTCCTTGTGGTGTTTAAAGGTCCTGTGTATAGGATTTGGTAGTATTTATTGGCTGGAATGGAATGCAATATTCATTAGTATGTTTTTTTATTAGTGTATAATCATCTGGAAACTGTGTGACTGTGTGTTTGTTGTTTTAAAATGAGCCCTTTAAATCTACAGTGAGAGCAGGTCTTCTTCCACAGAGTCCACCATATTGGACCTACAGGAGCCCACAACAGCCAAACCAAACACTGATCTACATAATGGCCTTTTGCTTTTAATGTGAATTTTGCGACCAGATTTTTTCCTACATGCCTGGAAGGAGAGGGTATAAAACAAGGAGGAGAAATCGGTTGGTTGCTGCTAGGTGCCACTGAATCCTACACACTGGACCTTTAATACATCTATTTATTATGTATGTGAGCCTATATACAGACTGTGACAACAAACCTACTTGAAAGGACAATAAAGAACAAATCTAACTGTTTGCTGAATAATGATATCATCACCTCATGCCCTTTGTGGCTTGCTGTGATGTGTATGTGCCTGAAACAATAGAGGACCAGCAGTTTGTTTGCTTAGCACTGTGGGAAACAAGCTTGTGTCACATGTTTGGATTGTTAGGGATCTGATATTTGGTGCACGTTGATGTGGATTTATCACCACATAGTGCAACATGCGTTTGTGTGTTGTTGTGCTTTGAGTGTGCAGAAAGATATCTTGATTAGTAGTTTATGCACACAGATTATTATTTTTTTTAAATCAAA
Source organism: Nibea albiflora (assembly GCA_014281875.1). Classification (NCBI taxonomy): domain Eukaryota; kingdom Metazoa; phylum Chordata; class Actinopteri; family Sciaenidae; genus Nibea; species Nibea albiflora. The sequence continues at coordinate 1,796,961 of CM024803.1, forward strand.
AACATCCATATATCTGTAGACAGAGAGGGGAGTGCGTTCAATCAATGCTGAGGGCCCCTCAGTTGTCTGTCGGATCTACAGACGCTTCATTTCCGGGCTCATAGCTCATTGGCTGTCCCTGCGCTGCTGTGAAATTGCATAATGAGTGGGCTATCAGCTTGACTGCAGGTTTCCTAAAGGCATGCGCGACTGCAGCCTGTTATTGGAAGTTTTGGAGCAGTCTTGGAGTGAGTGTGGGGTGGTGTGCTGTTTTCTCACGTAAACATGATGACTTTAATGATAAGCAGCGTTCTGGCAGGACTCCTGGCTCTTCTCCTCTACCAGAGAATCACTTACCCCTTCCTGTGGGTGGATTTGATTTATTACTTGAGACTTTGGGGGTACAAAAAGTCGCTGCGGGCTCGTATGCAGCGAGGGATCGTCACGTACCTCGACTGCTTTCTCTACCAGGCGAGGAAGAACCCGCACAAACCGTTCATCATCTTCGAAAAGCAGACTGTGACATACCGGGACGTGGACAGGAGAAGTAACCAGTTTGCGGACGTGTTCAGGACGAAGGGCTCTCTCAAACAGGGGGACGTCGTTGCTCTGTGGATGTTCAACGAACCGGATTTCATCAGTGTGTGGCTCGGGCTGTGTAAGCTGGGCTGTGAAGTCGCTTTTCTCAACGTCAACATTAAAGCCAAATCTCTGCTTCACTGCTTCCAGAGCTGTGGAGCCAGGACGCTGGTTGTTGGCGCAGGTACTGCACGTTCCCTCACTGAGTTTTGATTTATGAACCTCACACTGTTCCATACACGAGAGTGACTGCAATAACTGTCTGTCTGCTCCAGCAGGGCCGGACTAAGTCTTTTTTGGGGACCTCTTCAGCCCCTGAGGGTTCCCAAAGTTTATTTAAAATGCTCAGTGCAGTTTAATGCAATCTGACACAAATACATTAAAACAGGGTTTGTCTTGCAAGTTTTAACCATTATGTTTTAAAGGTTAGCAATATGCTTGAATTACAAACTTTAAAAATGCTTTTATTTTCAGCATGTAGTTGTTTTAAAATGATTTTTGTATTTGTGTTTATAGTAATAATTTGTATGATAGGCTTCATAGTCTGTACATTTTTGGTTTAGGTGCTTGAAACATACTCTTAAAAAGCTGCATGGACCTCGTGAAAGCAGAAGTTTCATAGTCTAAATCTAATTTATACAAGTTTTCATCAAATAACTTTATTACTTTTTTGAATTGAAATAATGGGAAGTGAAAACAGAAAACCTCAGAGTCTATTTGATTTATTCCAATGTGATTAGCCCTTAGGGACCTTCTTCTCTTCACATCAGATAAATTGAAACCTAGTGAACTATTTCCCCTCAAATATTCAGAAACATATTCATGACATCCACAATCAGACATAGAAGAAGTGTGTGATGGCCTGCTTAGTTACCATCTCTCTCAATTTTAATAAACAGGAACATTTTAACTAGGAAATTTAGGCAAACAGATCAATAGTAAAGTGTTGTTAAAAAGTGGATGTGGAACATGGGATATGAAATATCCGCCTGTCTTGGCCACAGCTCCCTTGAAAAAGAGATGTTTAATCTCAATGGGACCTTTCCTGGTTGAGGTTTGAAAAAAATAAATAAAAAATATGATAATACAGAATCAGCTGTGGATACAGCAGTGGAGGAAGAAGTACCACAAAAACATCACAGTGTTAAGTCCTACATTCCAAATTCTACTTGAGTAAAGGACAGAAAGATTCAACCCAGTATCACGGCCAAGCTAAATGACACTGATACGATGTCATATAGTGGATCTATTACACACTTTGGTGTGAGATTGGGCTGCAAGATTATGTTATATGATTGGATTAGAGTCTAGTTTATTGTCATTGCACAGAGTTTACAGACAACGAAATGTAGTTTAACACCTAACCAGGAGTGCAAACTGCATTAAAGTGCAGAGTAATGTACATAATGGCAGTAATATAGATATGCTAATATACATTAACCGTATTAGCGGTGTGAGCCGTACCAGTGTATGCAGAGTAATACAATAAGATAAATATATAGCATGTGCAGCAGTTAGAGTAAGAGTGGGTCATCCACTAATCAGATGATCAGTGGTTCGATCCTCCAGTCTGCATGTAATGGAGTTGCAGTCCAATTTGGATGTAGGTATGGAGGCTTTGCAGCCAGAGGTCCTCTCAGGTTTTTGTGGTTTCCTTTACACACTTGGAAGGTGGGTGTGAGGCGAGGGACTTTCAGTTGGTTGTGATCTGCTGCCTCACCAGTAGAGGCCACTAAATCCTTGAAACACTAGAACTTTAAACCTGGAAACTGGACCCTGGATTTTATTTAAATGTTACCATTGTTTACTGCAACAGCTGGAGACACTGCTGGAGCTTTTATCTAATTCAACAGAGAAGTTTTCACTTTGTATTTATGCTGAACTGCTTCAGTTTCAGGCAGGTCAGTGGGTTATCTGGTGGCTGTTGTAACATTACTATCAGTTCTTTATTGTAGAGTAAAAGTTAACATTTTTCAAGTCACGCCCTCCTGATGGAAGTTTTCTACCATGTCAGATGCTATCAGCCGTAGAATGAGCTGCTCTTTGTACATGTTTTTTTTGGTTGTATCTAATGAAGCTGCAGTCAGCTAACTGATTGTGTCTGTATATCCAGAGCTCCAGCGCTCGGTGGAGGAGGTGCTGCCTGATCTGAAAGAGAGCATGGTTGTCTGGGTGGTGGATCACACATCAACCTCTGAGGATTTCAACAGTTTATTGGATAAGCTGGAACACGTGTCGGGGGAATCCTTAAGTGACCTTCCTAAAGTTGACATCATGTCAAACTTTCTCTTAATTTTTACTTCAGGCACCACAGGTAATGCACAAGCATTATGTTCTTCAGCTAACATAGAAGATACAGATGGCCAGTCTCTATCTTCTGTCTGTCTGTCTATTGTATTTCATTTCCATGTTTTTGTGTGCATGGATGGTTGTCCATGTTGGCTTAATAGACTAGCGAGAATAGCTTCAACGATGAGGATGAGGACAGCTCCAGAAAAAGAACCCCGTGCTGAGATCAGAATATTAGTCATCTGGTCCAAACTGAAATGTCTCAACAACAATGAGATTGATTTTCCATGAAAACTGTTTCAGACATTCATGTTCCACTCAGAGTAAACTGTAATAACTGTTGATTCTCGGACTTTTCATCTCGTACTATCATCAGGTCAACATTTCAGTTTGCCAATGACATGATACCTACAGGTGCTCATATTCTGAGCAGCTTCAGGTGTACTTTCTGTTTATTCCTCATTAGTAAATGTCTACATGCCAACACACATAACTATGATGGTGAACCTGGAGCAACATTTACACCTGCTGTAGATTAGTATGTCATGTAAACATGTTGGCATGCTGGAGTTTAGCATTTAGCTCAAAGCACCACTGTGCTAACAAAGCTGTTCTTTTCCAGGTCTCCCCAAGGCAGCCAGAGTAGGTCATCTGAAAGCCATTATGAGTATGGCCTTCTTTGAAATGTGTGGAGCCACATCTGATGATATCATCTACATCACTCTTCCTCTCTACCACATGTCTGCTTCTCTGTTAGGGATTGGAGGCTGCATACACCTTGGTAAGAACAGTTCAGTGCTAACTCTTAAAGCCCTCGTAAACTTTGTGTTCTGCCTCCTCCTGCAGAAAGAAAACGGAGCAGGAGATGGGTCAAACAGAGGGTCCGTCATACTTCAGTGAAAACTGACATTAAATGAATATTTAATAGTGCAAAGTGATTACTTTGTCTGAACATACAAAACAACAAACAAAAGTATTTTTACAGTAATGCTTTAATTTACGTTTGACACTGTTTGGCCAAAACACAGCTCTGCTTCTGTGACTGTCATGATAAAACGCTGCTGGTGTCGTCAGGATTTCTGTTTGTGTACACATGGAACAAGTTAGAACATGTTAAAGAATTAACTATGTGTCTTGTTGAACTTTGTGCAGAGCCAGGCTAGCTATATAGCCAGGCTAGCTATTTCCCCCTGCTTCCAGCCCAAGGTTAGATTCAGGAAATGGTTAGCCTAAGGCTGACCATTTCCTGAATCTATCTTCACACACAGTCATGTCTCTTGGAAAGAAAGTAAATAGGACAACCTTCCAAAATGCCGAACCACTCCTTCATCATTACTTTGTGCCATCTGTAGTGACAGGATGACAGTTCAGGTTTTGTCCCTGCGGCTTCCAGCGCTGCTTCCTTTCAGAATGATTTTGCTGGTTGGGCCTTCAACTGTCCAACTGTTTTCCCACAGAGTAAACACAACTTAAAGGTGGTGGCAGCATAACAAACATACACAACTGGAAAAGATGTAACTTCTATTCAAGTATATTAGTTCAAATGCAGGAGGAAACCATCATGACTCCGGATATCCTTTTTATGGGCCTATCAGGAATTCTCACTTCCTCACATGCCGAGAGAAAAGGCTGAAACTAAGCAGAGGAAATGTCTCAGATAAAAATAATTTGTATTGACATTGTTAGACATGTAGTATGTATCAAAGGTTCATTTTGTAACACTACTTGTTGTTTGCTTTGCCATGTTCTACTTTGGATCACAGGTGCAACATGTGTGTTAAAAAAGAAGTTTTCTGCCAGTCACTTTTGGAAGGACTGCGTGAAACACAACGTGACTGTGGTGCAGTACATCGGAGAGCTCTGTCGATACCTGGTCAACCATCCCACAGTAAGACTGACAACGTTTAAAGCAAAAGTCTTTCTCTTCATCCTAAATGGTAACACCAGAAAGTTAAAGATCTGCGAACACAAGGCTGAATCAGTTAAACCCAGTTTATTGTTAACACTGGGGAGGCTGTGCAGGTGAGGAGGTGATCCAGGAGGGGGAATCCGGGGGGTGCAGAGCTAGTGGCTGCTTTATTTGAGAGAGACAGGAAAGAGAAAGAATGACATGCTGCAAAGTGAACACTTCCAGGTGTCCCAACAGAACAAAATATTAAAAGCTTGAATTAATAGGTTGATATTGTATTTTAAATTTCCTAACACATTGCATCTGATCACATTGCAAAAACTTTTTTTGGGACCATCATAGTTTGGGCCTCCAGGGCAGTTGCCCACAATGGATTTGTACAGCTTTCCCGGTATTTCCAGTTCATGATGATGTGACATTCATTAAAATACTACTTTATTGATATTATTACCATTGCAGATGTCAAGCCATTGAGATTGATTGAAACACATGTTGCTGCCTTGATATTGTCTGTTCATTTCTTGATAATCTAGTCCAGGCATGGGCAATCTGTTCCACAAAGGGCCGGTGTGGCTGCAGGTTTTCTTTCCAACCAAGCAGCAGCACACCAGACTTGACTCCTTTAATCAACTGATCTCAGTCCTCAGAGAGTTGATTGGTCAAACTGTGTGCTCTTGGTTGGTTGGAACAAAAACCTGCAGCCACACCGGCCCTTTGTGGAGCAGTTTGCCCATGCCTGATCTAGTCCATCACCATATTCTCAAATAGGAAGAACTGTTCCTTTTAAAGAGCTAAACTTCTCCTGCCTGCAGGTTCCAGAGGAGAGGGCTCACAGAGTTCGTCTGGCAGCAGGAAGTGGTCTCAGGTCAGATGTTTGGAAGGAGTTTGTCAGACGCTTTGGAAAGATCAAGATCAGAGAGGGTTATGGCTTGACTGAGGCCAGCATCGGCTTCCTCAACTACACAGATGAGATCGGACCGATTGGTAGGGCAAGCTATTTCAACAAGGTAAGAAATAAAACTTTTTGTTCTGTCTTTGTCAACTATATATACATCAGATCACTGCTTCGCTGTGCTGGAAACATGGGGCAGCTGTTATGTGGGTGGTAGAGAGGATTGTTTAGCAATTACATTTTTTACATTTTAGTCATTTAGCTGATGCTTTTAAGTGACTCACAGGAAGTAATTTGGGGTTCAGTATCTTGCAGGGGTCGAACCACTGATCATCTGCTTAGTGGACAACCCGCTCTACCTCCTGAGCAATAGCCACCCCCAATTAGAGGGTCACAGGATTGATTCATTATTACTCATTACTCAGATGGTAAAGCAGCGTCATTTGTCATTTCATCTTTTCAGCTTTCTATGCCCTTTGAGCTCCTGAGATATGACCCACAGACATACGAGCCACTCCGAACACACTCTGGAAGATGCATACGGGTACAAATAGGTAAATGAACCACATGTTATGAAATGCATTTAGTCTGATACAGAGGGTGCATCAGCCACTCAATCATCATTCAGTAATCAATCCCAGGTTGTTTTTAACTTCCACAAAAAAACCCTGTGTTTTCGATAATAGATACTGACAGTGACAATGAGACGACTATAAATTAACCACGTGTACTAGCCTAGTTTGTGTGTGTGCATATTTTTATTTTAAAAAGAAGTACGTAGCTGTATTTACAGAAGAAGAGCTCCCATGTCTACTGAACATGCATCCTGTTTCTGTCCACAGGAGAGGCAGGGATCCTGGTAGCTCCTCTGACAGCTGTGAACCAGTTCCTGGGCTATGCTGGGAACAAGGTCCAGTCTGAGAAGAAGCTGCTCAGGGATGTGTTCAAAGTTGGAGATGTCTATTTTAACACTGGAGACCTTCTGCTCCATGATTATAGGGACTTTCTTTATTTCCGGGACCGCATTGGAGACACTTTCAGGTACCTTCTTCTTTTTCTTCTCATTATTATTATTATATAAATTTTAACTGCATGTATGTAACCTTGTTAAAGTATTTCTGTTTCAGTTGGGAGGTTTGTTGAGCTTTCACAGCCTGCAGCACAGTGTGTCCTTTATAATGAACTGAAGCCATGTGGGCTGCTCATCTGTATTTTCATGACATTTTCTATTTCACTTGGTAAAACTCAACATGAACAGATTAGAAATGTGCACTGATCAGGCCATTTTCAGTGTAAGCGCTCTGTTCTTTCATTTCCAACTATGTTGTGCAGTGTTGTGTTTTTCTGCTTCATGTATAGTTGAGCCGAGTCAGCTCAGGAGAGCAAAGCAGACAGCTAATCATACTGTTGAAGTGTTTTTGAGGCTTTTGCCTTGGAAAATAATTATCTGTGAGTATTACTGTGTATGTAGACAGCTACATATTCTTGTGAGGAATGTATGATGGAGACTTCATTTCTTATGTTGGCAAAAAATGTACTCTGCTAGCCTTCAGCAGGTGCTTTGCTTGTACAGTGTTTAACAGCTGTGCTTCTATCTGTAGTAATTTTCAGTTTTACGGAGGAAAAATAAGACAAAGAGGACTTCATTAAAGGAGGAGAAAGGTCAAGCCTTGTGGTTTACTGAAGGACTTTCATTTGTTGATGGTGTAGATCAGGCATGGGCAAACTGCTCCACAAAGGGCCGGTGTGGCTGCAGGTTTTTGTTCCAACCAACCAAGAGCACACAGTTTGACCAATCAACTCTCTGAAGACTGAGATCAGTTGATTAAATGAGTCAAGTCTGGTGTGCTGCTGCTTGGTTGGAAAGAAAACCTGCAGCCACACCGGCCCTTTGTGGAACAGTTTGCCCATGCCTGGTGTAGATGGTGAAATTCATTCAAACTTTGACAAACATTCTGCTTGAACTGTTGGACTGTTTGTAGTTTTTCACAAAGTGTGAACCTCTCCCCATCCTTGATGTGAATGACTGAGCTTTTCAAGGATGACATTTTCATATCCGGTCATGATACTACCACCTGTTACAACAACCCAGTCTTGTTTTTGGGAGATGACATGAAGCAAAGGTCCTCATTTAGGATCAAACAAAACAATGAATAATACCATTTTAAAAAAAAAGAGAGAATCAGAGGAATTCTCTGTATGTTAGTGACAGGCTCAAAAACCAGTACTGGATGGTTGTGATATTCAAAAACAGACAGGATTCTGTCAGTGCATGGGCTGAGGAACACTTCATAAACCATCATCAGCCTGAGCTCATTTAAGATGGACTGAGGTGAAGTGGACAATGAGGATATTGTGCATGTATTCCAACAGCTGACCTAACTGCATCCACATTGTGTCCTCCAGGTGGAAGGGAGAGAATGTTTCCACCACTGAGGTGTCAGACATTTTAGGTCTCCTTGATTTTATCCTGGAGGTCAACGTCTATGGAGTCACCATACCAGGTCTGTGGAATCTGAAGAGTTTACAGTTTGATTGAAAATACTGCATAATCTACAGTAAAACTGTTTGATTCTGTTCATTTATATAGTTATAGCGTGGTTCAGTTGTCACAGGGTTGTGGAAGTACAATTCAGAACGAATTCTAAAGTTCAGCTGCAGCTTATATGAAGCTAATAAATGTCTGCTGTCTGAATTATTCAGATAAAGTGAGTACCTTTGTCCCATTAGTCGCTTGTGTATGTGTATTGGTGTTTTGTCCTGTCAAGAACCCTACATGCAGCTACTGAAGTACTGCTGTAGCTCACTTTTTCAATCTGTTTCTGCAGGATGTGAAGGTCGAGCAGGTATGGCTGCTATCGTCTTGAAACAGGATCACAAATTCAGTGGAACACAGCTCTACAACCATTTAGCAAAAACACTTCCCGCATACGCCTGGCCATGGTTTCTCAGAATACAGGTAATTCATGCAGGTATTCATTAGCTTGTGTGTGTGTGTGTGTGTGTGTGTGTGTGTGTGTGTGTGTGTGTGTGTGTGTGTGTGTGTGTGTGTGTGTGTGTGTGTGTGTGTGTGTGTGTGTGTGTGTGTGTGTAAAGTTACATTGTTCACTTGTATCCCTGCCTGTGTTTTTAGACCTCTTTGGATGTGACTGAGACCTTCAAGCAGCAGAAGGTGAAACTGGTCCAGGAGGGTTTCAGTCCAGCCGTCACCCAGGATCCTCTGTATTTCTTAGATGTGTCGCAGAAGGACTATATTCTCCTGACTATAACTCAATATCAGGATATTGTGTCTGGAAAGATCAATTTATAAACCTGTAGGACAAGTTAATGAAGGAGTACTGACAGTTATCCACAGAACATGGGAAGATCAGATGAAGTGTAGCCACATTTCCATTTTGTCTGTACTTCAAACCTTGTTATTAGTGCCACAGTACAGAGGTTACTAGGCAACCCTTTAAAACAAAACTCTATCTATCCCTTTTTACATTTGACATATTTCATATGTCAACAAGTTGTGAGCAGCTCCAAAAAAATAAGTAAATAGTTAGAAATAGATTCTCAGCAGTTTGCTGCATAAGAAGATTCTTATTTCGTTGCTAACTGTAAAAATAGTGGCCAGAGTTTTTATTAGAGGCAGATTTATATTATAGGCACGTCTTTATTTCTAGTTTCAGTATATTTGATCAAATTTTAATGAGAAACCTCTTTGTCCTGCTATTTTACTCAACACTTCCTTAATATCTACATGTTATCTTTATAAAATCAGTATCAGTTATCATTTCCACAGCACTAAATCCATTCATGGCTAGAAAGCTCATAAGTTGAAAACTTTGTTTCATCATATATGTATAAATATATATTTTCAACCACACCTGTGTCCAAATTATCATTCTAATTCTTGTTTATTATTATATTATTATCCATCCATCCATCCATCCATCCATCCATCCATCCATCCATCCATCCGGTAGCTTTACTGTACTGAAAGAGTGGCATCAGTGATGTTATTCTGTCTTTATACTGATGGAATTATTGCTGTGGAAGTGATCATTATACTGAATTTATCACATTACTATCTGTCCTGTTTCAGTGCCTGTTCTTAACATGAATCATTCATTGTAGCCAGACTTTTATCTTGTGTGCAGACTTTCATTTGAAAATGTATTCAGTTTACATTTTCAGTGGTTCAGGGAAACTTTTTTTTAGAAGGCTGGGATTTATGCATTTCTACTTAAGTACTGTATGATGTAGTAGTCGTCTAAAATTCACTGTATATAACACAGTTGTCTAACTTTGAGCAGAATCTAAGAGGAAATGAGTAGAAACAGAAATATTAGACAAGTTACATGGGAATATTTCATAGCTCAACACTGCTGTGTCAAAACAGAATTCCCCTTCTCAGGACGGTCCGATCTTATCAAAACTGATGAATGAATTTGTCTTATGGTGGCGCAATAGTAACCATCAACTTACCTCAGCATAGCACTTAGCAGCGGTGACACCAGCAGTGAAATGTGAAAACTGAAATAGATATTTGTCTTTTAACTTGTAATATTGTAGAATCTTTTGACCTGTAATTAATTTTTCAATTGTAAAATTGAACACTACTGTAAACTGTAACATTTTCATATTTATGTATGTTTAATTTGTTAATTAAATATTAACTAATATACATTTTGTTTGGCAAATATTGTGTCTGTAAAATATGAATCCTACTGTTGCTGGAAGGAACAGAATGTAATTTTGATCCTCATGAAAGATCTCAGGTGGCTCCTACAGCATGTTCTACCTGTCAGGAAGCAGTGCCAAAAAAAGGAAAGATCATTTCTGGAAGATCATTTGTTGAAAAGATAGTATGAGACATTATGTTCATGAATCTCTAAACAAGTTTAACTGAAGGCATTTTTGGATAAACTATTTTCCCTTTGTTGCTTAAGGAGTCCTTAAAGCAGTCCTACGTATGTGGCACCTGCCCTCCCATGTTATCATAATTCTTATGAGTATATAGTATGTGGGATCCTTGTTAATACCATGCCACTGATTAAATTACAACAGGGACTGTGTTATAGTCCACCGGTAGAAAAAATCTCAGGGCAAATCTTAAACCACATGTCATCTGAGCCAACTCATCACCAGGTGTGATGTGTCCACAGCTCTGCTACTCACTTCATGGTATTTGTTATCACCGTCCATGGCCAGGACAGAATTCTTGCAGAGCCTCTCGTTCTTTGCAGAGAATTCCAACACAAAGGTGCTCAGTGGGTGGGTGTCACACTGCTGTGTGCCTCTCTGACCCTCAGCAACTCCAGAACGAGAGCCCAGGCCCTCTCCAGAAGTCTGGTTCCAGAGCCAGTGCTATGTATTGAGGTGAGCTGGCTGTAGGCTGTATCAAACTAGCTCCAGTTCAATAGTGACATTACAAGTCCCTGGGACCAGTCTGTGATGCCAGGAGCCAGGATGACTCGGGCTCCTTTTTCCGATTATTCTGACAGCGCTAGAACGCACCATACTTATGTATGACGTGGCAGTGCGTGACGTCATCAAAGCGGGTCGGTGGTTCATTCATGAGTGTACCGAGAGAGCCGTAACGTCACCGAGCTAGTGCACCTAGCAGGTCAGTATTCAGAGTGCCTGTGCTGTGATCTGTAAAGATGAACCTTTCCTGCGCCGCTGCTTAGCTCCTGGTTTCAAACGTACGCGTCACGTTTTCCACGTTGACGTGTTTGTTGTGCTCGAGCTCACTGTGTTTGGACACGTGTACAGCTAACACTTACGAAGCTAACACTAACGAAGCTAACACTGCTTAAACAATGTCTTTAAACATGGCGGCATTAATGCGATACGAGTTGTTACGTGTGTTACTTTAACAGACTGAAGAGACACGGGTCAGTTGTGTATTGTATGTGTTGTGTGTGTGTTTTGCATGTTGTGACGTTTATCTCCGTCCACACCGCGATATTCTCTTCAGGAGGCTTGTTCGTCCACTTCAGACAGACTGTGCTCTCACCGATATAAACAGGAACACTCTGTAGAACTTCTACATCATCAGGGCCTGGAACACTGTCTACATAAGTTTGATGTTCATGTCACAACCTTTGTGACACCTCCCTGCTTTAGACAGTGGTAGTGTTAGACTGCTGAATTTTGCATTCCCACTGTGATTCTGGGGTTTGTTGTCTGTTTGTCTGTCTTAGTGTTGACTGTGTGTGTGTGTGTGTTTGTCTCTGACAGTGTTGTTTGTATGTGTGTGTTTGGCTGACTGTATTGTATGTGTGTGTTTGTCTCTGACAATGTTGTTTGTATGTGTGTGTTTGGCTGACTGTATTGTATGTGTGTGTTTGTCTCTGACAGTGTTGTTTGTATGTGTGTGTTTGTCTGACAGTGTGAGGAGGTTAGTAGATAGATATTCTCTAATTCATGTTTTCCCTGATTGCAAAATAAGTGTGAGATAAATCAGAGAGCTCTGAATCATGACTGGTCGCTATCGTTACGTTACGCCGCGCAAGTGACCCAGACGTCACAGAGAGAATCATTTCTCAAAATAAAAGGTTTTTCAAAATAAAAGATCGTCCATACTCAGATAATACATGAAACGCGGCCCGGGGGTTGGGGACCACTGTGTTAAAGTATAAACAGTTGTTAAATTGACTTGACATCATATTAACATCATATGGAAGGATTTATTGATATATGTAATGTTTTGAAGAGACAGTCCTGATCCCATCATCACAACCACAGCCTCATGCATGCAGAGCACTGGTCCATATCCTCAGGGCTGGATTAACCTGCCAGTGGGAACACCAGACTTTATATTGACACTGAAGCATTGAATGTAAATCTCTGGTTAATAGCTAATTTGCATTACTGGGTTTAGTTGGGTCTGTGCATCATAGCAACTTGATGACAAGTAATTGAACACATCCTGATTGACCACCTTCAACATCTACATGCAGCTTTACTCTGGGCCGAAAAGATGATGGAAGAGAGCGGGATTGAGACTACACCCCCTGCCAGCCCTACACCATCTGTGGCTGCAGCTGCTGCAGTCAGCTCCCCACCAATGACCATAGGTAAGAGATGACCTCCTGACATCCCAGATTATAGAATAGGCTGCCAACTACTGACAACTACCAGTGACCCTCTCTCTGTCTGGTCTTTGTCAGTAGTATGACATCACTGTCAGTACTATGACATCACATGTAGTGAATGGGTTAACTTAACGCTGAGCTCTTGACAGACTGAGGTGTCTGAAGTGATCTTTGTGTTTCAGGTCTGTCCAGTCCTCTGTCCCTCCCGGGCACCAGCACCATTTCCATTGGTAACCCCTCGGTCTCTACCACTCTCCCCCCTGGCCTCCCCCTCCCTGCTTTCAGCAGCCCCCTGTCTGCACCCTCCCAGTTTCCCCCTGCCTCCACATTCACCTCCCCCCTTCAGCAGCTCCCCTCCCTTCCTTCCACCACCTCCTTGCCTCCTCTGGTCTCCCCCATCAGACCACCCCCACTCTCAGCTCCCGGCATGTCGGCCCCTCCAGTCGGCCCGCCGGTATCCAACTTCTCCATGAGCGCAGGGTATGACATCACACGGGGTCATGCTGGTCGAACACCTCAGACCCCGCTGATGCCAACATTCTCCAGTCCTACTGCCATGCCGGGTAAGACCCTCTTTACACTGACAACATGCTGAACTATACGCACAATACCATCCTATCACTAAAGACATCCAAACTATGAAAGAACGCGTATGGAATTATGTGTTAACTAAAAACTCACTGACATGAAATGAAAACCTCAGACTGGATGTGTGTAAAGCTGCCATCAAAGTGAAAAAGAATGAAATAAACTTTTTTTTATTTTCAAAATGCTTCCCTCATGTCTTCAGGTGTCGTGTCAAACCCCCTGGTTCAGCAGCCAGTCATGACAGGGGGAATTGATACTGGATCGCCCATCACTTTCCCAGAGGAGCAGGAAGATCCCAGAGTGTCTGGAGACACCAACACTGGTGGAGGCATCTGGGGTTTTTTCAAGGTAACACCCGATTAACGTGTGGTGGTCTGATCAAACTGTAACACACAGAAATACACGTGAGGGAGTGGGAGAGAACCTCATCTTACTGTTGCTTGAACCTCTTCACATAAACAATACATGCATTCAAACCCAGGCACATAACCCCATCACCATATCTACTCATGTCAGCCTGGAATATTTAGAAGTCAATGTCACACTTCTCCTTGAAGTACAGTACAGTGCAGTGCAGTCAACTCTAGCTGATTCGTCCAATCAATCAATGGAAAATGTAAATCAAGTGTTATTCTCAATATTCTGACAGTCATGTGCTGTGTGTGTGTGTCCTCAGGGAGTAGCAGGTAATCATGTAGTAAAGACGGTCCTGGACAGAACCAAGCATTCTGTGGAGTCCATGATCACCACTCTGGATCCCGGCATGGCTCCATACATCAGTAAGTGAACTGCTCTCGTCTTGTCACAATGTTACCCGTCAGTGAGTGGAAAAAGTTCAGACTTCCACAATGAAAGTGCTGCACGGTTTCCTTACCAGAGTCAGGAGGGGACATTGACATCGTGGTGACCTCAGATAAGGAGTTGAACGTGGGGGCAGTCAGAGAAGCCTTTCAGGAGATATTTGGGATGGCTATGGTCACTGGAGAGCCTGGTCAGTCCAACATCGCCCCACAGCCCGTGGGCTACGCTGCCGGTGTCAAGGTCAGTTCACTGCCGCTTCTCCAGCCTGCATCTTAGAATGTTTGAAAATGTTCTACATCAACAGAGGACAGAACCATTTCCGTCAATACACAGTGTGTGTGTGGGTGTGTGCAGGGAGCTCAGGAGCGTATTGACAGCCTGCGTCGAACCGGTGTGATCCATGAGAAGCAGCCAGTGGTCTCTTTGGAAAACTTCATTGCTGAGCTCTTTCCTGACAAGTAAGATTTGCACGTGTGTCTTTATGACATACACACAAACACACACGTCTATGTACACATACACGCGTCTGTGTACACATGCACACCTGACATTCACACCCAGTGATGGGAGAATAATAACCCATATACAACTGAATACAGCCCTGCAGTTAACACTCCTGTTGACTCTGGAACAAGCTTTATACACGTCACACATTTCCCATGAATTGTGAGCACACTAAGGAAGGTTCCTGTTTGAACCTCAGCTGGGCCTCTATGTTCTCCCTGTGTCTGCATGGGTTCTCTCCGGGTACTCTGCATGTTTCTTCCCACAGTCCACAGACATAAACCTTTAATTGGTGACTTTAAATGTGCCATGTGCTGAACTGGTGATTTGTACAGGGTGTACCCCGCCTCTCACTCAGTCCCTCGCGGAACACTACTTTGTACAGAAGTTAAAGGATTTTGGACCTCACAATAGTTATCTAGGCATAGTTTAATGAGTGATTGACAGCAGCTCATCTGAATGTATAGAGTCAGTCCAGTGTGTCATTTTAGGGGCAAGGCCACTTGGCCTTTTGTGTTGTCAATTTTTTGAGGGCATAAAATAAAACAATGATTTTAAGTCCACATACATAATAAATTTAATGCGATTATGTTTTTATTATATGTTTTTTAACCTGTCTGCAAGCCATGTTTCCCTTGGGGGACGATAAAAGCAACTGAACTGGTCTGAAGTACACAGGAAACTATGAAGTCCATCACTCACTTCAAAAACTGTAAAACTTATTAAACCAATCTCCACCCACAGTTTTTGCTCAGTTGACATCTTATGTGCAGGAGCATCTTCAGACAGTGCTCAAAAAACTACTACACAGATTTTTGATTGATCGAGCCTACAGTGCATCAAAATGTTGGCGTGTAAAGAGTACTGTAAACATATACTAGCTTATAGGCTACTGATTAACCCGTAAGAGTCCAGACCGATTCTCAATCAAGGAAAATTATGGAGGAGACAAAATAAACTAAATGGACAACAAAGAAAACATTAGACTTTTTATTTTTTAAAATAGCACTCTCATGTCAAGAGATCTGAAATATTATATATCTGTCATGTTAAGAGTGAGTCAATTTGCAAACCACTGAAACACATTGACACCGTTTGTCTTTCCAAAGTTGAAGCTGCTCCATCAGGTGCTGTTGCTGTCAAGCAGCTACTCAGATTTAGGTTTTCTGCACTTTTGCATTATGGCCTCCTTGCTCTGCAATACGGAATCAAGGATGGTGTCTTCATCAACATATTTTAGTCTGGAGACACAGATGTCTGTTTACACAGACTGGGATGTCAATGGCAAGCTATATATTATGTCTAAGCATGCAACACCAGAGTTCTTCGACCCTGGCCACCACAGTGTTGAGAGAGGATGGCACCTACTGTTGCCAGTCAAAGTCAAACAACTAATACTGCTGAGGACCTCAAGGCCCACACATGACTTCATGTAACCTTGTGTAATGTGTCTGTATGTTTGTGCTTTTATTATATTCCATTTAAAAGTATATATGTGTCACTCAGAACACTACAGGAATAGAAAACAGAAACCATGAATGTTCAGAATCCACTCTCTGTCTCCAGGTGGTTTGACATTGGATGTTTGATCCTGGAGGATCCCGGTCACAGCATCCGCATCGAGGTCTTCACTCAGGCAACCCCTCTGGCTCTAGACTTTGTCCAACAGGTACGACTCAGCAACACAATTAAACCACACGTATCGCAGAGCATCAGGAACTCTTGGAATCTTTGAGTGATCACTCCTTGCTATGACACTTTGCTCCACCTTTCAGCATGGCAGCTATTAACACTTCAAACGTGGTCAGACACGACGTCATACAAATACTTCTCAAACACCTTTCAATCAAATAAACATACTTGTCTTCAAGAGTCCTTCATACTGCATATACTCCCTTTTCCTGTTGAGAGTGGTGGAGGGGCTAGCGTGTGTGCTGTTTGAACAGGCACTGGCACTTTGCATCTTTATTCTTTTCAGTTTTCAGTCAATGTTTTTGCAGCTTAGTTTGTTGTCACTGATTTAAAATATCAGTTTCAGCCATTTAAACTTTACTCAGTATCAACACTCTGCTCTGTGACCTTCCCCTGTGCAGGCTCAGTCCCTGACCCCTCCTGACTACAGCCTGCGCTGGTCAGGTCTGATTGTTACAGTGGGTGAGGTCCTGGAGCGCAGCGTGCCCAACATCAACAGGACAGACTGGCATCAGGCCATGACGGGCATGACCCAACGCCAGATGATCCAGAGTGCTGCCAAAGCTCTGGCTGGAATCTACAAACAGCAGCTGCCACCCAGGACTGTGTGAGGCTGAATGCTTCCGGTTTCTGTCACATACTGGGAGGAGGTGGGACATGTTGGAGGTGAAACTAGCTGACTGGACAGCGAGGCTCCTCGTAGCTCCTCATCCATCGATCCATCCTCCACGTGTGTTTGTGAGGAATAGCCAAATATTTCCTGACATGTCAGCATGTCAGCAGGTTTTATTGAAGAATACTTTGTTGCCAACTCTGACTTCAAAGAAGATTTAAGCATTAACTGATCATCTCGTCACTCTCCTTGAAGATTATTACACATCATGTATATTAATATAAGCAACCTTAACACACACGGTGGCAATATTTTGTTTACTGCTATTGTTTCTGAATGCTAATGGTTATTGTTGGGATCATTGTGTGTCCCAGTTCTCTTCTATGAGCCAAAGGTTGTCACAGATTCAAAGTCTTATTTCCAAGAATTGATTTTTAAATCCCAAAAATGATAGACATGTAGAAAAAGTCTGATCCAAATAGACTGTATGTGATGTGGAGCACCTGTGAAGGTTCTACTGTATACTGTAACAATGCAGTAATAGGAATAGGATCTCTGACACTACTGCCCATTTCAAAGTCTTAATTATCTGATAAGAAGTTTTAATTTTTTATGATTTCATTTTATGTATAGTCTTGTTTTTTGAGTTGTTGTTACAGCCACTGACCCACTGTCCACCTTTTTACAAATAAGAATATTAATAACAATAATAATTAATATTAATATAACAGAAAAAAATGGCCCTGAGCCATGGCCAGGCCCTGGGGCTAAACTGAGTAACTGGACCTGCTAATCTGCTGTTCCTCTCTTGAGCTCGTTAAAATTGTGGTTGAGAATGAGATTGTTTTGATGAACTGTCATTTAGGAAATGTAAGCATAATAATGAAGTAATAAAGGAACTAAAACTAGATTTTGACACAGGGCCCACATATTATACTGTCAGTCTATGTCAACATGAATATCCAAGTTACTGAATTTACCATAAATCAATTTCAGCACAGTAAACCTGTGTCCTTACAGGGCGAGGTGTCTGTCCACGAGGTCCAGGGTCTCCCATAGAAGCTTTTGAGGGCATGTCAAGTCTACACGAAGTGACTGTTTGTTTTGAAGCATTTGATCTGTGCTGACAACCTTTGATGTGTTTGTATGAAAGAGTCATCAGAATAGAAGTCTGTCTGCACACACAGATTCTACAGTGTCACAGTGTGTAGCACGAGTGTAGTGCAGCGAGGTCTTGTTCGTGCTGACGACACACTGCTCTCTCTACACACACTTCATTTTCCAGTGTGAACGCTCTAAATCCAGTATGTAGTGTGCAACTGGGACACAGCTAGAAGAGTGTGATGGTTCAAATGATGTCTTCACTTTTTAGGTTTAATGTATTAGTTAAAGCCATAGTTATCATGCTCACTGATTCTTGCTTGTTTTATTGTTTGTGCTACGTGTAGGCACTCATCAGATAAATGCCCATGAGTGATTGCAGACTGTCAGGATGCTCACATGAGCCTGCTGAAGGTGGAAAGAATATTCTCGGTGTACCTTGTCTTCTAAATGTGCCTTTTTACACAAAATAAATCACTTTTTCATGCCGCCTTGTATCAATGTCATCAGTGTTTGTTTCACATAACTTTATATTTTATTATTTTAGTACAATATTCTGAACTATTTTGCTTTTTTATTTTTTACTTTATTCACCCTGTGGAAGAGGACATTTACACACATAAAGAGAAATACAATATTAAATATTACAATATTCACTCACTTTGGACAATGCTTTGGAATTGCAGGTAGATTATCGGTAAATCAAAACAACTGTTCTTAAATATTCTATAGCCCTATAGATTTTAGAGTACATAGCAGGGATGTGATCTATCTAAATGGTCAACCTGTTAAATTATCAGTATCCGTGTCTGTACGTGGGCATGACCAACTAGAAGTTAGTCAGTTCATTCTTGGAATAGATATGCATGGATAAGATGTTGCTGTGATTATTGTATTTATTGTTATAGAAAACAGATACTCACATTTTACGCTTCTGATAAAAAGTACATAGTGATAATTAGCTTAGTAGGTAGAGCCTCCGCCCTGTGTACACAAGGCTCAGTCCTTTTATAGACGTGCCATTCCCCCTCCCCACTTTCCTGTCAATCTTCACTTGTTTCAGCCAAGTACTCGCTTGCCCACCAGTACAGGTTTAATCTCAGGACTGTAAAAAGAACAGGACTAAAGGCTGACGCCTGAGGATCACATATTAATGTGTGCCACACCACACTGTGTTACTAAGGACAACATTTATTGATGGTATCACAGCCTTAGAAAGGTAAGTATCATTCAGTCTCCTTCTCTGCAGGCATCCAACTTATCAGCTGAGGAGTGGATGGGGACAGGGGGGATAAAAAATAGCACACACATACATTCATATACCTCTGACCCAAAACCTAGATCCACATCAACTGCTTTTGTCAAGGAACATGCTGACATATTCCATTGAGGTGGCAAATCTGTGCACTGCACACGCTCTGCAGTTACCCGTCTGTGTGTGTCCTTAAGATATGAAATGCACGAGCTTTTTGCTGCAGTATCTGTTCAGAGCTTCATTAAAGATGGTTACTAACTGCCACACCTGAGTGTGTTTTGTATTTTGATTACTGAGATCTGAAAAGATTAAAACACTGCAAAATTAAAAGAGGACATCAAAGTGCACATGTGGAACAAATAGTATGAAGCATTCTGTGCCTCTTTAAGAAGCTGTGTGAATACAAGTTTGAAAATGAAGAATCTGGGTGTTTGGAGGTAGAAAGAGTGTGTTACTAGACCTCTGTAACTCACTTCTCCATCTTAGCTGCAGCACACAGGCTTCGACTAGCCTTACACATCTTGCAGTAAAAGGCATGGGGAAGTCTAGTCAATGACTTGTCACACTGCCAATGGTTTATTGTACGTTCTCTGTGTCACGTCCAGAAAAGGTGATTAGTGGAAGTGATATAAAGCTTGGATATTGAACCAACAGTGCTCCTCAAGGTAGTAGCTGACAGCTCTTGAATAAACACTGACAGCCAAGGACAGCAGTTAGGATTAAAAACACATACAGTGGAGCTGGAGTGTGATGGATTAAAAAAAAATCAATGTGAAGGTCTTTACTGAGACTATATAACTTGGCCATGTGCTGCAGGCTGATTCTGTACACAGGAGGAGTCTGGAGGAAGTCCTTTACCTCTACGTACTGTACATGTGCTCCATAATACAGTAGGTAATAATACTGCTATGAATGCAATAATACAGTGAGAACTTCAGTGTCATGTTGGCCTATAAAAGACCAGCATGTCAGATTTAGTAGCATGAAGGAGACATTACAGTGGCTGTGAAAAGTCTGTATCTAGAATTAGTGTTTAGTTTGCCTATTCTGGCCTATTGTAGAACAATGGTGGCTCGACATGGTGGACTGTTTGTGGATATAACAGAAACTAATGAAAATATAGTTGTGAATATTGTATTCCATTTCTGACATATTCCGGATATACAGCCCACTAAATCTGACACACTGGGCCTGTAAGGTTGCAGCTGGAGGTGAACAGTTTACAGATGTCTCTTTTATAATGGTGGTCTATGGAGAATATGCTCCACATCAAATCTGAAGGTTGCTGAATCCCGTGATTCATTCTCTGACATGCCCAGCTCTCAAAAAGCTGACCCAGTCGTCTTATTTCACAGTTTCTGGGCTGGTTTATGAACACTCAGATGGATACAGAGATGGATATGTATAAGCCCTGAAAAGGTGAGTTTCCTAATGTGTCCCCTTTTATTCAATTCAGTTCAGTTCAGTTATTATTATATATATTATAGTGCCTTATCATAACAAAAGTTATCTTATGACACGTTTCATGCAGAGCCAGTCTAGACTGTACTTGTTATAATATTATTTACAGAGACCGGTCATCCACCATGACCGGTTGAGTTAAAGATAGAGAGGGGCTTTAAAACAACAACGGCTGTACAACATGTGGCTTCTAGCACACTGTTTCTAGGGAAAAAGGTATCATCATGTCCGTCATGGTCAATCCAGGCTGATAAAACTACATCCGCACAGTCCAGATGAACCAGATTAACTAAAGTTCTGACTGTTACTTACAAATGTTTTTGCAAACTTAACTTTGGTGGGGAGTTTTAGACACTCGGGCATGAATATTCAATAAGCTGGTATGAAGGAGGTAAAGCAGCATCTTGTGATTGGATGCTCGTTGGGTCGATTTCTGGCTCCTCCAGTCCTGTCAAACGTGAGAAAAATACTGAACCCCAAATTGTTCTCAGCTGTGATGATGGTGTGTGAATGTGTGTGTGGATGAGCTTAGTGTTGGTGTAAGTAAGCTTTGAACAGGAAGTGCTGTACTGGTCCTGATGAGCAGTTGGCACTTTACATGTCAGCCTCTGCCATCACTGTGTGAATGCGAGTGTTAATGGGTGAATGTGACAAGTGCTTTGAGTGGACAAAAGATTTAATAATACAAAATAAAATTAAGTCCACATGGCAAACGATCCATCGCAGGCTACACGATCTACAGAAGCCACAGATGCTCTTCCACCATGTAGAGTCCACCATGTAATCTTCCATGTTTGTACAGTAGCCCAGAATGGACAAACTGAACTGACTCTACATACCCAGCTTCAGTGTTCAGTGTTTTCTAAGTTTTGCTGCCACCATTGTTTCGCCTTTACACTTGGAGTGTGAAAGTCGAGCATTCGGCAACTTTACTGATAGATGCCACTAAATCCCACATAGTGCACCTTTAACACACGGGGTCACTCAACAAGGAAAACAATGTGGACCACATTACATCCTACACTGGATTCCAGTGAGTCACAGAACTGAAAACACTGCTGCTTCTTTATGACTCACTAAATGGGGCAGGACCAAAATACCTCTGAGCCGTGCACACCTTCTAGGCCTCTCCGATCACCGGAGAGCAGTCTGCTGGTACCTACCTAAATAAGGTGAAGCAGCCTTTAGCTGCTGTGCTAATTAGCTATGGATCAGCTCTTGTATTAACGGTACAGCTCCAGATGTAGACCCAGCTGTTCTGCGAACTCTTTTATTGTCACATGTTCTATGATCTGTTTGTTCTGTCCTTTTGTCTGCTCATTTGTTAAGCACTTTGAAATATGTATGGATTGTGCTATAAATAACTTAGCTTGCCTTGGGCTGTGAGACTCCTCAATTCATCCTCTGCACCATAAATAACACTTCTTTGTGTGGACCATAAAGGCACTACAGCTTGTGTGTAACCATGTGTTGTAGACTAACAAATAAATAAAATTAATTTAGCTAATGATAATTGCTCATTAAGTGTCCCAGTAAACGAGTGAGCCAGCATGCTCAATCCCATCACCCATCATGTCATTAATGACACCTGCTTCTCCTGCGGTGCTATGAGTAGACTTTACCTGCTGCCTGCAGTGAAATGTATGGGAGGCAGCATGCTTTGGAAAAGTCTGGTAGCATTATTGTAAAATAACATTATTGTATTATTTTTTGGATCATTGATGTCATGTTTGGGTCCCTCTCACACTCCTCTCTGACTCTTGACTTGTAATTAAGCTTAAAATGTCCTGATGTGTGTCAGTGTGTGTAATGTTAATATTAATTAGAATGAACATATTTGATTCACTATACAGTTTCTGATCATTATATCTTTGTGAAGTGTGTTCATAGCAGCAGCTATTGTGTGTGTGTGTGTGTGTGGGGGGGGGGGCTGTTGTGATGTGGTCTGGGTCGATCCTCCCCTTTCTCCCAGCCAAAAAGCACCTCAGCGGGCTGTGGGGGGCTGCAGAGCCCTCAGCCTGGGATGGCATCCTGTCGGGCATCCACGACTCATCCTGTCGAGATCCCTCACTCTCCTCCACTGTGTTTCATCTGATTGTCGCATACGGTGCTGAGTAAAGGCGAGGTGACGGTAGAATGGGCCAAATCCCCTGGTCCCCCCTGTAACTCTGGAAATGGATCCGACATCAGCGCAAACAAACACAGGTATTCTTAAACGCGCGCTTTCCTTATGAAGACGCGCGCGCGTGCGTGTGAGTGTGTGTGTGTGTGTGTGTGTGTGTGTGTGTTTGCGTGTGTGTGTGTGTGAACAGAGGCGTCTCTGCGACACAGGCTCGGTTTGCACTTGTTGAGTTATGTGGACGTGTGACCGCTCTACAGCGGCCAGCTCCAGCACTGTCATGCGTGACTGAAGAGCATGTATGAGTGGAAGATGAGGCTGCACCGTCCTTGTCAGACTGATCCCTGCTGTTAACTTCACTTTGCACCTCCACCCCTCCTCATTTTTCTCCTTCCCCTGTCATTGATGTTGCGTTTTCTTTGCTGCACTGAATGAAGCTGCCTACACGAATCACCATCATAAATTCGTACAGCAAACAGACATATGTGCACATATATTTCATATAGGGGGGGGGGGGGGGTGTTCTCGACCCATTTAACCCAGGGTATAAAGGTGGTGTCCCATCTGTTGCAATGTTTGAATTAGTAGGACATTGCAGGGCATCTTGTCAGCTGCTGCAGCAGTGTGGGCTTAAATGCTTCACTTTGTAAAGCTGAAATGACAAACAGCATGGCAGCAGAACAGAAGTCCCGTTCAGCAAAGTGTTTGTTTTAACTGCTGTCTGTAGATTTTATGATCTGCATAATTAATACCCTCAGACTGTATTTTGAGAGACTGGGGGTCAAAATCCGGAAAGGCAGTCAGATGTACAAAATCGTGAAACTAAACTACTCGGAATCTCTGAACAAAACAGTGAGACACAGGAAAACTCTCGCTGGAATGCTGCTCTGTGAGACAAGACACTGACACTGACACACAGGGGAGCACTGGTTATATACACACAGGAGGAAAGAGCTAGCGAGACAGGTGAAACACATAAGGGCGAGGACAGGTAATCGCACTGGGAACAGGAAGTGAACACAAACAAGACTATCAAAATAAAACAGGAAACTGACACATTACAGACCCTGAAAAAATAAATAAAACAGCTTGTCACAATTATCTTCACACAGTCCAGTAATAGGTAGCCTTTGACCTGGTAATGCCACCATCTCAGCTGTCTCTCTCCTGAGGAGCTACACCCTCCACACATACACACACTTGGAAACCATATCTTCATTAGCAGTTAACACATGAGTCAGTGTCTCAGTCTGGATGCGTGTGTGACTAGGCTGGTCTCCTAGAAGGTACCTTAAGCGACCTGTTGTCCAGACCATTGGGTTTCAATTAGCTGTTTTAAAGGTAGTTATTGTGCTGGAGCTCCCAATTGGAGAGCCATTGTTGGTCTGCTTCCTACAGAATCTGAGGTGATTTTTTTTTGCAGCATGCAGTACGACAGCACTTCATTATAAAAATATTTCATTGGTACTGAATGGTTGTATGAAGGACACTTTTGTGCCATGTCCTTCAAGGGGTGCAGCTCCTGAATTAGAATGCAGATGCCGAGAGACTAGAGACAGAGTCAGAGGAGGGGTGAGGTAGAAGACAGCAAGAGAAAAACTTAACTGGCTGACGTTATGCTCCATTGTTTGTGTCTGTGCTAACCTTTTTGTCCATGTACAAACCTTTAATGATGTAGTATGACCGTGTAACTTTATCACCTTGTGTTTCACTTTTCTTCTACCTCTGGTTTGGTCTCCATCAACTCCTGGGAACTCCAAAATGTCAACCAGCTAATCTCTAACTGTCTGTGTGTTTGGTTGTGAGTGGATTGTGTACGGTGACTTTATCAGAGCTCTGTCATTGACTGTTGCTGCAACTGGCAACCAGGTTGATGCCCCAAAACAAGAAAGAAGCCTATTCTCTCCATATAACTGAGAGTTGAGTTGAGTGAGAAACTATGGATTAACTATAGACCCATTTTATGCAGTGGTAATGAAGATGTATAAACAAAGATAGTTCCTGCAGCTTTGTGATCAAATCTTCCAGCCATGTGCTGTGGACTGATAGCATGTGTCTTGTTCATGCTGTACTTCTCAAGGACTTAAGAGATCGCCCCCTCCTGTTTTGTTTTGCCTCGAGCTATTCCATTTTCACACACACTGTTGAATTTTAACTGACATTTTATAGTGAGAGCTGTTTGAGACACACAGTTACCTTTCTATTTTCACACAGATTTTAATACCAAACAGTGCAGAGACACAGAGACTGAAGTAAGTGGAGCATACACTCAAAAACTGAAATGTTAACTTAAATAATTAAATCCTAAAATAAATAATTACATTTATTTTGTCGACAAGTTCCATATAATTGTTTTAAGTTATTTAAACTAAAAAATGTTATGCTAGGGGTTCAGTTACATAAGTTTGAGTGAAAGTTTGAGTTGAAATAACCCAAAAAACAATTATGTGGAACCTGTTGACAAAATACATTTAAAATCAACATTTCATTTGAAATCTGAAATGATGATATTGATATTGTTCTATTTGATAGCCTTCTGTATTATACTGCAGCACATTAGCCCTTACAACCTTAAAGCAAGGGTATACAACAGCAATATTGAAATCTTCCACCCACAATCAAATAGGTTGCACATATTGTGGAAAAAATCTTTTTTGAGATTTTGGAAATTTAGTCTCAAACAGAATTTTGAGTTGAAGCTGTGAAGCTGTGAATTTTTTTGGTATTTGGTGCCTTGAACAGTGTGCATGGTTAAAAGGTTGAATGAGATGGTCAAAATGCTGTTAGTTGAGGTCTGAAAACTAAACAAGCCTTCACATGATAATTTCTTCAAAATTTAATGTGACAGAAGTCACTCAAAATAAGATAACTGAATAAACTTACTTCCTCAACTACTAGACTCAGATCAACATTAAAATCATGATGAATATGATTGTAGCTATCTGCTCTGAACTTTAAACTCTACCCCTACCCTTAAGCTTTCACCTTCATCTGATTTAATCCTAGAGCCATTTCAAGGTCCTGTTTCACACGAGGATCCATTGTGGCTAATTAACCCATGCACCAGTGATACAGTATTTTCCCACAAAACTTGTGTGTCTCTGAGCATGGCAAAGATTTATGTAAGCCTCAAATGATGAAATGATGAACGTCTTTAAACTACATTTTGATACAAGGTGGTATCCTGTCACAAGTCATTGTGCTTACGTTGTGTGTGATCATTAGGCTTCATTTCCTGGGGACCCAAACAAAGTTGCACTGCAGTCTATCCAACAGTATCAAAATATTTCAACCTAGACCAAAACGCTTCTAGCATTGATAGCAATGTTTTGCATAAGGCATGAAGGTCCGGTATTAAGAATTTTATAGTGTCTAGCTTTGAGGCTGCAGATTTCAAATAACTGAAGATTCTCTGGCCTCAGCCTTCCCTGCCAACAGTATCTGAAACATGTACATGTACAGCCCCATAGAGCAGATCTGGGCAAACTGTTCCACAAAGGGCCGGTGTGGCTGCAGGTTTCCTTTCCAACCAAGCAGCAGCACACCAGACTTGACTCATTTAATCAACTGATCTCAGTCTTCAGACAGTGGTCTGGTCAAACTGTGTGCTCTTGCTTGGTTGGAACAAAAACCTACAGCCACACCAGCCCTTTGTGGAACAGAATGCCCAGGTCTGCCATAGAGGCAGTGTTTGGTTAGAAACATGGTGATTTAACATGGTGGACACTCGGACCCATCCTAAGATAACTAAAACACAACAGACATTCAATGACACGACATTGAATGTCTTGGTCTCACCTGACCTCGAGATAGAACCAAATTGTTTGGGAGTGAGTGCCTCAGACAGGAAATCAAAAAGTACTGACTAGACTAAAATCTGTGCACTTTACCTGATTTGTGGTCTGATGACCTCTGTGTGGAGAGGTGTTTATCTGCTGTGATCCACCTCTGACCTTTTTTGTAATGCCATTTATCTTGTTGCTGTTCTTGTCTTGAAGATAGGTTAGGACCTTTGCCAGTGTACAATGAAAGCGTTATTTGTCATTGTAATCATTCCTCTTGTTTATACTGGCTCATAAGTGACACTTACATTTGTAGGCTAGGTTATCTGCATCATGCAGTACTACAGCACACATTATAAATACATCAATATAAAATTCGGTCACACTTTTACCATAATCAAACATTGCAGATTTGGATATTTCACTTGACCAAATTGCAATTTCTTCTTTACACTGATCAGGGACTGTGAATAGTGTCCTTCGTCTCTTAAAGTGGAATGAGAATGTTATGGAAGAATAACATTTCTTTGTCAGGTTGGAAAATCTGTGGAAATTTCCCTTTTCAGTTTGATACTTATTATGACTTCAGTCAGAATCCACAGATGAAATGAGAGTTGTTTTCTCAGGAAGGGTGCATCTATCCATCTGTAAGGCTTCTGCCACTGCCAAGGACACTTCTGTCACTTCAGGATCTTTACTCCTCCAGGACTCTGAGGCATGCAGGAAAGCTTGTGGCTGACCGCTCCCACCCTGGACACAAACTCTTTGAATCACTCCCCTCTGGTGGTAGGCTGCATTCCGTCAGGACCAAACCTTACGCCACAGAAACAGTTTGTTCACGGCATCTGGCCTCATGAAATACAGCAGATTTCCCCCACTGACACTGGCTCTCAGTATCTTGCACACTGTGAACCTAATATGATACCGATTCGGATCCAGTGTCATTTGTGTCAACTGTTGACTTGGTATGTGTTTGCAGTACATCATCAGCTGTGCATCCACTCTGTCATCATAGCACATAGAAACTGACAGGTCAAAGGTCAGCTAAGGAGTCTTGGTCCCTGCCAGAAACGAAGTCCAACTTCAGTGCCAATCTGTCAAGTTGAGCTTTATTATCTTCACAGACAAACAAAGCATCTCCCATGGACAGACTGATTTTTCTGTCCTAAAACATCTCCTTTGATACCCTCAAAGGTTATACAATAATAGCATAAGTCCTGGTCATTTTTCATCTTTCAACAGCCATGATATAATGGTGTAAAACTGTGCCAGGTTGTTCCCATCAAAACTTGGGGAAACTTTCCACTTTAATGGTGTCTGATTTTCAGGCAAAAACACCCTAGTCATTTGCCCACAGATGTGCCCTGCCTGTTCAACTATAACCCCAGACACCATTCAGCTTGAGCCAGTTTTGCATTGCTAGGCCTGAGAGTGTTTTCCAGTAAGCCCCACAGGCCTTTCCTGCAAACTACTCTCTCTAAGCGTTTTCCTTTTTATTTACCTTCTTCAAAGATTAAACCATTAAAGTCCAACTTGTTTTACTTGCATTTAAAAAAATAACTTTTACTTCCATTTTCTTACACCATTATATTGTACCATATTGGATATTGTACCATAGATGTTTCTTACTGTAAATAATTTAATAAGTACCATAACAATCATCACAACGTCTTTACATACTAATTGTGTGTAGTACAGTTCTTCAAACCTCAATTTATACATGTTTTAGCTTGATTAATGCTTTTCATATATTGTTTTTTTATACTACAAAACTACTAGTAGGACTCATCCTAGCTGAGTGGAGCCCTGCAGCACATCTACAACCTGAGCCTGAGGCTGGAGAGGGTCCCTGTGCTGTGGAAGACATCCTGCCTGGTTCCAGTACAGAAGAAGGCGCATCCCAGCACCTCCAACGACTACAGACCGGTGGCGCTGATGTCCCACCTGATGAAGGCCCTGGAGAGGCTGGTCCTGTTACTTCTTCAGACCTGGAATGAGAATCATGTTCTTTGAATTCTCAAGTGCGTTCAACACCATCCGGCCTGCCCTGCTG
This sequence comes from Nibea albiflora, assembly GCA_014281875.1. Taxonomy (NCBI): domain Eukaryota; kingdom Metazoa; phylum Chordata; class Actinopteri; family Sciaenidae; genus Nibea; species Nibea albiflora. The sequence continues at coordinate 1,825,666 of CM024803.1, forward strand.
GGGAGTACGCTGACAGCGATGCAGATGGACCCTGCCCTGGTTTCCTGGATTACAGACTATTTGACAGATCGACCACAGTATGTCAGACTGCAGGACTGTGTGTCAGACACTGTGATCAGCAGCACTGGGGCCCCACAGGGAACCCTTCTTTCCCCCTTTCTGTTCACCCTGTACACCTCAGACTTTCAGTTCCACTCCAGTCCTGCCACCTGCAGAAATTTGCAGGTGACTCTACAATTGTTGGCTGTGTCAGTGAAGGGAAGGAGGAGGAGTACAGGGGCGTTATGGACTCCGTCGTGTGGTGTGAGACTAACCATCTGTATCCCAGCACCACTAAGACAAAGGAGCTGGTGGTGGATTTCCGCAGGAGGAAATCTGCTCCCACATCCATCAACAGTCTGACTGTGGATGTTGTCCAGGATTACAGATACCTTGGAGCACACCTGGATAACAAACTGGTCTGGGTCAAGAACACTGAGGCTGTTTACAGTAGGGCCAGAGTAGACTATTTCCTGGGGTAGCAGGCTGAGGGCAGCAGACGCTAACAAGATCAACAAGATCATCAGGAAAGCTGGCTCTGTACTGGGGGTCCAACTGGACTCTTTGTTGGAGGTGTCTGAGGGGAGGACGCTACGTAAACTGCATAGTATCCTGGACAACAACGCCCACCCTCTCCAACAGGTGCTAACCTCACACAGGAGCACCCACAGCAACAGACTCATCCCCCCCGGTGTAACACAGAACGACAGAGGAAGCCCTTTCTTCCTGGCCATCAGACTGTATAACTCATCTATCTCTGGTCGCGAGAAGGACAGTGGAAGAGTACAGGACAGTGCTGAGGGCTGAATGTCACTTTATCAGATGTCACTTTTTCACAATTTCACTTTATTACTTTACTTAGTTGTTCTTATTTTACTATTTGTACTTATTTTATTCCAATTCATGCCAACCTTACAGTGTGTATATTGTATATACCTACGTATTAACTGTCATTTTGTGCATTTAGTTAGTTACTTATTTATTTTATGTTAGTCTAGCTTATTTGATCTCTCTCTTGTATTACTTCACACGTTTGTATTTCAACTGTTGCACAGCAGTTTCCCTCAGGATAATTAAAGCTTCTTGAATCTTGAATCTATATTATTGAGAATGACACCCTATGAGGGTGGAGGCAGACATTTGATATCCTGGTTTAATCAACTCACCACTGAAGAACTTTATATGCTAACAGCTAATGCATGTTTTGGTCTCTGTTCCTCCAGACAATGGGGTCCATCTAAAGGGGCTGGGCCAGGCTGGTGTAAAGAGGATGCCACAGCGCTCCCTGTGGGAGTTGCAGTGCCACTGTCCTGCCCCCACCACACACTTCTCTTCCTGGATGATGGAGGGAGAGCCCTTCACCTCTGCTCTCTCTTCTCTGCTGTATTCTGCCGGGGGACACTTCGTCGCCCTCTCCTCCTCCTCGTCCTCTTCTTCTTCGTCTTCCTCCTCATCCTTGTCGGATTCAGCTGTTGCTGCCATGTCTCTGGAGCAGAAGACAACTTTTGCCTTGGTCATCTTCCTCTTTGTTTTTCTCCTCATCCTCATTGTACGATGCTTTCGTATCCTGCTGGACCCCTACCGCAGTATGCCGACCTCCACCTGGGCAGATGGCCTCGATGGTCTGGAGAAGGGCCAGTTTGACTACACTCTGGCCTAGAGTTCAATACAAAACACACACATCCAAGTACACTGGTGTATATTTATGTACACACTCACACACACTGTGTTACTGCATTTGCCTTGAGTTGGCACACACACACACAGCTGGTTCATGCACAAGCTAACTGAACAACAGTTCAGAATTAGCATAATCTGTGTCTACTTACTCCCATCCTACTCCACATGGATGAAATGGACTCACATGAGCTTGGTTAACTGTGAGAACGCATACACTGCCAGGCTGGGAAGATGAGTTGTAACAACACACACACAGGGAAGACGGACATCTTAATATGAGGCTTTGATCAGTCAGACGGTTTAGACCGTTTGTTCAGGTTGAACACAAAGTGAACTTCAGCCTTGCTTTATTAACACAAATTTCAAAGTTTTTTTTAAAATAAATATTTATTTATAATTTAGTTTAAAAACTACCAACTATACACTGTTAGCTGGAAGTAGTTAGCAAAGTACAAGACATTTTTGTCCAGATTGTTAGCTAACAAAACTTAGACCTCATAATTGATTGTTATTTTCCTTTAATGTGTTCATTGGAGTCATAAAACATTGCTATAACTCAATTTGGAAACCTTTGAATTCACTGGACCTCACCCTTAGTTTGTGCCACCTTGGACAGATTAGCCTGATTTCCTGTCCTCTCCAGTCTTCACATTGACTTTACATGCAAGCCTGTTGCCTCTAAAATTAGCTTTGCATTCAGTCTGGACACAACTTTATGTTTGTGTGATCCTGGGATGGGTATTATCTGAACGGTTTTTGATATTAATGCTTTTTCAGTGCTGTTCCCACAAATATGATACATTTTTTAACTTAAAACAACACTTTGTTTCAGTTAACAAAAGTAGACTAAGTTCTCAAGTGTTGTCTTAACAGTAACAGCTGTACAAGAACTTTGCTTCAATAAAGTCCAATATGAACTGGCAAATGATCATTTAAATCTGGAGCTATATTTTTGAGGCTTGATACCCAGCCCGAGGACCACTCTGAGTATTGCACATTATGTAAGGCTGATGTCTCCTGGCAGATACAAAATGTCTAACTGAAATATATTCAGTTCAAGTCAACTAGAACACAAGGCTAACACACCACATCTGCAGAGACTGCTGCCTCTCCTCTTTCAAACTGTGAACTGTTCTCATTGTCAGCATTTGAAGGTTCACTGAGACCAGAGACTGTATGTCAAAGATCGGGTGCCTCGCTTATACAGGGTAGACATATTTCTTCAGTGCACCTCACTGTCTTAGATTACTGGTGTCTATGTGCCGTGTAAAGATTTAATGTGATGTGGCAAGCTGCCAAATATTCATGCTTATAGAGTGTTTTAACACTTGATCTACTTTTTCAGTCAGTAAATTACATCTACAGTCACTTTATTATGATATCTATTGATCCAAGTCCCATTTATTGTAGTTTCTTTGAGTTCATTTAAAATAGTTCTGTTAAAAACAGGAATCATTCTTGAAACTTGACAGCAGTGTTGAAGAAGCAGCTATATGGTTTGGAGTTCTTGCTCTGAAGATGTTATTTGGATAAACATTTTTAACAAGTACTTTTGTAATCAGATTATTATGTGGACAGAGAGCAGGGTTTTAAACTAACAGGGTATCAGCATTGAGGTTCAAGTTGATGACTTGTTAGCCATGTACAAGGTTTCTACCATCATTACATCATAGTTGATTTGTTTTAAGGAGGACTTAAACCAAACATGTGCAGTAATTAAATCAATTAAAATCAAATCTTTTAGTAACACCACCAGGGAGGGAGGGGCTCTGCCTACTGATACGATATTTATCAATTTCTTGTTACTTTATTTCAATTTCCCACTCACCCATGTGTGATCTACTACTGGGCACTCATCAAGACTGTCTTGTTTAGTCTTTCCAGTGTTCTAACGATCACTAGTTGTGGTTTGCTGGATATAAATCCTCAAATCACAGCGTGAGATGTGAAAATATTCTGGTGAAATGACTGTTTTTGTCAAAGGAGTCTGGTCTGGTAGCTTTAATAAGAGAGTAGAGTAAAAAAGTAAAGCAGTGAGAATAAACTTAACACAGTGATATTCATTCTGTTCCTTTCTGTTTCTGTTATTGGCCAAGGCTCCACATCCTTGATATATGGCCTAAACAGCAAACTGAGTTGGTTTCGAACTAGGTTTGCTGATAGGTCTGAACATTTATTTTTACTCAGATCTATCATATGTATTTGAAGCCACAGTTCCAGAAGCTTTAATGTCGAGATCACAATAGTAAAAGTAGTAGTGACAAGCTTTATCTGTTTCACTGCCAAAACCTTCCACTCTTTTAGTTGTGGTGTGCTGATAGACTGATGCCACTGTCCATGGGCTTAATTGCATCTTGTGGATGCACAGCATTTATGAGAATGCGCCAAACCAAAGGGCGAATGTGTCATGCATGAAAATATGTTTAAAATGAGCCTAAAGATGCAGTGGACTGTAACCATAGAACCTTTAACAGCGAGACAGCCATTGATCTGCCAGGAAATCACTGCTTTATTTAAAGAAGTGTAGATGAAATAATGTCATTATCATTTTTAAAGCCATTTATTGTGAACACACCTGCCATAGATATATCTGTTGACTTACATTCACCTTGTTCTCCACAACATTTAAGAGAGTTTATTAGTGTGCACTTTTGTGCTTCCTCCTTCTGGCCAGATACTACACCATACATTTTGAGGCACTTTAAATAATGATTATATTCTTTGCTCTCTAGTTTTCTGGAGGAACCCTTTCCATATGTTGTCTGTGCAGAGGAATTGTCAACATGACATTTTCAGTCATCTTTTTGGCACAATCACCTTTCAAATGTAGATTCATTCACCTTGTTTAAACCAGAGCAACATGTGTCATTTATGAATTAATGTGGCCTTCTGACTGCTCTGAGAACAGATCTGTCCCTGTAAATGTTATCAACATTTATGCAGAAGTGCCATACGATACATGCATACGAATGTACAATGAACATATGAATGTACATGGGAATTTCAATATACTGAGTCTGCTTCCAGTTAATGAGCCTCTGACAGCAGTGAAAAGCACACACAGTCTCTTTCAAATGGAGACTGTTAACAGAAGGTAATTCATGTTTTGTTTTTGTTTTTTGTTTTTTTACAAAGACTGTTAATGTTTCACCTGAAGACATATTAGGATAATGAAATAATGAAAAATAATGCAGTATAATAATATAATAATAATAATAATAATAATATAACATAGCTTTTAAGTTCATTTTCAGACTGCTTGTAAAGGGTTTGAATAATGGGAGAGAACAAGGCACTGCTTACAAACTAACACCTCAGTTGATTTTGCAACCAGTGTTGTCAAGAGTCATGATGTTCAATGTTGATCATTGAAAGTGCTGTTTAAGTGTGATGCACAAATCTTTCAAAGATAGCACAACCATAGAAGAGCATCAGCCAGGGATTCCATTCAGATTCTTTGAGGCCATTGTACTGCATTCACATCAAATGCTCTTCTTTCTACTCTTTAAGCTGATGATGTTTATGATCATCTCTTCTTTCTTCTATTCTTTTTAAAATGCTGAGACTGACCATGCTACCTTGGCTCTGTGCATAGCAGTGTTGGTTTGTCTGTTTTTTTTCTTGGTTGGTGCACCTTTTTGTTCAAGAGTAAAATATCATGAAAAATACTGGATGGATTTCTATGATACATTGTACGGATCTTCATGGTCCCCAGAGTCTTTATGGCTTTACTGGTATTTAAACACTGTCATCATGAGGTAACATTTGAATATAACATCTTAGCAACTATTCTACAGATGTGATGAAATGTGGTACAGAGGTGCATTGAGCCCACAGAATGAATGACTTTTCCTCATCAGACCAACTTTTCAATATTTTGGTGTATGACCAATTAACTGCAAACATAAAGACATTCCCATCAAGCTCAGCTGTAAGGCCTTTTTACATACATCACTACATCAGTTATGACAAGGACATGGTAGACAAGGGAAAGACCAGAGCCTGTTGAGGTTGCTGAGATGGATCTATATTACATGCTGACTAAACTGTAGAAAAGCAAAAGTTCTTTAGGTTTCACTCTTGTAAATAGTAAGGCTACATGAACACTGTGGCCAGCACCTGTGCACCTTTGTGGACTTTGAAGAAACATGTTTCCTCTTTTAGCAGGGTCCAAACTGCCAATATCTGATCATGATATGTATTGTTTTGTTCTTTGCCTGCTGTAAGATGTTAATGTGTAACTACGTGTTATGACTGGCTGAACTTAATTTATAATTTAAAAGAAGAGGAAACAGGATAAAACTGAGCTTAAGCTGCATTTCAGCTTCGCAAACTTTTTCTATGTACACTGGTACATTCAGTGATGTGTCGTTCCAGCCTGTGAAAAGCTTGTTTATGTTCAAATGACAAGGTCGAGTTGGTAATCATAGCTATGATGGGATAGGGATCACCATGACAACAATGGGGTCCCACAGCCTTACCAACATTTAACCATGCTGTTTAATGAAAAGGTATTAATCAAGCAGCAGGTTGGCACATGATGGACTGAAGTTCTAGTTTTCAACATGGACACACTAATCACACTTTTTATTTGGACATTAATAACGTGAGAGAGACATATTTCATCATTTTGAGATCAGACATGTAAATAATAACTACCTCTGCCATTATGAAAACTGGCTATGTATTAGCTCATATTACGTTGTCTGTAAGTGCTTTCTCTTGAGAAGAGCTAAGTTGTGAGAGAGTACTACATAAGAAAGCCTCCATCATATTCGTGCATCCCTCTTGCATTAGAGCTCAGCTCAAGACCACTTGAATTCATATGCTGAGTGCTTATTGTGTGTTTAGAACCATTTGACATGAATGCAGCTGGGCAGATGTGGCTTGTTATTAGCAATCTCCTCTTACTGCACAGCTAGTTCATCAGTCAGACCAACTACACTGTCAAGCATCTGTACATTCTGTGAGATAAACATAAAGATAAAGGAGCAGGTACAATTGCTTCTTGCAAATACAAAGACTCATACACAATAATAAGCACATTGCTAATATTACAGTTCTGTGTTTTCTAATAGAACTTTTTCATAGAATCAGAATACACTGAGGTTAAAACATTCATCTCACTGAAGGAGTCACTGTAGCATGACACTAAACTCACAGTACTTAGCTTACAAATATATCCGCTCTGACTGTTAAGATTTAAAATAAATCTGACTTAACACACTTCTGATGGTGGTGCATTTGCAGTATTGTGGTGGCCCTGTTGAACTGACACACTGCTGATGATTTGCTGCTGCTGCTGTAACTTCCATGACCTGTGCTTCCACAGTTTGTAACAATGACCAAGGTACTGTTGGAAAAACAAAAGAAAAAGCTCCATTGCTGGTGTGGAGTTGTGACGTTTTCATCAGTAGCTCAGCCTATGTACATATGCAGAGCCATATCTAGTACTGTGTGAGTGTGCTGCTGTGCACTGTGGTGTCTGTGTCTGCTTGGAAAGAAGTACATTTAGAAAAACACAATCTGTGGAACTGTGGTATACTAAATAAACTATTTCCAAATCAGTGCATCCAATCTGTATTTTCTTCCCAGAACATGACTCATGATGAAGGTGCACACATGGTATTTAGACAAAATAATAATGTCAGGATATGGTTGGTGTTATTCTATATTTTTGCTATTGTTAACCAATTCCACATGCAGAGCAAACTGTGCTATTAAATCTACCAAAATATGTAGTTTTTCAAACATTTCTTCATCAGTTTAAGCTTAGTTATACATTTCATCGAGATAACTCAATAATGTACTTCAACTGCCAGAAACTGAGTAGAACCAGTATTAAAATGTCAAGAAAACAAGTTGAAGTAACTTTATTAAAGCACCTGTGGAGAGATCTGAAAACAGAGAAGGAACTATCAAATCTGAAGATGAGCAGTTGTCAAAAGAAGAGTGGTCCAAAACTCCACTACAGAGGTGAAACTAACTCACTGATGGTTACAGGAAACAACTGACTTCATTTTAAATCTTGTTCCACCGCAAACAAAATAAATAAACCTTACAATATATTTAAGTATTTTCACATTTTAAAAATTATTTTGTTTTATGTATTTTCTGGAAGAAGTAGTGCATTATGGGACAGAGGTGCAGAGGTGCCAATATTTTTGATCAAAAGAGTCATATAGACCTTTCAGATATGCAGATATACATGACTAATCATTTCAGAGAAAGAACTACAATCTATGATCTCAGTGGCAAAAGAATGATCAGAGGATCAGGAAACATCAGTTCACTAAAACTAAACAAAAAGTCACATGACAGTAATTATGTAATGATGTCATTTCCTCTGGGATTATATATTCCCATAGTTTACTGCTGCAGAGATTTATATTCATTATTTTGTGTCTAAAATGACAAACAAATGCATAAAGTTGATGCAATGTTGGTTGGGTCAAGATGGTGTGACCTGCAGTGAAAAATCAGTCAAATATATACATCATCTCCATCACGCGTGCACATGCATCTGTCATTGTCATGGAGACAGAAATGTCACGTATGACGTGGTGACAACGTTGACCTGGAACACCTGGAAAACCCTAACCCTAATCCGACACAAGAGAAGAGCTCCCCTGAACCCCCCCAAAGAAGAACCATGTTACGTGAGACACCTTTAAACTTTTCCTTATATCTTCCTTTTTTTACTACAAATCTAGATTCATTACATAGAAACTGGCCTGTTAGGAAAACACAGGTTTTGTTTTGGTTTAAAATGATTATTAGATGATAAAAAATTGGACTGAATGTTTCGGGATAGGTGTGAAATGTGTTATAATTGTGTAGTAATTCATTTTTTACAAATTCATCAACCAATTTAGGACAAACAGATGAATATTGTACTGAGCTGAAGATGAAGTGAACCAAAGTGTCTTAATAATTTACTATGAAGCACGAAGGATTGTTTTGATATTATTTCAGAGAATTAACGTTGTTAATTGCGCGTAATTTACTCAAAGTATCCACTGTTTAGCGTGTGTAATGGCGCACGGAGGTCTGTGCATATCAGAACTGATATCATATTTGTTCCTACATGATTATTGTAGCAAGAGAGTACACAATGATAGGATGATATTTATAGAAACACAACACACACTGTGTTTTTAACACAAATGTCACTGATGTTTGACAAACAAATTCAGCAAGTACACAGTGTAATTTTAAATCAGTTCAGACACAGATTCAACTTTAATCTGTCCATCAACCAGGGGTCCATGACCCCTAGGGAGTCCGCAGAGGTACTGCAGGGCATCAGCCAATTTTTGTCATGATAACTGACAGTTTTCAAAATAAAAATAGTGGTGACTTTATCTTGGCATTTAATAACAAATAATAATTATGCATTAACAGATATATAGGCTAATGGTGGCACATGGTGACAAATGGTGACACAGTATAAATAGAATTAATAAATTCTGAGGAGGAAGAACATATGGTTCTATCTCTAAAACATATACAAAAGAAATATGCAATATTGCAATGTGCAATAACTTGTGTGAATGTGCATCCCTTGTTATGTCCATCAGCTCAACTGTTACAGAATGAGTAGGTTAATAAGGTGAAATAAAAGTTAAGGGGTGTCAGTTATCTCAGTTGGTAGAACATCTGCCCCATGCACAAAGGCTCAGCAGTGGCCGAGAGTTTGAATCCGACCTGTGGCTCTTTCCCGCATGTCATTCCATCTCTCTCTCCCCTCATTCCTGTCACTCTTCAGCTGTCTCTATCAAAAATAAAGCTTGAAAAGGCCAAGATTTAAAATCTTTTTTTTTTTTAAAAAGAAAGAAAAGTTGAACAAAGTAAATATAAAAGTTATTACAATGGTATATATATAAAAAGAATAATGATGTAATGTCAACCATAATCAATAATTTGTCTAATAAGGAAATAAATGAAGTAATTCACTAGCATTCTGTAACACAACAAAGTAAATTTAAACACTGTGTAAACTTCAACATGTAAACACAGTAACCATGTCAGAGGTAAACAGTATCAGAGACATTAGTAGCAAATAAATCAGAATAAATTATGAGATGGTGCAATAAAAGTCTGTAATTGATTTTTTTTTCCTTTTTGGTGTAGAGGAAAAAATAAAAACACTGAAAAATCTGCAAATTCTTAAATGAATCATCAGACCATCAGTCGAGTTTTCCTAAGAGGGAGTGGACCTCACAGTACTGATGACGGCCATCAATCAGCTCATGGAGATAAACAGTCATTCAACTGTAAAATGACTTACAAATCCAGCAGTGATGCAGTCTGTGAGAGCACTGAGGACATTCTCTGTCACTGATGAGATTACTGTCCAACTGCTGTTGGAGAGCGTGGAGAAAACATGTGGACCACTGTTTACCTCACCTGACTTTATCACAGCTAGCTATAGTGGGTCTGTTTGGTCTGAAAACATGTTTATTTAATTGTGTATTTTTAAGACATGTTAGACTCAAATGTCTAGTTTCTTGTGTGTTATCACAGAAGGTCTTTATATCTTTAAACAAACATAGAATGTAAATCGGCAGTCCTCCTCTAGCATCTTGAACCACATCAACAATTCTGCTGTTATCACACCACTGATGTCTCCTTGCCATTGGCTTGCACTTCTGCCCACTCCCTCTGAAAAGAAGGGCTGATCCGTGCCTAGACTGCTGTGTTGATTTGGAAACCTGTCATATAACTATTCCATCTTTCTGTGAGGTATGATGGACCTGCAGCCTGCTGAAGTTTGGTATGTACTGAATAATCAGTGTCTAACCATTTTATATCACTTATTAGTATGAACCTTCCATGCTTCTGCATAGTTTCAAAAGTTCTATTTGTAACAACTATGGAATTATAACACAGCTCTATGTGGATGTCTCAGGACAACATGCAGAAGTGATCCTCCACCCTGTAAAGTGAACACAATAAGATGTCATGCAGGAATGTGTGATTCCAGATTATTATTATTACTGTTAGTTATTACTGTTAGTAAACGGCTGTCTTAAGACCTAAAAATCTATTTTTAGTCATTTGAAGTACTTTTCTGCATGACAAAAAACTGATCATACCAAAGATGTATCCACATATTATACAAGAGGCTTACAAGATCAAACTAATAAATAAGACAAAAGTAAATTAAAATAATACACTTTGTGCATATGCTTTATTTAGCCAACAGTGTTAGACATTATGAAAGGTGCTATCGGTCTTCTTGACACAGGTCACAGAGGTCACGAGTGACACTCCGTTGTCTTCTTGTGCTTGGACACTTCTTCTTCTGCTTGGACACTTCTTCTTCTCCTTGTGATAGTCCAGCTGCCACTACTCTGACAAACGATCCAATGAAACGCTCCAGAGAGCAGGTGGAAAAGTCAGACAGCGCTTGTTTTTAACTCCGGGACGCTCCGGATTTAACATACGGGGTTTAGCCATGGCATTAAAGCCCGGCGACAGTAGACTCCGCCTGCACGGGATATATTTGACACACTTTGGCCACGCTTACGAGTGAACCTAAAAGTTAAAGTTGAAAGAACGCATTGCGTCGAGCCCCGCCATTGGCTGCTGGTACACAACGTAGTTTTTTCAATGGGCCGCCATATTAGGAAGCCAAACCCTCTGGTTCGGTTCAGAAAAGGCAGGAGGACTTGGAGAGTTTGTGGGAAGTACTGCGCGTTGCTGAGCGCTTCAGTCCAAATCGTTCCATCTGCAGAGCAGTGTCCGGCTGCGGTTCGTTTACGGTCTTTCATACGGGTTATTTAGCTTCTCCTCCACAATGGCGACCGCAACTCCGACCGGCCAGCGAAGCACGTGCGGCAGCGGCACACCGCTGAGCCCGACCAGGATATCCAGACTGCAGGAGAAACAGCAGCTCAGGGACCTCAACGACCGCCTGGCCGTTTACATCGACAAAGTCCGCAGCCTGGAGTCTGAGAACGACGTCCTCCACCTGCAAATCAACGAGAAGGAAGAAGTGAGAAGCCGGGAGGTGACCGGACTGAAAGCCCTCTACGAGACCGAGCTCGCCGACGCCAGGAGGTGTTTGGATGATTCCTCCAAGGAGCGGGCCTGGCTGCAGATCGAGCTGGGAAAGATCAAAGCCGACCACGAGCAGCTTCAGCACAAGTAAGCCGGTTACGCGGAGAGTGTGCTGCGCGCGGCAGCTCCGCGCGAGCAGCCTTCGTTCACAGGCTCACTTTGATTTTCGAGCCATTTTTTTCTGCAACTGTACGCAAGTCCGGGGCGGGGGGCGGGGGAGGGGGGTCCGGCGACAGCCTCATTCAAACTCTAAAATAGATATTCTAATAATTATAATGGTCATAAAAAGCACAGGGTTGAACGTTATTGTCCATTAGTCCTCTTACACGTGACATTAAATGAACAAAAATGAAAGAAGCATATTTTGAAAAGATTAAACTTGGCAGTTACCCGCCCACCATTGTCTGTCTGCTGCTCAAAGAATAACTGTCAACGCCGCCTTCACACGGTGACTTTGAGCCCGTCTGCAGATGAATAATTCCAGCAGTAAATGAAATCCCACGAAAACATTTCATTTAGAGAAATGCGCCGTGGTTTAATTAGACTGGCAGACAACGCAAGAGCAAGCGTTCATTGAAGGCGACACGATGCCTTCAGGGTCCGCTGGTAGTGTGTTCAGAACAGGATTTCATGAGCTGGGAGTGACGCTGTTTACAGAATAACTGTCACCATTTTAACGGCCACAGTGTTTATTAAATGATGTTTGTAGTCCTAAACGTGCTCAGCAGCCACTCATTCACACTCCTGAAACATGTGTGTGTTTGTGTGTAGATAGTAACAACTGGTACTCACAGCTGTTGACCTCAAGTGAATGAATGGACAATGGAAGAGGAGCGTTTGCTCTTGAAAGTGTGCTCTTCTGCTTATTTTCTACATTTTATATTCATATTTCTGCTAAATGTTCTAAATATTATAAAAGGATGTTTCTTTAGTAAGCAGTCAGTAGTAATCCATCAGTCACAGTAGACACACAATGAGCCGGGTTCTGCTCGAGGTTCCTGCCTCTCAAAGTTCATCCTTGCCACTGCCTCCAAGTGCTTGCTCATGGTGGTGATTGTTGAGTCTCTGTAAATAATATTATCAAATTAGGTTGAGCACAGCAGTGTTGTTGAAACGGCTGTGTGTGTTGTCATCTTCCTTTGGCCAACAGCAGAATATGACTGTCGCAGAGCTCCACTGTTACTAAACAGACATGTTAACAGACATCTTAGAAGCACGCTATGAAGTGTGTACTCCATCCTTCATGCACATGGTCTGCACACAAGTGCTGAGCAGTCAGGTGTGGCGCTGTTGTCTGTTGTTGAACAGAAGAAGTACTGTGTCCAACTGGCTGATGGTGTAACACAGGTGGCACTGACGGCCTCCGTCACTTGGCCAGTTCACATTACTCATTAGTAGGGGTGGGAATCTTGGGGCACCTCACGATTCGATTACGATTACGATTCAGAGGCTACGATTCGATTATAAAACGATTATTGATGCATTTTTAATTTATGTATATTGATGCACTTTTTCCACATTTCTTTTTGTCTCACTGAATGAGTATTCATCATTTGCAGTTCAAAAAACAGTGTAAAAAAAAACCAGTTTGCAATAAATGCGTAGCATTTCAGATGGCTGAAGTTACCCAGCTGGGCAGCGACAACCATATTAGCTGCGTTGTCTGTAACTACAACAACTTCTTTCTTTGCGATGTCCCATTCATTTACAGCACTGCTTAGCAGCTCAGCCATATTAGCACCTGTGTGGCTTCATGCATTGCTCTTGTTTGGAGCACGTGTGCTTTCAGCTCCCACTCATCAGTTATGAAATGCGCAGTTACAGTAACAAATGATTCGGTGGCTACAGACGTCCACGCATCACATGTAACGGCGACTCGGTCTGCATTCAACAGCGATGACGTGATTTCTGCTTTAGTCTGCTTGTAGAGTGCCGGGACGGCCGTGTCGGTGAAATAGCGTCGGGATGGGATGACGTACCTCGGCTCCGTTGCTTCCATCATTCTCCGACGTGTGTGATCCAATGTGTTCTCGGTCCGTTCCCCATAGCGTCTCGAAGACCACGCTTACTGTATTTTAAGTCCGCTTTACTTGGCATATTTAAATAATCGGAATTTGGATGTTTCTGAATCGTTCTCGATTCTTCCACGGCCGAATCGCGATTAATCTAAGAATCGGAAATTTCCCCCACCTCTACTCATTAGTCTGCTTTATCTGGATTTTTAACACACGTATTGGTTCTGGGTCTGGACACTAACTGGACTGTGCAGTATTTATTTGATGCATTTAGCTATCTAGGGCTTCCCCATGTTGATCACAGTAAAGCTGACAGGGAATTCCCTAAATCCAGGGTTGGTAAATGGATTTAAAGGCTTTGGGCTGTTTTCTATTTGACAACTAATGCACAAGATACCGTTTTTGTCATTTTGAAGAATTACAGTGGTTTCTTAGTGGCCTCCTTGACGCTGCAGAAGAATTGATCTGCGTGTCCCTAATTAAAAATACAAAAGCACCACAAGAGGAGATCTGTCCATGCCTTGCACAGACACGTCATGATGGGTAGTACAGCTGGCTAGCTTTGAGGTCAACGTGTGCTGCAACAATAGTGTGCACCTGAGCTTCTCCCGGGTACCCGCATCTGTTTGATCTGCTGCTCCACAATCAGAATCTGGTTATTGGAAACAAAATGGGAATGGTCGCAGTATAGAAAACACGTGAATATGAAGTTTTGGCTACAAACGACATCATGTTGTAAATGGCTGCAGATAAGTCAGATCATCCAGGCTGTGTTCGCCTCAGGTGTTAAGACTAAAATATACAGCAAGTCACACAGAAAAGCCATCATCAGGAGCCAGCACTCAAAAAGACTTTGAGAGTGAGTAGTTGGCTGTCATCAGATCAGCCACTTCATTACCAGCAAAGACGCATTAAACACACCAGGCTTCCTGAACATCCTCTTAATGTGCTTGTGGCAAAGCTTCTGGTTTTACTCGACCCATATGACCATAACTGCTCCAAAATATATTCTGTCCGTTTAACAAGAAGAGCTGGTTTACGGCTGTAGTCTACTGTCTGCTCTCTGAAGCGCGATGATAACTTCTGTCTTGTATAGAATATCTCTGCTGCTTTTTTATTTGGAGAATGCTCCCATGAAGTGAGAGCCCATCGCGTCTGTGCGTTTGCCTCCCAGCTAACGTTTCTCAGTAAAATGTGAGAAAGCAGACATACCACAGTACATTCCACTCATAGTTTGTCCACTTTAGCAGCGGTCCCACCCACCCGTGATAAACCCCCAAGCCACACCATGAGAAAATAACTGGCCCTTGTCCAAGCCAAGCTCCTCCAACTGACTTTACTCACAAACCCTTTGAAACAGTTTCATTGTTGACTTAGTTAACCCGAGCTTAGAACTGAGAAGCGGATGTCCAACATGTTTTTGAAAGTGAAGTATGTGGCTCAAACATTGTCAGGATTTTTTTTTTTAAATCAGCGTTCAGGAATTTACTTTAACTCCTCAACATGCAGCCATGACAAAAAGTTCCAGTTGGCAGCTCCTCTGTGTTTTTCATCTTTGACTCTGCTCTGTGCTGTTTTGGCCACTAGAGGACGGGCTTTACTGTGAACTGACATACTCAGCCTGCCTGTGCAGGAGTAACCAGGACCAGGACGGTGTCTCCAGTCACCCCAGCAAGCCTTTTAACATTCAGTCAGTGCCACTGACAAGCAAACATTTAGTGCTAATATATCTGTCAAAGAATTTTGACATGCTGTAATATAGATTTTCATGTGTAGAAATAACATTTCAACAACTGCATTTCTAACCTGTCCCATACTGTGCAGGTGTAAGTGAACTGTCCTTTTCTTAAATAGAGTGTGTACAGAGTGCTGCATGTTGTCAGAGTTGAATGATCTATCTTCATTATCATGTAAAATGGTAGCAAGGTGCCAACTGCTCATCAGTTTGAGGAGCTAACCATTCACACACATTCATACACTGATGGCATTGGCTGCCATGCAAGGTGCCAACTGCTCATCAGTTTGAGGAGCTAACCATTCATACACATTCACACACTGATGGCACAGCCTTCAGGAGCAATTTGGGGTTCAGTATCTTGCCAAAGGACACTTCAACATGCAGACTGGAGGGGATCGAACCACCGATCATCTGATTAGTGTACGACCCGCTCTGCCTCCGAGCCACAGCTGCCTCAGTGTAGTGGGAACTACATTTTTTTTGCAATGATCATATTTGACAATGGGTGAGAGGCGAGGTACACCCTGGTCAGGTCACCACTTCATCTCAGAGCAGACACAAAGAGCCATTCACACCTATGTGCAATGTACACTCACTAATAACCTGCATGTCTGGAGTACCCCGAGAGAACCCACAGACATGGGGATGATGGACCTGTTCAAATCCACAACCTTCTTCCTGTGAGGCCATTGCACCACCATGCCACCAGTTTAACAGCTGACCTCATTGTCCACAAGAACATGCATGCACTGAAACTGTTTGATATTTTAAATATGATCCATAATTAGTGTGTTTAATAGATGTAAATAATCTTTTCTGTGTTGTGAAATGTGATGTTGCAGAGCATATCAGAACATATGTCGATACCGATATGTCTGTGATAGGCCAATAAAATCAGCATAGTGATCCATGTGTCTGCCTGGACAGAGCCGTTCTGTCTGCTCCACCACGTTTGGTTTTGATCCAACATGTCAGATCTGTCTCAGGAATAACTTTGGTCTTCCGGTTTGAACTCTGACTCACTCAGTCTTTTCCTCCACCTTTCAGCTACAACAGGAAGGATTCTGAGGCGGCTGGAGCTCAGGCCAGGCTGAAGGACCTGGAAGCTCAGCTGAACTCTAAAGATGCCATGCTGGCTACCGCTCTGTCTGAGAAGAGAGGCCTGGAGGCCACACTGGCCGACCTGCAAGAACAGCTGCAGGAGGTACAGCACTGCTGTAACATAACTGATTATATTTGTGAATATGATCTGCTTCTTTTTGTCTGTTCAAAGCTGTGTGTTTGTGTTGTCAGCTGGATACAGGTCTTGCTCAGGCCAAAAAGCACCTTGCTGATGAGATGCTCCTGCGTATCGACTTGGAGAACCGCTGCCAGAGTCTGACCGAGGAGATGGACTTCCGTAAGAGCATGCATGAGGAGGTGAGTGTTTGACATGAAGCCTGTTCGTTGTGTTGTTTCTGTGATTCTTGTGAGCTGACTGATGTGTGAGAACATGTTTATCATGCACCCCTCTGTATTCTGCTGGAGAACTCTGATCACACATCGATCTGAGACCAGCCATAATCTGTGAAAACGACCCACCGTTTTTCGTTGAGAGGATGGTCTCAGACCTGAGTGCTGACTGTGTGCTGTGCTACAGGAAGTGAAGGAGGCCCGGCAGCGGTACGAGACCCGGCTGGTGGAGGTGGACTCCGGACGGAAGGAGGAGTACGAGTATAAACTGACCGAGGCGCTGACTGACATGAGGGCTCAGAATGAAGAGCAGATCAAGATGTACAAGGAGAACCTGGAGAGCACCTACCTGACCAAAGTATGAACACAGACAGACACACACACACACACACTTCTAATTATCTCCGTCAAAGAGCTGACTGTCAATACCTGCTGCGACAGGAGAAGGTATCACTGCTCCACTGTTCAGTTTCAGTCCTTCTGTTGTCTTATTATAGAATGTCAGTTTACCCTGTGAAGGAGGACGTTTGACTAAAGTATGTGGACAGTGCTTCTCATCAGATGTTGGACCACTCGAACATTAATGAGAAAATAAGCACCAAGCCGCACACAATGGCAGTGTAAAGAGTGGACAGTGTATGCATGATGTCACATATTGGTTTTAAACGCACCGTTTAGAATCTCAAAATATGACGCACTGGCTTATTTCCTCTGCCTCCCAGCTAATCTAAAAATCGGCAAAGACATGGAGCTGAGGGAGGCTCAAACAAACCATCTGTGACAGCAATCAAAGCATCCATGCTCTTAATTCTGCATAACTTTAAGCCTTAATATCGTTTAGAAATTAGCTACAGAGAGCAGAACAGTCTGTACCAGGCTGTAAACATGTTTATTTCTGCTGTGAAGCTGGACATTTGAACATGGGGGCTCTGCATTGGTTGTATTTCCCAGCCACAGAGGTTGTTGCTTAGGTCCAACACTGGTGTTGACTGATGAGGCCACATGGACCACATTCCTCTTCCAACCAAATGTGTTGGATGGTGTTGAGGTCAAATCCCTTCACATCAAACTGGAGAAATAATTTCTTTGTGGAGTTGACTTTTCACATGAAGTCATGCAATGCTTAGATACACACACACACACACACACACACACACTGAAAACAACACGTCAGGCTGACAGAGCAGGACATTCACACTGCAGCTCAACAACCCCAAAATAACATTACAATAACGCTCGATAAAAGTGATTTTGTCTTTCTCAGTTTACTTTGGAGTTTTTGCAAACTGGTGTCACATCCAGGTCACATTCAGCTCATGGTTTGTGATGACAACATGATAAGACCACAGTCTGACCACAGAGGATGTTCCACAATATTCAGCTGTAAATGACATAATATATGGAGCAGTATGTAACATGAAATGTGTTGTTAATCCCTCTAAATGTGTAAACGTATGGTTTCACACACCATGGTGCTTGTTTCTCACTCTGCTCTCTTGATTTGGAGCACAGCAAAGATGTTTTTTGTTTTTTTTTCTGAAGTGAAACTGTGTAACACGATCAGACGCAAACATACCTCTTTACTAACTTCCTGTGTCAGGAAGTGACTGACACTGCTCCGTTCCTCTTTAACAGTGTGTTGTGTTGTTGACTCTCATCTGTGTGTCCATCTTCAGATGGAGGACCTGCGCCGCTTGTCTGAGATGAACGGAGCATCAGCCAACATGTCCCGAGAGGAGCTCAGAGAGTCGAGCATGAGGATCGAGACCCTGAGTGCACAGCTGGCAGGACTGCAGAAGGAGGTTAACATCTTATTAAATAATTAACATCTTAAGCAGCAAAAAAAATCTCGAATCTAATCTACTTATTAATGCCGTGATGCTGGAATGAAATATAGAGGGCATGAACATTTAGATTGTTGTGAAAAGCTAAATCTAAAATGATGAGATCAGGTCCTCATCTCAGATGTTTTGTGTTGACACTTCTCTTTGATCACAGTCAACTCAAACTGTCTGAGGTTCCTCAGGCTTGGTGACAGGACCACAGCACTTGACTGGGTCATCCTGTTTAATGCTTCAGTGGTGTTGAAATGGCAGCAGTCAGTGTCACCAACCTCTGGTAATTCTTTGTAACATTAGAGGACAGTGGTCTGTCTTTCAGCTGCTTTTGAGTTGACGCCCGTGATGGGTGTTAGTTCCTGGTTCATTTTATCACTCTCATTTGAGTGATTTCACTGGAGCAGGTATCCAAGCCTTGCAAGTGTTCTGACCTGCTCTGACCTCTTTGTCTATATTCAGACTCGTGGGTGGCGTGATCGTATAATGGAGCTGGAGAGCGCATTGGCTAAGGAGAAAGACTCAAGCCGCAAGCTGCTGGCAGACAAAGACCGTGAGGTTTCTGAGATCCAGGCCAAGATGCAGCAACAGCTGAATGAGTACGAACAGCTGCTGGATGTCAAACTGGCTCTGGACATGGAGATAAACGCCTACCGCAAGCTTCTGGAGGGAGAAGAAGAAAGGTGAGGAGCAAGAACATTTGCAAATAACAATGGCAAGTTTATCCGCTTAGCTGTAACCGTGGTGTTCCCCTCTCCGCAGACTGAAGCTCTCTCCGAGTCCTTCATCCCGTGTCACGGTGTCTCGAGCCTCGTCCAGCAGCCGCAGCGTGCGGACCACTCAGGGAAAGAGAAAGCGCGTTGATGTGGAGGAACAGGAAGCCAGCAGCTCGGTGTCAATCGCTCACTCTGCCTCAGCCACAGGACCCATCTGCATCGATGAGATCGACACCGACGGCAAGTTCATCTGCCTCCACAACAGCGGAGACGAGGTGAGTGTTTAATGTTTGTGTGGCGACAGAGCTGAAAATCTGAAGTCTGGTATCCAACCTCTGTATTATCTCAATGATTGTCTGATTTAGGACCAGGCCATGGTGGGTTACGAAATGGTTAAGACGATTGGAAATGATGCAGCCACCTACAAGTTCACACCCAAATATGTCCTGAAGGCTGGCCACAAAGTCACGGTAAGAGTGTCAAATCTGACCTTGTCATCAGTGTGTGAGGTCTCAGTCATGGTACAACTGCTAGTCTTTGCTCAGGCTCACAGTCATTATTTCAACATTTCAGTAGTGTTTCTCTAATGTTTCTACTGTTCACATTTGAGGAAGTGAAGCTCTCTTCCTGCTTCATAGTGATGAGGGCGCACGGCTTCCTCTTTGTGTGATACCAGATAGGCGTGCAGCTGATGGCTCTCTGTACTGGTGGTTGTGCCTACATTCAGTTGATTGTATGTCATGTACTCTACGTACTTACTAGGGAGGGCCAATGCACAGCCAGAACACTGAATCGCAAACACTCTGTATGCTGCCATGTTTTGCACACTATGCTCAGTGGTAAAGAGTCCAGGCTGCAGTCAGGATGTGAGTCAGGAACTGTGCAAACAGTAAACCATGCAGTTTATCTTCAGGGCACCAGGAGAAGGTGAACTCTGTTGAATCTGAGGATGAGCCCTCGTGTCTGTCTGCAGGTTTGGGTGTCTGATGCCGGCGTGAGCTCCAAACCTCCCACAGACCTTGTGTGGAAGAACCAGTCCTCCTGGGGTTCAGGGGAGGATGTTGACGTGGTGCTGATCAATGCTCAGGGAGAGGTGAGACCATTAACAAACATCCGCCTTGTCTGATAGTTCACTCTTCACACACTCATGTCTTCCAGTCACTGTTCTCACACTTCTTTTTTCTTGTATCGGGGAGAAAAAGACAAGTACCTGTGGATCACTTTGTGTCTGTGTGTGACAGGAGGTGGCAAAGAGAACCACAACATACAAGACAGCAGTAGAAGAGCAGGGTGAGGAAGATGATGACAGCGGAGTGGAGGCCACTGAGGAAGACCTCTTCCACCAGCAGGTCAGACTACACCTACACTACACTACTTGAAACAGGAACAGAAAGCACAACATGATCAGGTGGTGCAGGTGTCGTACAGTTTGCTGCTGAAGGAGCTGCTCAGAGAGCCCACAGCATCATGTAGGGAGTGAGAGGTGTTGTCCATGATGGATGTCAGCTTGGCTAACATCCTTCTCTCCCCGCTTCCTGTGTGCAGTCCAGGACAGAGCTCGCTCTGGACTGTCCTCTACCAGCCACACGCTGAGCTCAGATCAGATCAGTTCACTCACATTCTGCTGCAGAGAGAGGCTGATTCTATCCGACAGATTGACCTTCGTGTTGATCTCGATTTTAAAGTCTTGGAACGTCGTGTTCTGAAGGTGCCATGTTTGTTTGTGTGCAGGGAGACCCTCGCCCTGGAAAGAGAGGCTGCTCCATCATGTGATCCCACTGCCCAACCAGCACCTCCTCCTCTGAGCCCAGCCAGTCTGCTGCCAACTGTATTTCTACAACTATTTTTCTATCTTTTGTAGTGTATTTCAACAAAATGTATAAATTTAATTTTATCTTTATTTCTCAGAAACATGCAACAAACTGACTTTTTGTAGAAAAACCAAAATAACTTGGTTATTGAACACAACTTGTAGTTCAGGAGAAAAAAAAAAATGGAACAAGCAGCTAAACTGGAGCGGGCTGTGTCTTTATGAAAACAATGTTTTTAAATAGATTTTAATTTTGTTATTTTATATTTTATCTTATTCTTATTGTTAATGTTATTGTTGCATTTAGGCTTTACGTTACCAGAAAAGCCACAGGGTGTCAGTGATTAGTTTAGGTCATTAGATTGTTTTTCAGTTTGCGTAAATCAACTGTATGATGTTCAAAGAGAGAATTGGTTAAAATGAGGACACTAAAACTCCAAGAGTCTGAAGCTGGACTGGCCAAATGTTCAGCAGCATTCTGCTGTTATCTTTAGAAGGAAACCATGATTGATTGTATGATGAAGATACTGAGTTATCTTAAAGCCCCTTCATGTGTATGAAAAAGGTCTGACCTGGGGACAGTACACAGAGCTCACCAGGACTAAAAAACCCACGACGACACACACAGGCTGTGATGTGATGAACTTCCTTTGCAGACTTTGAATAACTTGCACCACTAATTAAGAAGTGTTGATTGTATTCTTAACTTTGATATTTGAAGTGTTTGAAGTATTTTTTGTGTTGGTGTGTTACTTTGCATGCTATGGTTGTAATCTTCATAGTTGAATGATTAAATGTTGTGTTTTCTTGTACTTGTGTCTTGCTGTTTTTTTTTTTTTTTTTCAGCTGGACCATGTAGAAGACAGGATGGGTCAATATAGGGAAAGACAAATTAAAACATGAAGCATGGCAATCAAGAAGCCAGCAATACTACTAATAAACAAATATTAGTGTAATGTATATAAATGCAATATTAATAATAAATATAAATGCATTTTCTTTGAATTATCATAGCATCAGAGCAGCTATAACCCTTTGGAGCAGTAAACAGCTAAGTGCCCTTATGAAGCTGCTGAGCTGCAGAAATGTTCTATGTCTGAACCACAGTAGTTATTAACCAGTGGATGTGGTTTCAATAAGGAACTTATATATTCTCCTAATATCTGATGTTTGGTTGAAAAAGTAATGTTCTTTTCTTATTTGCTATTAAACAGGTGACAAATGTATATCTAGTTTATTGCACTTAATGTAAATGGTGACCAACATTTTGCAACATGTTGCTAGTAGTTGACCCTTGACATTCATATTTACAGTGATTCAAGTGGTTAAACTACATTTAACACTTTGTATGAATATCTAAAATGGTTTTGGGCCATAAAATGAAAAGAATAGGCTTGGCTTCTCGGGATATGTTTCTATCTGTATGTGGATCTAATTTCTAATGTTTTGAATCTGAAGTGATGTGAAGTAACTGATCTCTGTTCACACAGGAAATAGCTGAATATATCTTGGTAGATGTGATACTGGGGTATATTGCACGTGATTATTCATGCATTTACTTCCTGCTCTTGAAGATTACAGTGAGTCACTCTGACTTTAATGTGAGGACGAGTGAGATATTTTTACAGGTTATCCTAACAGCCTACTGTATGATTAGAGTATCATAAACACTAATTTGCAGGTAGCTCCATATCACTCATACACTTAGAGAGAAACTAGCACTAGCTCTACTAGAACTAGCTCTTTCCGAGCATGCCCAAGAAACACATGAAACATGGAGGTTCAACATGGCTGAATCCATGGAAGAGGACATGCAGTGTCTGTGAATAAAAGTGCATCTAGATTATTCAGAGGTAACAGAAATATAATGATTTTTATTTTCAGGTGATTACAGTGATGAAAATATAATAAAATATAGTCCCCGTATTCTGTAAAGACACCCCTAAATCACACACTGCACCTTTAAGTATTCTATTATTAGCCACCATTAGCTGGTCATACCAGACCAAGTAAGGCAGAAGCAGCTTCAGTGGGAAGAATTCAACTTTTCAAAACTTCAGTCTGACAACAAGACGTTCAAATGAAGTTCACATTGATTTGTCCTTCATGAACTAAAGGAGCCAAACTGTGTTCTCAATCAAACATGACTGTTAATATTATTATACACAAATACCTATTTGCTCAATCAAATGTAGTAAATTCAATGATAATGATTTACTGTCACTGTAGAATACACATTTTATTGACAGGAATATTCCTAATAAGATTACTTAATGTTTAATTAACTGTTGATCAATCCTGAATGGAATCAGAGCTAATGCGGTGATACACATTATTCATGGGGCTGGGTTGACATTAATAATTTCACACAAACTCTTTGTATTGAACATTGAATTTTATTTTTCTACATAAACACACAGAAAACAGACCAAAAACAAAACATTTCAAATAGGAAAATAGCCTTTGGTTTAAATGTGTCTCAATCAATCAGTGGAGACATGAATCAGACTGACTGGAACTGTTTGGGTGCATGAACCTGTAACAGGAGAGGACTTTAAGGCTGTACTTGACTTGTGTAGGCACACGACCATCACAGACACCTTCATAACAAACAGGTTTACTGTCTCTGACTGAAACACCAACTTCTCACAGTGTGCCAGTCATTCTTAAAGGAACAGTCCAATTTTGGGGGGAAACTCACATTTACCTGTCACCTGACTCAGCAAACAAAATATCAAACTGTTTCTTGAAGCAGTGCTAGAGCCAGAGTGTCTTCATTGTGGCAGCGTTTCATCAGTGTGGGTCTCTTACTGCAGCTTAATCAGTGTTCAAACACTACAGTCCATCCCCACCCACCCCACAAGGAGCCATAATGGCTGCTTCATCCGCTGATCTTTGTGTCCAGGTGAGGCAGTCCTTTACTGTGTGAATAAAGTGCTTCCTGGGATCTGTGTCCATTCACACATGTGACATGAGCTCTAACAGAGCGTCTCAGAGCAGGGCTTTAAAGTGCAAAGAGAGCAGAAGGTGAACAGAACCCCCTGACCGTAACCTGTCTTAAAGCTGGCTCTGTGCTCAGACTATCGACTCTTTGGATGGCTGCTTCCCTCGCTGTCCCCCTTGTAAGGACTGCAACACTGACGCTTCACTGTGCGACCTGGGAATGAGGAGGACAACTCTCTGATTGGACTGCCGCCACTCATTGTACAGTCGACAGTGATACCTGAGAGACACCTGGGGAAGAACAGAACAGAAGGGATGTTTGAAAAAAAAAAAAAGGGTTACATGGTAAATAATAACAGGAAGTCCAAAACATGAAGAATGTGCAGTGCAAGCTCATGTGAAGGGTTTTATTCTGAGGGTTAAATGATGATGCTTTGCTGATCTTATTTGGACTTGGTCTGTCCCACCTGTTGCTGTGTGTGGCTCCACTGATATGAGCACATCGCCACAAATCAGCTATGAGCAAATCAGAATGTCATTTCTACCTGATGCTGCTTTCCGATAAACAAACACCACAACACTACACTGACTCCTATACTCTCCTTCTGCAATGGTCAGGACATTATTGCAGTGCCACAGCCTTCATCCTGAAATGGGTTGAAAGTTGTGGGTGTTCCTTGTGTGTAGTAAACTTCCTGCGAATTCATGCTCAGCAAACCATCGAGATATTGTGTCATTTCTGAACGGCACCCTAGATCAAGAGGGCAATGTTCCATTTTTAACATGTACTGAAGCATTCTGGTACAGTGACAGGAGATTTGATGAAATGAAATTTCCTGTGCCTCTTTTAGTGCAACACACACCAACCATGAGGTGTGATGTGCGTCTGACCATCTGGAGTACAGTCTTGCCCAAGGACACTCTGACATGTGGACAAGAGGAGCTTGACAACCCGCTCTTGAAGTTCCACAACAACATTTTAAGTGGCAGCAACAGGACTCACCTCAATTTAAATTATTGGCAGAGTATCCAAACATTGTGTACAGTGTGTGTATGATCCTCTGACAACAGTCCAATAAGAATAGAAGGAATCAGCAGTCAGTGATCAAAGAAATTACAAAGTTAGCATCAAAATCCTGTTTCAGTGTTGAGTGAATGAGTTTAAGTCCAACAAGCTGGAAGGTTAACACTACTGGAACTGGATCACTTCTCACTTTAGCTTTCTGGACTGGAAACAAATTCAAGCAGACAATGTAACCAGGTTCAGCTGCCTCTATAGGCGAATGGAGAAGACAGAGGAGAGGAGAGGAGAAGAGAGAGCAAAGAGGATGACCAAAGATCCAAATGCACCTGATAGAAGCAGAGTGTATGAATAATAAACACTGCATATCATCCACACCCACACGCCTTAGCATACTAACCAGGGTCCAGAAGAGGTAAATGGTGAAGAGGGCAACAGTGAGAGCGATGAGCCCCACGGCCTCCAGTCGGCTGGAGAAGTGAAGGTGATCTATGGCACCACGAAGGCAGAGCCAGCCGGAGATGGTGGCCAGAGGGGTGATGAGCAGGAAACAAACCATGTCACCAAACAAGGTGCGCTTCTCCTGTCGAAGGCTCGGGTTCTGCAGCCACTAGACCACCAAAAAGCCAGAAGCACAGTCAGCTTCTAGATCAAATACAATGTAATAAATAGCTGAACTGAATCGTCCTGTCTTTCCTCGCTATCCTGTACCTCAAGCAGCGGCCTGGATTTCCTCTGCACAGTGAACTGGTATTGGCAGAGCTCACAGAAGCTGGTTCCTGAGGCAGACAGCCAGTGTTCCAAACAGCTACGGTGGATGGTGGCCAGGGTCCCAGAACATTCGCAGGGGGAGAGCAGCTCCTCCTGGGCTCCACTGTCATGACAGATACGACACATGGGGTTCTCTGGCACAGCACTGAAGAGAAGAACAAGAGAAGATACTTTGATTAGGTGGTTTTGTCTTTGTTACAGTGTGAATATATAATTCATGGCTTGAATACCGTCTAGTCATCTTTTATACAAAATGAATGCAGATGTTTATGTTCATTAAGAAGCGTGGCCCCTGGGAAAAGTCATGCTTTCACATCACAAACATAAATGTTATGTTAATCAATAAAGCCTACAGAAGGGACTGTATGAATTATAGATAGATGGATGCATGCACAATAATATCATGTCTCACTCAGTGCTGTTCATTTTTTTCACAGAACTTTTAATAACACAAGCTGTAACACTTGGGCATTATGACTTTAGTCCTAACATGTATTCCTCACCTCAAACTGACTGCTGTAGAAAAGCAGGAACTTTATTTAAAATGTGAAAACAACCATGACCTACCATTGTTTGGCATATGCGTCCAACCCTGGAGACATCAGCTGACCATCCAGCTTGGTTGATACTTGTGAATAATACAGAGACTGCTCGCTGGTTGACACACTGCACTCCTCCATGGTTTTACCTGGGAGAGGCGGCTCATCAGAGAAGCCACACATGGGCTCAGAGTCTAGCTCAGGCCGGCGGCTCACATGGGCTGACAGACACTGGTTTGGCAAAACTTCTGGCAACAGCGTGCAGCGATTGGTCATCATGGTGGCAGACGGTAGAACGTTGGACACAGATCAAGGCCTTACTGGGCATCTCCCATCTACAGGAGCAAGAGAGAGATGATGACAGAGAGAAAGGTCGGACTGCTGCTACACGTTCCACTGTGTTCCCCAGTGAGACTGCGGTTTGGTGCTGAGTGAGCTTATCAGAGATTTGACACTGAAAACCAGTGCTAGCTGTATCCACATTCTCCCAGGACCTAAACACAGACACTGTCTGCAGAGGATGTACTTCCTGTTAGAGCTCAGGAAACTCGGTCTGTTCTCTGCTCAGCCATCACTGTCTGGTTTGGATTGGTCACCAAACAAGACGGGAACAAACTACAACAGACAGAAAGTCATCAGCGCCATCAGTGACTTATCCACGTCCAGGAAACATCACGCCACATCCATCACTCTGGACACCAGCTGTTTAAAACTCTCCCCTCTGTGAGGTGCTACGGAAACACTTTCTTCCCACAGGCCTGATAAACAGTGTCAGTGTCTGTGCAACATCCACTGTGCCTGTCTCTAACTGTATCTGTACAGTGGGAGTTTCCTTGTATGTGCACACATACAGCAGTCAAGACATTTCATTTCTCATCAAAACATTTGAGCTATTGTTTGTACAGAGATATCGACAGATGCAACTTTACTATTGAACAATAGCATGGGGGCCAATTCACATGAAACACACATGCAAGGTTACATCAGGCGATGCAAGCAGGATGTAACAGGAGCGTGCCTTTTATTCCACATACAGCTGCATTCCATTTCATCACGTTTTATTCACTATTCTCACTCTCAGGTCAGCGTTGTCGTCACGTCACTTCCTCAAGTAAGTGCGCAGTAAGTGAAGATCAGACTGTGTGTTTTTAGGTCATAACAAATGCAGACGTGTGTGTGTGTGGTGTGTGGGCAGACAGACAGTGTGGTTGTGTAGCACTCTAACAGCTGAGGAATGTCGGTGAACAGACTGATCAACAGGTTGCAGAGTTTCTAGCAGCTGACTGACTTCATGTTCAGCTTTCTGCACAAACACACGGCTGTCTTCAACATGTAGCTATCACACGCGTACTGTAAACAGCGTTGACGTTATCTTTAGGCTGGACTGTGTGCACCGTCAGTACACTAACACGAGCAGCTAACCAACATGGAAACGACCAGATAATAACCACGATATATGTCGACATGTACAGTCACGCGGGCCTCGGAAACTTCAGCTAAATCATGAGGCACGCGCTATATGTCTGTTATGATGACAACAGACAGACAGGCACACAGCGGAAGTTCAGCTACAGCAGGCCTCGCTAACGAGCCACACCTTTCCTCTGTCCCTCCACACAGAACACACTCACCGTCAGTCGGTGTCTTGAACCTTACGTTACCGCCAGCTTCAATGACGAATATGTTTTTTTAACAGGCTCAGTCCGTTATGAAGTCACGCTCAACTTCCGCTTTGAGCCGGAGCGGTTATTCGGTTCAGCTGTCTCGCGCGCCGGTGACTTTTCGTCCCTGAGTTTGCCTTACAGGCAGAAAATGTCTGCACTCCGTGCTAATTCCGCCTGTGTTTGTTAGAACGGGTCATATTTAGCTCTCCTAGGACACACAGCATTTGGCCCCGTTACCTGATAGAGCGGTACAACGTGATGTAAGCAGACACGGACTGGGGGAAGCCTTGCCTGAGAGACAAACATCAGGGCGTACACTATACATATTAACCAATCATGTTATGTTTTGCCCACACTCATTTACATAAACGGCGTCACATAAACATTATACGTACATACATACTTCAGCCTGATGCTTTATTTGAACTGCACTTATGACATGACCCGCTGTGAGTAAACACACACAGACGTTATGTAAGACATAACATTCCCCAAAGTGAGGCCGCGGGTAATTCATAGTACGGAGCAGTCCACCCGTGTTTACATTAACGGAGACGCAAGTAAAAAAGCACCATTCATATTAGCACGTAGCATAGCCTACTAACAGGAAAGTGAATAGTTTAATCTGTTCCCCCGTTTGAACACACTGTGTGAATTTCCTGACATTAAGGTCTGACACCGGCCCAGACTCAGTGTACATCCTCTGAATAAACAGAGCAGAATTTACATTTGAACACAATCTGCATTACAGCTGAGGGACTTTAGTGAAGTTTCACTTTCATAGCAGCTGGTTGTTAAAAGTCTCTCACTGGGAACCCTCATCAGTTATGCATCACTTGTAGTTGAACCACATTTACTGTAAATATCCACTTTAAAACGCAGTGATGAAACAATGTGGAACAAAATAACCACGCAGAGACACATAAACGGAGACTTATTGTATGGTCAGTATGTATTTATTCAAAATGCCGTCCTCCAAACAGTGCGGTGAAGTTGGTTTTATATTCGACATTTGCCAGTTTTTCGGCGTTAACTGTGATAGTGTCAAGAAAATCGCACCAATTACCCCAGGATGGCGTGCGGGCCGGCCCGGTACGGCATGGTGCTTAAGTGACGCACTGACCTTAGTGTATTTACATTTTTCTACCGTCTATGAAGGAGAGGAGACTAATTAATACTAGAGACGAACCCGGTCCGAACCCGGCCAAAAAAAGAAGAAGAAGCAGTTACACCATTTGAAGACCTGTGCTGTCGTCTGAACCCAAAGGTATAGGGCTGGGTGGGCGGTAAGTATTACTGACTGTGAATCTTATTTCTGTCCTTTATATGTAATCTGTCGAAGTCTGAGAGTAACTGTAAAATTTAATTTAATCTAAAATTGAAAGTAGTACAACTAAATAACTGAACGAGGGGGAAAAAATCGTATATATATTCTTTACTTCATTGTATTACTTCTCTGTGAAACCATTCATCTATAGTGGAAGATGAAATGGATACATTTAGATTCTTAGATGAAATTCTGTTCAGCAGCAGGATCCCTTAAATGAAAATGAAATAGAATGATTCTGGAAACAGGCTTATATTCAGATCTCCTTAGCCAAAGTAGCAATTCAACAGCATGTAAACTGTCTGTGTTATCTGAAACAGGATGTATCCACGTAAAAAGATACATGCATATCATAAGTAAAAAATAATAGACATGGAACCCGCACTCAGCCATTATTTTACATCTTATTTTAAAAATATTTCATGTTAGATCAAATGTTTTCAAAACGTGTTCTGCTGTCTTCAGTTCATGTCTATGTAATTCTTCAGTTCAACAGAAGGTGGCGGTACAGCACAATATCGTGGCAATGTTGTGTTTTCCAAAGCATTCATATTCACCGTGGCCAATTTTACTACCACAGGAAACACTGACTTATCCAAGTGTTGAAACACATGCTTCTCAATCCAGAGTTTCCCAACATACAGGACTCTGAGGACCGTCTCTAGGCCCTGCTTCTGTCTTCTACCAGAAAGTCACTTGGAAATAAGGGAAATCATAATATGTGCAACTCAATTCATGAATAATAACCTATAAAAAAAGAAGCTGAGAGGAAGTTAGTGAAGATGTGTGGTGTAATCCTTTTAATTCATTCATTCATTCATTCTTCTTTTTCTTCTTATTATTTTATTGCTATAATTTGATTACAGTAAGGCATATGACAAATACAGAGACATGACAGAGTCTAACAAGACATGTAGAGTTATTGACTGGATATGAGGTTAAACAGATATAGTCAATAAAAGATCAGAGATTGAAGATTCAAGACGTTGACACATACAATAAGTGGGATGCATTTATATTAATTAGTCACTTATTTTATTATTAATTTTTCAGCCTAATGTTGTGCCTATGGACTGTCGGTGCAGGTGCTGCAGGTGTGTTGTGATTTCTGTGGAGGATTTTAACATGGCGGGCAGTTTATTTGTAGATTCTGACAAAAGTTTCTGTTGGACAATAAATGTAGGTCTATCTGTCTTCTCAATGTGGAAGGTAAACATTTCTACAGGAACCATCTCTTTGAGCTCAGGGCAGTTAGCTGGATTACCAGTTTTTTCTTGATGCTTGGAGCACACAAATATGGTCGGGATTGGTGTGTAAGTGTGTGTAGTGTGTGGAGGGAGGCCACACCCACAACACAACACAGAAACAAACAGGAAACACAGGGGAAGATGGGAACAGAGGAAACCCCAGGGGAGAGAAATAGAGGCACGGCTGTGGCCATGATGATTTCAAGTCTCTTCTCTCCTTCTTTGCTTACCACAGCATTCTGCAGTGACATGCCATGCCATGGTTTGAGCTTTGCTGGACCATCATTTGATTTTCAACAGGACAATGACCCAAAACACACCTGTAAGGCCTCTGTAAGGGCTATGTGACCAAATAGGAGAGTGATGGGTGCTGCATCACATGACCTGGTCACAATCACCTGACCTAAACCCAGCTGAGCTGAGCTGATTTTTTTGAGAAGGTCTTTGATATATATATATATACACACACACACACACACACACACACACACACACACACACACCTTGCTAGTACCGGGATGGACCCCCTTTTGCCTTCAGAACTGCCTTAATCCTTCATGGAATAGATTCAACAAGGTACTGGAAACATTCCTCAGAGAAAATGTTGTAAATCTTGTAAATGTTACTGTTTCTAAACATATACACACTTTTGACTGTACTTCACTGTAAAACTCTGTACAACTGAGAGCAAAGTCAACCAGAGTCAAATTCCAATAAAGTGATTCTGATTCTGAACTCTAGTCTGACTCTCAAGTGACCTCATTCTCCAAAGCACACAGTGACCAGAGACAAGATCATGTTGCTTCCTCATTGTTCACATGTTCTGTGTTCATTCATTGAAATAATGGGAGTTTAGAGAATGGTCTATAGTCAGTTAGAGACTGTGGATGGATCAGGTGTGATTTCTTCATTAACAGTTTAACCACAGCAGCCAGCAGGGACAGTGCCAGTCAAAGAGAGCCGGTCTTGGAATCAACATATACACTGTATAACTGATCTAATGTCTATTTTCAAAGAAATCATGAGTCATACAAAGTGTGCAGCTGACACTCTTGGGCTGAATTTAAGTCACTAGTACAAACGTACATGTGTGATGATGAAAGAATACAGTAATGTTTATGAGACTTTGTCAGGTGCTTTTTCTGACATTTCACCACCATAATTATCTGGTTATCGTGCATGTCTATGGAAAGACCATTTCCAAATGATGACCTGCTGATGGTGCTGGAGGAAAGTTCAGGGGACCAAAGCAAATGTGGCATGTCATCTGGGGACCATGAATAAAAGTGTACTTCATGGAATTCAATAATTATGGAGATATTTCAGTCTGGACCTGTTCCTGCCTCCAGCAACTCCTCACTTCCACCAGGCTTGTTGCCGCCAATTCTGGTCACCTGACTCTCATGTTCACCCGCTCACCTGTTCACATTCCCAAATCATCCCCACCCACTGTTACACCCCACCTGCTGTCACACCTCACATGCGGTCACACCCACCTCTCATCCTCTCCCAGCACATAAACCAGTTCACCAAACCATTCCTGTTCTCCATGTTGTGCAGCTGTACCTGTTCTGTGAACTGTTTCTGGAGATGCCGTCTGTTTATGGCCGGCCTGCTTTGGATTAGTTTTGTCATTTGTCTGACTTTAAACCCGTTCATCTGAATACTGGTTGTCTTCCATCTTCCTTCTCTGCCCCAGTGTCTGTGTTCGTGTGTTCAAGTGTAACACTATGGGAGCCATAGGGTGGATCAACACTGGAGGAGCAGTGAACAAACCAGTGAGCTAGTCCTTCTTGTCTGACCACTTTCCTTTGTTTTTTCAGAGAAACACGATGCACTGTAGTGTTCAGCAGCTCACTGACATACATGAAGTCTGTGGGGACACAAGACTGGCCTCACAGACAAAAGGCGAATGGTTGTTTGTCTCTATGTGTCAGCCCTGTGATTAACTGGCAACCAAGCCATCTAGGGTTTACCTCTCCTCCCACCCAGTGTCAGCTGGGACTGTCAGCTGAGTGGTCACTGAAAATGAATGATGAATTAAATCTAAATCTATCTATCCCATTGATGCACCCATTGATCAATCCTGATGTTTGAAGTGACCCCTGAACTGTCCTAGTAGTAGACACCAGGAAAAAACACCAGGCCCATTTGTGTTAGTAGTATGGAATCAGAACTTGCTACAGTTCTCTGTTCAGCTCAAAGCTACTCAAGAGCCAAGTTTTCAAACTGTGAATGAAGAAAAGAATGCTGTCTGGCTGGTGATGTTACATTTCTGTAACACACACACTCACACACTGAAGATAGCTACTGTGCAAGGTGCTGCTCTGGATTTTAATCCAATCAGTTCAAATCACACGTGTTTTTTTAGGATGAGTTTGTCTGCACATGACGTGTTCATTAGAAGAATATATATATCAACGGGCTGATCTTTTACAATGAGATTGAGTGGTTTCATGGCCTGTCATAGTGCCATGATTTGACATTATGTCACAAACATTTTTCTCTCTAGGCTCCCCCAGCAGGGCTTCAGTCAGTCATACAGTTAAAGAAGACGCCGTGGTAGATCTATCTCTTAGAACACCTCAGATTTTAAAGCCGACAGAGACTGAATGAGCAAAACTGTGTCCAATACAGGAACAGTGGTAAAGCAGAGCGATGACTGATGACAGCATCACAGTGAAGCTACAAGCACGTAGCTGTAAAGGCTTCTGCATGTTGAGTGACACACCCTCTGCACAGTTATGAGGTTATAATAAAGTGAAAGATTTCTCTCACCATCCTGCAGTGTTGGCACTGTTGACATTTTGTCCACATGAGATCATCTTTGTTTTTGACCTGTAATGTAGAGAAATAATTTGACTATTAGACCACTTTTCATGTCAGATCACACACTGCTCGATTCATCCTGGCACACGTGCTGATGCTGAAAGACAGACGTCAGCCAGACTATAAAAACAGATTATATATCTATATATGTCATAGACTAATGAGAGTGTTCCTTTCAGAGTGTTTGCAGATGGTTGGTTTTACTATACTCACTGCAGCCAGAGAACAAAGCGAACCTGTCAGCTCATGTTTCAGACCGTGGGACTCCGAACCTAACTCATTTTTGTGAAAAAAAAGTCTGGGCATGTCTTCTTGTCAATTTGCCCCCTTTTATTTTGAAAGCGGTATTTCCCCTGTTCCGGTCTTGTGTTGTGTAACTTGTCCCTCCTGCGCTCGTTGTCTTCATCACAACAACAGCCCGTTTGTCACATGAATCATGTCAGAGTGTGTGGAGTGAGTCTCTCTCCCTGCGCCCTCTCCCCGTCTCTCAGCCGCTGACATGGCTCTGTCTCTGGGGTGGCTCTCGGCTCTAATCGCGGGTCTTTTCTCCGCTCACGTTCTGCAGAAACTCTGCTTCCCAAACTTTTGGACGGACCTCTTCTTTCTGCTGAAGGTGGTCAGGTACGGAGTGAAGCTGGAGCTCTTTAAGCTCAGAACCAGCGTGTGTACGGTCCTGGACAGGTTCATCCAGCAAGCGCAGCGGATACCCAACAAGCCGTTTGTGATCTACGATGGACGGATCCACACCTACAGGGACATCGAACAGCGCAGCAACAGACTGGCCAACGTTTTCCTCCACACGTTGAAACTGAGGAGAGGAGACTGCGTTGCCTTGTTGATGAGCAACGAGCCCGATTTCTTGTGCGTTTGGTTCGGGTTGGCGAAGGTCGGATGCTCGGTGGCTTTCCTCAACACCAACATCAAGCACAAGTCCCTGTTGCACTGCTTCAACTGCTGCGGGGCCAAAACCCTGATCATTGGTTCAGGTAAACTCACCTTCACTCACCTGGCGCCACAGTAATTCAAATGAATACACGACATTTTAATATTATATTCAAATAATTTGATAGACTGATATTGAGTTTTTAAATGAACTTTATTGAACTTTCAAATCAAAGCCTGCTATGTGTATTGTCATAAGTATCACAGCTTCACATTGCACCCTGCTGGATCCTCTAACACTGTGAGTGACACTGGGCTGGAGTCTGACCCTGGATCCTTTGGGGAGTCAGTGTGGATCACATGTCAGACCAGGAGGCAGCTTAGAGATGCACTGATGGACTGACCGATCAGTAGCTGACTATAGTATGCATGCATCCTGACAGCAACAGTGACACAAGTGTACACACACACACACACACACACACACACCAGGTGTGAACGGCGAGGAGTGCTGTTGAAAGTAGTTTCAGAGTAAACACCAAAATAAGAATTATTAGTTAAGTCCAATTCAAATATGAAACAAGAAAAATGTTGTGTGTGTGTGTGGTTGACTATAGTTTTAGGAAAGTCAGACTCAGCAAAGAGAATGAAAATCTATGTGATTTTATAACAGCTATAGTTATTTCTATAGCACCTTTGAAAATAGAGTACATACAGATAGAGTAGATACTTTATTGATCCCATGAGGGAAAGACAAGTTCCCAAGTCAAATCCACACAGACTGAGCTGCCGCTGTCTCAGTTTGTTTGACAGACAAACAAAAAGAGGAAAGAGTGACAACAAAGAAAGTAGACAGAAGAAGATGATCGAGATACGAAGTGAAAGATGACGTAAGAGAAATCACCTTTTAGAAACACACAAATACATTTTGACATTAAAATCAAATCACAGTTATTTGTATATATTTGTTAAATCTTCCATAGAAACAAATATGACTTAAATAAGAGACAATGTTCCTCTTTCATGTCTGCTGGAGGTGCAATGAGGAGACAGAATTAGTCAGTAAATGATGCTAACACAATGAATTTTACAAAGCTACAGTATGTCAGATAATACTGATACTAACTGCCACTTATTGATTATTATTTTTGAGTAGTTTGTTCGTCATTTTTCAGTCTTCCAGAACTCAATCAGACAGCTGCATCCTAAAACAAAGAAGTATAAAATCATACATTACGAACGGTCACAGTGGAACAGCAAGGCACACTTCGAATCATATAAAACATATCATCAACATTGTCCGTTTGCTGCTCATTGATTTATATATTTATCAGTACATTGTGTCTTTGGGAGACTCTGCTGTGCACAGAGGCACACAGTGAATGTTTTCCACACTTTGGAAACGTTCCACAGGCTCGTAGATAAAAGCTGCAGGGCACTCCTTGATTCATTTAGTAAACACTGAACATGAACTCTGACCTCTAAACGTTCTGCCTGTTTTCAGGTGTAAACTGTGGATCTATAGAAAAGCTGTGAGCTTCCTGCTGCATCATGTTTAATGTACAGTACTTACTGTTTTAATGATTCAACATTTGACAGCTGACAGTTAGTCAAAGCAGTTTCAGCATCCACCCATGTTTCCCTGCAAGAGTCCTGTTTCTTCAGTTAATATGATTCATCATGCTGCAGCCATGTGACACAATCCACATTGGTTGATCACTACTCAACCAAATAAGCATGATGTCGGTCAGGGACGCTGCCCTCACCACAACCCGAGGACAGGAAGGTTCATAGAACAGCTGGAACAGTCAGACAGTGGTCAGAGTAGGTGTGGGCTCATACAGTCTCAGCACTGTTCCCATGCAATGTATCGACTTCTGCTGAAGCTGCCTGTTTATGACAGTTGTGAGGATAAAGAGTGATGTTCCACAGAGGAGCCTGCACCCTCGTGGAAACACCCTCTCTCTAGCACTCTGATTGGTCCTCTTATTTATTTATTTATTTATTTGAGTCGACACTTTTTCCTTTTCACAGGGGGACAGTATGTGTATATGAATAAATATTTCAACATGAAATTATGAATGATGTTGAATATTGAAAACATAAATAACACAAACATGTCAAAATAAAACAAAACATGGGTTATAAATAAACTTTATATTGGCTTACAGGTATACTATATTCCGTCCAATATACATATTATTATCCCAACATGTTATATGTAGATGAGTATACAATCATTTAATTATCCCTCTGAACACTACTGAGTAAAATTCATAGTTCTGGAATTATTAGCCAATATTTCATTGCTGTAGAGCCACTTCTGGGCCAAATCATGTATTTGTGGTCTCTGTAGCAACAAAAAACATAAATCACTTTTAATCCAGTCAAGATTATAACAGTGGCTGTACTCCATAGGCCATAGATGTATAGGATTTATAGACGTACACACAGCAGCTTGCTTGGTTAATAGTCTGAATCATCCCAGCAAATACTGGCTGAGTGTTACACCGCTTTGTTTACTTTGTGTTGCAGAGAACGCTTGATGTAGCCTTTAGACCCAAATAGCACATGTACACTGTACAAATATTGTACAAACATACATATTTGTAATCATTTACAAAGTCCCAGTCACAAGTCATGCTGTATTGTGAAATGATTATATGTATGTATGTAGGAGTACCCATGACAACTAGTCACACAACTCTTTCCAAAGTACAAATTGATATATACTAGAATATTATATCATATATTATATAACAAATCAAATCAAATTTTATTTGTATAGCCCAAATTCACAAAACACATTTTGCCTCAGAGGGCTTTACAATCTGTACAGGGAGTGACACCCTCTGTCCTTAGACCCTCGGTTCCAGTGAGGAAAAACTTGCCCACAAAAAAACCCTTTAACAGGGAAAAAAGGTGGACAGACTTTGGTATGCATGGAGGATTCATCATTGACGTGAACAAACTGAGATCAATCTAAGAAATACGACTTGAACCAGCTTAGGGCGGTTCCTTTGATGCCAATCTGATGTTCCAGTCTCTGTTAAAGAATTTGATGGTCTATGGTGTCAAATGCAGCACTAAGATCTAACAGGATGAGTACAGAGATGAGTCCTTTCTCTGATGCCATTAGGAGATCGTTTGTGACTTTGACTAGTGCGGTCTCTGTGCTATGATGCACTCTAAATCCTGACTGAAAATCCTCGAATAAACTGTTCTTATGGAGAAAGTCACACAGCTGATTAGCTACAGCTTTCTCAAGTAACTTAGAAAGAAAGGGAAGGTTTGATATTGGTCTGTAATTGGCTAAGACCTCTGGATCTAGAGTGGGGCTGTAATCAGGTTTTACAGCTGTTTCCAAACTTGCTGTATCAGAATGCAGATCAGTGCCTGTAGAAGGCAAGACATGATGAATTTTGTCTCTTATAATTTTATCATTAAAGAAGCTCATGAAGTCATTACTAGTTAGATCTAAAGGAATTATTAGCTTTCTATCTGCTGACATCTCAAAACTAAAAGTATGGAGCAGCTGGGTGATCAAGAGTAAGAGAAAGTAGTTCCTGAAATGTGGCCTTCCTGTCTCCATCTCCAGATTTAGTGGAATCTCTGGACGGCATCCTAAGCAGCCTGCTAGAGGATAACATTCAGGTGTGGGCCATGAAGAGCCAGAGTGAGCATAGACACGTGCATACCCTGTTGGATAAGACTGATGCTGCCTCTG
This sequence comes from Nibea albiflora, assembly GCA_014281875.1. NCBI lineage: Eukaryota > Metazoa > Chordata > Actinopteri > Sciaenidae > Nibea > Nibea albiflora. The sequence continues at coordinate 1,863,966 of CM024803.1, forward strand.
ACCAGCCTGTACCAGCCGGGTTACGTGTCTGCACTTCTCTCAAGTCACCCACCCTCTACATCTTCACCTCTGGGACAACCGGTGGGTCTTTTGTTTACAGTTCTGATCCACTCAGGAAAGTTCACACTAATAATCCACATGTAGACTATGTCATGCAGTGGTGCCTGCAGTCTGTACCCATTTTAATTATAAGACAGATATTTTGACAGCTGTTTGAAGGAATAACCAATAAAAATAGATAGACACATCTTATCATTCAATTTAGTTCTCTGTATTCATTTATTTATTTCCTTCATTGTAGAAAAATGTATGTAGTGACAGGTGTGCTGATTGCTGATGAGCAGAAAGATGAGGAAGGGAGACCACACACACAAGCAGATATAGACAGGAAACACAGAGGACGACAGGAGACACAGGGGACAAAGACTGAGGCAGAGCTGCGGCAATGACAGCAGGAAGGTTTCTAACTGAGTAAATGACCTGAAGTCATTAGGCTGGAAGCACTGTTCCAGTTCTCTGACTGTTAAGGAAAGGTGCCTCATGTGCTTCCTTTCTTACCATGTACATGTCAGATCCATCTGAGGGTTAGCAGATAGTCTGAGTCAGAACTTTTGATTTATTTAACAATGTCACCATTCTAACTGAGGAGAGAAAGAGTGAGCAGAATTTAACAATGTTTGTACATAAAACATTTATATAAAGACCAAAATCATCCCACCCTAAAGTGAGCAAATTGAATGACACAGTCTGAGTCGTACACAAATCTAACCCGCATGCATTAGTGATTGATTCTGCACAGGCCAAAATCGTCTCGGAAAACCATAATAACATCTTTTCATCTTCTTCAGTCATTGTGAATTTATCTCCTCTGACCTCATGACATGTTGAGGAAAAGGCACATGCTGTATTTTTTTTGACTGCACACCGCAGGATTTCCCTCCCTTTGCCCAAAGCTGATGGTCATGGCTGTTCATGGCTAAACTGTGAAATCTGCTTCAATACCGCTCCTGCTTCATTTCATTTATACGTTGGGAAATAGATGGTCTGAATTCAGCGTGAGATCAGGCTCTGCAGAGAAACACTAAATGCTTGTTTCTACCGGACGTCATCTGTCTGTCAGAACAGTAATGCTTTGACTTTGGCTAGTTCTGCTGTCTTTACTGCCTCCATCACATGCGTATCGCTGACCCGAAGGATGCTTTTAAAACAGAGTGAGACAGGGAAACACAGAGGGCGAGCCAGGATCTGCTGCTTTAGTGTCATTGGTGTCTTGGCAGGACTCAAAGGATGACGACAGACAGACTGAAACATTCTGTTTCATTATTGGAGTCATAAACCTGTTAACAGCCACAAAACTATATGAATATTATCAGAATTATAATTCACATGCAGCATTACATGATGTATTGTTCTGTCACAGAGGTAGGACATGGCTTTGTACTCGCCACATGCTAGTCTGCACTGCTTCTCTTTAACAGAGAAGCAGTGCAGCTGAAATGAACAGAAAGTATGAAGTTGATTTCTGATTGTTGATTTTGCTGTATTGTTATATAACACAATATTATGTCTTTACATTTTCTCAGGGCTCCCTAAGGCTGCTGTCATCACTCACCTCCAGAGCTTGAAGGCAGCAGCTGGATTTTGGGCGTTTGGGGCGACTAAAGATGATGTCATGTACATCCCTCTGCCTCTCTACCACAGTGCAGCTTCATTGATTGGTATAGGAGGAACCATCGAGCTGGGTAGGCCTCTGAAAATCTTTCCTCTACTAATCCCTGCAACATTGCTGAGAAGTTGTTTCCCCCTATATTTCTGTCCATTTTGTCAAACTTTCACATGGTTGCAGATTTAGCTATTAGCAATCTACCCATAGACGTACAGGCACACGGTCACTCGGGTTGAATAAACCCTATAAACCTGATTGTGTTCAGGTTTGACTTTGATTTCTGATGATTTGTACACCACACACAGTATCTTTGCCTCACGTCTCTCCCTCTGCATCTCTCCCAACAACCCTACTACTTTCACAGCTTAAGAGGAATCTCAGATCCTATCGGCTACCGTCGCTTGATGATTTAGCCTCAGCCTAGCCAGTATTGCTGAGATATACACTATTCATGTATACTATATATTCATATATATATATGCATTCATATGCAGATATCTCTGTATAGAGATGACCTCTGTTCTATTCATCACACACATCACACACTGATCACAAAACAACATGTGGCTGAACATGTGGTGCTCTCTTTGAAGTATTCACCTCAAAATCTTTCAGCTGGTCATCCAATAAATGGAACTTATGAAGTGTTTATATGTAAGATGTTAAGCAGGATATTCATCAACGAGTTTCATAATTGACTGTCAATTGAAGCTTCTAACCTTGTCAGAACTGTGTCTCTGAGCTGAAGGAGACCTCTGCTTCTAAAATAATGTAGACTTTTCAGGTGATCATGAAAACATCGTTATGAATATTACATTCTGTAAATAGAGCCCCCTAAAGATGACACTCTGGTCCTTTTAAATGCACTATTATATTTGGTATTATTGCAATATGTCAACAGAGAATAGTTAACACATCATTTAATTAGCAGTTTCCTTTCTGCACAAATAAATGTTGGTTTAAATGTAATATTAATTTAATATAAATCAAATATTATCATTCAATCATTAGAAATCTCAATTATGAAACTGTAATTGATTGATACATGTAGTGACTTTAGAAAAAGAAAGATCTTGGATTCTATGAAACTTATCAGAGTTCTATCCCTGACACAGAAACACGTTACAGAGCAAAAGAGGAGAAAAAAAAATTGAATTACTGTGTACTGTGACTGATTACCTTCTGAACGTAAAGCATCAGTTCTGCAGTTCGGGGCTCGCACACAAAATGATCTCCGATGGACTGTTTGTGATATGATGATATAAAGATATGTCATACACAAACTTGTATTCAGGTCTGCAGACAATGTCCACTGACCGAAGTGTAACTGCCAAACTATGTGACCCCTTTGAGGACCCTGTTTCACTTCAACTAGCAGCTTAATGAGAGGCTTAGAGAAGCAAGTGGACACAGTGGACTATTATGGAGAATATTATCATTATTTTTAGGTCATTGTTGCTGTGTTTCATAGAAATTCTAAAGTTCAGATCGTATGAAACATAGTCAACTGTGTGTTTCACTAGCTAGTTTAAAAGTGTGTGTTCTAGCTACATCAGCTGTCCTGCTGATAAAAGCTTGTTTTCTGTATTTGTTCCAACTGCTACCAAAGTTGATAACGTTCAACAACCTTCCAATATGCCAACAGTTGTGCTAACAAACCTTGGTGAAGATGATGAAATGTACTTTGTGCATGTTCGTCACATACCATTTAGACTGTGTAAACTCTCACGTGGGGCTAGTCGGGGGGTTCAAATGAGATTTGGTGGGTAAAGGAACTCAGTTGTCTGGTGTACCCACAGAGCCAGGAGAACATGAGAATTTGTTGCTTTTATCTTTTTATAGATGTTTTAGGGTTAGGAGCTTATCAGACAAGTCAGAAAGATAACTGAATACATGGATGAATAATACTGTTCAATAATACAGTTCAATATTTCAAATAGAAATGTAAAAAGAAGCATTTCCTTTAAACTGATATCAGACATCAGAATTCTGACTTAACAAAATTTAACAGACATCTTTCAAACTTGGTTTTTTGTATGAATGTCTGCAGCAGAGGGATTCGTCCTGGCTGTCACATGTTTGTTAGCGGGACAAAACTCTGGCTGCAAACCTACATGTGACTGTCGGGACAAAGATACTCATTCAGTTTGGCTAATTCAGAGTGAAGAACCTCCGATTATCATTGGCCTAACTGTAAAGTGCATTTTTGTAGCAGACAGGCATTGAAAAAGGTTACTCTTTAAAGAGGTGACATGTTTGGTCCAAAGAGCAAAACTTTTTTATTTAATGCTGTTGTTGTGTGTTCCATCACAGGTGCGACCTGTGTCTTAAAGAAGAAGTTCTCGGCCTCCCAGTTCTGGAATGACTGCAGAAAACATGACGTGACTATTTTCCAGTATATTGGAGAGCTCTGCAGATATCTCTGCAACCAGCCAAAGGTAACCCTACGTTTGCATTCAGCCGCAAACATTAATACCATCCTAAATAATGTTGTTCTGACTGGCACAAAACAGACATTGTCTCATATATTAAAGTCACATCAGTCACATGCCCTCTATCTCACCATGTCTTGTTCCCTCATTTTGATTCTGAATTAATTCTGATGGACTCAACATGAATTTACAGCTTACTGACTTGTTATTCACAGCAGGCTACAAACAGGTCCAGTTCGTCAACATACATTACTACTCAATGACAGAGTGAGTGAGTTTGAGTTCAGCAGCATCAGTGCTCTGTACAGCAGGCAGACTTCTTCCGTTGCAGTCCTTTACACTCACTGCTTCTTCTGAATCATCCTAGTAACATTGTGCATAACTGTGGCAGAAAGACAGGCACAGTCTTTGTTTTAGTGTTTGCGTCCCCCTATAGTGGACATAGACATGCACATGCACACACATAGTGTGAGGGCAGAGCTCGTTCCTTCTTCAGGCTGGACTCAAAGTCCTCTTTGTCCACCCTGCCTCTGTTATTTGGTTGTGTGGGTGGAAGGCTGGCCTTGACTGTCCGCGCCACTGATTGGCAAATTAAAGATGTGGACATGTACAGCACAGAAGCACTTTTTCAAAAGGTCAGTGTGTGCACACAAGCATGTGTGATAATTACTGCGTGTGTGCTGTCGTTATGTGGCGTGATCAATGTGCAAACATGGCAAACACCATAGAGCTCATCACTGAGGAAACGAACGCACCTGGCAAGATCAAGAGTGCAGTACGAAGAACGAACTGCTGATGGCATCCGCAATGTGTGCTACTCCGTGGAACGAGACGGGGTCTGCCTCCAGAACCAGAACTGGGTTAAGTTGTCTTAGGAGGCAACACTGTGAGCAGATACACCATGTCTCCCTCTGATAGAGCAGCTCCCTCAGACCAGCAGGACTGGATTATCAAAATAGTTAGACTAAATTACCAGAACAGAGAATCTATGAGGGCCCCCAGATCTGACCATTGATCCACATGTCATCCAAGAAGTCCACCAGAATTCTGGAAACTTATATTATTAATATATAAATAGTGCCAGTTGCTCAGTTTTAGGAGCTAACCATTCATACACATTCATATAAGGTGCAGCCTTCAGGAGCAATGTGGGGTTCAGTATCTTCCACAAGGACACTTTGACATGCAGACTGGAAGAGCCAGGGATCAAACCGCTGATTATCTAATTAGCGGACGACCTCCAAGCCACAGAGTGTTGAATGTTCCATGGCACAGTAACGGTCCTACAGTGGCATCAGAAAAGTCAGAAGCGATTTGTGTCTTTAGGCTCTCTGTAGTAGGAGAGCAGCACGTTATATTATGCAGTCTTTGGTATTTCCATAGTCCAATGGAAACTACTGGAATGTGTATGTGTGTGAGTGTTTTGGTAAAAGGTTGCTTTTGTTGTGACAGATTCACTGTCTTTTGTGGTTTACTTATTTTTTCATTCTTGAGATCTGCAGTCTGACACCTCATTGCATGAAGAGGATATTATAATCTGTACTTACATGTTCTTACATCACTGTCATCACATCCTGCTCCCTCCATCAGACGGAGTTGGATAAAGTCCATAAGGTGCGGATGGGTGTTGGGAACGGGCTGCGGCAGGACGTCTGGCGGGACTTCCAGAGTCGCTTTGGAAACATTAAAATGTGCGAGGTGTATGGCTCCACTGAGGGAAACCTTTGTTTCATGAACCACCTCGGCAAGATCGGGACTGTGGGGCGCTCCAACTTCATCTACAGGGTGAGTGCTTGACTGACTTGACTCAGAGTAACTCTAAGAACAATACTGAAATGAGATCAAGACCAAAATGAGATCTACCTAAGTGGAGTCCACAGACTAATCAAAAGCAGAATGTTTACAGATGTGATAAAAAGCTGCCTCTAAAGTGTTATATGTACATGTGCAAGTGCTATATTTATCCTGAGGTGTTTCATTCTGAATTATTTTGAATGAATGTTGAGTTATTTGTCGACCAGCGTTTATAGAAAGCAAGGGACTGCATGCACACATCTGCATTACACTTTCCAAGAAAAACTCCCAAGAAATTAATTATTGACATCCTTGCCAATACACTTCTGACACTGAAGTGTGTGTGTGTGTTAAGGAATGCCGTGTTATGAAGCAGTAGTGTTTCTCAGCTTCAGCCTGCATATGGCATTTCGGTTAAAATGTCTTTTTGACATGAGTCCAACACAATTTTTGAAAGACTAATAATTATTAGAAGTAATTATAATAATTATGCATGTTGAATCTATCCAGATGCTTAACTCCTTAAAGTGTAATACAGAGCTAATGAATCTAAAACATACAGTTGAGACAGTCAGGGTCAGACTAAACAAAATGTGTTCAGAAGCCATGACTTCTAATATTCTGTGCTTTCTGTGAGGGTGGGTGTACAATGAGTTTTTTAATGCGGCCAACATCCCCTCCACCCCCTGGCTGCTGCTTTCATGGCCAGAACATGTTCCTACTGGGAAAAGTTCCTTGTACTAGCTACAGACTATGAGAAAACATCTGAGGCTTTCAGAAATTTGTACTCAGAAGGTTTAGTTATCCTTTGCAGCACAATGCAGCAATCCATCACTTTGTTCACCTTCTCTGTGTTTTACAGGTAAGAAAACTCATCAGATAAAAGGACAAATTCTCACTGGTCTAATGTCCATTCTCTGTGTTTCTTAGTCCAAACAGTTCTCTTCTTCTTGTTGTCTCCCTCACTCGTGGTTTCTTTGTAGTAATTCAGACCATGAAGGTGTGATTCACAGTAGATGTTGAGATGTGTCTGCTACTTGAACTCTGTGAAGCATTGATGTGGGCTCTAATCTGAGGTGCTGTTCACTGGTGATTTCTGAGCATGGTGACTGTAATGAACTTCTCTCTTGATCTTCACTTCCTGGAGCAGTCCTCATGAGAGCCACTTTCATCAGAGTGTTTGATGTTTTTTGTGACAGCTCTTGCAGAAATGTGGTTCCTGTGAGGGTGGGTGAGTAGCCAACCTCCCCCTCACTCCCTGGCTGCTCTTAGGATTAGTGCATAGGCAGACTATTGGAAAACATTTTGTGGCTTTCACAAATGCGTGCGTTTAGTTCATCTTTGCAACAAAGAAACTTGATCGCGAGCTTCCAGATATACTGTATGTGTATTGTAGCTTCTCATACAGCAGTGCTCTCACATCTTCTGCATCAGACCATTTCACCATCACTGACAGACTCATGTGTGCCAGTGATGACCACAGTGTTGCTTCTGGCCTTCAGATGAAGTTTGGCTTCCAAATAACATTTAAATAATTTTGGGCTGTGCTGCGATATACACTATTTATCCTAATAGACACATTTCCTCTAAAATATCGTACCACAAACTTGACCTTAAACCTTAAACATGAATAAACTTGCATGGATGTGTTAATGTAATATTAACAACAGATAGAATAGTAAAACACTGGCTGGCACCATTTTACTATACTAAAGTACTTATTTTACGATAGTATTTGTATACTGTAGCAGCTGTGGCAGCTGGTAGAGCAGGTCATATAGCAATCAGAGGGTGACTGGTTAAATCAGATACATCATGTGGCAGAAGCAGTGTGCCAGACTTGAATTCAACCACTCAAGTGCACATGGTTAACTCTAGTGAGTGGTGGGGGGAAGGGTAAACAGCTTAGAGGATATCTGTCAGGTCAGGTATTATCCAGAATGTAGTAAGTGTCCTCCAGAAGAATGTTTGAGGGACACACATGGCAGTGTCATAAACACCTGTGAAATGTGGTGGTGGTATAAGGTTCATTTAAGGTTTACTACATATTCCATAAATGATCAATAAAGGCATTTAACTGGAACCAACAAGAGAAAACCAAGTGAAGACTCATTCAGATCTTCTTTTCCAGGTGCTTGAGACAAAGTTTGAGGCAATAGTGCATACATTGTTTTCTGTAAAAAAAATTGTACCAATAAGTACAATTTTTTTTTTATTATTATTTTCTTTTTATTTAAAATAAGTCTTGATTTCTAATCTAAAACAACACAATGATGTATTAGTATTATGCAGTAATGGTAATATAAATGATTATGATTATAATAATTGCAGTGAGGCTGAGTAAAGACTGTTGACTTGAATAATTAGTTGTGGTGATTACGCGGTAAATCTGTTGAGACTGAATTAGGAAGGGGGAGCAGTGAAGTGGCTTTCCTGGTGCTGTTGTATGACTTAGCCTTACTAATGCTGCTCTGTGAAGCTGCTGATAATCAGGAGTTACAAAAGAGTGGCTACATGTATTAAGTTCTAATCTCTGACCTCAGCTATTCTTAGATCTGTCTGTTGGCACACTGACCGTCATAACAGGTAGTTATAAAAGTTATACAACGTAATCACTGAGGACACATCCTAATTTAGTTAACACAAACTTAATCCACAGTGAGGTACAGTCAGACTTCTACAGATTTCAGAGGACAGCTGAGGTTTGTGGCAAGGAAAGGAAGTAACATAATATCTATGGCAGCATGAAGCAGTTCAAAGGGATACTGGATATATTTATGTAGCATTACTGATTTTTTATGATGTAAAAGACAATAAAGAACGTATTACAGAGAAAAGTTCTTCTACATCAGTTGTAGTTGTTTGTGGTACAAATTCAATTACATAGAAAATTCCCATTCATTTGAATTACATAGTTTTAATATAAATGAACTAATAAACCTAATGTGAAGCAAGTAATAGGATTTTTGTAATAGTACTCAATGTGCTTCCACTAGTAGTAGTAGTAACCAGGTTTATGCATTCAATATTAATAAAGCCAACAGAGAAAATGAATATGCAGTCATATTGAGTTTTGAGTACTTGCTTCAGATTAGTTTGTTAGTTCATTAATTAGCTTTTTCTGTGTAATTGAAATGCTGTAGAAATATTTATTACTACAGCAACACTGTAGTAAAAAATGAAATACAAGTAAAATGCATTGACATTGTCAGCAAAATCTACTGCAGACATCTCTAATAAAGAAAATAATAATAAAAATATATATTTTGTAACGTTCATAAGAGTGTATCTGTAAAATTGAAAATCAATTTTATAATAACTAAAAACTGTGAGATAAAAGTAGAGCACTGAAAAGATTCATTTCTATCTGAATTGTTGTGCTTCTTTAAAACAACAGCTGATGTTTAACCTGACGTTGATTTGTCAGAGCTTGGTCCATTTGTTAGCTTACACCTGTACTGATTCTTTTTTCCTTTCATTTGTTTGTGTAGCTCCTGTTCAAGTATGATCTGGTGAAGTATGACATGATGAGAGATGAACCGGTGAAAGATCAGTATGGTTTCTGTAAGCGAGTGAAAATAGGTAAGAATGCAACAAATGAATGTTTCTCTTTACATTCTCTTTGTTTCAGACTTCCTGACCTTTTTTTTTTACCTTCAGGTGAGACAGGCCTCTTACTGTCCAAAGTGAGTGCCATCAGCCCGTTCTTTGGTTATGCTGGAAGCAAACAGCTGACTGAGAAGAAGCTGATGAGAAATGTGTTTGTGAAGGGAGACGCCTACTTTAATACAGGTGACCTGATGGCTGAAGACCAGGAGGGCTTCATCTGTTTCAGAGACAGACTGGGAGACACCTTCAGGTACTGTGGGATGAGATGTTTATAATGTTTATATAATAAATAGAATAAAAACAGTTCTGAATATTCTATTCCATTTCTGACACATACACAGAGTGAAGGTCCTCCATCCAGGAGAAGTTAAACAATAAGCCAAATACATTTTTGAATAGAGTGGCTTAAAGGATTTGCTTTAGTCTTAAGGTGGACATGCTTGAAAACAAACGGGTCCATATGGTACACAGTGTCTTCACTGTGTTCCTCTCAGTTGTTCACATGAAAAGTAAAAGGTAAATGGACTCTACCGACCATTTAAGGCACTTTTACACTACCTATCTCATTCACCCATTCACACACTGATGGCACAGGCTGCCATGCAAGGTGCCCACTAAAGTAACTAATTACATTCAAGCACAATCACACACCAATAGCAAGACCTCCAGGAGCAAATTAGCCCACACAGAAAGAACCTATATAAACATATAGGTTTTGATATAGGTTTCAAATATATGCTAACATTTATTTTCATATATTATATGTACATATATGTACATATAGGTACCTCCTCCTTCTTCTCCTTTCGGCTTTTCCCTTCAGGAGTTGCCACAGTGAATCAGTTGGCTCCATCTAACCCTGTCTTCTGCATCCTCTTCTCTCACACCAACTACCTTCATGTCCTCTTTCACTGCATCCATCCACCGCAACTTCCTCTTTGGTCTTCCTCAAGGCCTCCTGAACCAAACCATGACACTTACACTGAATGTTTCCCTCTGGGGAACGTTAAAGAATCATCTTCATCATGTTGATTAAAATCATCATAATTTTTCTGATTTCAGGTGGAAGGGTGAAAACGTAGCAACCACAGAGGTAACAGAGACTCTCGGGCTGGTGAATTTTATCCAAGAGGTCAATGTGTATGGAGTGGAAATACCAGGTATGATTTTCAATTACTGCTAAACACCAGAAAACTGACAGCACTGATGTTTTAGAATAATCATTCTCCTGTAATGTGAATGGTAAATGGACTGTACTTATATAGCACCTTTCTAGTCTTCTGATCACTCAGAGCTTTTATATGTGGCTGCCATGCAAGGTGCCAACAACTGCATGCAATCAGTTTTTAGGAGCACACACTGATGGGGTTCAGTATCTTGCCCAAGGTCACTCCAACATGCAGACTGGAGAGCCAGGGGATTGAATCGCAGATCATCTGATTAGTGGACGACCTCCTGAACCATATGTGCCACATATACATATATATATATATATATACACACACACACACACACACACACACACACACACACACATATATATATATATACATATATATATATATATATATATATATATATATATATATATATATATATATACACTATACATTATTTTCCATATTAATGAGCCCAAGGGGGATCCCATGCTGTTTCTGGTGCCATTCCTAATAATGAATAACACCAAGCAGTCATGACAGATTACGTTGAACTATGCTGTCCACAGGGCACGAGGGCAGAGCAGGGATGGCTGCCATGATCGTGAGACCAGGCCTCACGTTCGATGGAAGGAAACTGTTTGAGCATGCGATGAGGGATCTGCCAGCGTATGCTCGTCCACTGTTCATAAGACTCCAGGTAACGAGCAGAGACGTGCTGACAGACTGTGTCTGCATCTTGATTTTGTTTATTATATTATATATTACATTATTATGAGTTTACATTCATCCAGCACAGAAAGGCGAAGGCTCACTATGGCACCACTGATCACTGCTCCTGGTGATTTTATTTTTTTCTCCTGCAAGTGGCATTATATGACACAAAGACAACATGAGCTACAGGGAACATGATGCAGAGACTGTATAAAACATGGACATAGTGTCCATGGCATCACTCATGGGTTTCTGCAGAGCTGAACTGCTCGTATCACACTGATTGCTGCTGCTGTTTTTCCGTTCCACAGGCTGTCATGGAAATGACGAGTACCTTCAAGCAGCAGAAGTTCCAGCTGGTGCAGAGCGGCTTCAACCCCTCAACAATCTCTGACCCTCTCTATGTGTTGGACTACCAGCAGGAGATGTACATTCCTCTGACAGATAGCATCTACCAGAGCATCCTCGCAGGAGAACGCAAGCTATAAGAAGTATGGGTGTTATGACATGAAGAATGGTTTGGTTATGTTTGTCTACAGACAGGTGACAAGTGAAAGAAAACATCTGAATACATAAGTGGAGAAGCATCATGAATTCAGATGCTATCCACTGAATGGCTTGATGAGAATGAGAATGATGTGAATGAGAGATGATGCTATGACCTTCATCACACCTTGAGAGTGTTAGACAGCACTCTCCAGCATCATTAAAACAACAAATGAAGGAATACATTTATATTTGGTCTAAGGCTGCAGACCGGCTCATAAGGGATCAATGTCTCTGCTGTGTGCCTGGAGCCAGATGTGCTTTAAAGGTGATCAGTAAAATCAATACTAAAACAAACAGGGAGTCAGTGGAGTGAAGCAGGACTGGGATGATGTGATGCCATCTGTTAAAACTAGTAAGAAACTGAGCTGCTGTGTTATGAAGCACACAGGAGCTGAGAGAGTGACTTGATGGACTGATGATTCAGAGACTTATAAGGAAACATTGAAGCTGTTCGGGTGGACCGTGGGGGTTCAGCATTTGAAGACATTTGATGTTGTTTTATTCTTTCACCTGTCACCCATCTGTTGATGACTAATTCACTGAGGTCTGAAGGAAAAGCCACCGTCCAGTTAGTTAATAATGAAGAGTTGACTGTATAAATGTGAGCACTATTTTTTGTGTTAAACAATGTGTCAGATAGATAATATGAACCCAAATGTATCTCCATAAAAGAACCTGTCTTCATTGTTCATTTAACACCCAAAACACGTCCAGCTGAACAAAGTGCTCTGCTCACCAGAAATGCTGAAACCATGAAAACACTGACAAACACTGGAACAAAGAAACCTTACATCTTTGATTTAAACTCCATTAACTTCCTCCTTAATATCTTGATTAATAAGAAACATTTGAGAAGACCATTAATATCCAGTTTGTGGTGTTGTTAAGGGTGGAATTTTGGTTTATGTCAGAGGTCCTAAATATTTTCAGTTAATGCAAATTCATGATTTCAAAGGATTTGTCATTTAATAGGTGGGATATAATAGGATTATTCCATCTTCAGGGGCACCCATTAAAAATGGCAAAACATTGTTAGATTGGTGAACTGTTAGGTGCATGCCAACCACCATCACCTGTTGCTGCTGTTAAGTCTGGAGCTAACTTCAAATCAATAACCCTGTCTTTTCAGGCAATGTTTTGGTTGACCATGCAGCCAAGGGAAATACCAGAATAGTCTTTTCTGTCTTGGTTCTATCCTATACCTGCTAATGACTGTGCTTCTCCTAATGACAGGAGGCTGCTGATGTAAAGAAATAATGGTCTTGGTTTTCTCATGGTTGAAAATATGTAAATAACCTGTGGGCCCACAGTGACGGCCGCATTGTGGCTCCCACACATCTGTACCCGTGGCTAGCTCACATGTCACATAGCTTGTCACAAAGGGGGGATGTCTGATAATGTTGAAAGACTGGTATACTGGTGCTTCAGGATTTACAACCTATGCACAAAAGTAGTGTGTCACTGTTGTCTGCGCTGTTGTACCTGGGTACAGACATACAGACAACGGTGTTGACACATCCTTCCCCACGGGAACCTTTTGAAACGATGCAAATGGATTTCATCTATATGCAAAGATGTGATTAATATGACAAAACTCTTGTATGTATAGATGTGTTTTTGGTCAAACTGGTATGAAGCCAGGAATTGCAAGTCAACTGATACTGTTTCCACAGGAAAATGCCCGCTGAAAGACATTGTTCCCAGAGCCAACATTCCACAGAGCATCAACTCAGACAGAAGTCAAAAATAAAAAGAAGAAAAAGAAAAAATGAAATAGTTGATGCTGTTACTTCTGGCCTTAATTTCAATGAGTTCAACACCCTCTCCAATGACTATATGAAGCAACTCAGTACTATGCATGAAAAATATGGATCTCCATGCAACGGTCAAAGCCATAATGTACACAAGACAAGCATAGACAAGTAAAAGCTGTCCAGCCTTCTCCTAGTGTCAAACTGTTCCACAACACTCATCCAGGGGACTTAGTCTGAGTCAACAGAGAGTTCCAAAGGAAGAACACCTGAAAGCCACATTGGTAAAAAACACCAACACCTCCTGCTGACCACCAACATGGCAGTTGACTGTGAAGACCACTCCACCTGGATCCACACATCCATGGAAGAAAACATCTCCTCCACCAGAGATCAACCAATTGGAAAAAAAACCCTAAGAACTGTCATGTATTTGGGTTCATCCCACACAGTACAGGAAATAGACTCTTGTCCATGGCTTTGCCCATAAACCCCTGTGACAACTTCAACGCCACCTATGGACATTGTACTTGTTCCCTCTCTTTACACATGGGACAATCATTCTACAGACATCTCCATGCCAATGGAATTTAATTGTTGAGTCCAAAAGACAAATCTTTGCTCTGTACCAGTACCCAGATGGGTATACTGGTTTTAGGTTCTGTGCCACTTACTATACCAAGAAACAGGTATGCCATGGACAGTATAATGAATGGATGTCATATCTGAAGACCCTCGTCATCTTGGCAGCTTTGCCTCTCCCACCTCCTTACCACTCTAAACATGAGCTAAGGAAAGAATCGTTGTGGACCTGAAGTGGACTGAACAATAACTGAGTGCTTAAACAAGCGACACCTATCAGTTAATCAAAACAGTCATGCTGTTGATTATGTTGAGCCTTAAGCCTTAATATAACATGAATTAAGTTCTATAAAATAGACCCTTCATACAGTTAGACAGGAAATTCTATACATTGATCAAAGTAATTATTTTACCAAGTTGTAAGCACGTGCATTCTGTAAATTTGTTTAGCTGTACGGATGAGCATCTGAATATGGAGGTTGACATGTTCTGTAGCAAGATTCAACTAGATGTCTAACCACTGCTGTTTTGGCACATGAGCTTCACTTTACAGCCATAGAGGTTGTCACATGAGACACATACACATGCACACACACACACACACATGCATGCACGCATAAACTTGAAGCCAAGTAGCGTCCATCTGGGCCCAACCTGTAACCACTACCAGGCTGGTCCCTTGATCAAGTAATTGGAGGCAGTGTAGACTTGCTAATTGAGTACAATTACAATGAATGATAAAATCTCAACTGCACTTCTTCAACAACATAGGTTTTGACCTAAATTAATGCATACATTAATAATCACAAATTAATTAACTGTAATATCAGTATAATGAATGAATGCATTTTGATATATGAAATTAATTTATTGGATTATCACAGTTTACAGATTTTAAGTAATAAACCCTCAAAATTCACCAAATAAAATGAAAGCCATTTTTTTTTTATATCATAAAATTTATATCATAAAAATAATGAATTTAGTTGATGGGTGAGTTTGCCACAATTTAGGATTAATTAATGGAAAATACATGAATCGATTCATAAATGAAAGGATTCTAATATAATAAGGGAATTTAATGGGTCATCTCTGTGGTTTTGTGGCTTTGTGAGGACTAAAACCATCTGAAAATGACCATCATCCACTGCTGAAAATGAAATAAAGTCTCCTTCAAGATATAAATGTTATTTGGTCAAATTATATTTTTTAAAAGCCTTTAATTGTTCTAGTAGAAAAGCTTAATATATTATATATTATTATTATATAATATTATATTATAGTATTATAGTAGTATTATAGTAGGTAGTTCCCTTACAGGGATAGTTTAGGTATTTTGAAGTGTGAGGTGATGTTACACAGTCAGTACCTACAGTAGACGACAGTCAGCATGCTCCCAGTTTGGACAGACTGTGACGCCGCAAAGCACTGCAGTGGACAGGATCAGCAGAAAAAAGACCTTAAGACCTTTTCTCTTCTTTTGGAGACCTGAAAGTCTGTGACTGAGTGGGTGATGAAGTGATGAATGTGATGGGTTGAATGTTGTTTCATTATTGGCTATCTTTCGCTCTTTAAATGATTAAATGAATGAATAGGTTTGACAAGGAAAAACTTCCTTTAAGAGGCTGAAAGCACCTCACGATGGACGGACATCTGCTGTGATCATTTTGACTGAAATGACTGAAATATAGTTGAAACATGTCATGTGATACCTTGAGAACAAATATTGTGTGTGAGCGCTACAGAAAAATGAAGGTGATGTTTTAATATCCAGGAATTCACATTACAAACACTGCCACTGACTGTGGATGATCCAACCATATACTTGTCTTGTCAATGCTGTGAAAGTTCTGATTCAGTGATTTATTTATTTAGCTTTATTTTGCTCTGTTTTTCATCACCCAGGATGTGAATGCGTACTGCTCTGTGTTTTTAGAGACATTCATACTTGGGAACTTTTCTGTCGAGCAAATAAGTGTGATTACTGTCAGGTTAGAAGTCAGTTAACATGAAAGGTCTTAACTTCACTGTAGATGTAGAATCAGGGCTGGGATTTGAAGCATCGACCACAATAAGCTTGCTCTTATAATAATTTTTTTAATTTCTTATATTGACACAGTTGTGACTAGATGACATAACTGAGATGAGAAAAAAAGTTTATAATCATTTAAAAAATGAATACATTTCAAAGAGATGTACACAGCTATCGGTATTCAGAGTTCTGAGCCATGTGAGCAGCACATACCGTTTACTGTTGTTTTTTTCATGTGAATAAATTGTAAATATTCAATAATAATATTCAGAAGGCTCATCTCACCTTTATTTGTGATCAGGATATGAAGATGTATATAAAAAGTGTTGGACACAAGTTAAAGGATGCTGTGGTCTTGGTCTTATTTTGTAGTTTTAGTTCCACAAACCTCAACTCTGTTACCCAGAATTCACTTCACTAGATGTCTGACAAGTAAAAAAACAAAAACAAAACACAGCACACAACACAGTAAACCACAGTGTACAGAACCTGCACATGGGATAGATTATTGTGTGAATGTAGAATATGTACAGTGTGACCTCATCACTCCCCACAAGGAAACACCGAGCTCAGTACTGCAGGGAGTGACCATAATAACTTCTGCGCACCAGAGGGAGTAGACTGTGAGTCTGCAGGTGGATGCTGGCCTGGTGGAGGTGGGGCTTTGAAATGCTATCCAGTGATTGTTAACTGGCGGCCACATACAGCCGGCCAGAGCTTCCCATCTGGCACAGAGAATATTAATGAATTCAGCAAATGTGAGGAGGAACAAAATAACAGTGACTCATACTAACAAGCAAAGTGTCTGAATCAAAAAAGAGAAAGTGTAAGGTTTAATTCACTCTTTAGTGAACTGCATCTTTAGCAAACGTCTATCTAGCTGCACACACGAAAACTGACCAAAACGTTTCATCAGTTTGATGTGAACAACAAAACCATGCATACCTTGGACAGGTCAAACACCCCTTACTGAGGCCTTATGCAGGATGGAGGCCCGGCAGGGGATGTGGGAATGAAACAACAAAGGATAGGTCCCCATTAAACATCCAAGCCAAACAACACAAGCCAAAGGACATCAGGGAGGAGAGGAGGCGATGCAGGAGCTGAGACCTGAGAGAGAATACATGCAAACCATTCACTGTGTGTATGTAATAGTGTATGTATGTATAGTGTTTTTCTCCATGATCTGTTTCTATGTCCTAGATGCATGTATTTTATTCAGACATTGTTGTATTGAAGACAGAGTGAAAAGTCCACAGAGAAGATCCTCTCAGCCTGACACAGAGATGCTCCAAGTCCCTGGAGCTGTATCTATTTATCCGGATACTCCTGTCCTGCAGGAGCCTCGGGTAAAAGTTCAGGCAGACAGGTGTGTTGCTATGCAACAGTTGTGCTAGCATATGAGCTGTGACTCAATAAGAAAGTTTCTTGGTGTAGCAGCGCCCCCAAGTGAGCAGTGTGGCATATGTCATCAATTCATAACCAATTAGAAATATCTTAACCTTTCAGAAGCGTCATGAGGACAGAATGCAATGACTGCATGCTCCTGTTCTTTTGTGTCTCACTGTTTGTTTCCTGGTCAAAGAACAAAAATAAACCGTGGGGAAAAGAAGTAGAACTCATATTAAGATGAAACATCAGCAAATGGAGCCTGACTGAACCTGCCACTGTAAACCCAGCTGGCCTCAAAGCCTCTTTACAGGATTTGAAATGACTGACTCTGATGCTGTTTTCATTTTTGGGACTTTTAATCTCAAGAATTTTCTATCTTTATTTATTTATTTTTTTCAGATGATTTGAATGTCTTATGAAATGAAACCATGTGAGAATTATAGAGGGGAACTGTATCTATATTGTGTCCAGTTATGTGTCCACTGGCCTGATTCCAGTTGTAATGCAGCATTTTAACAGCAGGGGGCACCAAAATGTTTTGAATGGTTCCCAGTGAGTAAGTACTGTCACTGCCATGTAAAAATACACAGTTACAATTGAAAGACTTTCATTCAAAATCATACTTGGCTGCAATGTAAAAAAAAAAAAAAAAAAAATCTTATTGAAATAAAATGTAAAACCACAACTTTACCATAAACCTTTGTAAAGGTTGATAAGACACAAAGGTTTAATGCATCCAGTATGTTGTATTATTCTTGCTTTTTGATGACATAAATGTACTAACTAGATGTCAGATGAATGTAGTGGAGTAGAAGTATAAAGTAACATAAAGTGAAGTGAAGTTCTTCCAAATGTGACTGAAGTACAGTAATGATGCTCAGCTGTGACACACTGAGTGGAACTGAAGGGATGACATCCACTGAAGCTGTCAGTCAAATCATCAAAGTGTGTTGTTGACTCATTATTCCGGTGTACATTTACATTTTTACAGCTGGTGGATGTGGATAATAACTGAAAGACTATCAATTATGCATTTGTATTTATTATTTTGATCTTTGAGTCACATTGAACTAAAAACTGCATTTCCCATGTGTGCTTGCATGACAAAGCACACGTGTACTCTACAGACTACAGCAGCCATCTTGACTTGAAAAGCAAGAAACGCTCAGGTGAAATGAATCTCACTAACTTCATACCAAGTGTCTCCGAAACTGGTTAATCTAAATGGAATGCAGTCATTCCAGCTGTTATGCGATGACCTTGTCCACCTGAAGCATCAGGTGCTGGCCTGGAGCGCTGTGCTCTGTAAACCCCTCCCTCATTCTGCAGTGTCGTCCACTCTGGGGAACATGCCACTCCCAAGGAGGCATGATGACAGCGTGTCTTTTGTTCTCCATGTACACTACTACACACACACATACACACACACACACACACACACACACACACACACACACACACACACACACACACACACACACACACACAGATACTCTTCTTGGCTGTACTGATTGATGCATGTTATATTGACTGTTTTGCAAAGACTGACTGTCATTAACAACTGATGACAATTAATATTTTGCACTAAACACAGAGGAGACTCACTTCTCATTGTTGCTTCAGATTCTGTAGTTTCAAACAGTTACTCTGTTTATTGGATCCCTCTGTTTATCTCTAAAGTCTAGTCCTAGAAATCGTGGTGTTATATCTGATTAGTACATTCATGTTTCATCCACTAAAGAAACATCCCCAAACTCTGAGCTGTTGTTTTACAATCTAAACTACAAATGATCATTCACAATCAATCCCTGTTGACCAGAGGAAAACCTCACATCTCACCCATCTTTTCTGCTTTACACTGACTTCCCATCAAGTTCAGGATTCACTTTAAAGTTCTTGTTTTCGCATACAGAGCCCTGCAGGCTCTTATACTGTATCATCAGTTGGGCTTACCAGATGTTCCTCAGGTATGACTAAAAACAAAAGGTGATGGTGTCAGTGGAACGCGCTTCCTGTAGGTCTCCATTGAAGCCTTTAAAAAGCAGCTCAATTTATTCAAACTGGCCTTTTTATCATTCTGCTCTTGTCCTGTGAAAGATGCTATGAACTTAGGCAAACTTGGTTGACTTGCATTTTTGTAAAAACAAATAACTGTTAGTCAGCAGGTCATATTGTCTCCCTATTTTGTTTTGTTTGCAGTGTTGGACAAGGGGTTGCTTTAAGATTGTGCTGTCACCTTTATGACATGGCGATCTACAGCGATACTTAAACAATGATGTCCATACATCAGGGAGTTGTTTAATGTTTGACCATGAGACCTGACAGTCAGCTTGGCATGTGTGAGTTTGCGGCTACTATCGTGTACCTCTTGTCCTTATGTGGGTGTTGTAACATTTCAAAGTTTATGTTGACTCTAGTGTTCCTCTGGTGGTCTACACAAACCATAATCCAATAACTTTGCTCATTCCTTGGGTTGCCCATACCACAGATTTATGAGATGGTTTTTGTGTTAGCAATCATACTGTTTGGATATACGAACAACACTGCGCCACATTAAAGACTCAGTAAATTTTGTGGCTGACGATTTGTCAAGAGCGACTTGCTCTTGCGATGATTACTGTTTTCTGTGTAGTCTTCGTGGTCTCCCATCTCTTTCTCCTCTGCCACTCTTTAAGTTGCTTCTCCAGACACTGGGGTTGCAAGATTGCAGGGTGGAGATGACTCAGGGTCACTTAAGAACTGGTAAGTGTGGTATGAAGTTTGTAAAATGGTTGTAAAACAAAAGAAGCAACTGCTAAAAAGTAAACTGCACAAGTGCTATGGTTGAATATTTAAAATTGTGAACAGTTATAGTTCTTGTATACAGTACATGTACCAAAATATCATATCTCTGCAAATGCAGGGAGCACATGCAAACTCTACACAGAAAGGTTCTGATCCCTAACCAGGTGACAACCGGAGCCACTGTGCCGGCTACTTCTAAAAAAAATGTCAACTTTTTCATAAAAATGTGATCTGCTGATAGAGAACAGCCAATCGCCCTGATGTAGACCCATATCTTATATTGAATATCTGTTAGAATGTATTTGTTCCAGGCACAGATCTGCTCATAAAAAACTTGGTAAGAAATCTTTTAAGAGACAAAATGACGAGGCAGCTGTGAAGTGAATGGAAAGAACGTTTCCAGTTAAGAATGGTCTCTTCCTCTTCTAAAGCTGTATGTCAGATCAAAGATGAACCCAGAAGTTTAATTGGTTGATTTAGTTGAGTTGTAAAACATTTCCCTCCTTTTATTTAGAGAATACATTCAGTTTATGGTTTGCAGGACTGTTCATAAAATTCTGAAAATGTTGAAAAACTCATTACTCTACGTGTCTTTCTTATTTCGGAAACAGGTCACGGGGTGATGTTGATTACTGAAACAGTTTCTAGCTCTTAGTTTACAGATAGTCTGGGGACAGGGTCATTAACTTGACAAGTTTAAAATGTGTCAGTCTGGTCTTAGACTAGTCTGAGATCAGTGTGCACAGAGCAGTGGAAAGATGCAGCTCCTCCTTCGTACTCTGAATGGAATATACCTTCAGGGGCTTTTCTTGACATTTGAACATCTATGGAGCACCATCAATATTGATATCCATAATGTTTTCTGTAATTCAAAGTTCAGCCACTGATCAGCACTGCATGCTCCAGCTGTAAGGATAAATGCAGGTTGTGCGACAGTGTGTGTAAGCTGACAACATGCAGGGTATCCAGGGAAACTTTCCACTCTGCCTTGACAGTGGGAGTGACTCTGTGTGTGCTGACTTATTGGTCAATAAATGTTCTGTTTGTTAACGACATGTAAACCCAGCTGGAGAGCTTTTACTGCAGGCCAGTTTGAACGCTGTGTGCTGAAAAGGCCATTTTACTCATTCTGTCATTCAAACTGATGCTACTGAAGCTTTTATTAGCTGGACGTTAGCAAGCCAAATTACAATAAAAGCATATTTCCTCTAGATGTTTCTCTACATGCATATTCAGTTTTGCTTTTATTTGTCTTTTTTAGATTACATTATATATATATATATTACATTATATATATATTACATTATATATATATTACATAATATATATATATATATATATATATTACATTTTATATATATATATATATATATATATATATATATATATATATATATATATATATATATATATATATATATATATATATATATATATATATATATATATATGTATATATAAGTGCAGATCAGGACCCTAGCCCTGATCCTAACACCTCAGCCAGTGGAATTCTGTTCAGATAAGGAGTGAAACTCAATGAGAATCAGTTTAATTAAATTCAATTATATTTTTATAGGACAAAATCATAACAGACGTTGTCTCATGACACTTTCAATATAAATCAGCTTTAGACTGTACACTATACAATATTATTTACAGAGAGAACAATTCCCCCCATGGGCAGTGGCAGTGGCAAGTTACGTGCCAAGATTTATGATGTTTAGACAAATTTTTAATGAATTACGACCAATTTGCTGTTAAGTTTTTTTGACACATCTTGTACATTTTCAATATAATAGAAATGTGTCAACAAGGCTGTACACCAACTAAATACGTTTATTTATATTACTCTTTTTCACATTAGGTAAATTAGCAAAATCCATAATGGTGGATCTTTTTTGTTCATCTGCATCTCATTGAGCTGGTGTGTGTCAAATTTCAAGTCAATCAGACTTAAGGTATGAGGGTGTGGCCTTTCCATTTAGAATTAGATTTTTGGCCTTAATTACAGAGCCATCATCTGGCCAATTGGGCTCATGTTTCTTGAGAAGCATTTTCACATCATTTCCAGTTATTGGGTCAAGTTTCATGTTTCCAGCTCAGTCCAGCTTGTGGTAATTTGAACTGTGGTAGACAATAAATAATAATAAAGCAGCACAGTGTAACCTCTGGGGTGTGGGGTGTGAACCCTAGTACACAGGTTTTCACTTGTTATTTCATGCATCCTTGTGTGCATGCACTGGCCTAGCATCTCTAAATCACAGGCACCTTTGTTACTATTTTGCATGAAGCCAACAGATCTGAAAGAGGACACTATGGAGACAACAGTTATTAAAATCCTTTTAGTCACTGAAGATGTTAAGGGACTACAAAGATCGTTGGACGTCGCCTAAATGATGTAGAAAACTCTTCTGTGAACCCGATGGGACTGTTATACATGGTGTACATCTAAAAGATTTCAAGTACACCTTTGAGGTGATTCAGTACCTGTTCAATGGAAATTTGTTGTGGACCAGAGTCCACTCTGTGAGGAACACTTTTCTCAGTTAGAGGCATGGCCTCAGAGGATGTCTCTGCATTTGACCCAAAGGAAGTTAAGGAAAAGAAATGTAAGACTGACAGTCCTTCTGTATGTCACACCAGTTTATTCAGATGTTTTCATGTGTTGACTGATCTGTATTGTTCTTTTTTAAGTAAATGTGTCTGTGAGATACTTAAGTGTGTATTATGTTGTGGAACAACTATGCAGTATGTAGTTAAGAAGAAAAGAAATGTGGCCATCATTGCCTTTCTGTAGGTCACACGTTTACTGTCCTGTTCTGACTGAATGCATCGATGAGTGTATTCTTTAAGACCCTGCAGCACATAGTGAGAGCAGCCAAGAAGATTATCTGTGTCCCCCTTCCCTCCCTCCCTCCAGGATATCTACAACACACACCTGGCCCACAAAGCACTCAGCATTACGGGTGACTCCACCCATGCCAACCACTGATTCTTCAGTCTCCCGTCCTCCGGGAGGAGAATGAGGAGCCTCTGGGTGGGAACCAGCAGACTGAGAGACCGTTTTATCCATCACGCTCCCCACCCCCACCCCCCATGCACAAACCAATGGCACCGGCCACTTTACAGACTTTACAAACCTGCTGCTAATACCAAATTGCACTATGTACAGTCAATTGCTGCATGCCATTCAAAACTGTTTCCGAACTGTTTACACAGTATACATCTTTTATTTTTGATATATCTCACTGTTTATACTGCTAATGTACACTGTGAATATCTTTCTATATGTTTCTTAGATATCTTTACTTAACTTGTATATATTTTATATTTATTGCTGTTTACACCAGAGCTATATTTGTTGTTGTTGTTTCAATTAATCTTTTCTATTCAAAATTACTTGGAACACAAATTAGTTGTCTACTTACTACAAACAGACACACACACACACACACACACACACACACGCACTCACACACCCATACATGTATACAATTAAATTGACACTTTATATCAACACGACTGAGTCAAAGCAAAAAGTTGACTTCAATGACTTGAGTCAACAGATCCTGTCAGCAGGACTTAAAGGTCTATTGTGTGGAATTTGTCTTGTCATAACAAAGTCACAAAGAAAATAATTCCACACA
This sequence comes from Nibea albiflora, assembly GCA_014281875.1. NCBI lineage: Eukaryota > Metazoa > Chordata > Actinopteri > Sciaenidae > Nibea > Nibea albiflora. The sequence continues at coordinate 1,888,075 of CM024803.1, forward strand.
GAGCAGAACATGTTGCTTTATATGGTTATGTAGGCATGTCAGTAATGATTAAATGGCACGCAGCTCCTTACTTATATAAATTTGAACAAGTTTGTGCAGTTGAGAGAATTTAGTGAATCTCTCTTGGAACGCCAAGGCTGACAGGAAGAAGTCAGAAAACAACACAAAAGCTTTTTTAGATTACATAGTCAGAAAACTTGGTACAGAACACATGGTACCGTGAACCAAACGTACCATTTTGATGTTCTTAAAGCATACACAGCTTGATCAAAACAACTTCAAATGTACGAGTGAATGTATCACTTTTGTCCTGCTTTCTTCATCTCTCTTTGAACTGTGTCACTTCTTTTTTGAAATCCACACCTCAAAGACCTGAGTGTGGTTGTAGCACTGGTTTCTGGGAATATGAGCTCCCTGAATCAACTATGTGCTAATGGCCTTACACTGTTCTGAGAGGTCGTAGTGACACTTGAGGCTTCTCTCCTCCTCCTCCCGCCAGACAGAGAAAAGCATTCTGACACTATGTAATATTCAATATATTGTATATATACTATACAATATTTGAATACACATTTTAGTCTACCATACTGTTTAAAACATGAAATATCTAACACATATGCAGTATTTATTCAAAATGAGACATCATCAGAACATGAATTCATGCTACAGTCTCACCTGGTTTTACCTACATTTTCAACGTCATTAGACTCTAACATCTTATCACATGTATACTGCCTTTTGCATCTGCTCAGAACCTCTGAGTGTGTACAACAATATTTTCACCAGCATACTGTTTGTGATGGTAACCCACTTGTTTTGTGTTTGGCAGTGTATGTGCACATGGGGAGGGGTAACATACACTGCATTAATCACCTGTTGCAGAAACACAGTTGTGATTTTCATGACACGGTGGACATGACAAACAAGATTTACAAGTATATGACAAAAAAAAGAAATGGGTGATGCATCTTCCTATCCACAAGCAATATCATCTGACTTAAATAAATGTCAAACAATTTTACAAATGAACACATCCCAACCTAAAGCACTAATGAACATACACTTACATAACATTTGAATCTTGCTCATATTGATGTAATAATTACTAATTTTCAAATTGTTGTGTCACATGTGGATTTTAGTGTGAGACGCCCCAGTTTTCCGCCTGCACCAATACACTACATGCATTTCTTTATTTCAGAGGTTTCTTTATTCCACAATTACCAAGTAATTGTTGGGTCTCTGTAAATAATATTATAAAGTCGAGATCTGCTCTGTATTTAAAGCATCATGAGATAACTTTGTTGTGACTGAAATTCAACTGAAATGGAAACTGAATCAGAGGACAAGAATCTTATCTATAATTTTGAGACATATAAAATATGTGAAATCAGTCTATATCTTCCTCACAGTTTGGACACTCATCTGTCTCACCACAGTCACCTTGGAGAGAATGAGCTGTGTTCAGATGTTGGTAGCTGAGTCGTACTCAGTAAAAGTCACAGTGCCCTGTTAAGTGAAAGGCCACAGGTATGGTCAAAACAAACGAAACACTGATGATACATAAACTCCACCACACCACCATGCAACGCTGTGCTCTGCTCGGAAGTGATAATAACATTTGTCATTCATCCCACTGCAGAGGTGCAATGAATACTTTGATCTCAAAATATACTATATCTGTTTTTGTGGGAGGAAAAGTGTTAATATTTCTTCACAGACCCCTGCACCCTTAAAACAGACACCAATTCTTTAAAACACCGGGCTGTGAGACTATTAGAGGTAGATCATTAAACAAAAAACATCGACAAAGACCCAAAATGACTAATATGACACACAATGAGCACAAATGCATGCAGAATGACTACAAAGACACACAAAACAACTACAAACAGACAGAAAACACCCACCAATAGATGCAAAATGACTTCTTTGAAAGGCCTCTTCATCATGAGGAATATCACTGCACACAATTCAATTCTACAGTACATTTCAGAAATAACAGACGGATGAAATAACCAGTGCCTGTAAACTCTGTTTGCTTAAACTTTGCTTGAAACATACTGCAGACATTCCCAGGGTATGTGGAAATTTAACATGTCTCTGCAGACTACACTGAGGGTCACAGCACTGAGCACCAGTGCCTTCTGATTGGTATGGATTACACTGCAGGGGTCTGTCTGTAGACCTGTTGATTTAGACATGGTCACAACAGAAATAACCCAGAAGGTCAAACCTGTGGCACACTTCTCATCTTACGGTGAACTAAGAGAGGATGGAGCAGCTAAAGAGCAGGGGTGGATGAATTCATTATCTGACCAGAGACATGAAAGCTTGCTGATAAAAGTTGCTGACAAAATGTCTTTGTTTTATGTCAAAAGCAGGGAAGATATTTTAGCCCACATTTTAAACGAAAAGAAAAGAATATTTTTAACATTCTGCCCTGATCTTAGTCTTTTCAATCAGCATTTCTATCAGTTTTGATAAAAGTGTACTCCCACTTTCTTTGCTGAAATATCCAGGAAGATTAGTAATAAAGTGCTATAGGTCTAGCAGCAAAGGCAAAATTACATATTTAGAAATTAAATGACCCCAGCTGTCTATTAGAATTGTTTTTGGCATAACAACATCTGGGGGGAAATTCACATTGTATTTTAAAGCTGTGCCCAGTACAGAGTCATGTGATGCTGTAGCAGACAGAACTTGCACTGTGTTGCTCTACTTGACATGTGGGAATTAAGGATTCAGTATGGTCCCTATGCCAACCCCACAGACTCCTCAGTGGCTCTGCATCACCTCACAATCTTGTCTTTGCACGAGTTGTTATTGCTTTCGTACACTCTAGTGGGCACTGTGGATGAACAAAAAAACAAGTAACAAAACAGCGTGCACAGAAAGGTCAATCTTGAATATTATTTTTATTTTGGAATTTTTCTTTTTATTGCTAGTGAGAGTGGGAACAAACAAGTAACATGGACAGAGAGAGAGATGACATCAGACAAACTGACATTGCAGTGAGATGCAACATTACACCACGTCTTGTCTCTACTTGCTTATGCCTTCTAATTGTTGTTAAAAATGCATTACTTTATTGAGGAGGACATGAAAACTATGCAGCGGGCCTTATGGTAGGAAAAAAAACCTTCCTAAGTGTGCAATGGTCCTGGTAACGTAAAGCTCCAGGTGCTTTGAATCCTGGTTACCTGGCTGAAGACTAACAATGGGATTAAGTTGCCAAAGATCAGAAGTGAGAAGCAAACAGCTGTGGTGTGCCTCAGGGGAGTGTCCTGGGGCTCTTATTATTTCTTTTGTCCATTAATTAGCATTCCCCACAACATGTATTTTTCCATGATCCCAGGAACCTTTTTGAGTTTTGAGCAGAAGCACCAGCTGCCAACTCTGAGCATGTTTGATGACATATGTCAGGTAACAGGTTTTAATAGGTCATGACGGATCTGGAATTGTGTTGGATAACTATATACTGAGCCTCTGTAACTCATCCTACCCATCAACCATCATGAGCACATTCAATTTCATATCATTTCATCTCAGAGCTGGAGCTTCTTTTGTCATTCCTGCTGTATAAAATCTACTAAATCTAAAGGCAGCAGCCAAAAATGTCCTCAGTTAAATCAGGTCTTTTCTTTGTGTCCAAAAAGACTGTTCATTACACTCTTGTATAGGTTACCATGGGTTAAACAGTACAACACTTGAAACACTTATTTATTAAGCCAGGTGTCGGAGGAGTGCTGGCATTGGTTGGAAGGAACTAAGCATCCTTTGGACCTCTTCCTACATGGTGGCTGCAATCCAGATTAGTCCTGCCAGACTACCATTGTAAGGTAACACAGTTATTCTCACCATTGACAGAACAGTTCATTTTGTGCCGTTACCCAAACTTCCCAAAGCCTCAGAAACATCATCTCTATTTCATCTTAACTGAGCCATCACTATTTCTCCCTGAACCTTGTAATTAACCTTTTACATTAAAACCCCTGTGGCCTGAGACTGCACTTCAGTCTGTCTGATGCAGATGTTATTTGACCTTTATGTCTTGGAATTAAGAATTATATTTCCAATGACTGCTTCACTGTAAATGTTGTGCAAACACTTCCAATATCTCTAATGATTTCACTGTGTGTGACATTATTATCTTCCTCGGAGCTGCATTGTTGTCTAAAAACGTTCACATTAAATACAGATCCATGAGCCACTCTATTGGAATGGCTGATATGTTCCACACACACACTGCAGTTTATTTTGATTCAGTCCCTCATAAACTGTCCTGCTGCCTTAAATACTCACCCACTGTGCATTAATCCACAGCCAAAAATAGTCCCCAACTAATGCAGTATTTCCTACTGTTTGAGTAACGTTTGATTAAACTACAGAGTCCAGCTGTTTTAGAGAAATAATGAAAACAACAAAATAAATAAAGACTATCATCAGCCTAATACTTTAAAAGAGTTCTAATACTTTCTGTTGAATATTAGAAAGCTCCAGCTCCATGTGGCTAGTCCTTCTCCAGTCCAAGCACAAGAATGATAATCTTGCTGATTTTGTGTGTCTCCAGAATAAACATGGTTATTATGAGGAAAAACAGGAGACACGCTGTGACTTGAATCTCCCTGTAGCAACTCTTTATAAATGCTCCCACTTACTGTACCTGGGCCCCAAAGGAGCTTCCAGCATTTTCCTCACTGAGCCCTGCCCAAACTGAATAATTAAATAGCTGTGCGAAAAGTCACTCCAATCATTACATGATTACACATGTTTACATTTCTACATTGATGTTCACACACTGAAAAACAATCTTGCTGTGAAGTTTTTATGTTCAGTGAGGGTGTTAGACTGGTGAAATGACACTAACAGGTGGAATATTTCAGTGTCACGTTTCTGTCTAAGTAACTGAGAGCGTGCATGTGAACCCATACCTCTTTTCTGTTTGGCAGATTATGTCATGATTTGTTGTGTCTCTGTTATTTTGTCCACCTACTGTAAATCAAAAGGCACTGGAACTCTGTAGGAACTCTGTAAAGCATTTATGTGGGCTCTGATCTGAGGTGCTGAGCTCTCTTTACTTAGTTCTTGCCATGATATGGATTACTATAGTAGTTGAATAGAGGCATTTACTGCATGTCAACACTACCTACACACAACACAGCTGATGGTCTCAAACACATTAAGAAGACAAGAAATTTTACTAATTAACTTTTGATGAGGCAAAAATATGAACTGTAAATCATTCCAGGTGACACCTCGTGAAGCTGACTGAGAGAATGGAGAGAGTGCAGAGCTGTCATCAAAGAAAATAATCCCAAATATAAAACAGATCTCACTTTGTTTACATATTTTATGTTTACCACATAATTTCATATGTGTTATTTCATAGTTCTGATGTGTGTGTGTGTGTGTGTGTGTGTGTGTATATATATATATATATATATATATATATATATATATATATATATATATATATATAATGACAATGTGGGGATAGAGGAATAATATTTTTAGTGATGAGTCAAGTGTGCTGTCATACTGAGCACAGTCTAATCTAGCTGACCAGTTAGATTGCTTGGTCAGAAATACTTGTAAAATTGTATATGAGTTGGTTGTTCTGTTTTGTAAGTGCACTCAAGTGCTGACCACCATCAACTGGAACCTGTACATGAGTACATCTGGTGAGCAGTGAGAAGATGGTGATGATGATATTCATCTGACCACTTTACAAATCATTTCTTTTTTATTCAGTGTGTGATTCTGGATGTGACAATTCTGGATGCATCAGACTATCCAAATAAAACAAATTTAAAATATTTTCATGAATAATTAGGTCAGAAAAGGGGCAGGTCAAAGTAATAAAGCAGAAAAGCACTGTTGTGTGTGTTGGTGTGTGGAGGCTGTGAGAGTAACACAGGACTGAGTGTCACAGTAATGATCTCCTGCTGTAGAGAGCAGCATTAACTGGATTAGCAGTCCTTCTGGCTAATGAGCAGGAGAAGCTATCTGGGGGGTCTGACCTTCCACACTGTGAAAAGATATAGCAGAGTCTGTCACAGTGTGATTATCAGCATGACACTCTGCTCTTTCATGGTCATCTAGTTTTGCTTTTGGTTGTACTATGTTGTAATAAATCAGTGTCTATATATATTAAATCTGTGTCTATATATAATAAATCTGTGTCTATATATATGTATATATCATCAGGATGATCTTAAATCAAATCAAGTTTTATTTGTATAGCCCAAAGTCACAAACACATTTTGCCTCAGAGGCTTTACAATCTGTACAGGGAGTGACACCCTCTGTCCTTAGACCCTCGGTTCCAGTGAGGAAAAACTTGCCCACAAAAAACCCTTTAACAGGGAAAAAATGTGGAAGAAACCTCAGGAAGAGCCACAGAGGAGGGATCCCTCTTCCAGGACGGACAGACGTGCAATGGATGTCACATGTACAGAACAATCAACACAAACATATTGTACAATTACAATGAATGATAAAATGACAATGAATTACAATGAATGATAGAATGGTTACAGTAGCAGTGGAACCTGTGATAGAGAGACACAGATGCACAGCAGCAGCAAATAATTAACTAACTATAAACTGTAATGGAGATATGGTAACAATAATGACAGTAATAATATATGTAGTGGAAGTCATGCATGACCACAGCAGCAGCCACGATCCATGAGAACCTGCTGGACGAGAGAGCACAGAAACTCCAGGGAAGAAGTTTAGTTAGTAACATGCATTAACATGCATTAATTAGATGGGTATGTTGACAGAGAGTGAGAGAGAGAGGAGTGAGAGAGAGCGAGAGAGAGAGAGAGAGAGAGAGAGAGAGAGAGAGAGAGAGAGACAGACAGACAGACAGACAGACAGACAGACAGACAGAGACAGAGACAGAGACAGAGCGAGGAGGGAGGGGGAGTCCTCCAGCAGTCTAGTCCTATGGCAGCATAACTAAGGGATGACCTGAGCAAGCCCTAACTATAAGCGCTATCAAAAAGGAAAGTCTTCAATCTACTCTTAAAAGTGTTGACCGTGTCTGCCTCCTGAACCCAAATTTACAGAATATCTGAGCTCTGACTGAAGCAACTATATCAATCAATTGCATTTGTATAGCCCAAAGTCACAAAATACATTTGCCTGTACAGGGAGTGACACCCTCTGTCACCCTCTGGGATCCCTCTCCCAGGACAGACAGACATGCAATAGATGTCACGTGTACAGAACAATCAACACAAACATATTGTACCCTAAATGACTGGTTAATGCAGTCAGTATCACAGGTGAGTGTATAGCAGTTCAGGGGCCACAGACAGCTCAATTTGATCTCAAGTGTGCCAGACCAGTCAAAACGTACAAATAAATAAATCATGCTTGTTTAATTTTCTCTTGTTTCTTATCCAGAAAACTGTTGAACCAGAACACAAAAGATACAACTGCAAGTGACTGAGCTTTAAATCATCTGCGTGTTTGGTTCAGTGCGGGACATATTTTGGTCAGTAATTACTGGATTAAGATTTTCATTATTGATTGATTATTTGGTGTCTGTTCAGAAAATAGTAGTACACCAATTGATGTTGGCAGGCAGGTTTTGGCCCACCCCTGGTCTACAGTGAGTCCTACTGAGGCTATTATTATTATTATTAGAGCTAAAGTTTCATCTTTCCTGTGCATGTGTTTCTATGGTTACCTTCATGTTCTAAGCACGGCCTCTGAGCTTTCATCTTGTGCCACCAACATTCCACAACTTATCTGACACATTATTATTTTTCATGATGCTTACTGAAAGACTCAGACTTCTGTTTGTTTCAGAAACATTTGCAACACTTTCACTCAAACACTCAAAGGGTTGTTCTGTTTCTCCCAAAGTTGTCTCCACATGTCCACACCCAGCTCGAACAGAGCAGGCTGTTTGTTAATGTAATAATACCATTATTCATGAGTCCCTACTCTGATTGGCTGGCAGCACCTCTGGCCCCCACTCCTTCCTTTGACGCAAACAATTGCTGCTTAGAAAGAGAAAAGATGCTTGTCAGTATACAAACAAACCTGGTTACGAATTATTTACACACTAAATAACGTTATTTGCTCCAGCTGTGACGTCATGCGGAGGGGGCAGCTCCTGGGGATAATATGTGGCTCTTTAGCTGCTAAATGCTCAACTGTTCACAGTGTCTTTTTACTGCTGAGGAGGTGTACAGAGCGTCTGATAACAGCTGCCTGCTGTGGCTAAAAACAAAGCTGAGAGTGAACTACAACAATAATGTTGTAGCCAGACAGCCATAAAGCTGCAGATTCATGTGCAAATTCTCTTTTGGTTCATATCCAAGCAGCACCTTTCACACTGCCACACTGTTTTCATGGTGTCATTGGCACAATGTTATTTGTGTTAACACTGGTTATAGTTTATTGCTAATATGCTTGTTTGTTGTGTAATTTTCACTACACTATACCTCATACTTAACCAATGACGGAGTGTGACTAATACATTCACTGAAACAGCCAGGTCAGCATAACAGGCCAGCTCACTACCAAAATGCACAACAGTGCAAGTGAACAAGTGTTCCTGTTGTCTTTGTAAAAAGAATAATATTTGAATTCATTTAGTCTAAATTAAGATTCACTGACAACAAAAATAAGGTGCAAAAACTGAAGTTGTTCCAGTAATGCAATGACACGACGCAAACCACGAAACATCAGCTTGTATGTCCCTATTACGAGTTCATGCATTTTTATATTTCAGATGTACATAGATGCAGCTAAATGTAGCAAATGTAGGATACGTTTGTGTTATCTTCTGCAGTGGTGTGTGTACTTGTGTAAAAAGTGTAAATACAGAGTTTAAGAAAGAAAAAAGTGAGTTCATGAAATTCGAAATTTGACGTGTCAGCTCATTAGCATATCCTGAGTTAGCTTTAAATACCATAAAGGCAGTGAAATCAGGAAGCAGTACTCTGAATGCTGTGTGTATGCGCTACAGCTTGTGAGACATGTTCAAGTGTGCTCAGTTGTAGTGAACACGTGTGTGCTGAGGCCTCGAGGGCACAGCTGTGAGTGGTTTGGGGCCCAAAGTGAGAAACACTGTAGGACCCCCACATTCAGGCAACAACCACCCCCACAGCCTGTGGGCTACACACAGAAAGCTTCCAAACTGACAGACAGCAGCAGTGGACACACACACACACACACACACACACACACACACACACACACACACACACACAAACACACGCACACAAAGCCTGTTTGGTTGGCCTGTTGGTGCAGTTTCACCCCCGCCCCCCTCCTCCCCCTCCTCCCCCCTCCCCGTCCCCGTCTCCTCCTCTCACAGGAGCCTATTAACGCTAGGCCTACTGTTTGGGTATTGTGATGTTCTCTCGCGACATTTGCCTCCCCTACAAAAAAAAAAATCAGACGAGATCGATGACATCTCGCGAGGTCTCGCTCGGAGGGAGCCCACCCTTCAGTGATGCCGACTGCAGTGTGTATAATAACAGCGAGGGAAGCTCCGGGAGTCTAGGAGGAGCTGCGGCAAGGTCGACAACAGCATCCTGTTCTGAACGACAGAAAGGCGCGAGTTGGACGGGATTAAGTCCGGCGGCTAGCGAGCTAAAGTCAGAGGAGGAATTTTGGATTTACTGTGTCGGAAGAAGAAGATAAAGAAGAAGGAGGAAGAGGAGGAGAGTGGTTGAAAGTTCCCAGCCTGTAGCCTCATGTTGCGAGGCAGCTAGCGAGCTATCCTTCACTACAAACGTTACCAACGTTCCCGTCTGTCCCCCCTCTGCACCTTTCCTGTCCAGGCAGAGCGGTGTGCTCGTCCCCGTGAATTGGAAGCTAGTCGCGCATCTTTCGCGGGGCACCTCCCGGACTTTCACACTTTACTCCGTGAGTTTTACGAGCCGTAGCGTGGCTTTTTTCCACACGGTGTCACGTTCATTTGTGTTTTTTGTGCCATGTCAGCGCCATCCTCCACGTCTTCCGCCCCGGCGGACAGCGCCGCGACGGAAACTGATTTTTTAACCATGGATTCGGGGCTGAGGCCGCCCGGTCCGACGCCCAGCCTGAGCAGATTCCAGGTGGATCTAGTGGCGGAGGCTGCGGGTGCCACCGAAGATAAGTCACCGAGCTCCGACGCCTCCACCACTGTCCCATCCAGCGATAAGGCAACTCCCACCGCTCCTCCAGATGGTTCGGGTACTGATTCGGGTGTCGGCGGAGAGGAAGCGAAAGGCCGGTTTCGGGTGGTGAACTTCGCGGATCCGAGCGGAGCGGGCTGCGCGGCCTCTCCGGAGGCACCGCCGACCGAGGGGATACAGAACGGTGACACGGTGATGAGCGAGACCAGCTTGCATTCGTCCACAGGGGGCCAGCAACATTATCACTATGACACCCACACCAACACCTATTACCTGAGGACTTTTGGCCACAACACCATCGATGCCGTGCCCAACATCGATTTCTACCGGCAGACAGCAGCCCCGCTGGGCGAGAAGCTCATCAGACCCACCCTGTCGGAGCTGCACGACGAGCTGGACAAGGTAAGCCCACACATGGCCCAGAGAACACCGACAGAAACGGCGCGACACCACAGTAGGAATCAGTTCATTTGTGTCTAAATGTTCAGTTCAAATGTCTCCAGAGATCCGACCCTCCACAAACACTACAGATCAGCCCGGGTCATGTGCTGCGCGGATGCTGGCAGTGTGTGCACATGTGCTTCACAGTGAGCATTCACGGCTGCTTTGTGTTTTCTCAGCACTGACAAAGCTCTGACTGGAGGCTGCTTCCAGGTGTCGACGGTGCTTTCACGGTGCCCCTGAATTCTAAAGGAACATCGCAGCCTCAGCTCATTCCTACTCAAAGCCACGTTTGTTGGTTTATGGGGGTGTATGAATCCATACGGGCAACATTGCCCCCACATGTGTCCGCTGATGAACACCCTGTGCTGTTTCAGGGCTTTTCTCTCCTTCAGCAGAGCACTGATGATGGTGCTCTGCTCTGTTTACAGTAGAAGAGTTTGTGGGCCTAGATGTCCACATACTTTTGGCCATAAGGGGCCAACTATAGCTCATCTTCTACCAAGAGAAGTAACAGTTTTAGAAATGGCCAAAAGTATGTGGACAAGTGTGTCCCTGCAGTGTAGTGATTTCTTCTCCTGATCTGATTGGTCTGCTGACTTGAGCTCAGTTTGGCATTGACAACTTTCAGTCATGGCCCATCATAAGGTGAGCTGAACAGCGGTCTGATTATCCTCTCCCCTGTGCATGTTCTCCACGGTGAAATCCGCTGCTGGGATTTGGGTAGAAGGACACTCGGGTCACAGCTGCATGTGACTGATGACGGCTCTTGGAGATGATTTTTTAAAAGAGTCTTTTTGCTGGAGCATGGCGACCTGGCGTGTGTTTGACTGACCCAGAGTGGCATTTTTAATTGTCAAGGTTAAATTTTGATAAAGTTCAGAGTGAGTGTTGGCAGCAGTACCCCGGCTAATACATCACAGTCCTGATGAATTTGCGCTGGTTACTCACTCTGGAATAGAGAGCTCGTACTGTAAACATCTCAGCTATGAATAGAAGACATTCATCCAGCGAGCACGTAATCTGTGGCTGCCCCCTTTTTTTAAACTTCATATCCCTAAATGTGTTTTCCCAAATTAGAAATCTAGTCCTTTGATGCAGACGATTATCATAACTGATAACATGTGGATAAGAGCATGAATCAGTGCCGCATTGTTTCTGTAGCTGCTAGACTGTGTTCTGTTAAATGTCTAGTAACTGAGCTCAGCTGCTATAAAAGAACATTGATCAAGTTGAATGAGTCTGATACCGGATGTTTGAGGGTCACACACACTCAGAAACATTCTGTCTTTATCATATTGTAATAATGCTTATTGTAATTTATTTGCATGTGTGTAATGTATCTGTGTCTGAGCAGCAGCTCTCACTTGTTCTTCAGCGGTGGCAGAGATCATTAAATTAGTTAAATGACATGACACAAATCGCTGATGTATTAGCGCATTAGTCCAATCACCCAGCCCTAGAATATACTGGCAGCTGTTCTCGTAAAGCTGCTGGTGTTTAGACAACATTTAATAATTCAGAACTTTGGCCTCTTTGGTATTGTAGACAAAGTATCTCCAGTCCATGTTGTTTAGTCTGGAAACCCACAAATCAGATCACCACTGGTATTTTTGATAAGGGGTGAAAACCTGCCCAGGACTGTGTGTGACTGTGTGTTAAATATGTGTAGATATAGACGATGAGGCACAGTGGCTCACTGATCAGTGAAGCATTGGAACCATGCAGCATTTAACACCTGTTGTCACGGTAAAACGGTCTCTCTGCATTTTGGTGACAAACCATGAGGTTATTCAACGCACTGAACGAGACGACGAAAACTTTACTACTAGTTTTCATGCTAAGCGAGTAGAGATGAAACTGATATCGACCTTCTTATCAAACCTCCATCAAGAATACAAGCCCGCACATTCTCATGCTCTGGTAACCGCCTGCTGTAGTTTAGGTGGAGAGTCATGTTTATTGCAAACGTCCTGTGCCAGTGTTAAGTAAGTAACACCAACAGGAAGTAACTAGGCCACGCCGACAGGAAGTAACTTCCTGTTGCCACATCGTCATGCCCTCACTAGCTACATGATTGGAATTGGACTGTTGGTGTGTGTTGACAGTGTAAATCCCTAATGCTGTTGAATATCTACACCGCATGTGTCCTGGCGTGTGAGCGCATGGATGAACGAGCATTACAGCAGACACTTTACTTTTGTACGGCGGCACATGAACTTGTGCAGGCTTGACGTTGGCATGGTTAAGTCTGTCACAGCTGACATCGTGTTTTCTTTTGTCATGTTCTGATTGCAGCACCGAGCATCGACCTCATGGAGCATTACTGTATAACAGAACAAATGGGTTTAATGCTCTGTGATGGATTACCCAACACTGGCACTGTGCAATTATTTATTTAAATTTAACGTGTTCTGGGAATTAATGAGTGGCACAGGAGCTGTGTGGTGTGTGTGGTACTTTGTTAGAGGCCCTGTTTGGTTCAGTCCAAGATAACTAGCAGGGCCTTTCCCATTGACCCTGTTGGCCACGCCAAGTAAAACCGCTTTGATTTGATTTGCATTCCATTACCAATTTAAACAAGTTGTGCCGAGCTGCTGACGTGCTGAGTCAAACCGAATCAAGCCAAGCCAGCACATGTGTATGGAAAAGCTCTATATACTGCCCTGGTGATCACATGACGGCCGAGTCTACATGGCTCACATTCCAGTGGCGGCAGGAGTCATGGACAGGAGTATCAGACAAAGAAGCTGGCTTCATGCTTTGCAGTGGCACAAATACAGCAGCTCCACGTACAAATAATGGAAACACTTCATTCATCAGTACGAGTAGTGCTGGGCGATACGACGATACATATCGTGGGAAAGATAGAAAAGTGCCATTATCGTGCCATTTCTCTTCTATCGCTTCTAACCTAATTTTAGTTATTAGTTAGTTATTACAGCAAATATATCATTAAATAGCCTGTGACAACTGTATTAGTGTTGTCTTGTCACTATGCATACATAAGTTTATATAAGTGAAAATACAGATGAATAAAAAAGATTTTTCGCAGAAACTCCATCTTGTGGTTTTGCGACATGCCTCTGCTTTACGTTCTTTGATTCTCATGCGGGTTTGCGACATGCTTTACGTCACTTAACTCATGAGTGCTGAACGATGGACGCACAACAGGTTGAAGTTTCATCCCTGGAGTCGTAACAGAGAGAGACAGCTATGCAGGCAGCCCAAGAAGAAGCACTTTTACCGAAAAGAGGGGTACGTCTGTCATTTGGTTACATTTTGGGTTCAAGAGGTCCGACACGGAGCAGAAGACGGTCACATGCAAACTATGCTAAAAGATTATTCCCATGCCCGATGCCAACACAACAAACCTCAAAAAAATGTGAAGGCTACTGTACCTCGGCCACAGCTGTGTTCATTTGACACATTTATATGGCTGCACTAAAATCTATGTTTGTCTTGTTTGTGACAGTTCAGTTAAATGTCACTTCAAAATAAAGTTAGGAGAAAAGTAAGCAATGAAATCTTTGTCAAACTTTTCAGAGAATAACTGAAAACATACTTTATTGTGGTATATCATGATGTATATCGTTATCGTGATATAAAAGAATCCATATCGTATTGCCCAGCACTAAGTACGAGTGCTGGCTACTTTGACATGGACCACTTCTCTCCTTCCCAATTGAATGAATCCAATTTGGCGGCATGAAACAATGCAATGAGAAAATGATCTCCGTTCATTTAGAAGCTGTTCTGGAGCTTGGAGTCAGCTCAGATGTTACACCGTTGTGGATCATCTTGAGTCCAACATTTAAATGAAAGTGGTCATAATATGGAAATGGAGCTCCATTAGTTGGAGGAGCTCAATGCTTCTTCCAAAGGTGATAAACATCAGACTGGTATTTGACCTGTCTTTGTACAAGTTGTTGGACTTGATGAAGCTATTTCGCTGTTATCCATGTAGAGTTTGCAGTGTTTGGTCTGCCCACAATAAATCTGTATGGCGACCAAAGAAATGCCATTAAACACAACAAAGGACCTGATAAAATCCTAGAAAACAATGCTTTTTATATATTTTTTAATATATTTTTTAAATGACTGGCCTGCCGTCCATGGTCCAAGCCATTGTGAGAACTGACTGTTAGTAAATCATGAGTGGTGTATGTGGTCCTTATGTGAGTAGTGGTGATCTCACTGAACTCCCTTTTCACTTTATCAAATTAGTGAAGTGAAATATCAGCCTGCTCAAGGGAAGGCCATCATGTGGAATGTTAACATTCCACAGTGAGATATGACTCTGAGGAAAAATGGCCAGCAGCACACACTCCACACACCACATCTCTCATCTCAACTTCAATTATGTTCCATGACAAACGCCACAGTATACTGTATGTATCAGCCACAGGAGAAGGTGTAAAAAGACTCAAATATCCTGCCTCAAATTCACTTGATAATTCCAAAGGCATGAATGTAAGAATGCTTTTAATAACAGCGTAATCATCAGCCTCAACAACACTATTGGCTGGGCTCTAATTGGTCTAAGCGGTGGCATATAGGGTTGTCACAATACTAAAATTTCAAACTCGATATTGATGCCCAGGAAAGTATTGGATACTCAATACCGTTTTTGATACTGCAGGGATAAAAAAAAATGACACATACTTAAAGGCAAAAAAAATATTTTTATTAACATGAAAAACTCAAAAAAAAGCTTTTTCAATCTCAACATAGAACATATTTTCTCAGCAGAACCAAAGACACTAGTTAAATAATCAAAAAATGAAGAAAAAAAAAACCTAACAAGACAATCATGATTTGTTTTCACTGCAAATAAAATCCAAATGAATTCCCAAATATAACAATTTGGCCACAGCTCTGTTCAGTTTCACAGCTTCTAGTGACTTGGGTTGTGTTTTCCTTGCTTGTCAAACAGAAGTGGTAGAGTTGGCTGTGCTTCTGTTTAGTTGAAGGTCGAGTTTTCTCTGCTTCACTCTGCAATTTTAAGAGAAAACAACATGTTTGAGTAACGTTAGCTAGCTAAAGGCTGCTAGCCACAGCTAATCACAAAGCAGTCAACATTAATGTGGGCCACGCTAACATCAGTAATAAGTTTAATACATTCAGTTAAATGATGAACGGGAGCTTTACGAACCTGTTGGAATTCATCATAAAGGCCAGGGTGTCGCTCCTTCAGATGTTTGGCCAAATTCGTGGTGCCGCTCAACTTCGTTGCCACCGCTTTAAAGCAGTGTTTGCACACAGGCTTGTCAAGATCTTTCAGTTTCCTTTCTTCGTTTGCCTCGTATGCTAAATATTTCCAAACAAGGCTTTTGCCTTTTTCATTTTTAACCAAGACTGGCTGGTCTGGCCCTCCTGCAGCCCATACTGTCAGCAGAAATGTGTCTCGATGTGTATCGATACCGTGGCAAATTAGTATTGTATCCGGATACACTCTTTGAGTATCGGCACTTTTCGCGGTATAGATATTTTTGACAACCCTAGTGGCATACATGCTGCCGTGCATACAGATGTAGAAAGACATTTGCTGCCCTAAGCCATACGGTTACTACTGGAAATGGTATAACTATTAAGGCCATCGATACACAGGATGTGTGATGCAACACAATTGATCGCGAATGCAGCTGCTGTGTTGGGAGTAGTAAAACACCATCAGCAGTGTGTAAGCTGCTCCTGCTCTTTGCCTGCTGTAAGTTTGATTCAGCTATCAAAGGCTGGGAGTGTTTTCTGGGTTTCGCTCTGAATTTTTCCACATAGCTTGATAAGCCTGTTTCCTGGAACAGGTTAGAGCTTGAGACGTCAAGGTCTACTAGAGTGTCTCGTATGTCCCTGAACATAAGCTGGATACCTTTGTCCAAGATAACTTCCTCCAGTCAGATGAAGAGTAAATGAAAAAATGGTGAAAAACAATCCTCTTCCCGTAATCTCTGAAACAGCTGATGAGCTGTTCTCATATCCAGCCGGCAAGTAGCTCGTGATGAAAAGCTGCTCTCATATTTTCTCAAGGTTGTGTAACTGAAAGAGGGTTCCTATTGTGTTCCTTAGTCCTGATATATTGGCTCTTATTGGCAAGTATGTAGCACAGAATCAGGAGTCAAGCCTGTTTCATCACCACAAAATTAGTGCTGCGAGCAGATACAGACGATCAGCTGATTGACGCCAGGATTTAATTAGCTGCCGAGGTTAGCTCACATCCACAGAGGCAGTGCCGCGTGGCTCGATATCTGGGAAATAGCTTTTGGACTTTGAAATCCAGGAGGTCTGCGGTGGTTTGAAGGTCATGGTGACCGTGGTGCTTCCTTTGTATCATGTCTCAACCCCCCACAACCACCTCCCGCCCATCTGTTACACGTGCCCAGATCGAAATGCGGAATGGAAATTCCACTGTACTAATTGACTGTTGCCCATGGACTTTTTCTCAGCAATCAATGAGTCATTCAGTGTACTGTTAGACAGATGAGCACCGCTGCGTTTCCCCTCATTACTGCTTAACACTTCAGGTTCTCCATGTAACCCGATAATGGCAGTGATAGGGAGTGCCACAGCAGGACAGTTGGGTGTATTTGGTAGGATGGAGCATGGGCTGGATCAGATGGCAGTAGCCACACCAGCAGCTTGCAGCGGGAGATGGGGCATATTTATCCAGTCCAGAGTGGTCAAGCATGAATCCATCATGCTTAAATATTGATGGTTGCTCCACTGCTTCTGAAAATGCCGGAACATCACGTGAAGTCATAGAATACCTCAAACTTCCTGAGTAATTAAGGTCAAATTGAATGGGTCTAGTTTGGATGTGGCACCTCAGCTGAACTCGTGTCCGGTCCAACATGCTTCTGTGATGCACTCTTATCACCCATGCACACACTCCTATAATATCTGTAGATGCATTTTTCTGTCATGAGAATTGTTGCAGTGCTTATGTCACGTTCGTCTGCGTCCTCAGCTCTGTGTCACACGTGCTGCTGTTGCAGATTAACGGTGGAGCTGGAGTTGTTGGAGCATTAACAATCTAAAGCAGCCATTTGCTTGAACAGAGCTGTGATTTTGGACTGAGATGTGGACAGGTTGTGTTGTCATGACATGATTCTGATGGCTGTAAGTGGGCTGTGTATGCAGAGATCATCTCAGACGAGCAGAATGTTGCTGCAGTGCAGAGCTCTGCAGTAACTGATGCCTCTGTATTTTAGTTTCAGCATTATCTGATCCCACTGATCTCCAGTTACAGTCTGAGTGATTTGCATTGTAGAAAACTCAGATATTTGTATCGTGGCTGCATTAATGTGCCCGTCGCTGCACATTCTGCGTCTACACGTGGCAGCTGAAAGCTCTTTTCTGGGCGCTCCTTGCGTTCACTGGTCGACTGAATACAAGCTCAGACATCTTCCCTTCCTTACCATCCCTGCTGCAGTGTTCTCACACTGATTGGTCAGATATCACACACACACTGCATGAATGTGAATAATGTCTGCCACCTCATCTGTAACTAAAGTAAAGCGTCAGGCTCCGTTCAGATTCCACAGCTGGACTTGATGCTGAAATGAAGGCATGCCTCTCTGTACTGACCCACATTACTGTCGTACAGTGTCCCCTCAGCGGTCCCTGCAGTTGGCCTCCTGCGCGTTACATTTGGGTCAGTCGGTGTGGCCCTCGTTCACACAGGGGTGTCTGCTGGATGTGATGTGTTTTCCTCTTCCACTGTTTGTGATCCTGACACAGGACTGGAGATGACATGCCCTGTGTGTTTGTTCTGGAACTTTATGTACGATGGTAAATAGTCTCACACTAACTGAGACATTTTTAACAGCCTGAATTACTTACGGAATAACAGACAAATGAAAGTTTGGTGCTGTGGCCTGAATACATTTTTGATAAGCGTCTGCAGCAGAGTGTTTCTGCAGCAGTAGAGTATTTGTGCCATTTTTAGATGTTATTTCTAAAGTTCTTGAAAAAGAGCTTGTGTCCCCCCCCCCCCTCTGTGTTCACATTGTACACAGAAACAGGAAGCAAAGACGCCCTGGGCTTCTGGTGTGGCCTTTGACAGGAGAGGGAGTCCTTTTGTCTCAACATCAGCCATGGCTGATGGCCTTACAGCTGTTGTAACACACACACACACGCGAGCTGTTTGGCAACAGCTTGTAAACCTGCGTGTTTGTGTGTGTGTGTGCTTTTTGTCTGCCGGGGACCTGGTTTCCTTCTTATTCCCTCATCCAAGTGCGTCACACACAGTCTGATGTCAGAAATAGCACGACGACCCCACCCCGCCTCCCGAGACCATTTGTACCAGCTTCCATGTACAGTGATTAAAGTGAGAGCACACGGGAGGATTCACTTATTTTGCCCCTTACCTTCAAATAAAGTGAGGTGTCCGCAGCTGCCGCACACAGTCCAAGCGAGCACATTTCTTCAGACATGAATGTGTGTGCCTCGATCACATGATCGGTCACACAGTTTAAACATTTCTTTTCGTTCGGTCGGTTGTTGTCTCGGTTTGAAGGAACAAAGAAGAACATTCAGTTTGTAATACGTTTGTGCTTCATACAAACAGCTGGCTACTTATTTTTAAAATGACTGCACTGTTGACTGCAACTCATTTCAATCCATCACTCACTGCTTATCGTAACGAAAAGGCTCAAAGCCTTCATTCATATTTTCTTGTGTAGGTGTTCTTCATATTGACTTGCAGTGTGCGATATTTTTGGATGGAAAGCAGTAATCTGTTTGAGTTTTTGCTCTTCATATCTGTAAATGTAGTTTTGAGTGACATCACTGGAGAAGATGGTAGCAGTAGCTACAGAGAGATCAGATTAGCTCCTGTCAGATGTGCTCCAATTTGCAGACACTGTGGCTGTATCGACTAAAGCAGACATGCTAAGGTTTAACAATAATGGTCACCTGCCTGGCCTGAGGCCAGTGTACACTGGAGCTTATTGCTGACTGGAGCAGTGAATAAAAACGTAAAGAACTCCATGCAGGAGCACATTCAGCCTCTATGTTTAGTCACTTCTGAGCAGACCCTGACACCTGACACCCAGCTCCCCGTCTTTGAGACCTTTTGGGGAACGCATACGTCCAAAGTTCATCTTTACAGAGCCGTCAGTGAAAGTGTGACGCTGACAGGCAGTCTGGATTTGAAGTACAACAACATTAAATACATGTAATGAGTCATCTGGGCTGTAGCACAGCTTTGCATGTTGACTCGCTGAGGATTCCTTCTCAGTGATGCACTGGCGTATTTGAGTTCCAGAAGAAACGTGTGAGAGAATCGTGACACGCGCTATCAAAGTCAGCCTCAGTGTCATTTTCAGGGATTTCTACAAACTGCGGAAGTGGGTTAGAACAATGTTTTCTAGCAGCCCACGCAGTATCCCTCCTCTGCGTTCCCAGTGGAATTTTGAAGGCCAGCGATGACCTTCATAATCACATTTCCTGTTGCCCACAGTCCTCGCTCTCGCTGCACGACAGATCGACCATCCTCCACCCAACACTGCTAAGCTCAGCACATCACAAAGCACACGCACTATTTTCACTGGGGGGCTCAGTCACAGTATGAGGGGTGAATGTTGACATCACTATCTCACATGATACCTCCCTGACCCCTCCCACCCCCACATGGGGTACTCAGACTTGTAATCTTCTCTTCGCTCCTTGTTCCATCAGGAAGTTGTATGTATTTTGTCGTCATAGTTGGGTATTGAAAAGTAATGTAGTGGAACGAGGCAGTAATTATTCCAGGGCCAAGCGCTCAGTGCCATACATGCCCATTGTGGCATGCCCGGCCTTGAACTGGCTGGTGAATTAATGGTGCCATGAGTCTGTGTTTAAATCAGTGAGTATCTGATCCACAGACCAACGCACGCACCCACGCACGACTTCTGTCTCTTACTCCTGTCAGTCCTGTCTTTGAACTGCGGACACTTTGACAATGAGACTGTGTGTGTGACATGTGCATGTTGTTTGATGATGTTTGGGGTCAGTTTGATGTGATGGGCTCTCGTCCTGTTCGTTGAAGCAGCCTGTTTTCACGAGGAGGGAGCTAAGATCAACTTCCTGTGGTCTGGCGGTGCATCATGGAAAACTGGCAGACATCCTTTTATATACATGTTTACAAGCCGCCACATGTGTTGCTTGTGTGTCCACATGGAAGCTGTATGGCAGGATGTACCCACAGCTCGCTCAATTTGTGTTCAATTGCAGAGTGAAGTTCTTGCTGGCCTGCTTTTATAAACACGTATGCAAAGCACATGTGACGGAAAGTTAGAAGCTAAGAGGGCGAGAGAAGAGCTGAAATGCCACTGGAATGTTCCAGAATGCATATTCATTTATTAGTCTGTGACTACAGTCCTACAATGAAGACTGTGACAGTGTGAAAGCATAGACTGTATAAACCATGGATGTAGTCTCCTTCATGTGCTTCACTGCCTTCATCTGTTGGCTTCATACTTCAGTACTCATAGTGTGAAAATGTGATTCTATCACAGTCTCCACTTCACATCCATCAGCTTAGGATGAATACAGGAGATAAGTAGTGAAAAACCGGCACAAACTCTGACTAGACTTAGACAGACTAAACTTATCTGTGTTCTCTCCATTCAGTCCGTTCACAGAAGCTGTTACCTCGCAGGGCAACAAAGCTCCTCACTGTTTGCAGGTGCCTCACTCGTCACCTCATTCACGCTCATGCCAGAGTCTGAAAGTAACTCGACACAATTCCAAAACAAAAATCTCTGCAGTGTGAGAGCCTGGGCCTTTTCGCTTCCATCAACGGGCCTCAGTGGGCAGCAAGGAATCTAACTCTGGGAGAGTTTCAGCGCAGTAAAAGAATAATGAGCCGAGTGGTGGGAGGTTTTTCCAAACAATGGTGAGATGTCTGAGACGGTGGACATCTGATCGTTCTTCCCAATCACTGATAGAGTCATGTGGAGGGGGGGCTGAAATAGGTATCTGTGAATCCATTAGCATCAGCCTGACTCAAAAGATGCTTACCACTGTGATGTAAACTAATACGTATATAGGACACAGTGTTATTGAGCAGTGTTATAACAGCCTCGTGAATACATCATAAGTATTCAACATATAAATCCTCATATAGAGAAGGATAATCTTTCTTTTTTCTGCCTAATAGATGACTTGATAATTAAACTTGTTGAGTAAGTTTGTGTCAGTTAAAAGCCTTTAGGCAGTACATAAACTGCATGCTGTGTGGCTGTGGACTACATTCTCTCACACTCGTGATCATCACACACGCTCCCTCAAGAGCCCATCTTATTTAAAGCAGCGGAGTTTCAATTTTCATATCATCAGACCTTGGACAACATGTTTCCAGGAGCATTGGCATGACAAATTCATAGAATTTATTAGAGCTGAATAATAAATCCCCCCCTCCCCGCTTTAAATGATGCCTACCTTCAGTAAGTGCTCTACTCTTACGCAAACCCAACACAAACGCCTCCTCAGTGAAACTACGCGCCTGCAGTGATGTCTGTTTTTCCGTATGTGCTGTGCAGTTCAGGGGGAAACTGGCAGTTCCAGCCTCACTGACATAAACAGGAGCCCTATTTGTTTTTTGATTAGGCATGTTACGTCAGTCCTGATAATTTACCAGGGGACGGATTATTCATGAATATGTAGCCAGCAGAACAAGCCAGTGTTTCCTGGAAATGAAGCGCTGTCATTTGTAGTAGGCCTTGAAAGGCTTCTTAAAGACTCAGCCGACTGTCTTTGTCCAAGGTTGACTCCTAATCTATGAATTCAAATCTAATTGCAACATGAGCATTTCGTTTATGTAACGGTGGCCTTCGTGAGGACTCGTGGTACAGTTTGCACTGCTGTGCTGCGCTCTCCATGCTTTGTCATTGTGGTGCAAAGCCAGCCTTTGTGTTGCTTCAGCCATTTAGATAATATTCACCAACTCATCACGTGTTGTCTCCACGGTTCTCTGTTCTCGCTGTGCATTCAGCCATGCCACATGCAGTTTTGAGTTTAAGTTAGAATGTCAGCTTGAGTCTGCTCAGTAGAATGTAATGCTGCAAGGAGTGACTGAGGAAGAATGCTGCAGTGTTAACGTCAAACCACTTCCTCACAGAGTATCTCCTCCATCCACTTGAAATAAGGTGTTTTGCATTATGTGCTAATTTCAACTAACATCAGTGACACAACTGTTTCCACCTCAAACATGTCACTGAGGCGAGGCAAAGCTGTCGCCATTATCTGGATGGAGTTGACATGAAGTCTGACCCGCTTCTACCAATCAAGCAAACAGATGCTCCCTGGTTGACAGTGTCCCTAATGCCAGCAGACCTTGTTGCATAATGACATCAGCAGCATGACCTGACCTGGCTAAGAATGGTATGTCCCATTGCCCAGCTGTTTCAAACATTTGTGCCAGAGGCAGCATTATGTCCCACCTCATGCTTCAGAAAGGTACACCGGAGCCTGGCCCACGTCGAACGAGCCCGACTGTCATTTTGAGCGCAGTGTCCAAACTCAGTACTTTTTGAGTACTGACTGGGCACCCAGAATGGTCAAGTACCAAACGCTTTCATTACAGGCATTTACTCATTCTTTGTTCAGGTGACTGATTGAAATCACAATCTTACAAGCTGGTTAAAGCACCTGCCGTGTGACCGTGTCCTCTGGGCTAGTACAGGAAAACGACTATCCAGCTTAAGGTTAAGTTAAGGTTCTGGTATGTTAGTGCCCGTAGCATGACGGGTAACTTACATGTAGTGCCGTTCAGATGAGATTTTTTTTCACGATGAACAAAGACTGTGCGTCATCACCCAGAACTGGGTGATATCATGACTCACCGTTAGAGGGTCACTGCCCTCCAGGCTCCGGTGGGGTTTCTTACAAAGAACAATGGGTCAGACAGCAAATACTAAAAATTAAAGGATGGGAGCATGACTCATTAGATTACAGTGAGAGCACACCCTCTGTGTAACTGCTTATTGGCTGTCCATCCTTTAATTTCCTGCTTTGTGCTGTGTGTCTGTGTACACTGACTGTCTTTTGGACTGATCCCAATGCAGCTCCTGCCAAGAACTGTATTTTTACCTCCACTGATCTGTTAGATACCAGACGGGTCTGTTTGCACAGTCTACTTTGCTGAAGTGACTGGGCGATGGTGGACATCCTCCTATTGTCTTCCATTAAACAGACGTTACAAATGCATATAGCTCATGTGACCTCTAAGATATATCTTCCCCTCAGACAATCACTGGGTTTTCTACCAAGTGCTCTGTGACGCTCTGCTCTGCAGCAGCATTAACTCATCAAAGTGATTCAACCCCACACCTGATGTGTGCTGGTTGACATGTCAAGTGGTGTGTTTGCTGCCCCTCACAGATGACTCTTATATCATGTTTTGGCTTTAGAGGAGGTTGATGAAGACTGTTCTGTGTGGCTGTAAAAATACATGTTGAACAGAAGCTGGTCCGACATGGAGCTCATCTCGCTGTCACAGCCAGATCACAGCGGTGTTGCTGAGTCACTGAGGGGACACAGGCGGGATATTTACGTTGACAGATGGCCCAGGTGAAGCGATGCTGAGCGATGCTCCGTCCCTCCCTCTGTCATGCCAGAGGCCCGCTACTCTCAGATAATTAATAACACCTATTTATACGCCCACCTGAGAGTAACGGAGCTCCTCTGCTGTGAGACGCTCACTTACCTGTCTTTATCTAACCGGAGATTTTGCTCCACTTTCTGGACATTCTGCTCCATCAATAATTGTCATTGGACGTGGATAGGACAGAGCTGTGTCACCACACCTCCTTACACTGCTGTAATGTGGCACAGTGGACAGGATCCATAAACTCCTTTTCAAACAGGAATGTAAAGATATGAAATGGTTACTAATGTTTCCAAACCTCATGGCATACTGTGGCACGTATGTCCAGTCTTTCATATGCTATAAATACAGCACGGGCAGACTCTGGGTACTTGTGTCTGTGGACAGGGGAATTGTATTGATCATTGGCAAAACGTCGATGCTTCCTCTCACTCTGTTACAGCCTTTTGTGATGGCTAGTGGTCGGGCCCGAGGCTTCCTGTTCCTCAGTGTGTAGACGGACTTTTGGGAAACTTTCCTCTGAGCTTTCTGATGTAATGTAGATAAAGATGAAGAGTCTGTAGTGGCTGTCATGCTGCCTGAGGACTGTATTGAACTATAATCCAGAGAGCAGTGAGTCAAACACAGTGCTCATTAACTAAGTAATGCTTAGCATACAGTACTTATACTTAGTATTAATTAAGAATTAACTTTGACTGACTTTAATAAATGTAGGAAAACATGTTATCATGTCTCTAGTGGCAGTTATAGACCAGGGGAGTAACTTTGTAGAAGCATAACGGCTGTGCTTCCATTAAAGGTGTTTGGAGTCTCATGTACACACGCACAGTGTGTGTGACACCATTCCACCGATCAACAGGTGCTGCAAACATATAGGGATGTGCTGCAAAGCGCCAACGTGACCATGAACGAGACCCACGCAGTGATACACTGGTAGATTTACAATCTGTAAATTATTCAAATGTGAATGCATATCTGTTCTGAGGGAAACCTGTCGACACATTTGTTCCACCCTGACCGCTCCATGGAAACACCTTTACATGAGCAGTGGGCTTTTTGAGCAGCAGGGCTCCAAAACTCTGAGAGGTTCTCATTATGTTTTCACTCCAACCCTCAACTTTTACTGTGACTTGTAAGCACAGCAGCCCCCGGGCAACTAACTACCTTATAACATTCACTGAAAATGATGGTAATGACTCACTTCTCCTCAGCTGATGTCAGAGCTGTTCTCAGGTTATGCTGCGAAGCTTATTTTTATGTACAATGTTCCCGTCCAGTGGAGGCAGGAAACTCTGCAGAATAAGACAAAAGATCGGGACAGACACAGACACCTAGGATTCATCCCAAGGTTGTTACATGGCCTATAAATGTGGGACGGACAATACGCTGTATACCCGAAGGATCCTCGCAGGGAAGCCACCAACGTCACATTATTGTGTGTGCACAGGAGGGAGGCTTCCTGTCTTTTAACTGCGTCTGTTTTAAAGAGCCCAAGGCTTTTTATCACCTTGGCATTACGTGCTTATTTTACCTCTGTGTCATTTCATTTGGGCAGATTCTGCTGCTTTATCACATGGAAATATTGGCATGTCATATGCCTGCATGCTTTACAGAGAGCACTCTTTATTTTCTTGAAAATACATTTTATTTCCCTGAGCAACCAATCCACAAAGCAGCCTCGATCATGTTTTTGTCCACTTTATTTTCTTCCTGTTCCCTCTGCTCCAACCATGTTACCATGACACTCAGTCCTGGATTCAACAGGCCTGTGCAGCCTTCATGTTTCACATAGTCTACTGTATGTTCTTCATATAAATCTGATTTTATTTTTGTGCCTTCTAGGAGCCGTTTGAGGATGGCTTTGCCAACGGTGATGAGCTGACACCAGCTGAAGAGGCTGCTGCTAAAGAAGCAGCCGAGTCCAAAGGAGTGGTCAAGTTTGGCTGGATTAAAGGGGTGTTGGTGAGTCCCAAAAAAAATACAAATCTGTTGTACCGATTCAAACTTCTACAGTTTTGTTTGTTTTTCAAGACACCTCTTCTCCCAGTCAGGTTACCGACAAACACAATTAAAATTACAACGTAAGCTCAGGCATATGTGCACATATCATATAAAAAGTTCATAGTGCTAAAATTTCTGATACTGCTTGTGTTTGGTCTCACTTATGCTCAAAAAAGAGGCAGAAACTTGAGCAGAACCTGACCCATGGTCACAGACATCTGAGAAAACAGCAGTAAAGTTGCATTTTTCTTGGAAAACATATTTATTGAGTCAGTGTGGATGATTTGGGGATATCTGCACAAACAGGATGAAGAACTGAGAAACAATGTCATGTAAGCGTTTGTCACATCATGTAAAAGAACCATGCACGCTCACTCCTGTGAATCCCGTTCAGCCAGTATTGGTGAGCTCAGTCCAGTCAGCGGTCAGTTAGTCAGTGAAGTGGATCACAGGTGAGAAGTGTGCCGCTCTATCATCTGAAGTGTATGAAGCAGGAGACACTCTGTTAAGGATTTTGGAGAGCGAGTGTGAAGGACTGTCGGCTCCGACTGGCTGGTTGCTGGTTAAACCGCTGAGGAAGAAAGCTCTCACAGCTCGGACATGTTTAATCTACTTGAAAGCAGGATGAAGCTTTCCTGTCTGGATGTTATCATCCTGCATTTATTTTGACACGAGGTGTCCTTACTTCCTCTCCAATATAAACTGTGCACTAATTCTCATATTTCTTGGTTTGTAATAGCTTTTATCAAGTGGTGGAAGATGTTTTCTTTATATGGTCATCTTCACATGTGATGATGCTCAGGTGATCCTTGCGGGGAAGCAGAGGGTCAGGGTGAGACCTGTACCCTGGAGGGGTGGGATAGATTCTTCATGATGCACAGTGGAAATAAAGTATTTCTCTGAGTTCATGTTTGTGTTTGATAGTCTGTGCAGCCACAGTAACAGCTCCTTCTGTCTGCAGGTCCGCTGCATGTTAAACATCTGGGGTGTGATGCTCTTCATCCGCATGTCATGGATCGTGGGTCAGGCTGGGATTGGTAAGAGAGAGCTTTTTTTTTATTTACTGTGTGTGTGTGTGTGTGTGTGTGTGTGTGTGTGTGTGTGTGTGTGTGTGTGTGTGTGTGTGTGTGTGTGTGTGTGTGTGTGTGTGTGTGTGTGTGTGTGTGTGTGTGTGTGTGATGCTGAGGAACACAGCACACAGTTTGACATTTTGTTTAAAACACTGAAATGATCATAAATGAGGTGAGTCAGCGCGTCACTGTGTTGTACGTCTATTTCAGCTCTCCTGTTGTGATGCTCTGTCATGAAGTGTCCTGCTGCCTGTACAGTCAATGTGACAGCTGGACAACAACAAGCAGACAATTCAGACCACTTATTACAAATATTATGCACATGTACTGTGAAGCAGTCAAAAAGCATGTTACAAAAGACTTCACAGCAGACAGCCTGCACTGGACCCCATGTAACATAAATCACAGAGTAACAAGTGGCAAATACAGAGGATGAGGTAAAGTTTAGGAACAAAAGGTTAGATACAGATAAAAGAGGTAACATTTAGGTTGGGGGGCATGTTGAAGAATAACAGTCTTTGAACTAAATATGTTAACAAATGGCAAGGGTTGAGACAGCCCATTTTTAGGGAAAAAAGAACCAATTGTCAGAGCTCCTCAGGGAGCCTTTTTCTCTGTAACTCATTTGGTGTGTTGCACTGTGAAACGCTCCTCTTGTACAAGAACAATAAATTCAACTTTTGATGCTTTGATGCTCCGGTTCTCCTTATTCAAGGGTTTTCTGAAAAAAATCCCGTAACACCTGGACACACCACACTAATCCATCACTCCATGCATGGACGAAAGATGATGATTTTTGTTATTTGGGTCAACTGACCCTTTAATGCCCCCTTTCCTCTCCTCATGTTGGGTAATCCAGGCTGCTCGGCCCGCTGGGAGCCCGTTGATACACAGCCAGTGTCTGACTTTGATGTGACAAAGACAGCACATAACTGACAGACTCACACATCACCGTCCAGATAAGTAGCGAGCCGCGTGGCACACCGCCCGTATTTACTGACACGGTGGTGCTCGCAGGGCGGTCATCTCAGACCCCGTGTTCACCGCTCTGTGCTGATCATTCTCCTCTCTGATGTGAAATATCTCCACACGGTGCCACATGTGGCAGGCTTCCGTGCTGTTACTTTTCACAGAGAGCTCTGAGTGATTTGAGCGCCTGCTAGAAAAATGTTAACAGCACCGAACGCTCTTTTCATTCAGATGTGTGTGTATAAAACCTAAATGTGTTTTTCTTCCGCAGCTCTCTCCTGTTTGATTGTTGCCATGGCTACCGTAGTGACAACTATCACTGGCCTTTCCACCTCTGCCATCGCCACCAACGGATTTGTACGAGGAGGTATGTCACTTTGTTTTTGAGGCAGGCTCTGGTTCTAGAAAACAGTGATTCGGAGTTCTTGTGTAACTTTTGGCCTCTTCCTGCTGTTTGGAGTGGAAGAGGTGATCCACATGTGTGATTCCAACCAGCATGACCACCTATCAGTCACCAGGCATGTGTGCAGCTCTACTCGAGTGGGGTGATACAGAAGGGTTAAACACACACCTCAGCTGTGTGTTTGAATTTCTGCTTTCAAAGAGAGCAGAAGGGTTCATCAGTTTTCAGATTGCACACTTGGTTGGGTGGTCCAACACAGATATGAACACATTCCTCACTCACTGCATGACTAAATGGGCTTGGAATGAGTTTAATATTTCACACTGAGATAAAATCTGATTGGAGTAGGGAATAAAATGGATTCTTTGTCTGCTTTGAGACAAACAGAGACTATGTTGGGTGTTTAGACTCAGTGAGGAGAAAGAACTTTAGTGTCTGTTGAATGTGAGTCCATCGTCCTTGTAGTCAGTCATATGCTAATGAGGTACTTTATACCAGGACTTGACTTTGTGTGTTAAAGTTCTGATAGTCCTGGAATAAGTCCACCTATTGGCGTCACCTGTGGGCTTGAAGCACATCACAGACACAGACGAGAACAGCCACTGCTCACACATCAACAGGTTAATGTAACATGTTGGTAGACCACGAGTTCGGATTATTTTGTCACGTTGTGATCGAGGTTTGGTTTGGAACATCGCTGGAAACATTTAAACACCTGCTGCCTCAAACACGCCTCAAACAACTCACCAGAGTACACAGTGTTCCGGGTGCTCAGGTACTGCTCAGAACATCAAACTGGAAATGGATCCATGAGTTTGGGGTTTAGCAGCTATCAAAACACTGCACACATTTTACAACACTATGAGACAGGATTTCACAACTCTGTCATTTTATCCTCCATCTTGAAGACTGGACCTAAACAGTAGAATCCTGTCAGCCTTACACCACCGGCCACCACACTGTAGATCACATCACATTGCTTTGTAGTATAAGGGGAATGCTTGTTCAGTGCTTTATTGCCACAGTCCACACACAGCCACTTATGTGTCGGTTAAACCACCACACATTAGCTGCAGCCTTCAGAGTGCCTGCGTTCAAATCTCTTGAAACGAATTTAAGTGTTCAGTTTGTCACTGTCTGTAGTGTAACACATGAAATGTAAGACTTTAGTGAAATGTCAAGGCAAAGTCATTGAGGGTAAGTAATGCAGAGTTACTCTGAGCTGGATTCTTTATCACGTTTGTGTAAGATGAGAAATTTGTAATGAGCAGGAGCTGCTTTTAGCAGAGTCCTGTGTTTCAATTTTTTAATTGAACTTTTTATTCCTATTGTCCACAATCCCAGTTAGGTAGTGAGGTAAAAGAAGACTGCCCAGCTCACTGAGTGGGTTTAATCACATGCCCTGGAACTGTAACACAGTCAGCCAGAGCCTGTTTGCTCAAATATACTCCATCAATACAGGTTTTCCAGTATGTCTGCTGCACTTACTGAATGAGATACTTTACAATGATATCGTAACAAAAGATTGACCTTTTGAGTCATTGATAATAATGATCTTTAATCATTGTAAATCAATATTTTATTGGTAAACCTGTCAAGTTAGATTTTCAGTTGCTCAATAGGGCGGTACAATGAATTAAATATTAATCACAATTTTAGATTCCCCCCATGACAAACTTGACTGCAGAACAAATCAAATCGCCCGTCACAAGGGCCGATGGACCTGCTGCCATGCACAGATGTCCTGGATGTCATGGCTGCTGCCTGCAGTAGAGGAGTAATAAACAGCAAAATGAAAATCAAATTCGATAAAGAGAAGGTGCAATAAAAGCTTGTGCATGACGGTTCACATCAATCTCCTGCACATACATAAACACTGGGTGCTTGTCTCTCTCTCTAAGCAGTTCATATTAAGTTGTTACATGGTATAGCTGTTGGCTTTCCATTCTCACATCACCCTGGGTGACCTGTATATCTTTCTTTGAGTTGGCAACGCTTGGGTGTTATTTTAAGGTTCTGTTCTCAATGAATAGCAGCCTGACACACCTCCAGTGTTTGTGAGATCGGGGTGATGGATGACTACAGCTGCTGTGCTGCTTTTACGGTACAACTGGGGAGGCACGGTATTGGATTTTTGCCGATATCTGATATGCAGATATTTTCAATCTCACTTTGGCTGCTTTCCATTATCGATATATGCACATATTTTACCCAACTAATTGCAGAACTCCAGAAGTTTCTCCTGTAGTGGAATAAACAGGCCGGAATAAACCACATTATCCATTCACAGCATAAAGCAGCTTAGAGTTACAGAGAGGCCCAGCTGGAGGATTCAGCTTCATAGGAAGTTGCACTGTTAGTGTGTGAAGTGCCACGTCCAGTCAGACGCGCTGCTTCAAACAGTTGATTGCCATTGTGCTATGTGACTCTAAAACAACTGATGTGGAGCTTGGACTTCTTTGACCATCTCTCCCAACTGTTGGCTTTGCGTGGCTGGTGTTCGCCACACTCTGAGAGCACAGTGCATATGTGACCAGTGATAATTGTGCTAATGGAAGCCTCTGATGGCCACATTTGGCCCAAACGACACACAGATCTGAGGCTGTAACTCTGGGGGACTGACAGTTTGGACCATATTCATTCTTGGCCGGGGACAGGCTGCTGACAGTTGTTCCCCCGTGCCCGGTGCAATACTTCAGATGATATTGTAAACATTGTAATATCATCTTCAGACTATATGTTATGTATATATAGTCTGTGTGCATAAACAAAGTCAATAAAGGAATATTAAATCCATGCTATCAGTTTAATGAGAATGTTTTCACTAACATCTTGTCCATTACCTTTGTCTCCAGGTGGGGCGTATTACTTGATTTCGAGGAGTCTGGGCCCAGAGTTTGGAGGCTCCATCGGTCTTATCTTTGCCTTCGCCAACGCAGTGGCTGTAGCCATGTATGTGGTGGGCTTCGCTGAAACCGTGGTGCAACTTCTCACCGTAAGTCTCTGCGCTTCAAATCATGTAGTGGCTCCTGCTGTTTGTCTTGGCCTGTTGATGCAATTCCACCACTTCAACCAAGCTTTCCTCAGTCCTGCAGGCAGCTTGGGCCAAGAGACCGAATAGTCCCTCCATGCATTCATCCATTAGCTATACCTAATTTTCCAATCCCAGCTAATTGTGGGTGAGAGTCAGTCACAGGGCAGACACAGACAACAGTTGACATTCACACCTACAGTACAGGCAATCTGAGGCTTAGACTGTGGGTGGAAACCAGAGTGCCTGGAGCACAGGCACACTGCAGCTTCGAACCCAGGGCCAACCTAACCCTAGCCCACTGCTCCACCGAGCTGCCCATTCTGGACTAATCGCCTTGAGAAGCCAATAGGAATCCATGACATGTCTTAGGTACTCGCTTAGTTTCTGTGGTTGTCATGGTGACACGTGGAGCTGCAAAGTGAGCTGAAAAGCTAAACTGTCAGTTAAAGGAGGTCTTTCTGTCTGTAATCGTGCTCTTTCTAATGTGCTCTGTGTATTAACAGACTACAAAATCTATGGCCCTCGTTCTGTCCAACAAGTTTATCTAAAGATGACGAGCTGTAGCAGTCACCTCCAAAGTTTCAGTCCTTTTCGGCACTTTTCTGTCCTTCCACAGCAGCTCAGCACAAACACTGACCAGGAAAAATCACCTTCCGTGTTAATGTGTTCATCTGATGATGCAAAAAATGGGAACAGACAGCAACAAATAGACACACACATATGTAAGAGCAGCAGCATTAGCCACTCACTTTCTGAACCAAAACAGAAGTAGAGTGAGCTGAAAGGTTCATGTTGACATACTTCCTGTTTCTCTGAAGGCAAATGTAAAGTGTGATTGCTCTGTGGAGGTCCCATGTCAAGTAAAAATACACATCGATGAACTTGAATGGTTGCTCTTCATTGTTATTCCATTTAACAACTCTATTGTCTCTCAGGATGTAGATGCCGTCATGACAGACGAAATCAACGATATCCGAATCATCGGCACCATCACAGTGATCCTGCTCCTGGGCATTTCTGTGGCAGGAATGGAATGGGAGGCCAAGGTATGATCAAGGTCCAATCACTCGACAAGACGCACACAGTACGACTGATGCACACGTTGATTTAAGAGGTCAGTGGTGACTGATGATTGGTGAATGTGCTTCTCTATAGGCTCAGATCTTCCTGCTCATTGTCCTCATCACAGCCATTATCAACTACTTCATCGGAACCTTTATTCCACTCAAGTCAAAGGAACCAAAGGGCTACTTTGGCTATGACGGTATGACCACACACCCAGCTTCAGCAGTGTTTCTGAAAGCTTGTGAGAGGCCTTGTTGGTGTTAAGAGCTCTGTTTTCATGTCAGGTGCAATCATGTGGGAAAACATGGGTCCGGACTTCCGAGAAGAAACGTTTTTCTCCGTCTTTGCCATCTTCTTCCCTGCAGCCACAGGAATTCTGGCTGGAGCCAACATCTCAGGAGACCTTGCTGTAAGTGTCCCATAACTATCACAAAACACAGACCTGCTCAGGAAAAAGAGTTCTCAAGTTCCTGATGTAACACGCAACCAAAGAAAACTCATCATGTGGGTAGATTCTTTGACAGACCTCAACTCTGACACACCTATTCTCCTAGACAAACCACTACAAGGTGAATATTAGTGTTCCAGGTTATTGATGGAGTGTTGTGGTTGTTTGTTGCAGGACCCACAGCTGGCCATCCCCAGAGGAACCCTTCTGGCCATTCTGATCACAGGAATCGTCTACCTGGGTGTCGCTGTTTCAACAGGTGCAGTCATGTGATGTGTTTTAATATGAGCATAATACACACTTCACAAGGGGCCTTGAAAATCTTTCAAACCGTGAGTCTGAGGAGAAAAAAATGAAGGTCTTGAAAGTTTTTGAAAATATTGAATTTATATATATTAATTTGTCATGCATTTTTTTACTTCACGTTAGAAAACGGAAAACATTCTGCTACTTCTAGTTTGATGGTTAACAAGTTGTGGGAACCCTGGTTGCATTTTTTTTCTACCCCAGGCTCCTGCATTGTGAGAGATGCCAGTGGAAATCTGAATGACACAGTCAGTTCTCAGTTCTTGGCAAACTGCACTCATGCTGCATGCAAATTTGGCTACGACTTCTCCACCTGTAGGAACGCAAAGAACTGTCCCTTTGGACTCCACCGTGACTTCCAGGTATAAAGCAGCTCTATCAGAAGATGAGGTTTGAAGTGGTTTTGAAGTAGTGAAGTTCTGAGATGGGGGGGGGGTTAAAAACGTGTTGTTGGGTGCAAAAATCAAACATTTGATTTTGCGTTTATCTTCTGTTCAGGTCATGAGTCTAGTTTCTGGTTTCGGACCCATCATCACTGCTGGAATCTTTTCCGCCACTCTGTCTTCAGCTCTGGCCTCTTTAGTCAGCGCACCAAAAGTGTTTCAGGTAAGACCTGACCCAATCCGCATCATGGCACACGTTTGAGTTGTTCAGAATTCAAAATTGACCATTATCCAAACGGTCTTGTTTGTGCAGGCTTTGTGTAAGGACAACATCTACCCCGGCCTGGACATGTTCGCCAAAGGTTACGGCAAGAACAACGAGCCCCTCCGAGGCTACATCCTGACCTTTGTTATCGCTCTGGCCTTCATCCTCATCGGTACGACCACACACCTGTACAGTTAGGCATTGATACTGCTCGAGATGGCGATGAACAAAAGCCTTAAAGCTTCGAGGCTGTTCACTCTACAGTATGAAAATGTTGGACTGAACTAGCAAAATGATTTTTGGCAGAATGAATTATCTTTCTTTACTCTGTATTTTTAGAATAATTGCCTGTCAAGTAATTTCCTGGAAAGTTATTCGGTATGAAGTCAATTCGTGCATTGACAATTGATTGAAACTATTTTTAAGTAACATTTTGGTATATTTTGAAATTTAGCACCTCCACTTTCAGAGTGTAATCCCACTGTGGGAGCTGTACTCGAGTATTTGTTACATTACTTACCAAAAACTAGCGAGTCGACAACTTTGCTAAGTTTGCTGTTAGCCAAACATCAACCAGGTCACCAACGGCAGACATAGCAGCCAGCTAATATTACTGACTAGTCCAACAGCAGTCAGCCCAGCTCTGACTTGTGTCATGTTTCCTTCTTTCAGCTGAGTTGAACGTAATCGCTCCCATCATCTCCAACTTTTTCTTGGCGTCCTATGCCTTGATCAACTTTTCTGTGTTCCATGCATCACTGGCTAACTCACCAGGTAAGATCAAGAAAAAAAACAAGTAAGACAGATAAAGATGAAGCAGTTAAGACAGAGACATCCGCTGTCTGAGTGTAAAAACAAGCATCCATGATAGCGCAGTCACAAGTTTGTGAGTGTGCTATTAATGACTGTGATGGGAAATCAGAGTTACTTGAAGCACTTAGACATGTCCTAAGCTGCAGAGTGCCTCAAAGAGCTTAGAGTCAGAGTCAGTACTATCACTGTCCATGGAGCAGCTCACACATAGCTTGGGGTCAAATCAAACGTGTATTTCCAGGTGCAGCAGCAGTCAGGCAATCATTTACATGACTTTACACTGTTTTCCAGAGAGATATTTAAGTATTACTATTATTATGTCTAATATGATATTCTTAGAAAAGAAGAGGAAGATCTAATCCAGGTGGATTAGAAAGGATTAGGTTCAATAAAGAGTACTAGAATAAAATGCTTGAACCTTAATGAAAAGTGTTGAATTATTCTGAGTGATGGAATCAGAAATCTCAAATGCACACATCTCAAAACAAATGAAACCAAAGCTGTGTGTGTGCATTGATATCACTGTGTTGTATTAGGTTTTTGTACTTTGGGAGAACTGATCTTCAGACTGCAGTGAATAGCTGAATGAAATGCATGCAGTTATGTTTTTTTATATATCTTGAGTTCTGTGCTTTCTTCCCCCTCGATACCAAAGCTCTAGCAGAACTCCAGGTACAGATTCTCTATGTGCTTCTAATTCTTCCAAGCAGGCCATATAATTACATGGACTTAAATGGTACATGACTCAATTAGAGGCAAGCAGTAATGTGGACATTGACTAATGGATTTTACTGCCTCTGCAACCACAAACTATAAACCCCATTTGGTGTTCTGGCCTCATCGGGGCCAATCTCTCTCCAGCCTCAGGGGCCACATAAAACCCCAGCATGGCACTGAGAGGAGCAGCACCATCAATGTACCCTTTATGTCCTGTTGTTTGTTTTAGACTCTGTCATTGTGTAACCACACACAGTCTGACTGTATCCCATCACTAAAACCCCACTAGTCTAGTTTCTGTGATACTCTGAATAAATCTGGTCCCTAATAGCGGTTCTGGTCTCCAGTCTAATGGCTGCTAACTCCCATTCTTTAACCCCAGCGCATATCCAGTTCCAACTTTAACTTTATCCACACTCTTTAACAGAAACATTTAATATCTAAAGACCATTTTGATGATGAAAATGTTTCCTCTCATGGAGGATGACCATAGTTTTTACTGAGTTTTATTCTTTTAAATCGCAGGTTTTACTTTACTTGGTCCCAGTTCAGGAAACAAGTTTGACTTTAACATGTGCATTCCCGCAGCTTAACATAATTCATGTTCAAACATTATGACACAGGCACTTGTTTGTTAAGTGTCCTTTGACTTCCATTGCAGTGTTGTAACTTGTTTTCATTGGTGCTATAGGATGGCGTCCCAGCTTCAAATACTACAACATGTGGGTGTCTCTGGCTGGGGCCATCTTGTGCTGCATAGTGATGTTTGTCATCAACTGGTGGGCTGCTCTGCTGACCAACGTCATTGTTCTCGGTCTATTTATCTACGTCAGTTACAAGAAGCCAGGTGAGTTACTAAATATTTCTTTGGCCGTTGAGCTCATGGCAACATATCTTGTGCCTGATCATGGACATGTACACCATAGAAATGCTTTAAATCATGATCTATGTCGTGACTTTGACATGTACTGTAACCTCATCACACATTTCAAGAATGATGAATGAAGTGAAACGTTTAAAGACTGAAGCGGGAAGAAAAACACGCACAGCTCATTTTATCACATTTATATTATTCTGAACTGTCAAGTCGCTCCACCCCCCAAACACACGTCCCTTGCACCTCTTCAAACACAACGCAGCTCTGCACACACACCTGCATGCACACTCAGTTTGACATGCAGCTACACACACATACAAGGCCTTCTCAGTGCCTGTAACACCACATGGGTCAGGCGGCCTTTGGCCCAGCGGAGACGGCCCATAAACACACTTCCTAACTGCACTGTGTGTTTCTGCCTGCATGCGTCCTCCCCTCCAGATGTGAACTGGGGCTCATCGACCCAGGCTCTGACCTACCACCAGGCCCTGACTCACACTCTGCACCTCAGCGGAGTGGAGGACCACATCAAGAACTTCAGGTACCAAATACAAAGAGGAACAAACTTACTAACAAAACATGCTTTCTATCATTAATGCAGACAGGTCAGGTTCTATTGAAACAATACATTTGTTAGCATGCTAACACATTACCCAGTGACTGTGTTAGGACATGTGAACAGGAGCAGCAGCTGTCATCTGACACAGAATAACCTTCTTTAACCATATTTGGTGGTGATATTTGAAATTATGTGACAGGTCACATCTGCGTTCATAAGCTTCACAAAATTCACATCCATATATGTGTACTAGTACACAGGCCTTGTGTTGGAGTTTTCTGTGTGCACATGTGTTTGTTTATTTCAGGGAACTTCCCCATCACTGTGTCTTTAAGTTGGATGTTTTCATTAGAATACTCCTACATTGGGGTGTTGATTAGCTCAATTGGTAGAGCATCACCCCCATGTACAAAGGTTCAGTCCTTGCTGCAGCAGCCCAGGGTTTGAATCCGACCTGTGGCCCTTTCCATTCCCTGTCTCTCTCTCCACACTTTCCTGTCACTCTTCAGCTGTCTCTATCGAAATAAAGCTTGAAAAGGCCAAAAAATATCTTTAAAAAAAGAACACTCCTATGTGTACTACCTTCCTTGTCTAGTGCTGGGTAGTGTTTGAGTATGGCCGTTGTGATCTTACCGGAAATGATGATTGCAACCTTCTACTATTTCTTTTTTTTTCTTCCGCAAAATGCAACCAAGCCGAGCTTTTGCTCTAACATTTGACTGCCAAGATGGTGACCAATGAGGGCAAGAAGTGTCTATTGTTCACCATTCCACTTTTTGTTTGTGAATGCATCATCCGGGTACTCATGGTACAATGACTTTAGCACTTATCCAGCAAGCATCTGCACGGAAGTATGTGAACTGAGAGACAGCACATTTCTAACCCTTTTAAGGGTGTTACATAAAGAAGTCTTAAAGTGAAGGAGTTCCTGATCTTTAACAGGAACTATCTGCTCAAAGAAGTAAACAAGCCTGAGAACAAC
The DNA here is from genome assembly GCA_014281875.1 of Nibea albiflora. Taxonomy (NCBI): domain Eukaryota; kingdom Metazoa; phylum Chordata; class Actinopteri; family Sciaenidae; genus Nibea; species Nibea albiflora. The sequence continues at coordinate 1,926,150 of CM024803.1, forward strand.
TTCCTGTACTTGACAACCAAAACACTTAATGATACCAACACACAGTGCAGTTATTATTTTAATTTAACACATAAATGTTTGCTGCAACTAAGTCAGCATAAAACAGTTTCCTGTGCTGTGAGGCAAAATTCTCAGCTTAGTTTGTGGCTAACGCTGGACAGTAGAGTTTTCATCCATTAACAGCATATCCTCCAATATGATGCATGCTATCTGAAATAATAGACCATTATGACCATGTGATGTGTAACATGAGTCAGTTTGGAATCATTAATCATTCGTTGAATTCATAAAACAAATGTATAGAATAAAAATGTGATTTCCCTGCCGGTTGTAGACGATAATATTGAATCATCCAGCTCTGTGTGTCTCTAATGTGAAGCACATATTTACTACTGAAAACAGAAGGCAGGTATTACAGTGTGTGTTCTCTGGATGTTCACACACGGTGCAGTGGGTTTTTTAGGACGTGTCAGTGATAATGTGTCTTTGGGCTGTTCCCATGGCAGCGAACCAAGCAGGAGATTAGACGTGTCTTCAGAGTGACCCGTGTGTTTCTTCTGACCTCCCTCTTGTCTCCTCTCGCCGCCTCCGTTAAATCCTTTGGTGCTTAACATATTTGCTTTGATGTGCGCCACTCTGCTCCTGTTTTTTTTTTTTTTTTTTTGCCTCGCGTTAAGAAGACTAGAGGCCACTGTGAAGGTCATCAGAGAAAGTGGCTGCAGATGTTGCAGCTGCAAATATCAGGGCAAAGTCTGAAGACAAAAAAACTCACAGTGACACTGTTTTCTCTTGGCTGTGTCTGACTGCAGACCCCAGTGTTTGGTGATGACTGGTTACCCCAACTCTCGTCCAGCCCTCCTTGACCTGGTCCATTCCTTCACCAAGAACGTAGGCCTGATGATCTGTGGACATATTCGCGCGGTGAGCAGACACTGTTCTCTTCCTGTTGTTGGTTTTTAAAAAGATGCTTTTAAATGGTCCTAAAAAACTTAATGAAGCTGCCAACTCAGACAGCTATCAATGAATTTCAGTTAATTATGATCTAACATGTTCTTAAAGCTGCTGTGTGTAAGATTTGGGGACTTTATTTTCTGAATGAGGCAGACATGGAATAGCGATCACACCACTAGATGCAACTAAATTCTACACACTGGACCATTAACAATATTCACTTTAACTCTGAAGTGCATGGACATTGTAAAGCATGTATTAGGTCATATATTCATATCATATGATTTCATTTGGCTCCTTCAAACTGTTCAAACAGCTCGTCATGCTGCAGATCCATTGGGGCTGTGCCATATGACCAAAATGTCATATCCAGACAATGATGCATACACTATGAGCACATTTCTGTCAGTAGTTCATATGAAATGAGACAAAAATCTGACATTAACACGAGTCTGTATGTGCTCACTCAGAGGTACTTTTGTGGCTCTCATTCACTGACTCTCTGTGGTTTGATATGACTCGGTGCTAAAAGTGGTCAGTGGTGTGTGTGTGTCAGTCATTTTCCAGCCTGTAGATGAAAATGTTGCCGTTAAGAGTTTGATGTGTGACATTTGGGAGGCGCCACAACACTCTGCAAGCTGAGGCAGTACGCATGTTGGGTGGAGCTCTGTGTTTATTGAATCAGCCGTGTGACACTGTAGTTATTACGAAGAGCTTAGTAGGGACTTTACAGACTCACTAATAGAGTCCATCACAGTGTTTTATGCTGTACCCAGACCAGCTTTCATTTTTGGAACAACTGCTATAACAATCGCTGCTGATCAATGTGTTGCTCCCCTTTAAACCCCCCCACTGCGGTGTAACCTCTGACTTGTGTTTACTCAGACACAATGTACCTCTGTCAGCTTAGTGAGCCTCTGTGGTGATACGGCTCATGGTTGTTCCTCTCGTATACACAGTGTAAAAGACCTTTTACAAATCCCCTGCCAGGCACAACCACTTCACAATGGAAAGTCCATTTTGATTGGATGAATGAGGCTCTGTGCAGTCCGGCAGCTCTCTGGAACACACCACACCACCGCGACCTCTGATCTGCCCTCCTGCCTGCTCCCATTGCTTCCATTAGGGCTGAAAGAGCTCAGCACCAGTTAAACGGTGTAAACATTCCCAGCTAATTGCTTTACAGTTTCCTGTCTGAAGAGCATCTTTGTGAGCAGAAATAAACAAAGACCCAGATGACGACTTTCAGAGAGAGACTTTACTTTATATGTTGAATTCTTGAGTGGAAAATCAGATTACATCAAGCACTTCCAGCATGACTAAATGTGAAGGTCTGTGTGTGTCTGTGTGTGTCTGTGTGTGTCTGTGTGTGTCTGTGTGTGTCTGTGTGTGTCTGTGTGTGTTTCTTCCCACAGGGTTACAGAAGGCCAAACTTCAAAGAGCTGGCCGCAGACCAGGCTCGGTATCAGCGATGGCTGCTGAAGAATGAGAGCAAGGCCTTCTACACGCCGGTGTTCGCTGAGGATCTGCGTCAAGGGGCACAGTACCTGCTCCAGGTAGGAAAACGGCTGCACTGCAGAGGTGGGGAATGAGATCTCCAATGGGTTGAGCCTTTGTTGCTCTGGATGATATCACCAAGTAAACAGGCAACAACTGCACTGAGGTGTTCAAGCCTGGAGTAGACTCACACAGTAAGTGCCAACGAGTACCAACAGCCAGCAGTGCTGGCTCAGTGTGTTTGTATTTGCTGGTGTTGATGAGCACATGCTTCTCTAATGGCACACTGCTCATTATTTCACAGATAGTTCTCTTCACTGTGAGAGAGGCTGCACAGTTTACTAAGACTGTGTCCTTAGACTGTCTCAAATCATCTCAGCTCATGTCAGATCAAAGTAAACTGGATACAAGGTCTGAAACACTTCAGGAGAGATTTCCTCTGTTAAAAGATACAACTGACCTTTTTCTTATAATACATTGCCGCATAGTCGCAATCCATTGTTGCACTGCGAGCTTTCAGCCTGCTGTTTCCTACTGAGAGAGGATATCGACTACTTTTTTCATTGACATGAGGGAGAAGATGCTGTATATCGCAGACTATCCACAGAAGTGTCCCTGATCTGAAATCTTCTGTTTTAAGATGTGAAACTAGTTTTAGATGCTGCTGAGTGAGATCCATGGAGACGAATGACAGCAGTTTGAGATATTATTGGAAACAAAACCAAGGTGAACCTCGCAGGCACCTGTGAAACTGGGGTAGCATTCAAAGTCTTCACAGCACTGAGTTGTACTCAGTGATCACCAGTGACGGGCTCAGCAGTCCACCCAGAATTTAATTTGCTGCTCCAGTCTTGATGATTGTCGTAGTCGAGGTTTGATTTCTTTTGGTTGTGATTTGAATTCTTCTCCCTCTTAAGGCTGCCGGCCTGGGACGCCTCAAGCCGAACACACTCGTGATGGGCTTCAAGAACGACTGGAGGGACGGCGACATGATGAATGTGGAGACTTACATCAGTATGATCCAGTAAGCTGAGTCAGCAGTCATGTTATACACTCACCGGCCACTTTATTAGGCACACCTGTCCAACTGCTTGTTAATGCAAATTTCTAATCAGCCAATCACATGGCAGCAAGTCAATGCATTTAGGCATGTAGACATGGTCAGGACGATCTGCTGCAGTTCACACCGAGCATCAGAATGGGGAAGAAAGGTGATTTAAGTGACTTTGATGGGCTGGTCTGAGTATTTCAGAAACTGCTGATCTACTGGGATTTTCACGCACAACCATCTCTAGGGTTTACAGAGAATGGTCAGAAAAAGAGAAAATATCCAGTGAGTGGCAGTTCTGTGGGCGAAAATGCCTTGTTGATGCCAGAGGTCAGAGGAGAATGGTCAGACTCGTCGAGCTGATAGAAAGGCAACAGAAACTCAAATAACCACTCGTACAACCGAGGTATGCAGAAGAGCATCTCTGAACGCACAACACATCCAACCTTGAAGCAGATGGGCTACAGCAGCAGACAGCCGTATACTATATAGAGTATATTCCTGCCCACCATCATTGTCATTTTGTCTTCAGACAGACTCTAGTCACATGATCAGGTATGACGTCACTGTCAGAGGATGGATGAACCTTTATCGAAGAGTTAGTTTGTGGTAACTTGATTTATCAGTTAATTAATCCAACATGTTTCACATTAGCACTGCACATACTGAAACATTATACAGGAAGCCTCATGACGCCTCGTGTTTCTGGAATGATGAACGATTTGTCCTGAGTTCTCTTTCCTTTTTTCCCGCTTCCTCCCTCTATTTCCCATTAATGGTATACATTCCTATATATTAAAAATCTATATATTTAGATACTTACTAAAGTACAGCAAGGTAATCAAAACTTAAAAAGTAAAAAATCACATCAAATCAAAATAAACCTATAAATAAATGCAAAGTCATTTAAACAATACAAAAATCCATAGGTAATCTCACGAATGGAAATAAATAAAAATAATAGTAATTCGATTTTTCTTGTTAGCAAAATGTCTCTTTTTTGTTTTGTTGTCAATATCTGCTGTATCAGAGTTCAGTCAGATTACCGGCCTTTGTTTTAGATTCCACATTATTTTCTCGCTGGGCATACAGGAGGTTAGTTCACTCAGCCAAACAGGCGGTAAGAGCATTTATTGGCCGTAGTCAAAGCTCTTCTTATAAAGCTGATTTTGTTGCCCCTCACAGGCAGCAGTGAAGTGCCCCCTAGTTCTTTCATTTTTGTTTATAAATGCTTTATTTATGCATGAATTTCATAATCTTTAGTTTATGCACACCTCAGCATAAGCAAGGCTCAGTGATATTATATTCTATATCTGTGACAAATCTGACAGACAGTGTTAACAAGAAAAGTATCAAAACACTTCACAACATAGCTCAGCAACATAGCTCAGAATTAGCCAGTGTTAGTGGGGGTGGTGATGTACGGAGAAAAATGAATAATAATATAAATTTCCTGTCATCGACAAATCATTTTTCCCACCGTATACATGTTGCTAAACAACAAAAAGACTGGAGGCCTCAGCAGGCCCTCTGAGTGTCAGGGCCCTCGATATTTCAAACGCTGAGCCGTGTTTCTGATAGCCAGTCCAGTAAGCGCTGCTCCTATTCTCACTCTGTGTGTACTTGTATTAACATGAGTACAGTGTTTGTGGGCCTGCTAAACCAGTCATGTGAGACCAAGTGAAGGACTTAAGCTGAATGAGTTCCTGATTGTGAAGTATGGGGATTACAAGCCGAAGGTCAGAGATGGTTCAGCTCTCCAATATTAAAATCACAGCTAATGCGCTCAGCAATGTGCCCTTTACTTTCCATCCAGCCTGCAGGCCGGAGTGATGTTTGAACCTGGAGTTTGTTTGGTGCAGCTCTGATCAACCCTCCTTTTTTAAAATGCTCCATGTGTGTGTGACTCTGAGTGTCTGTTTGGTCCGACAGGTCACACTTTATTTTGTCTGCTGCTGATGACAATTGTTCATTTCTTTTTCCTCTCAGCGATTCCTTCGACTACCAGTTTGGTGTCGTTATTCTGCGACTGAAAGAGGGCCTGGATGTGTCCCACATCCAAGGACAAGGTATCGCACACAGCATGGTCTTTCAGTCTTCTCATATAAAACAATAATGCAGATAGGCATACACTTCCCTCTATGGTTGATTTCCTGTTTCTCTCCCTCTTGTTGCCTCCTGTTCTCTTTTTTCGTCACCTTGTCCTCCATCTGCCCTTTCACTCCATTTCCTCCCAGATGACTTGCTGTCCTCCCAGGAGAAGTCTTCAGGGATGAAAGATGTGATCGTGTCCATAGACACCAGCAAAGACTCTGACGCTGATTCATCCAAGCCGTCCTCAAAGGCCACCAGCCTCCAGAACAGCCCAGCTGTACAGAAAGGTCAGCTAGCCTCACTCTGCATGTGTCTTCATTCATTTAATGATGTTTTATATTCCTTCTTCATCCACTGAGCAGACTTTAGGTGAGACAGTGTTGATGTAGCAGGAGGGATGTGATCATTTGTCAATCTATTTTCATATTCAGCCCATTAAAGTACTTCTAACGCATAACCATATTGTTATTCACAGCATCTTAACGTGGTGTTGTTGCTCAAACACAAGCAGAGGTTGTGACAGAGGAAGGCTTTTCAGGCAGGAAATCAGTTTAACACCATACTGAGAGATCCCTCCTAATCCATCAATAGCTTCCCTTATTCCGCCTCCACACACACACACACACACACACACACACACACACACACACACACACACACACACACACACACACTCTCTGCCCTGACAGGAAGTCTCCTCAGTGACCCATGACCCGGGTCTTCCCACTGGGCCCAGTTTGTTAGTCCACAGATGTGTCTGTGTGTGTGTGTCTGTGTGTGTGTGTGTGTGTGTTGGGAACTGTAGTAATAACCATTCCCAAGTCCAGTCCTGATCCATGAGACTGATCCAGTGTTCACTATTGATATTTTTTTGATTACATCTGAGTGTAACCACCACGTGTTTAGCACACTGTCTCAAACATTACATATCAGATGATACATTGATACTAAATGAAATGATTCTGTTTGGCAACAATATGAGAACAAAGGAAGCTGTGTCACTCAGCTTGACCTCGATCATGTGCTTGTTTTCTCTTCTCATGTAACGTCTCCTCCATGTCGTCCTGTTGTCTTCATACATGTACACATCAATTCCTCCTCAACACAACATCAGTGTCATTTTAACAGATCCAACAGTCACTTCTTGATTCTACTTCATTTTTTTGAATGATATGATATTAAACCTTCAAAGGGCTCCTCGCTCATGGTGGACATTGTTGTATCTCTGTAAATGTTATATAGAGTACAGTGTAGAGCTGCTCTGTGTGGAAGGAGTCATGACATAACTGATGTTGTGACTTGGAGTTATATAAATGGAATTGAATTCACATTCCTGAAAGACTCCTAACTTCAAACTCCTACAGAAAGTGTTGAGTTTCAGTGGTAGTAGCTTCACAGCTACTGTGAAAAAGTTAAAGTAGAAGCAAGTGGAAGAGATTAGAGAATGAAAAGTGTGTGTGTGTGTCTGTGTGTGTGTGTGTGTGTGTTAAGAGATGACATGACCCTGCACCATGTGAGTCTGCTTGGATCAAACCTTCAATACCCTTTCTGTCTGTTAATGAGTGCCACATTAGGTTATGAATGCTGCTCACATTGATAGCATGTTGTTTTGGTGAAGATGGATGTTTAAGTAATCTTCTTAGTCCCAGTCAAGGCTTCTACCTGCGATCAGGCCTCCACACTGTGTGACTCTCACTTTAATCCGTGCACAGTCTCTGTGGAGTAGTCGAGCTTTGAGAATCAGAAGTGATTCATGCGTATTTAATGCTCTCACATGTCCACAAATGTTTCTGAACTAATGTCCAATTGCAGCCAGATTGAGTTAACTGGAGAGTCCTGGCTCTGAGCTGCTGCTTTTTATTGCTCGGGTCGGGATCAGAACTTTCCAGAACTGGGAGGAGAAAAACCACTGCCAGTAGAAAAAAAGCTTGAGAAAAGGTTTTTGTTTTTCTGTGTGTGTGTGTGTTGACAGCACGTCACATCCACATTTCATTTCAACTTTTTTTTCTCTCCTTTTGTCTCACATTATCCAGATGACGACGATGATGGCAAAGCTCCAACTCAGCCCCTGTTGAAAAAAGGCAGGAGATCCACTTACTTGGGTTGCCTTAAACCTTCCTCTTGCTTTCTCTGCTTTGTTTTGATCGTCTTCTATCGATCTGTCTCCCTTTGTTATCTTTTGTGTGCTCCTTTCCTCTCGTTTCCTATTTTCCTGTCCTCCTGCTCTCTTTCTCCTTCTATCACCTCGTTCTTCAAAGTTTATTTGGAATTCCTCTTGTATTAACATACCGTCTCGCACCCTGCTGTCTCTGTCTTGTGTCCCGTGTTACAGGCCTGCTAGCTACTTGGCTTTGGGAATTAACACTTTGTCTTTTCCTCTCTTTCTCCTGCTCTCCTGTTAACAGTCTCCAGCTTGTAGCTCAAGCCCAGGTCTCTGTAGCTATACTGTATGTCATAGTGCCTTGAACTTCCTCCAAAGTCTTGAGTATTAAATGTTGTGAGCTCGTGCCAACATTTCACTTTCCTCCAAAGCGTCTTGGGCCTCTCTTGTCTGCTTCTTCTCTCTGTCTCTCTGTCTCTGTCTGTCTGTCTGTCTCTCTGTCTCTGTCTCTGTCTGTCTGTCTCTCTCTCTCTCTGTCTCTCTGTCTGTCTCTCGCTCTCTCTCTCTGACAGTATGTCTGTAGCATTCTTTTCCAGGATGAAAACTGCTCTCCTGTTTTCATGTTTCCAGCTAACCCCTGAACCTCTCACAGCTTCTCTCTCTGTTTGTCTGATGTTGGTAGTATTGATTGGTGTTTCCTCTGTGTTCGTAAAGCCCAAATCAAATGGCATGCCATCTTTGGCAGAATTATTTTAGAAAGTCTGGACAACAAAAAAAAGACCACCTGAAGTCTGATCCAAACCACACTTCAGATGTGTCTGAGCCCTAACCAGTATCTTTGAGTCACTTTGTGTGACACGATGACGTCAAATCCAGAGAGGCTGGGCAGTCGTGCCAGTCTGTGGACCGCGACACAACATATCTCTAATAAACTGTCTGCTGGCACTTTGAGGAGGCCCCTGTCCAGACAAAGCTGCTTCCACATTGAAAAGCTGCATCAGTGAAGCCTCCATCGTTACCATGGCAACCCATGCAGATAGGCTGATGTCTGGACGCACAAATCCGATTTGATCACTGAAACAGAGCGAACAGTCAGTCCGCCTTAAAGATCCGCCTCACTTGTTCTCTGTGGTTGTTTGAGACAAGAAAACTTAAATCATAATTTGTTTTATATACAGTAAATCATATCAATTTAACTCATACATGTCCAGAGGAAACACTGATCACAGCTGACTGGACTGCTGACTGTCTGTCTCTCTTCTCCTCATGGTTTATTAGAATAATGTCTTCTGACGTTCTCACCATCACATCACACCTTTTTCAAAACCGCAGCAGTTCTGCTATCATTCTTTCTCTCTGACACACACACACACACACACACACACACACACACACACACACACACACAGAGCTGAAGAACACACAGGTCTGTTCTCTCTCTGTCAGGACTCTCAGCAGGCCAGCAAATGCTAGAAATGACTGAGATGTCTTCTGCTGCCGTCTAAATGACTTTTTGCTGTGTTTGTGTGTGTGCTATGCTGTGGCGTGTGTATGTGTGTGTGCATGCGTGTCCCTGCAGACAAGAAGAGCCCGACTGTGCCACTGAATGTGTCCGACCAGAGGCTGCTGGAGGCCAGCCAGCAGTTCCAGCAGAAACAGGGGAAGGGCACAGTGGACGTCTGGTGGCTGTTTGATGACGGAGGTGAGTCTGGGAGAAAGAAACACGTCTGGCTTTCGGGAGATTAGAGTCACAGTCCAAACAGCTGTGAGCGTCAGTGCACTGCATCGGAACGTTTTAGAAATGTTTCTCTGAACATTCTATCAGTTCTTTGCTCGTTATATTTATGACTTCAGGATCATACAGTAATTATGAACTAACATCCTAATTATGATCCACATCCCTTCAGAAACAAACGTACTGTTAGACCTGAGAATAACCTCTGTGAAACATGAAATATTCACAGAAATACATTAAAAGTTCTGGACACAGACGTGCACAGAACTACATGAGAAATCTAAAGATGGCAGGTTTGAGTCTGCCACCTGCTGACTGACTAATGTCAAATCAATCCAGAGCCGTTAGAAAGACGTTGATCAGTTTCTCAGTTTCTCAGTTGGAGCTGACAAAGCCAGTATGTCAATAGGACTCATCCTTTGATGAGTAAGAGTGTTTGTCACACGGCAGGCTGTAAAGAAGAGAACGAGGCCAGAGACGTGACTTTGAGACATGAGACATGACATCTCAAATCCGGCTCGTCACCATCATGTCAGCCTCTTCACTGTCGACAGCAGAGGAAGTGCAGTGATCGAGCTGCTGCAAACAGCTGATCTTTTTCTGGACGATGTCCTGATGTGTTTACATTTAGTTTAAATGTGTGAACGTGAACCTCTGACTAAAAGTCCGAACCAATCAACATTATTTTGGGAGTGATCGTATTTCTGTTACTGAAGCAGCGACTGCTCCTGAAATCTAAAATACTCCCCAACAAGCTGTCCTCGTCTGAAGAATGTTTGACGGCCTAACAGGCAGAACGTGGAGACATCCTGGAGCTCTGATGTTCTCCCTTTAACTCCAGTGACTCCAGTCGACGCTTAATGTTTCCATAACAAAGCAGTTTGATGTCTCCTGTCCAGGTCTGACCCTGCTGATCCCCTACCTACTGACCAACAAGAAGAGGTGGAAGGACTGCAAGATCCGTGTCTTCATCGGAGGCAAGATCAACAGGATTGATCACGATCGCCGAGCGTAAGTACTGGTAGTGTTCTCTCCAGCCACTCTGTCACGTTTGAAGGTCAACAAGAAGATGAGATGAGATTCTGTATCGCTGCACGTGGCTGCTTGTTCGTCACTTAATGCAAACACTCAGATGATTCTCTTCCCACTGAGTTGGAAGGCAGAGTTGAACGCGCCTCCTCAGTTCTCAGTGGTTATCTCACTTTCACCCAGAAAGATGCTCTGATAGCTTAATGTTACAACTTTTTTGCCCAGCGGAGGCCAAAACAGTGAGGACAGTCAGATGTGATTTTGTGCAGGCTGCTTGCCGCACCGATGCAGAGTGATGATGCATCCACACGACTTCAGAAAGCCTGTCATATAAAAGCAGAGATGCTGCCTGTGAGTGGTGGAACACGGTGCAGCCATCTGCTTTTCCTTCAGCACCACTCGTGTGCTCAGCTGCTGCTGACAACATGACACACACACACACACACACACACACACACACACACACACACACACACACACACACACACACACACACACACACACACACACACACACTGCATTTGTGTGACATCAAATTTATTTCAAATTCACCAAAAAAAACCTTTTCTTGTGAAGTTTGGGTTGTTCTGAGTTTGGTTGCTGTCCACATACTTTGAGATGCAACACTGCATAAAAAGACTGATTTATCTCTGCATGACAGTGACACTTCAGCTGTATATTATTTAAGAGTTTACTGAACACAAATGTGAAAGCTCTGATACAAGTCTGTACTGACTCCATGAAGTGTGTTTCTGAGTGGACTTGTCACAGCTGCAGACAGCTGATCCACCGGAGTGAATGATTCCATGTTTGTATCAAACCTGTGTTATTGTCTCGTGGTTATACAGCTGAGTGCCTGAACCACTACTGTGCTTCTCTTAGCTGATGTCTGGTCATCACTGCTTTGTGGTTAATGAGTATAAACACAGGAGAAGCACCAGTGTGACCCTTTGAGGAGGAAAAACAGACTGCAGAGTGCATACTGGAACAACAGCACGTCATGTGAACATCCTGTCTGTTCTTTGATTGTTGTGTCTTCACCAGAGTCATTATCGCCAGGTCATTTCCTTGTTTTTCTGGGGAGAAGCTTTTCCCATCATGCCTCATTCACTCTCACTCTCAGTTCAACTGCATCTTCAGACATTCGGAGGACAAACATTCCTGGAATGAGATGAGAACATTGAAATTAATCTCTTAAGTACAGAGCTGGAGTCACGACATGGTCAGCCTAACTTAGCATAAAGACTGGAAGCAGGGGGAAACTGCTAGCCTGGTTCTGCCCAAATACAGAACAGATTCTGTTTTCAGCATAAATGCAACACACACACACACACACACACACACACACACTCCCTGTCTCTCATTGTCCCCTACAGCTGCCTCCTACCTCCTTTTGTTGGATAAAATTAGCTTGGTGCTAGCAGCCGAGCCTTTCATCTCTGTGTGCGAGCGCACGGCTCTCTGCACTCTGAAATCCTCCTCCTGTTTGTTTACTGCAGAACACAAACTGAACATTTTGTCAGAGATGACACGTCACTCCTTCCTCCAAACTGTCAAGGAAAGAAGACAGCGTGTTTGCTCAAACCGTATTTTTGACCTGCAGGTGCCTACATGTCTGTTGAACCTTGAATTGATCCAGTTCATTAGGTGGGAAGGGTGTAGCATGGGCAAAGGAAGAGGTTATACACATCTGAATCATGGGGATAGAAAAATAAGGTATCTTCTATTAGGACTGCGACATGGGTCAACTGTATATGATGTATATAATGTGAACAGGTGAGTTGTATATAAATTCACCCTCAGTACAGTTGTCATGAACGGGGAAATTGGCTATAGAGACCAAAACTGTTTTTTGTACCAGGCTGTAAACAAGTTTATTTCTGCTGTGAAGTTGGACATTTGAACATGGGGACTTATGGAGACTGACTCACTTCTGCAGCCAGCCTCAAGTGGATGTTTGAGGGACTGCATTTTATGGTGCTTCACCTAACCGTCTTGACGGTTGATCCTTAGTCTCCAACTGTCTGTGTGGTGCTGAGCAGGTGGAGTACAGTGAGTTTATCACAGCTTCTGGAAACAGAGTTGATGGGAGCGCTGAGACTGAACCAAACTATTAAGCTGTGTGCCGTAAAACCAAAATAATGAGCAGCAGTCCATTGTAAGGCTTCACAGAGCTGAGGAGCCTTTACAGTACACATGGTGATGTGACTGATTATTAATGTGAAATACTGATGTGGGCAGCAGATTTCATTTGAAAGCAGGAATGCGACGGTTGTATGAAAATAAAATCTCCGCTGGTGACAGATGAAGATTTCAGGCTCTGGCCTTCTTTGAAGCTGAAGCTACAGGAAATGACTCCCATACACAGAATGCCACAGTGCTCCCAGTAAAGCCTGCCGTACCTGCCTCCACCCTCCCAGAATGTCCGTGTTCAAACAGAGCTATTTAAAGCAGCTTCCCCTGGCCTGCATGATGACTCAGTGCTGTTATCTCTGTCCACAGCTCCTTCACTTGAAAAAGTCTTGCAGCTGGTTTCCAGTGTTTCACCTGAAGCTCTGTACGTTTGTTTTTTCCTGCACAGGATGGCCACTCTGCTGAGCAAGTTCAGGATAGACTTCTCTGACATCACCGTGCTGGGAGACATAAACACCAAGCCCAAGAAGGAGCAGTAAGTTTTTCTCTGGGGTTCAAGTGACTCAAACTCAAACTGTCCATTTCCTCAGCACTCTGCCTCTCTTAGTTCAATGTCATCCTGACATACTTTTTTCACCGCTGTCGTCACTCATATCTGAATTCCTCACATGGAATTCATCTGTGCTGAGCTCCACTGCGTCCCCTAATGTGACTGGAGCCTTAAGCTACTGTGGAATGATCATTCCCTGCAGATGTTTCACATGGAAGGAAAAAGGCAGGGATTACATCCTCTGATTGAGCCTGTTTGAAACTGAATGCCAGTGAGAGTTTTATTCGTGGAAATATTTAGTGAATGAAAACAGGATTTCAGTGAGAGTATGACATGACATGATCTTCTGAAATGAGCATGGAGGGAGAGTTTGCATGCAGCAGGGTTCAGGCTCTGACAAAAGCTTCTTTCTACTGGTGAGTTTAAAAAAAAAAAAAAAAAAAGGCTGCGGAAGACTTCAACCACCACACAGAGTTTAGCAAATCCCAGTTTAAACCAGTGATTTAACCACTTAGTGGAAACATGAAGCAATGGTCCATCATTGTCTTACTGTCTGCATTAACAAGGTAGGACAAAGTTGAACCCTGAAGTTGAACAGATGTCTGTCATTAAAATAACGTTAAACCTTCCTGGTCTCCTGTGCACTCTGGGCTCACACACTCATCATGTGTAAAGCTAAGCAGACTTGAGCCACGTCTGAATCATTCCCTGCTCTGGTGTCCTGACATTTGGTAGAATATTTCTGTGTAAAGATACAATGGACACATTTTTAATGGATAGGTTTTAACTCCACTCTATGAATATTTAAAGTCCAGTGTTTCACATCTGTCATCACCCTGCATTAATAAGTAATGATAGATGGATGAGTGTGTGTCCAGAGCATCACTGGCTCCCCCGTGTGGTCTGTTTGTGTAAAGACATCAAACTGAGACAGATGAGTTTGGATTTCACTCTGGTGTGATGAATATGATACATATATATTTCAGTCTGCATGTTCTCCCTGTGTCTGTGTGGGTTCTCTCCGGATACTCCGGCTTCCTCCCACATGAACTTTAACAGGTTAACTGGCGACTCTAAATTGGCCGTAGGTGTGATTGTGAGCGTGAATGTTGGTTTTGGTCATGTGGGTTCATAACAGTGTTATTTGTCTTTTTGCTGTAACCTCAGCGATCATTCCAGATAATAATCACAGCTTGAGTTCTACTTAATTGCACACTGACTGAGTTAATATGTGATATATGATGGAACACATCACTAAAGCTAAGTCAGACACAGACGATCAGACCAGTGCAATGATGTTGGTGTGATGCTGTTTGTCATGTTTGAGGGGATTAACCACCAAGCTGTCGTTGTTGTGCAGTGTGATGGCCTTCGAGGAGATGATTGAGCCGTATCGGCTGAAGGAGGACGACATGGAGCAAGAGGCAGCTGAGAGTCTGAAGAACAGAGAACCCTGGAGGATCACTGACAACGAGCTGGAACTGTACCGTGCCAAGGTCAGCACACTATAAGCTTCCCTAAACTCCTTGAAATCCTTGAAAATGAGTGAATTTAAGGGAGGAAAATGATAGCCCTTAAAGTAAATAGTCATGTGGTAAGGTTTTAGATTTAGATTGTCTGTTGTTGGCTGGAAAGTCCTGGACAAGTCCTTAAATGTCATGTTTAAGTGGTATGGAACATTTGTGAAAAACAGAGTTCCATGTTACTAAGAAAAGAAGTCCAGTGGAGTGAATAGTGTTCACTGTTCTGAATTGTAGTGTAAGCTAACTGTGGCACTGGCTCAGAGTCAGTGCTCCAGCAGCTTGTGATAATTATCTGGTAAGTTGATACCTGAATGTTTAAAGCTGTTTGTTTGTGTTTGCAGAGTAATCGTCAGATCAGACTCAACGAACTGCTGAAGGAGCACTCAAGCACAGCCAACCTCATCGTCATGTAAGCAGCTGCTCTCTCCACTTCTGTGTGTGTGTGTGCGTGCGTGCGTGCGTGTGTGCACATGTGCGTGGACGTTCATCAATATGTTGATTGTGCACACTGAGATAAGGCGAGTGTTTATGGGTGTTCTCATGTGGCAGCTGAGGCCATATCAACTCAGTCTGGACGTTTGAAAAGACCTAAAAACACACTGTGGACGCACACATTGAACTAACTAACTCTAATAGAAGTACTTCCTTGGCACCTGAATGTTCTGAAGGAGGTTTTTGTTGGTCTCCTGCCCTCACACCTTTCCGGTGTCACATGGATGAACTGTGTCCGGCTGTTTTTTAACTTCCCAAACCAAAAATGAAGTACGCAGTGTTTGAGGAGAGACTGACTGATCATCGTCCACACTCACCAGACTTTTCAGGCCACAGTTCAGCCTTTCCACCTATGGGATAACCTGTCATATGAAGTTTGAGGCAGCGATCAGACAGATATTAACTCTGCCAGGGGAAAATGCTGCAGCCCCCTCTTTGGCACAGCAGCATCTATATTAAAACACAGCCGGTGAAAAAACTTGGCACATGTGGATCTAGCAAGGCTGCAAACCTGAAAAAAAAAAAGAGAGTCACACGTCAGTAATTTGATAAACTAAGATTGATAAGTCACTTTGACTGGTAACTTGGAGCAGGAGTTAACACTGACTCCTGCTCCCCTTTACTCCTAGGCATCATGGGAGCTTCTAAATGTGGTCACAGGTCTATCTGTATTTACAAGCAGCCCTGGTAATGACTGCCCTCTCTTTCTCTCGCTCCCTTTTCTGTGCAGGAGTCTGCCGTTGGCCAGGAAGGGCACCGTGTCCAGCGCTCTGTACATGGCCTGGCTGGAGGCGTTGTCTAAGGACCTGCCGCCCATCCTCCTGGTGCGCGGAAACCACCAGAGTGTCCTCACCTTCTACTCTTAAACACGCGCACAGAGAAGAAAATCCATGTTTTTTTTTTTTAAAAAGTCTCACATCCATTTCTGCTTCTGGAGCAGAACCACATACACATCCCAGATCCAGTCCAAACCTAAAGGTGCACCACATACACTCCAGAGACAGTAGAAAACACACAGCCACTGATGGAAACAATGCTGGTAATATGAATAAAGATGAAGGAAGTGATGATGGTTGAGATGTGTTAAGAAAAAAAAAACAGTCAGGGTGGGTGGGAGGGTGGGGGGTTGTACGGTTGCCCACTCAACTCCTTCTTTCTATTTATTCTACAATGATTTATGAGGTTTTTCTCTTGTAGCTCTAGTTTCTTTCAATTTCCTCCTGAAAATTTCATTTTTGTCAAAGTTGATTTCTCTCAGGCTCCAAAGCAGTTGTGCACAATGTCCACATTGTTCTCATGATATGGAATATCTTGATGTCATACTTGTTTAATTGGACCAGCTGTCGTGTTTGTGATGCAGCAATAATCACCCTGTCCTGTTGTTTTTCCTTCAATATTGGGAGAGAACCATGCAGAAAGCTTTGCAACACCGTCTAAGGCCTTATGGATGTGCCTTCCAGCTGAATCAGATGAAATAATTATAATCTCTATCCAGATTGACAATATTACTTATTATATTGGATGATAGTTAGTTTTATTGAGTTTTAAATGTGATTCTTTCTTAGTTGGAGCGTTGCATTTATGCGAGTGGATTGCATGAATTTAATGAAGGGTGTCCACTTGATTGCATGAAGACTTTTTCTGTCATTTCTCTCTTTTACCCTAATCAATGTGTTTTAGTTTGGGTTCTTTTATTTTGTATTCACTTTTGAGTCTTCCTTTTTAAAGCTGTTGAATATTTAAGATGGCCTCAGCTACTAAACACAAGACACAATTTCTCTTTTAGGCATGTTGCCTAAAAAATGTTTATATGGGTCTTAAATTTAAGATCTCGCTGTATGTCAGAAAAAGATGTGAACGTAGTAGTTTTTCAATAGCCTTGTTCAGGTGGAAAGACTATCTCTCCCATGTAGCTGCTGATCCACTAGATTAAGTATTTCTTTCAACAACTGTTTGTGTCCATGTGTGCGGTTCTTCCCCTGAAAATCAGTTCAGACCTTGCCTTAATGCTAGAACTAACGATTGTCAAAGAGTTCCTTTCCTCTTATAAGCCATACTGGCTGGACGGTTTGTGGGTAAATGCAGATAGCGATCCATTAGTTCGCTAATACGTTAATAATACGTTAGAGAAGCGTTTCAGCACAAAGGTTTTCTGTACTGTATATGCATCTCAAAATTCCTTCCTATAGTCCACCTGCTTTAGTCTCACATTCCTGGCTGTAGACCTGTATGTGTTGCCGGTGAAGTGATCAATCAACAGATGGTAACATATTCCACTTTGCCAGCATTAGCCACAGTCCTGCTCATTTGTCCAGCGTACAGCGGTCTCCCATTCCCACCAAGCCTAGAAAGGGCAGAGAGAGAGAGTGAAGACTGGCAGGAGGAGTGTGACATTAGAATGTGACAAGGCTGAGTGAAGATATACCTCTATGCATATGAGCTTGTGTTGCGTAAGCACTTGTAATAAAAGTCCATCGCTCCTTCATGTGAAAGGATCTCCTCGCCTCAGTTCATTTAAGGAGCACTTTAGGCACGTTCTTTTCTTTACGCTGATTGTTTCCTACACAAAGACGTGTAGTCTTTCTAAGGGTACCATGTGTAGACCATTTCACACTTTCTAACAGGTCTGATGTATTCTGACTATAATGGTCAAAGAATGTCAGCTTGATTCTTTTCAGATAACCACAGAGCTCTGACGTCTTGAATTAAAACTGGTTTCTGCTGTAACTGAGCGACAGCTGCTACTGTTTGGAGTGTTAGGTTCCATTTATTCTAAAGGTGTGTTCAGTCTGAATGCAACGTGAATTTGTGGCAGTGCTGTGCTGACTTCCTGTTCCTAAAAACAATACATGAATGAGCTGGAAGGTACTGGTACATTTTAAAAGCCAGTGTACAGTCATTAAAAGCAAATAAACATGGCCTGTTGAACAAACGTCAACTGTCAGATTTGCATGGATAACATAAGACATGTTCAGTGAAATCACACTCTGCCCATAGAAATGTTCTGTTCAGTGACCTGTGATATGAATCCACAGAAGAGGTCACGCTAAGGCTTCACTCGCTGTGCAGTTTATTAAACCTGAAAACTTCCACTGTTTTCTAACGTGAGCAGTTCACAGGAAATGAACCTGGACCTAAACTGCAACATAATCCAGAAGAACGGGTCTATTATGGCTTGGTTCTTATTCAAAACTGCCACAAATCCAATGGAATAAAACAGGGTTCTCTTTCTTTCCGATGTCCTTTTTCTGCGTTTCCTCCAGAAACAGGCAGGTCGAGCATTTTGACGTCCTTCATGTCCTTTACTGTATGCAATTTCAAAAGAGGAATGTGACACCATTCTTAGGTTAGGTTGAATGTACTGTATAATAATGAACACTACCGCTAGGAGTTAGCATATGTAGTCTGCTTTTGTTTTCTATTCTCATGTATATGAATTGTTTCCTGCATAGACTGCAGTTAGCACAGTGCAGTGTACTGTGTGTCAGCTTCATTGTGCTGTTAGCGTTCATACAGCTGCATCCCGTCACACATCACTCAGTGCTGTTCTTATGAATGTATATAAGCATTCAGTGCATACACTTTAACTATATACACTCTCATGGTCACAGTGTATTGAATATACCCAGAATACTTTCCAAGTATGTGAAAAGCATGTACTGGGTGAGGAACTGTAAACCTAAGGCACAGTCAAAGACTCTCCCTGGTTAAGGTATAGCACACAGTAGCAACCCCAAAAAACACGGCACAACTTTTCAAAAGAAGAGACTCCATCCATAATGTGCCCTCAAAACCATTGAACAAGCAGACCAGGACCAGTCCAGTTAGACTAAATTTAATTTTGACCTTGGCTTTGAGTAATCAAGTGGATCTGTAGATGCACTTAGACACAACACTAATCCCCAAAACTAGGCACTAAAAATCCAATCTTAATCTTAACAGTCACCAGACTGAATGAAAGTACCGCTTGAATCACCAGTGGCATTCCAAAGAATAAAAAGTACACCGACTTATCCTGAAGTTAATTAAAGAGAATATAAGGATTCATATACAGCACATACTTTTTAGTCTGCATTTTAGACACACCAGCTGTGAGCTCAAGGGAGATTCTGACAAGTGGGGGCGCTGTTGTGCACTATAACAATCCAGGAGTGTGTCTTTAACCTCTGTTCATTGTTCTGCTGTGAAGCACTCGCTCCCCTTTAGTGTTACAGAGCAACAACATTACAAACAAGAACACGGGTTACTTTATATTTGTATAATAAAGAATATATATATGCCTATATATACACATATATATAAATGTATCAGTCCAGGGGGATCTTTGTCTTTGATACATCACATTAGGTGGAACAAAGACCTCCTGTCAACATTTTACAACCAAATAATAGTGTTTGTGTGTTGTTTTCTTCATTTATGTCTGATAGATAGATTCTAACGCCTGTCTGACAAAACTACTGTGTTCTTCTGAAGAAACCAAATGTCACCTGTGCTCATGTCAGCCATGTCATCATCTGACATCTCCTGATTATTGTGTGTATTATGATTATTATTATTATTTTATTTTTTTGCCAAAGCCCCCCCTCTTCCTCTCCAGTCCCTATCCGCCGTGTGTCGAGCCCTGATGATGGATGACCATGTACCAAAATCATAAAGTGGTCTTTCTGTCTCGTGGCGGCCGACCTCGTCCACACTGCAAACATTAACTAACCTGTAAATAAACGTACTCTAATGACATAAATTAAGGGAGAGGAATAATTATGTCGAATTTCATGGAGAAAGATATTTATTTTCTGTAGAAGTTTCTCCTCTTTTGTCTTTAATATCTGGTTTTGGTTGTAAGTTCATTTGCACGTTGATTTTTTTTTCTCTCTTTTTTTTTTGTTGCCTTTTGATTTTAGCAAATTCTGTCTTTTGTTTCTCTTCTTGAGTCTGTGTATTTTGATCTTTTGATGCCTTTTGAAGAAAAGACATGACAACAGAAGCAGATCAAACCTGTTTTCTCCTGCTTTCACACAAACGTGGATGGAATCAACCCAGCTGGTTAAAGCAGTAATGTTTTGATACACTGTACTGTTAACAGTCACAGATATGCTTTTTCTAACATTTTAACATTTATGATTACCAATACTTTGTACATCTTTATTGCAATAAATAAATCAAATGAAATCACTTACATCTGATGTCTGCTTTCATGCTCTGTGTTACTCAGGAAGAGAAAACTGAGGCGGGCTACAATCTGTTTAAGCTGTTTATTGGTTATTAACTTCAAGTGCACATCAATCAATCACAATTAAAATAATTTAAATAAAATAAACCATCTGCTGAATCTTTATCTGTTCACTTTGGAAGTAAAAGTGCAAACATTAAAAATGATTTTTTAAAAATATATCATTGATCTAATGCTGAAAATCAACAGGTTTGAGGTCACATGTTAAAAATCTCATCTCAGGACATCAGATCTGTTTTTCAGGCTTTAGCTGTCCACATTGATTAAAAGTTTGAAACCACTGCTGTGACTCAGGGTCATCTAGTAATCAAAGGGTTACTGATGGACTCCCAGCTCCCACAGTCCAGTCAAATGGTCCTTTAGCAAGATACTGAACCCCAGATGTTGGTGTGTGGATGTGTGTGTGTGGGTGAGCTTAGAATCAGTGTGAACTGCACCTTGCGTGGTCATTGTGTCAGTGATGTTCGGTGTCAGGCTACCATGACAACAGGTGAGCTCGAGCACTCAGAGAAACATGGTTATGGTTCTGATGTTCACAAGCCTGTTAGTGATGTCACTAGAGGCTCAAAATCTGAACAGACAAACCACAAGAGACAGTGTGGCTGAAGCAGCTCACACAAAATGGAGGCGCTTGTTGTTTTTAACACAGTTGTGTTTGAACACACCCTGAATTTAAAAAAATGAGTGTAGAAGAGCTGAAGAAGAAGATGTCCCCTTTAAGGTCTAAAAGATCAACTGCAACCTTGTGTCTCTGCTGATCATCTGTCTGTATTTCCACAAATTTCAGCAACTATTTGGCAGGTTACCATAAAGACTCCAGACTTCTCATTCTAATAAAAATATGACCACTACTTAAGAAGAGGTCCTAAGGGTTTTACTGTACAATAACAGTCCTCATCAGTCAGTTCTTCTTCAGAACCATGACAGGTACCACGATAACAATAAGAATGGCACAAATAGACAAAAGCACTGAAGAAAGGATTTTACAAAGTCTTTTTCTTTTTTCTTCAGCTTCTGTCTTCTTCAGTAAATAGTCAAATCCTGGTGTGTAGAGATCCTCCAGCCAAAAGTCCAGATCTTTAGGAGACTTCTCCTCCTCCTGCAAGGAAAATGAAAATACTACATCATCATCATCATCATCTTCTTCATCATCATCACCACCACCGTCATCATCATCATCATCATAATCATCCATCATCATCGCCATCATCATCATGTATTGGTAAGCCCTGTGATCACTGCTGTTGTTACACTTGAATTGATGATTTTCTTGCATAGCACAGTTGAAGGATGCAAAATGACTTTCTGTGTCATGTTTAGTAAAGCTGTCTGATCAAAAAATGAAATCAGCTGATCAGTGAAGTCACATTTGCATGGGCTCTGTAGAAGAGCAATGCTTTATTTTTTTTAATTTACTCATAGTAAATCATAGCTCTGATAATATTGTAGAATAGTGTACTCATTTAATAATGCTAATAAATATCTTTTCTGTGTGAAGGATGACCTGGCTGGTAAGGTTGTGATGAGTGGGATCAGTTGGTGTGGGAGTTTCACACAATCACAGCAAACAGGGCTGCATGAACTTCTTGGGGGGCCCCTGTTGAATCCCCACCCACAAACCTGTCACTGACCACACACAACTTAATAAATTATACTTTTAATAGGTCACCTGACACCAACTAAGTACTCTTCTGCTAGAATACTACCTGGTTTTCAGTGTGTGTTGTGTACAAGTCATTAAAGTCTGTGTAAAGGTAATTTACTTTCCAAATACATTAAATATGTTGTAAAATGTGGAGTTTCAAACAGTTTTTCACCAGTTTTCAGTCCAGGACTTTGTGGGCGGTCCTTAAAGGGTGGCTCAATGACACGCTGAGGCCACCCTGAGCAGAAAGATTGATATGAATTCATCTCACTCAGAGTGTTTCGTTAGTAATGTCATTTTCTGAATTCATCTGACACTTTCTTCTTTGGTCTGACAAACTCAGAACACATTTATTTTGACTTTAAACAGACTTTAAGGCAAGTTCGCTTTACAAGGCAAAGAGACTTTGTTGTTATTATATTGTGGTGTAAAATTCTTTGGAAATCTACAAATCATCAGTTTATGTGACATGCAGTGAACCACTGTGGGTCAGCTGATAGATCAGCCTTGAACTTTGACTCAGTGCTCACTTTTGTTTTTTTAATTGGACGTCAGCCATTAATGATCCTCCAGCATGGCAGATGAACTAAGAGTAACATGGAAATGCCAAGGATTTAGTTATTTTTTCTCCTCCAGCTTTATATTTATTTATCTCAGAGTTTTAAAATGTTTGTCACATTAGTGGTTGCAGATTTGAGAATCTGTTGGCACTGCTAACATTATGAAATCAGAACAGTGTGTCCCTTCATCTATCCAGCTGTCTGTCTCTGTTTTTGCATCCCTCAGACACCTAGTCATGCTGTCAATCATCCACAGTCTCTGTCACTCTCCATAAATGACCTTTAAATAATCTTCCAGGTTGCCATGGATTGTTTGTGTGTCGTACTCCCTGACAGTCCAGCAAGGCTTGGGCTTATTGTTGTCCTCTGCTTCCACTGATCTTATGGCCATGTACAGAGGGTTCCTTTTAATGTTAGACTTGAGAGTGACTGGAGTGATGTGCTTCTCCAGGTATCTGTCGACAAACACCACAGGAGAACGCTCTGGGGATGGAGGAGACCAGCTTTCAGTGATTACCCTTTCCTCTCTCTGTGGAGACAACAGGTCAGAGATTTGAATTCTCACCATCCACCTCCAGGCCTTCAACACAAAGTGGAGATGCTGCTGATGCAAGGCAGCCAAAGGCTCATTCTGAGATAACATAAAGGTTCTCTTTCAGGTGATTATACACACTCATGAAAACAGAATTACAAAGATTGTATTCTGATTCTGTCATATTGTCATATTCTGTAAATAGAGCCCCTTAAATCTGGCATACTCCTCTCCTCTCCCCTCCTCTCACATTCCTTTGAACTTTTTCAGTGTATCACACAATTTTAGTATAATACTGTGACTAATAATAGACACCATCAGACAAAAAAAAGCACTTCTGTTGAAAATGAAAAGACATGATATTTCACTAGCCTTAACCTTACTTCAGATCATTTCTATTCTCTGAAGCTCCTTATTATACTCTAGTGGTGAGTCAGCAGGTATCATCATTTGATCTCATCATATTAAGGATTCATTCAGGGTTCTGATGAAGTCGCAGTGAGGAAGAATTTTTCATGAACACACAAGGAACCGGAGGGTGTCCGGTTCAATCCAGAATGGATCACAGCATGGACGGTAGACTGGTGCATGTATATGTGTGAATTTCAGGCCTGTATGTAAAAAACCTGAGAGATGAAGAAAGCAAACCTTCTTCTTTCCAGGCCCAGAATAAGCAGCTTCAGACACTGCTAATCACATAATGCACCATCCTGTTCTCCTGTTTCAAGCCACTATATCCACACAACTGCAGATTGTGACGATGATCTCTGGTAGAAGATCATTCATGCAGACTAAATACACATTATGAATAATAGATTTGGGCACATCTGTGATGAATAACATTTAAGGAACCAAATCAATGTCAAAGGGGAGAAAGGTACACAGATGAACATACAGGAGTAGTGGCTGTGACACAGTCCATACCTGGGAGTAGACCCTGTTCTGCCAGTGTCTCTGACTGGACAAAATCGCCCCGACCTGAAACATGCCGTGTGTGGCCGGCAGCATCCCAACGTCCAGCTGGAGGAACTTCTCCGGGTGGTTGTTGTTGGGCAGAACGGAGATGTCCATCCTGGCTCTGTTGCTCCATCCACATTGACTGCTACACCTACTGACAGCCTGGATGGATGCACATGCTCACTACAACTTGCAAAGCTTTGTAATAATTCATGAAGAGCAAGATATTTATGAGCCTGTATCACTTGCAGGTGTGTGTAACCCAACCTGACCATTAAGAGCCTGACGCTGAGGAGCAGCAGTGTAGTGTGGGATTATTGCTTCTTATGGGACACCCATACTGAAGTCATCTGAGTATTGTGTTACATAAAACTTGGCAGTGGTGAAATGTGACTAAACACACTGACTCATACAAAACACACAAGCATATTGTGAACCACTTTGGCTGACAGCATTTTTCACTATTTTCATATTTGATATGTATTTTAAGTCAGTACATGTTCCTGATTATAGTTACATACAAGTGTCACTAAATCCCCAAATTCTGCTAGCTCTCTCTTTACCAGCTAATTTAGCCCCAAGTAACAACCTCTGTGGCTGTTAGGTGAAGCCAACACAGAAGTGCCAAAAACTGCAGTTCCCCAAACATCCACTTGAAACAGTTGATGAGTCAGTCTCCATAAGTCCCCATGTTCAAATGTCCAACTTCTGTCCAAGCAGAAATAAACATGTTCACAGCCTGGTACAAAAAACAGTTTTGGTCTCTATAGCTAATTTCCCCGTTCATGACAACTGTACTGAGGGTGAGTTTATATACAACTCATCTGTTCACATTATATTAAGGCTTAAAGTTATGCAGAATTAAGATCGTGGATACTTTGACTGGAGGCAGTGGAGGGCATGACAGTCAAATGGTATGACCAGAGCCACCACATTGAGCTTCATGACAGCTCTTCAGAAAACTGCAGGTGTCATTAAAAAGTACTTCCATGTTTTAAACCGTCTATGTGTGTGACATGTAGGGTAATGCTGATCAGACTGACCACCACTCAGTGTAGCAGAAACAGCTACTTGTAGTCAAATCTAACCAAACTGAACAATGAGCTGGAGCTCATTTACAGCCATGAAAGTTTCTGTGTGGTAAATCTGTTGTAACGTTAGCTATGATAGCAACTCAGAGAGGCGTGTGTGTCGGTATGGCTATGTAGCAGGCCACTGTCTGCAGGGTCAGAACCCTGATGTTATATGAGGGGACTGGTAGTTGGGGTGGTTGCTGATGAAAGTTGTCACCATACATGTCACCTGCCTCCAGATCAGCCAATAGCAAAATTACAATAACCAAGTTTTGACCAGCAGAGGCAGGTTCCTGCATATGTCTAACACAATATTTGGGATTTAAATAACTGACCTAAACTGTCAAGATTTGGACCTGAATTGATCAACAACATGATTGAATACACAGATACACTGTTTTCATCAACACTTAACATCAAATCAAATCAAGTTTTATTTGTATAGCCCAAAGTCACAAACACATTTTGCCTCAGAGGCTTTACAATCTGTACAGGGAGTGACACCCTGTAGAATGATTACAGTAGCAGTGGAACCTGTGATAGAGAGACACAGATGCACAGCAGCAGTAAATCATTAACTAACTAAACTTTAGTGGAGATAAGGTAACAATAATGACAGTAATAATATATGTAGTGGACGTCAGCAGCAGACCACAGCAGCAGCCACGATCCATGAGAACCTGCTGGACGAGAAAGCACAGACCCAGACTCATAACCCAGAAAGAGACGGGGGGGTCCCCCGGCAGTCTAGTCCTATGGCAGCATAACTAAGGGAAGGCCTGAGCCAGCCCTAACTATAAGCTCTATCAAAAAGGAAAGTCTTAAGTCTACTCTTGGTGTTGACCGTGTCTGCCTCCCGAACCCAGAATGGTAGTTTGTTCCACAGAAGAGGAGCTTGATAGCTGAAAGCTCTGGCTCCCAATCTACTTTTGGAAACTATAGGAACCACAAGGAACCCAGCATTCTGAGAGTGCAGTGTTCTAGAGGGGTAGTAAGGTACTATGAGTTCTTTTAGATATGATTGTGCCTGACCATGAAGAGCTTTGTATGTAAGGAGAAGAATTTTAAATTCCATTCTAGATTTAACAGGTAGCCAGTGCAAGGAAGCCAAAATGAGAGAGATGTGATCTCTGATCTTGGTTTGGTCAGATTTTTTTATTTTAAATGCAAACTTTTATTTTCATCATATTTCACAATGTGGTATTTTTCATGAAGTGAAGGAACTGGATACTTTATCTACCTCTGAACTGTGTAGCTATCTATAGAAGAGTTACAGCCTGTGTGTGTGATGCATGATGTCATGTCTGCCTCAGTACAGAGGAAGACGCCTGGCCTTGTACACCTCATGGTCGCCCTCTGAACTGTCCACAAGCACTGTGATAGCCACAGATGAGTGTTGATCTGCACTTTGGATCACTGTGTTGAAATCTGATGTTCAGATTAGAATATTTCCATTTGCTGATGATTATTTTATCATTGAATCAATTGGTCTGTAAACTGTGAGAGCAGATGTTCACGCTGGGTTTGCATAAAAATGATTATTGTTTTGTTGTTATTTTCTACTTGATTGGCGCGTTGATGAGTGTAGCTCTGCAGTATGCTCGTGGGGGGGGGTCAGACAGAGTCCCCCCTCATGGCAGCATGAATGTGCACAGCAGATTTGCTTTATGAAAATATGGTCGTCACAGAAACAGATGGAGGACGGAGGCTTCTGTCAGTGCTGCAGGAACGATGATGGAGGCAGAGAGAGAGGGAGAGGGAGAGAGGGAGGGAAGGAGGGTGGGAGGAAGAGCGCGCGCGCGCGTGTGTGTGTGGAGGGCGGTTGTGGTTGCGGCCACATACAGTAGTGGATGGTGCAGCGGGGTGGCGCAGCGCAGCAATCCACCAACGATGTAACGTTGGGGAGGAGGAGAGAAAAAAATCCGGGGAGTGTGACCAATAAGGCGGATATTGCAGCTTTACCTTTGCACATGTCCGATGTCGTCATTGGGAAACCACCATCGCACTGCCTCGGATCATCCCTGACAAAAAATGGATAAGCTCGGGCTGGGAGTCCGGACTGATACGGTAAGACATGCAGCTTTTGATTTGCACTAAACGTGTTGTCGTGCTCTGTGCACGGCTGTAGCTGCAGGAAGACTCGGATCACATTCTGCATTTGAACTCTTTATTCTGTTTGATTTGACATCACTGCGACGGTCACACAGATTGAGCGTGTTCACACCGTGCATCTCATCCTCGGCTCAAATCACATTTGAACCTTCATCGGGCTGCAAAGCGTGCGTGTTCTGAGCACCGATGGGGTGCACGGGGTTATTTGCTCATTACTGCCCTGTGCAGTCATTTCCCTGCTGGCTGATGTTGGACTAATGTGTTCCTATCCTGGAACGCTGACATCATCCTCATCAGGACTGAGGCTCGAGGCAGCAGCAGCAGCAGCTCTCCATGCAGCAGCAGCAGCAGTCAGGAGAGAGTACGCAGTGTTTGCTAGCTCAGCGCGTCAATGCGACGTTTGTTCGGACTTGATGCATTTCTCTGCGACCCAAGTTCGTTTGATTTCAAACAAGACAGGCCTGAGCGCTGCACTGATGCAGTGTTACACAGAATGCATGGGTGGTTCTGATTTTCTCATGTAGAGAGGCAGAACGCCTAGCCAGATGCTGCAGAGTTTACAGAGGCCACAAATATGTGTGCAGATAGATAGATAGATAGATAGATAGATAGATAGATAGATAAGTTTTGAAGAATTTAAAGAACTAAATAAATTCCACCTCCAATTTGATTTTGAATTATTAATGATTTATTCCATTCATGAACTCATCATCAAGCCATGCACTGTCAAAAACCACTGACATATGATGAGCACATAACCACCCAAAGATTCATTCATAATATATATAATGAAATATACAAAAGCAGCAAACTCTCATGAAGAAGCTGAAGTGTGCACACCTATCTTGGTATGTTTGGCCCAGTTGGTTATAAGATTAGTCATCAGTTTTTGGTCAGTGACTTATTTACCCAGTCTTATTCCCCATGTTACTCATTCAGTACAGTGAGACCAATAGAGAGGAGCCTCTCAGTCTGCAGTAGCCAGGTGGCCAAATATGGGTATGACTGAAGAAAGCTAGTGATGGAGTGAGGAAACTGCAGCAGAGGCCACAACCAGCACTGAGTTAGTACATCACTTTTATTCCTGTTTGTTGTCTGCACCTACATATTCATGTTTTCAACAAGACTAACGAAAACTAAAACTGGGCTCAACTTCAACCCCCTCAGTGGGTCTTAGTCTGTTTTCTGTTGAACTCTAAGTGAATTGGCTCAAAGTATCATGACATAGGCTCAGTGATTGGTGATCGCTTAATCTGACTTCAGCCATCACTTGCAGTGGTTGATTAACTTTGTGAGGTGCTGTATATGTAGTTTGATCTAAATGCTAATTATCATGCAACATAAGTCTCACCATGAAGTCCATAGACTGAATAAAACATGGACGCAGTCTCTGTGACATCGACTGGAGGTGAGAGCTGTTATGAAGCTCAGTGCAGTGACTTCTTGTCAGTCCTGCCCGTGCTGCCACCCAGCTAATCTAAGAAGGTGAAGACGAGGGGCATGGGTTAACATGGGGACTCACTTCTGGAGCCAGCCTCAAGTGGCCTTTTGAGGAATTGCAGCTTTTGGCATTGTGTTGGCTTCACTTCACAGCCTTTGGTTTAAACATTGATATCTAGCAGATATAGTTAGTAGTTAGTTATAGTTACCATATTCACCATCTTAGCTCATCACTGTAGCATGCTAAATTGTTCTAATTAGCAGTAAAGACAAAGTACAGCTGCTGTGATTGGTATTAGTGCTGCAGCTATTTGACCATAGATAATAATAATAAAGAATTCATCCCGAGGAGGGACATGGGATGTCTGAAGGACGAAATCCATCCAATAATTATAGAGACATTCCATCTGGACTAATGTGGTATTCCTCAGCTCAGTGACAGAATAATCCAATGGTCCAAAACTAGCAGTCATCCATAATTCACTGCTGTGAAAATAGATTAAACCAAGCTGCCAGTGATTGAATTGACTCAGCCTATGTATAATCTGTTGTCTCATGTGAGTATTGTCTGTGGACTAGTAGCACCCTGGTGAGTTTTTTTTTCTTGCCTTTGATCAAATTTGGACTGTTTCCAGGGAACATAGAGTAACTTTGGTATTTATATCTGTGTAGAACGTTTGATGTGAACCTTTGAGGGTTTCTGATCTGCTGTCTGTGCAGATGAGGATTTGACTCTTCCACCCCCGACTCTTAGTCATTTATTTCTGAAGTCATTTCAGCTTTGAGAATTAGAGTTGTCTCAACACTCCTGCATTTAAACCCTGCCTGCTCATCATTGTCTCATCAACAGTAATGGTAAAATTAGAGCAAGAAGTGTATTCTCTCTTGTGATTGTGTCAGGTTTTTTTTCAGACAAGTTACTACATCATTTGATCCTTTGGTCATCATTTGAGGTTTTGCACACATACAGTATTTAGGTTTCTCAGAAACAAGATAAGGGCTCAGCAGGAACCCGTTCAACAGGGTTCTCCAGAATATATTACACTGGTTGTTCAGCCTCCATCTTGAAGAGGAATATCTGCAATCATGGATGGGCCACCCCACCCTAGCCCAATGAAGCGTTGCCATGGGGAAAAAAAGCCATATGCAGGGTGTGTGGGGTGCATGATGAGATTACCTGATATATGAAAGTACAGGCTAAACGTGGGGCGAAGAAAGACACAACTTTAGGTAGGCACAGGAGTGTGATGCAGTTGTCTAGATGTGCGATGACAAGACTGTGGACCAGAACAGGTTCCACTTTCTAGGTGAGCAGCGGACATATTTCTCTTTCATAGTGAACTTATGTTTATGAGATTTATTATGTGTGAAATAGCATTGATGATGATGAAGATGTAGTAGAGAACACAGGCCATCCTAGAAATGTTGCTGAAGTCTCTTGGGGCTACTAAACTACATTGACAGATTTATCGCCAATGTGGCCGCTACATCAAAAGGATTGAAGAGAATCATGAGGCAGTGCTGCAAATGGATGGAAAATGGAGCAGGAAACAGCATTTACAGAGCTGAAGAGTCAGCTAGCTAGCTCACATATAATGGCACACTTTAGTCAAGAGACTGCGGCACGGGATGTAAGAGGCTACTCCAGTGGAATTAGTAACAAACATGTAGAGCACACAAACCTTTGTGTACCACTGATGTACACGTAGAAATATCACGTGTCCCTGTATAGAAAAGATTTTGTGATGCTCACAGAGACAATAGAAGAGCTGTGTTCCACTAAAGAACTAACCTGAATAAGAACTTGTGTCAGTGTGTTCTGTGTATTGTTCAGTGAAACAAGTACACTGTTTCTGGAAAGAGATGTTTGTAATGTAAATCTTTAACGCTATGAAGAGCACAAGACTCAGCGGTTTCTGAGATATTCCCTCAAACATGTCCTTTAGTTTACTGAGGGGACTTCTTACAGTCTGTAGTTAGTCTCAGCATCTTGATGAATTGGCAGTTATTAAGCAATTCTGGATTGCCAACCGCTCAACCCAGAGCCCCAGGCTGTAATAACGGCATTAAACTCATATTTTATAGCACTTTATAGGAAGAAGTGAGGCTAAGTATTGAACTTACACCTTACTGAAACATTGTTGAAGACTGCGTAATAAAACATCTTCATATCATCTATGAATTCAAAGGCCTAATTATTTGACCCTCGGCTAACAACTTCTTTATTTGCAGTGCTGTGGGTCAGTAAACACTAAGAAAACAGCTCACTGACTCTGAATTATAATGGAGCTTGCAACCCAATAGAAAGTATTGCTGCCTTTCTTTTGTGCACAGCGTGTGTAGTTACTTGCCTGACTCACCATCCCAGCTGTATGAGTGGAAAGTGGAAGAATGACACATAACCTAATTTCTGTTAGGAGTCACATAGTGGAAGATGTGGTCTTTCATTCCCCTTTCTCTGACCTCACTGTGTAGTGTTCTATGGCATACACCATCTTAATACACATTTCTGCAAGTGTCCCATGGTCTTAGTATACCTTAATCTAGGCCTTCTTGATACCTCCTTACTGCAACCGTTACATTCTTATTATACATACATACATTTTTGTGCAAGCTTTACTTAATCTTGACACACCGTACTACGAGCGTTACATCATCTCGATACACCTCACTGACACCTCACTGCAAGTGTTGCAGTATCATCATACAGTTTGATACACAGTCTTCATTTTATTAGTACACCGTACTATGAGCGTTACATTGCTATGATATGACCTCAGTGTTACATTGTCTTCGTACATCTCATTACATGTGTTACATTGTATTCCATTGAACACTGATGAGATTGTTAGCCAGCACTTAGTGTTTCCATTCCAGGTGTTCTGATTAGAGGAACTTGCTCACATTACATGACGTTACATGAAAATAACATATGTTAGCATCAGCACTTGGATTCTTACTGTCATTGATATCATATCCTGCAGGAGAACTCACTCCCTGTATGAGGGCATGTATAAAGCTTTATTTACATGTCATCTCTATGCCATGTCTAAGTTTAATAAATCTGTAGATCTATAGATTTGGATATGAATGAAGCAAGTGTCACCATGTCAGAACCATGGTGCCATGGTGGAGTTTATTTGTGGCTGAATATACAATTTCAATCAGGAGTGATTTCATTTAAATAAAATATATTTATTGATGGGCACAATATATATAATATATAATATAATATATAATATAACAGTGGTGGTGGTGGTGAGGTCATAAAGGGAATGACTGAAGATCTGAATGTGATGAAGAGTGGACTTCTGATGAGCTCCACATGGTACAGCTACTGATGGACTAGAGGTTAATGTTTTAGCGGAGGGTCGCAACTAGGGATGAGCGGGTACAGCATTATCTGTATCTGTTAACCATGCGTATTATCTGTATCCGTATCTGGAGTGAGCAGAGGCTAACCCGGAAGTGGTTGGGATTTAACCTGGAAGTGGGTCGAGTTGTCTTGAAATGGGCGGGGCTTTAACTGGTATGTTGTTTTAAGATTACAATTGATATGGGTTGATCAGAAATTGTTATATTTATTGCTGATTAGAAAGCTATTTATAGGACAGCATCAGCAATGAGCTTCAGACAAAAACACACTATTTACAGAACAAGTTTTGCAAAAATGAGGTGGAGAGAGAGAGAGAGTGTGTGTAACTTAATTTGTAATATTATTTATACCAGTACTACCTTTATTTTTTAGGAAATACAGCAAGAAAGTGTCACTCAGTGTGTGAAGTCAAAAAAACTGGTTAGAGCCAGCTGACGGTTTAAAAAGGAAAAAGAAAAAAAAATCTCCGTCAGGCAGAGACACAATGCGAGTCGCATTCTACCAAGCACCCCGTCTGAGTGAACCCACATTTACCAGAACTCTACTGCTTAATAAGCAGGGGTGAAAGTAGTTTTAAATTCTTGCCGGTACTATTACTAAAACCTTCATCTCTCTCTCACTTCATGCATTTTAAAATAGCAAAGTCAAAACCCAAACAAATAAAAACATTTCAGTATTTTACTGTAGGCTAACTGTAGGCCTATGCAGATAAAAAATGTGACTGTTTTGTAGCGTTTCTCTCCATTTTTATTTAAAATGTCTGTAGATGATAACTGACTGATATTTAAATCATGTATAATGTTTCAGCCAACCACAAGAATGTGTGGAATTTTGTTGGTGTAATTCATTGTTCGTCCTGTCCTGGTGCAAGTGGCATTTCTTGACGTCTGTGGACTAGTGTTGAAAACGTCCCAGTGCATTAAATCCAACGCACATATAGCAGAGGGACACAGCAACACAATACATCTGTATGTGACTACAGGGGCGCTGTGACTAGCCTATCACAGAAGGCAGACACAGTCAGCTACCCAATGAGGATTTTCATTCAATCCGAGCACAGATATTGACTCGTATTACTCGTAGAATACTCGTACAAGGCAAAAGTGATTTATCCGTACCGGATACTTGTTTTTGCCGAGTATCCGGCTTAACTCTAGTCGCAACAATTTGACACTGTAATGACGGCTGACAGCCGCAGGAAGGAGAACAGATTCAAAGTTTGATTGGCTGATGAGATTGTGGCAGAATCTGGTCGGTTTAACTTTAAGAGTAACTGCCCATGCTCATAAGGATGAGGAGAGAGAGAAAGATTCCCGAGTGAGCTTTGTTACTGTCACAGCAGTGTGTGAGTGAAGTGAGTATTCTGCTCATCTGAGTTACTTCAATCAACTCTAATTATGTTCCAAATGAGTGAAGCCCATGGGGAATGAAAAAAGCAATCACCAATGGAGCTCTGATTCACCATGGAAACAGGTAAATAAAGATCAGATCCTCCATTTTAATCCAGCTGAGATAGACATCACTGTGTGCCAATGCAGACCATAATATCTGACTTAAAAAGTCAGTAAGTTAACATTATTACATTTTATTCAGCGAGGGGCTAAGGAGGTCATTTGGTTTTAAATGGTAAATGGACTGTCTCATTCACACATTCATGCACTGATGGATTCATGCAGACTGGAGGGGATCAAACCACCGATCATCTGATTAGTGGGCGACCCGCTCTACCTCACCACAGCCGCCCCAGTTTTAATGGGTGTAAGAAAACGTATTTCTTTAAATATTTACCCAAATTATAGCATGTCATTCATTTCTGTGAACAAAACTAAATGAAATGTTTGAATGATTCTTTAAGATGTAAATGGAAAGAAATGTGACTGGATGAGGGCACAGTGAGGAAAGTTAAAAAAAAAACAAAGCTCAAAAAACCATGAGAAGAAAAAAGCTGAGTTTATCATAAAGAAGAACATTAAGTATGTATGATTGTTAAAATATAAAAAAATATATCCAGAATTCAGACAGAGAATTCTGTAAAAAGTTCCTGAAAATATCAAGAAAACATCCCTGATGAAATATTTACAGGAAATAATCATTAAAAAAAAACGTTTGACACGAACGTCCTGCACGTATTTTATTCACTGTTTGGGTTCATTGTTCAGTTTATCAGTTGGTCTGTTCTGTTATTGTTATGCATTGGATATAATATGAAACTTAGTCAGAGGTCATCAGTGTACTTGGGGGAAGGTTGATACCTAGTTACTGCAAACATTACATTCTTATTCTTCATACACTTTGGTGCAAAGTTTGAAGCTTTAGCAGATCAGGCCTCAGGTTTCATCTCATTTCTTTCTGTGCATGAGCCAACATAATGCTACTGGCTGACTAAATGGTCACGCTCTACTATCTACACTACACTACCTTTTAGTGTCCATACTTAAATATACTAATAATAAATATATAATATACTATCATTGACTCTTTTTACTTCCGTCTATGTTCTATTGTTGGTGGTGATCCCTGGTTTTGTTGATGAGGCTAGCTGCAGTTGTGAAAAAACTTGTGACGCGAGGTTTGATCCCGATGGACTGCAGTAAGGTTTGAGTGTCCCAAAGGATCAGCCAGAATCTTACCCGCTCCCTTGAGGGTGCAGATTCTGCGGGGATGGCAGTTTGTAGCTGATCACCTTCTCCTCTCACCTTCTCAATTGTTTTACATAAATGCAGGCAATAAATGCATGCAAAGAACACAGGGCATGAGCAGGTTGGACTCAGACTGTCTAGAACAGGGGTGTCAAACTGTTCCACAGAAGGGCCGGTGTGGCTGCAGGTTTTCTTTCCAACCAAGCAGCAGCACACCAGACTTGACTCATTTAATCAACTGATCTCAGTCTTCAGAGAGTTGATTGGTCAAACTGTGTGCTCTTGGTTGGTTGGAACAAAAACCTGCAGCCACACCGGCCCTTTTGTGGAACAGTTTGACACCTGTGGTCTAGAACATGTATGTAGTGATGTCACCCACAGTTTTCTGAAGGGGATGCTATGGAGCTTAGTGTGGTGGCTCTGGTTATCAAAATCTTGGCAGTCCTACCTCCACCACCTCCCAGATCATTTAAAAATGGCCATCTTTGATGGCACCCCTCTGTCAATCAAAGCACTGTCAGTACAGTTGTCATGAACGTGGAAATTAGCTATAGAGACCAAAACTTGTTGGACATATGAACATGGGGACTCATGGAGACTGATTCACTTCTGGAGCCAGGCTCAAGTGGACAATAGAGGAACTGCAGTTTGTGCGTGTAGGGTTCATTTCACAGCCACAGAGGATATCGCTTGGTTGGATTGAGTCTTCAGGAAAATAATGAGTGTGGATGGTTTTAAATTGGATACATTTCCATTTGACCATACTGTAAACACTGCACGTGTGGCTGAAAATGCTTACAGTATGGTTGACTGGAGCAAGATTTGTAGCTTTTTGTGGTCATTAAATTTGAACATGACCTTCACCGATGTGTTACTGCACTCTGACAGTTGACATTTACAAATACACTTGGCTGCAGTTGCTACTGGATTTTAGGAAGACATCAGCCGTGTCAACACTATAATCATGCTCCATCTGCTGTAGTCTGAGCGTCTGCTCGACCAGTTGCTCGATCTGGGTCAGCTCCTTCTCCTGGGGTGGTCTCACACAGGTTGGAGCAGCTTGTATGTTTTCTTTTTTATTTATTTCTCAGTCTTTTTTATTAATTCCTGCACCTTTGTAATTCTCTTTTTTTTCATTTCATATATTCACATATCTGGTTGTGACGGCCCACGAAGAGACTTCCTGTTGTTAACCCTTGAAGGAGTCTGGGTGGGTCGTAAAATTGGTTGCTTCCCCAGTCGACACTTTCTCTTTGTCTGGGCTGCTGTCCTGATGGCCTCTGTATTGTTTTAGGTTTGGTTTGTTTCTACATTTGTTTCAACGCTCACTTACACTCTGTCTCACTCACACACCTTACAGTACTCTCCACATTTATACACTTCATCTTTTTAGTCTTTTAATAAATCACATTGTGTTGGCTTCATAAGTGTGTGATTTCCCTGATTGTTACCACGCTGAGCCAGGCTGTAACACTGGTACTTTTAGGATTTGCTTGTAGAGTGAGCACACAGGCTTAAGTGAAGTCACACGTGCCTGTGACCATATTGATATACAATACGAAGGGGAAAAATCATAGTATGTACTAAAAGCTATGCAGCAGCTGGTGCCTGATGCTCCTCAGATTATTCAAATTAAATCTAACATTGCTAATGACCCTGTGAACATGTGTATAATATGATATTTAACGTGTAGCAGGTGTGGTAACTTCTCCGTTATTTAAATGTTAAAATTAACTGAATTATTGATACCCAGCATAGGTAAAGATCACAGTATTGTCAGCTACATCTGGACATATGTTAAACTCATGCAGATTGTGAATGCAGTCTGTGATCAGAGGCACCATACAGCATAATTTATCATCCACAGGGCTGTATTTCATGATTTCTCACCAAATTAAAGGCTTCTTACTGTCTAATCCTTGACTTAATCAAAGTCAATATAAACTTATTTATTGTACAGAAAGCCTTAGACATCTTATAAATATAAAATCAGGAAATTGGGGGGAAATAAATCTGAATTAGAAAGTCTACCAGCAGGTCCCAAACTGTATATACACTCAATTCTCTCAAGATGACTGTCCTCTCTCTGTGATCTCTCATTTTAAGTGTCACTATAACTGATACATTGTCTTTAACATGTAATTGCAAGTATTTTGTATTGCCAAATGGCTGACATAAACAGTAAAAGAGTAAAGACTAACAGGTGATGATCAAATAACTATCTTGTACTTTTTTTTGTATTGCTTGACAATAGGAGCAGAAATCATAAAGCCAGTTGTACAGTATTAGTACACAGTGTAGGTCATATCAAAGAAGCCACCGGGCTGTTTTCCACTGACCTTGCAACTACAACACTAGATGGGAAGGGACTGCATTATGTGAAGGGATGAGGCCATCAGTCAAGATACCAATATTTTGCATTTGTTTTGAATGTAATACTAGTTTTTTTTTCATTATAAATGATAATATTAACTTAACAAATGAACAACTGAATGTTTGAAAATGGACTTTAATTTCAGAATATATGTCCCTGTTTAGCTTTTATGACAGCATGCACTGACAGTGCATGTGTGTAAAACCTGCTGACTCGTGTTATCCATGAGCATGATCCATGAGATTTGATAATGTTTCAAAGAGCTTATTGTAATATCACAGAATGCTCAAATTTCTCAGTCTTCAAGTGCCAAAATGAATGTTCAATGGAGTCAGGGGACTGTGGAGGAAAGTCTGTGACAGTCAGGACTCCTTGATCTTCATGTAGTTCTTGCAAAGTTTTAAGGAGTGTTCTTTGTTAACAGAACTTTTGCTAATTCAAGTTTTACTTAGCAAATTCTATATTTGTGATGAAGTTGTTTTTCTATCTCTCAGGGAATGTTTTTCTTCTGATAGTGTGGTCACCTTTGTTCTGTCTGATCCTGTTTTAGATACTGATTTAGATCTGATCCAGTTTCTACAAAGTGTTTTAGAGATCCATGCACTACTCCCTTAGAAACATTGAGTCTAGCGTTAATTTGATGCAGAGAAAGCCTCTTTTTGCTTAGAATGACATACCCAAATGTATGATTATTTGTTTGTTTATTATATATAATACATCTGTATAAGTATATATCTATATGTGTACACGCATAAGTACATGCATTTTTGAATCCTGTAATTTCAATCTTGTGTGTAGCCTTGCTTTATATTCTCAAGAAAATAAATACTTTTTCATCTTTACTCAGTTGCATAAAACATCGTCAGACTCAAGTTGCACCTGGTGTTACTACTTGGTATAACTTGGTATTATCATGCAGTGTTCCAATCACAAGTAGGTAGCTCTAAGTATGTCAGATTACACCTGGCATTAGAACGCATTTCCACATGCACCACATCTACCAAAGTAAGGTTGACTTGATTAGTTGCAGTATGAAGAGACAAAGGGACAAAGAAATTTTGACACAAGTTGTAGACTGGGTAATACATTTGCTGCTTGTTGAGCTATCTCACAGAAAAATTGATAATCTTGTCACATGATTGTGTGGAAATTCATTCTGTTTCTGCATAAACTCATTTAAGGACAAGCACGTGCCCTTGTCTAATCTGGCTGTAGCTAGAGAATCCAGAAGGCTTCTGCCACCCCCCCAACACCACAATTCAATTTCATGTAGAAGATCACTGCAAGCAGAAAATCCTTGGATTAAATTTGCAACACAGCAAATCTGCCAGGCTGAATATGCTGCACAAATCATAAACATATTCTGTATTTTGTTTAATACTTCTGCTGAAGTTGAGTTCAGGGACTAATTTACTACTTAGTAATCCATATGAATTTTTCTCCTTATCTAGTTCCTGTCCTTAGACCCTCGGTTCCAGTGAGGAAAAAATTGCCCACAAAAAACCCTTTAACAGGGAAAAAAGGTGGAAGAAACCTCAGGAAGAGCCACAGAGGAGGGAGGGTCCTTTTTGATAAACCTTCCTATCAAAAAGGAAGGTCTGAGAGCTTTGTATGTAAGGAGCTTTGTATGTGCAATGCCTGGATAAATGTCACTGACTGATATTCTCTGTTTACTTCCAGGCAACATCAACATTAATGCAACTTGATGGAGAAAACTAGAGGAGTCCCTTTAAGATGACACGCACAGACCCGCCTGACATACTGGTATCAACTGTGCATCAAGATATAAAAGTGGTCCCCATTTCTTCACAGTACAAGTCCTTGCAACCCTCCAAACAATGTGATTCTATAGATTACAGCAAACTGGAGGACAGTAAGAGCAAAGTAAATAAGAGGCACTGCCGTACCTTTGACTATAGGTCATTGGAGTACCCAAAATCACACGCATACTCAATGGAGTCCCCATACAGGAAGGCTGACAAGCATGCAGCTAACCCAGACATTGCCTGGAATGCCTTGGGACGCCAGCAGAGATATCGCTTTTCTGCTCCGGACATTTTCAGCCATAGGTTAACTCCTCAACCAGTGGCTGCAGATATGGCCAGTGAGGTAGTTGTCCCTGAACAGAAAAGAAGGACTAGGTCAAAAAGTGCCCCAAGGGTCCAGACCAGTCTTACCCCTGTGTCTTTTGAAGGGTCCTCATCTTCAGGAAGGAAGGGCAGGGAGTCCCAAAGGGCTCCAAGAGACTCTCGCTGGAGACCAGAAGTATCACCACGTAGGGAGTCCTCCTATGCAGCAACTAGGGCTCATATGCATGAAGTGCATCCCATTAAGTTGCAGCCTCAAATGAGTGACAGTGGTAAATATTCACCTCACTATGGTGCTGATCATTCTGAGGATGGAGGGCTAGATAAACCAGCAACGAGTCCTCATGTAAGGTGTAGGGTGGACATCAAACCCGATGACGCAGCATTACATAATTCAGGACGGAAACAGGCTACACCTCAAATGGACATACCCTGGCAGAGGCACCACAGTGCAGGTAGTAGGAGTCTGACTGTGCCACGACATTTCTCCTATTCTCGAACACCAACTCCAACTGATTCATTAGGTACAGAGAGCAGGCAAGCTTATCAATATTCTCGCAGCATGCCAAATAGTTACTTACAACCCATGGAGATTCCCTTGCAAAGAATGCCTTCATCAGGTGATTACTATGGTAGGGAACGCAGAGCTCATTCCAGTCCTAATGTGCCAACCAAGTTCTTTTATGCAGATGACCCAGGGAGATACGTTACCACTGCCCCTCCTCAGCCAAGTCCTTACTTTCATGATGAACGTTACACACCAGGACAAACATATTCTCCAAAAGTGCAATATGTGCAAGATCCAAGGACTCGAATGGTGCATGCTGTAGCTACAAGACCTTATTATCCTGAGGTGGAGACCTATCCATACTCTGTGCAGACTGGGTATCCCAAACCCTATGCAGCAAATGAACCAGGGCCATACATTATACAGACCCCCCCAACAAGGATATTTTATGGGGATGATCCAAGATCTTATCAAATCCAGACAGCCCCGCCAAGGTTTTATTATTCCAGCGACATGTATGCAATGCCACCAGAGCATCACATCCCAGCAAGGGCATATTATACAGAGGGCAGAAGACATGCTAGAGTCATTCAGGCACAGACAGATGACTGGTATGGCTCAGATGCATCTGGTTATTCCACCAATCCTGCCTCATATGTATCTCAAGTCACTCCAACCAGAGTCCGTCAAGACCCTGCAATAACACCATGGTATGCCAACCCGTGTGTAGAACCTCAGAGAATTGGCACAGATTCCAAATCTTACTCAAGGTCATGGGACAATATTCTCAACTCTCGTGTAGAGAGGGAACAGCCTCTTCCTGTTCAGCGGGGTCAGAGCTATGATGATCTTCTTGACTCCAGAAAGCCTGCAACAGCCACAGGTGACAAACCACAACCAGTGGTTGTCAATCTCTCCAGTTCACCAAGACGTTATGCAGCCTTATCAATGTCTGATAATTCACTAATTGACAAAAGCCCAACAGAGACATCAAAGAGCACCACCAGTAAACTCTGGTTTGTGACTCCTGAGATAACAATCACTGATAATGACATTCGACCAGGGAAACTTAATAAGGCTGAAGGACGGTCTGCCAGTTGGGACATTCTTGACTCCAGAAGCACTGAGGGTCCAGAACTGACTCAGCGTGACTTTCAAAGCTCAACCAAAGAGAAGACACACGACAATGCCTCACTACAGCAAAGCCTTGAACAACTGGATGAGCTTCTGGCAGATCTTGTGACTGATTACAAACCACCCAGTCGAAGGGCAAGTGAGGATATTCTAGATCAACTGAAGAAGTTAATTGATGAGGAAGAAGCAGTATCTCTGTCCAGAAAGAGCTCAAAGGCAGGTACAGAGGAACCACCACCTCTTGACAAGCAGCCAACCTCATTCAGAATGAATCCTGATGCTTTTAGAGACATGGATGGGGCCAGTGATGCAATGAAGAGTGCAGATGAGTGCTCCCCAGATCAGAGCCCAGATGAGGATGATACAATGATGTGCTCTAACAACAAATGCCGGAGGACAGAGACTCTATTTAACGCTTGCCTATATTTTAAATCCTGCCACAGCTGCTACACTTACTACTGCTCTCGTAACTGTCGCAGGGAGGACTGGGACATTCATAAAGAAAGCTGTCTCTATGGAAGAATTGGCAGCACATGCCGTCACATCATCAAACACTGTCGGGAGACTGCTGAAGTCCATAAAGCCTTTTCCCGCATTGCCAAAGTTGGCTACCTTTCTCGAGGTAGAGGAGTTCTCTTCCTTGGTTTTCCAAACCCTTTGTCCTCCAGTAACTTCCTGCAGTATGGTCTGGATAGTCTACTTATGTCTCCTACATACCTGTCCCTACGAGAGCTTGAAAGCTTCAAGGACAATCTAGGGGAGTACTGTAAGGAGCTGCAGGAAGCTGGTAAAGAGTATGACCCTAACGAATGTTTCATCTTGAATGTATCTATTGCTGTCGGTGAGCAATTGCCTGAAGGGCCATCACCAAGGAACCAAGCACCAACTGTTAGAAAATATGCAAAGGTAGCACTGGCTTCATTCAGCCCTGAGAGAAAGGTTCACAAGAAAGAGAGTGAGATGGAAACACTGATCCTCACTCCGCCCCCAGGAACAGCAGATATCGACAAAGAGGGAGAGGAAGGTAGGAAGGCCAGGGAGATCTGTTTCATCAATATACAACGGGAGTTAAGGATTCGAGGGGTTTTCTTACGCCATGAATACCCACAGGTGTATCAGCAGCTCTGTGAGTTTGTGGAAAGTAACAGAAGGTTCACACCCACAACTATTTATCCTATTGATAAGAGGACCGGTAAACAGTTTATGTGCATGATTATGGCTGCCTCAGAGCCCAGGACTTTGGACTGGGTAGGCACCCCGCATCTTCTTGATGACATTATTTAAGTGTGCCCTTTGTTGTAAATATATATGTATAGAAATACATATATATTGTTACACATATTTATATATCAATCCAATTACAAACATTTGTAGATAAGTATTTTGTTATCAAAATTATATATATTCATGTCTGCTTGGTCAGTATTATTCTTTTTCAGAATATTTCCTGTCAGGTGCAGAATGAGTACAATACATTATTTATTTTACTCTTTTTAACTACATACTTTTTATCCACCACAAGTCATTTATCTGTATCCTGGTCATTTAGTTACAACACGTTCCCTTTGGTAGGGATTACCTGAACTGACTTTCTGGTATTTTGATTTATTCAAATTGTTAGCAACAGCTGTATGTTCTTCTAAACTTGGCCTCTTTAAATGAGAGTGTCAGTTTCTGTGACTGAGTATAACATGACTATTTTTCATATGTGAGTTTAATGGTATATCAGGCAGAAAATATTAAACATTATTTTCTTAGCCACATAATACTTTCTATGCAAAGTTGCTTCATGAGCTAAGTACCACATTCCTGTAGAAGGACTTGTTTCTATTATTATATTATATTATATTATATTATATTATATTATATTATATTATATTATATTATATTATATTATATCTATAAAGAAGGTTTTTTTGTTGAAATTGACATAAAATGTTGAAAGTTTTGGTGCAACGTGAATCCTCATCATAAGAAAATAATAAAGATAAAAAAAGAGATGTGCTACTTAAAACATCTGTAAAAAAAAAAAAAACAAGGCACACAATCTTATTGTTGGTTAGATAGGAGTGCTATACTGAAAGTTAACATGTTCCTCTAATGCTGTACTTTGAAGAGGCTAAATTCAGTACTTCTTTAATTCTGCACTGCAGAATTACTGGAGCGCCGCTGGACTTGAAAGCAACCTCCACAATATTGAAATGGTGCCAGTTACCAGCCACACAGTAGGTGTTGGCCTGTACTGTTCAGTTTTAAACACTGTGAATAGTGAGAGTTATCTACTACAAAAGCAAAACTTGGTTTAATACCAAGAAATCATGCAATTTCCTATAATGCTGAAGTTGATGAGTTGTATTTTTAGACATATTTACAAAATAAAAATATATGAATTAGCAGCAGAAGTTATTGTCCTTAGAACAAGGTGAGCCAGACTTGGCACAGTAGCTATATGAAACATAAATGCTTGAAGAAGACATTAGTTGTGTACTTGTGCT
This sequence comes from Nibea albiflora, assembly GCA_014281875.1. Lineage (NCBI taxonomy): Eukaryota > Metazoa > Chordata > Actinopteri > Sciaenidae > Nibea > Nibea albiflora. The sequence goes on from CM024803.1 coordinate 1,969,465, forward strand.
GCAATAGGTTCATTACATGTGTGATTTATATTGTCTTTTTTCAGTTTTAGCAAATCAGAACCATTGCATTGCTCATTGGTTTAGTTTTAGCAACATTATTGCCTCATCTCTCCAGATACAGTTCATTTTTTCATTTTGATGAAGATTTGAATCTTACCACTGAGTGAAAAAAATCCACACTATAGCCAGAACACACTGTACACCATGCTAATATCCAAACTAGTGCAGCAGGCAAATGGTCTGACTGACCCATTTAACGAATGACTTGTGATGTATCTGGAAGATGTGAGTGAGCATTTGTCAATCAGTCCTCAGTAAAGGTTGAATAAGCTGTTTTCTCCCATTATTAATCATTGTTCTCCGTCAACCTTTTCCCTTGTGGTTTCAGCTTTCCTTAGAGTTTGTAAGACAAAGTACAGTGAGACTTGAAGCACACATATATATTTGAAAATCTTGTTTCACTCAGTTACACTTGTTTGACTGAAAGGACGTGCTGTACAGATTCAGTGAAAAGTTGCTGCATGTGACTCTTTTTATATCCTCTGATCTCAATTTAACATGACATTGATGATAGTAACTTGCTCGATGAATGGACTTGTGAAAGTGAAAACTACTATGCTGTGTAAGAAAAAATAAATGAATTTTCCATTTTTGTCAGTCATTCAAGTTAAAATAACGTGTCAAAGGCAATGAAGAAGAGACCTCACTAAAATGTCTAGTAATCTTGTATTTTTTATACTTTCAACATATGTGTCTGAGTGTGTCTATTTATAAACCATATCTAATAAATGGAATGGGAACTCTGGGTACTGCTGTCTGCTCCTTAAGTGAAGTGCAACAATACTGAAGTTCCACTGTCGAAGTATATCAGGCCGTCAAGTCTTTTTTTATATTCCTTCAGAGTAAAGGGAACATGAAGTGGGGTTATAAACAGGATGATGTCATAGATCTACTGTCTGTGTGTGTCTATTCTACAATGACAAATTAGAAATAATAGAGAAATGTTGGTGTAATTATCGCAATTAATAATAAGCGACTGTACATGTACTGTGTATATAAGCCACATAAGGCCTGCAGGAAGATGGCATGACAATAGAAACATACAACAGATAGTTACAGCACAAACTTAGTTAAGTCATTTCAATCTAAAGTCAATCAAAAATGTTTTAAAAGTTTTACAGCTCAGTTTACTGTGATTAGTCATCTAGTAATGTGTGTGTGTGTGTGTGTGTGTGTGAACTACTGAGTGAACTCTTTGGATAGGAAGTGCTGTATTGCTCCTGATGAGCAGTTGGCACCTTCCATGAATGTGAAGTGTTGTGAAGTGCTTTCAGTGGTCAGAAGACTGCTAAATACAGGTCCATTAACCATCTGCTGAAGAAGGCTGTGGGATACAGGCGAAAGCTCTGGAAGAAGTTATTGAATGAACCTTCTGCATGCATTTTTTTTCTTTGCTTGTGGTTTCTATTGGGGGATAATTTCAGGACCAGCATGCACAGTGAGGCTGATAACGTGGATGATTGTGCATGATTTGATTTAAGGTGTAAGACTTCATATGGGCTCCTGGAGAACCTGTCTTCTCTTCACATCGTCTGGTTTGGTTTTGTGCTCCCGCCCTCTGTTCTATCTGTCTATCCTCCCCTCTCTCAGTGTCTCTCTCTCTCTCTCTTTCTGTCTGTCTCTCTCTCTCTCTCCAGGGGCCTCAGTGGGACTTCAGACTCTAAAGATGAGATGACCCCATCACTGTTTCAGGTGCTGACCTCCATCAGTCACTTCCTCAGTCTTGGGCTTTGTAACAGCTCTGTGTATGTATGTGTGTGTGTGTGTGTGTTCACACTGAATGTAGGCCATGACAGTGAAAGAATGTAAAGCAGTAAGAAAACCGCACAGGCCTCATTCCTCTGGCTGGGCATGAAGCCACTCGGCTCAGCATCTTTTGTGACTGCTGGCAGACTGACAGGATTGTGGAGGCTCCGATAAGTGCAGCACATTAGTGCACTGTAGCTGACTGAAGAGAGCAGCTCAACTGTAGTCAATGCAAGGGCTCTGAAAAGCCACCAGAGAATGTCTGGTCAGAATGTAGGTCATGTGAGTAACAACATCTAAAGCAAAAGAGTAACTAGAAGTATCACTTTTTTTACTTTTTATATATTTAATATATATCCATTCACAAGCAATATATCACTCTTAATATCATTAATCTGCAGTACATTCAAAACATTGCCATTTTTAATAATTGTAATATTTAATAGCTGCATAAAGAAAGTGCCTTCAAAAGCTTTTAACATTTAAATTATAGATTTTTAAAAAAAAAAACTTTTCAAAATAAAAACAGAACAGAGAAAATAGAGTTTATCTGTTTGCACAGATGCACAGCTCAGTATGTGGATCAGGGTCAGTGAAGCTAATGTCTGGGGGCAAATGGACGCCATAACACCGTGTCTCATTGTGCAAAATAGCACATGCTCACACAGTATGGCTGACATTCACGAGGCAGCAGAACAACGCGCTGCCTGTGGAATCTTGGCATCTCCATCAGCCCTGCACAGATCGACAGGGCGCTCTGCAACAGAAGGGCTACTGCTTGAAGTGTCTCGTTGGCAGTCTCATGGAATGGAAACTGAGATGAAATACAGAGAAAATGAAGAGGAATATATTTCAATTAAATCAAATCAAAGAAAGGGATGATAAGACAGGGAGGAAGACAAATTAGGGCATGGGAGACAAACCCTGATCCTTCCCTCTGGAGACACGATAGGTGTTGAAATGAGACACCTGTGCAGTGACATTTCAGGTGAGTTCACTTTCAGTTTGATCCAGGGTGGTTTAGATAATCACAAAGGTCTATCAGCCTCATCACCACATAGAACATAGATATAACATATTAATATTATATTCAATATTATTATTTCCACAATAGTTTGTTTCTACAGAACAGTCCCTGTGCAGGGTGCAGCTGCAGGCCACAGCTTTCCTGCAGGTCTGTGACAGTACACGTCTGGTCTCCTGCAGGAAATCTGGACATGCTGCACTCCCGTCCTGACCTGTCCACCAGCTGGGCCTCCAAAGCTTTACTGCATAAAGGACACACTGCTTGCTGCTTTGGCACTGAATGTTGGTAATTTACATAAATTGTGAGGAATCATCTAAGATGATCATCCCTCTGAAATGCCCCTGCTGCAAAGACACCCACAGTGGTGCACACATGTAGAGGATCAGTGTAGCGTGTCTGGGTTGACCAGATTTAATGCTGACTCCAGTACAAAGTTCTACAGCTTTTGATAAGTGAAGTCAGCTAATAAGCTAATGATCAAGATAGGCCAAGAAACCTTGGTGGTCCCGGAACACTGGCTCCTCATAATCCCTTCATTTGCATAATCCTCCTTCTTTATGGAGCATGTGCAGAGACCTCATATAACCCTGAGATGATCAGAGGAGTAATAACCTCAGATCTGAAAATTAAGGGATACCAAGTCAAGAAGTGAAGTGAAGTACTGGATAGGCTCCAGCCTCCTGTGACCTTGATGAGGATTAAGCAGTTAATGGATAGATGGAATGTATTTTACTTACCACTTACCATCTACTGATCAGTTCAGGTCAGTCCTTTTCCTCTGAGGACAAACATGCACACACAAACACACACACACACACACACAGCCTGAGGGGCCTTTAAGTCTCAGGGCAATCAAACAGAGAGCTAATGAGACAAATAAATCTGTCCACATGTTCATTATTTAAAGTGTATGCAGACACATGTTAAAAAACACATTGGAAACAGCATGTTGGTTTCTTCTTTGGTTCAACCACCCGATGTGACTGTTACCAGTCTATTTTAAAGGCGTTATTAGCACACTGATAGCAGTCACATGGGGTGGTTCAGTTTGATTAAACATGGACATCAATGGTAAAAATCCCTGATATGCTTTCCATTGCTCTCTAAAGTTTTGGGAGAATTACCTCCACTTGTCTTGGCTGGGAGGAGTATGTTCCTTTTTTCATGAAGCTCATGTGATAGCTTAGATACTGCACTGATCTTCTAATGGCTACCGGACCCAAATTCAGAGTCTATGGTTACAGGTGAACATTCTCAGAGTGATGCAGTTGGCTCACACGCATAAAGCAGCATTTTATAAACTTTCCACACATCTCAGCAAACATGTAGAGAGAACTTTTTGGGTTTTTGGACAGCTGATATCGTCTGCTTCCAAAAGCTAGGTGGACTATTTGAGTTGAGGGTTTTTGTTTTACGCGTACTGTTCCCACAGTCAAGAATAAGCTTCTGTGTTCAAAGGGCTTCATTTCTTGTCCATATATTTATGTTAAGAGACAAAATAAGAGTCAACTCCAGATGTTAGAGTCACACATGTGACCATTGCCTGCTGAGGTGAATGCCCATGGTCCTATTTATTGACTTCATCAGTCAAAGTTAAATAATGTTAAACTGGAAAGGAAGAAAGAAGACAATTCATGTCTATGTAGCTGTTGTGTTAACCCTCCATCTAAGCTCTTACCCAGATGTGCTGAATGAACCTCACATCCTATCAGCTGCCTCATTGGACACAGTGATGTGACCACTTTGATGTGGTACAATAAAAGACTAAGCAAAGTACTGCCGCTGTATCAGAGTCACATCATGTTAAAGCATCAGGATGGATATATTTCCTGGTTGGACTGCTTGTAGTACACACACACACACACACACACACACACACACACACACACACACACACTCATTTCCAATGTCCAGGATGAGCAGATCCCCTCCTATTAGCCTCCGCAGCACTGGACTGGCTCCACACTTCCACCCCACTGCCACCACATACTGCAGTTGTAGGTTTCTTTTTACTACATCCACCATGTCCTCTTTGTTTCTGTAGTTTGTCTTTGTCGTACTATGTAGCACCTTATTGCACAATTAAAAAACAAAAATCATTTAAAGTGGTTTAAATAAGTGATTTGAACGTAAGCATTTTTGGTTTGTAGCTCTCAGATCACTTTGCTCACAGTGCATCAGGAGTTTGGTAGAAGAGCTTGTATAGATAATATTTTTGTGGGACATGAAATGTGTTAGTGTTCATATTGGTATTGACCACCAGATGGCACTGTAACTCAAAGACAAAGACAATAATCAGTGTGGGGCTGCATGTTCATCAATACTAAACTAGAGCTGGAAACAAGGCATAATCCTTTTTATATGCATGTGTCATATGGTATCTTGTAATAATAATTATAATAATAATTATTATATTTATTCCTGTCCAAGATATACAGCAATATTACTATATATATGAATATGGCATATGCTTTTTAAATAATTTTTACGATATTTATATTGGATTTTAGCAGTTATAATAGTTATGTATCTTTATGTATATACATACATATATATGTATGTATGTATATGTTTCTCTCTGATGATTTTAAAGTGATTTATTTAAACTGTCTGAATAAAGACAATAAAATGAAATCAGATTGTTTTGAGCCTTTGTCCCTGAACGCCAAAGAATGATTTGAATGTTTGAATCATTCTGTGCATCATTATTAAACATGCTTTCTAAGATGATGTGTTGACATTATTCTTTGTTACAATATAGTGAGAAGATTCTATGCAGTGTTTGCCTCCTGAATCCAGACGTACTTTACAGACCTCACCACCCTCAAAGACTTGATGGCTGCGTTCAAGTCCAAAGCAGGTCTCAAGCTGACTTTTCTGTGAACTTCCAGAGTCTGTTTGAGGTACAGACCAGACTTTGCTTAGATTACACATAATTTATAGCACAAATCAAATATCTATCTTTAGATCTGAATCAAATGTTTTTGGATAGTTTGTTTGATGTTGAATAAAGACATCTTTGTCTGAGTATCATCTCTAAAGCACAGACACACACTGTGCTGAGTATAGAGCTTTCCCCACAGTCCACTCACCCTGACCTGCTCCTCACTGATGCTACTGAAGTAAAAACAGAGTGAAATAATGTTGAAACTTTGAAGTTTCTAGAGGTTTTTTACTTTAACGTGATGGATGCTAGATAAATAGTTATGCAAGCAGCTTGTCATCCTCTGCTTTGTCCTGTGTCTGCAGATACAGCATGGCAGCTGACACACTTTAATGGTTCACCATGTTCACTCAGGTGTGCTGCTGAGTTAGTACGTTTGTATACGTCAAACAGTATATATATTTCATCTGTCACACTCAGGGAAGATCATATTACAAAGTTAAAAAAACAAACACCCTGAATCAACAGTGTTAAGTTACCAGTTTATTAGGTAAACCCCCCTCAAACTAGCAGTCTCTTATTAGAAAAGCCTTTGCATCCGATTCTTGCTTCCCTCCCTCTGCTGCTGTTCTAGCTGTAATGTGTTACACAGAGGTGTTTCTATTATTTTGTCCACCCCTCCATGAATAAAGCAATTACAGTTAAAGCTAAACACAATTTGACCAAAAATTACAAAAGTTTACTTGACACCTCTGTCTGAAACAGTTCATAGCTCACATGTTTCCTTCATGAAGGCAGAGTGAGTTAGTTTAACCTGGGTGTACCTCATAAACTGGCATGTGAGTGCATATTAGGATTTGCTATCTGGATTCAAGGCAGAGGGGCAATGATCTGTTTTTAAAAATTCAGAATGGGCTAGTTTATTTCCATTTCATCATCATCATTATCATCATCATCGTCGTCATCATCATCATCATTTCATTTCATTTCATTTCCTGAAGGTAAAATGTTTATGTACAGTACATTAAAAATGTGAAGGTTTTCCTTTCATGTCGTCATAGTTAAATCTCTTAAAGATGGAGGACTGAAGCAAAGATTTAGCATGTAGCTTTGATTTGTTTGTTGGGTTCTACATAACCAACTTGTTGAAGCTGTACATTTCCATCCTGAAGGATGGAGCATAAATTCAGAGGCAGTGAATGAAAAAAAACTGACAGTGACTTGGCAGCCAAAACTCTGTCCCACAAGTCTTTTCCTTCTTTTAGGCAAGTTGCTCGTGGACTCTCTTTGCTCATGGACTTTCAGAGGCGTCCATCTTGATGGGCTGAAGCAGAGATGTGTCCTTCAGGTTTTCTGCTCGTCACTCTGTTCCTCTCATCATACTCTGACTTTGACATTCCAGTCAGCCTCCACTTCTGTTTAGCATGATGCTGTCTGTGTGCAACTGCCGGGCCTCATTTACACATCTGTCTGTACAGATAAAGACCAACAGACAGACAGAGAGAGAGGGACAGACAGACAGACAGACAGGTGGCTGAGCAGCTTCAGTCGGTCTACTGGCCAGTTTTCTTCTCCTTCTGGAAACTGAAGCTGGTCCGGCGACTCAGTTTCCTCTGCTTCTGGGCAAAATAATCAGCCCGTGAGGTGCTGGCCCGGGACTCCAGGATATAGTTCACCTGAAGATAAACAGCAGATAGAATCTGTTCATTTAAAACATTCACAGGCCTTCAGTGCGATACAACAAAGAAACATCAAACTGATCTCCATCATGCCAGCACATTCTCAACTCAGACAGTGTCTATTTTACACTTACACTTGTGATGTATTATATAATAAATCTAAATATAAGTTATTGACAACATGAACTATAAAGCATTTATTGAAACATGAAATCACACAAAGTATGCAGGTATTTCTAAATGCCTCCTCACTGCATCGAGTGGAGGCAGAATAAAAACCTTTGTTCACGTGTCACCATATCAATGTTTATATTGGATTGATTATTAATCACTCATCAACAGCCACCAAGTACAGACACTTCACACTGATGACTGTAAAATGTCCTGATGTGTTATTAACCATTTAAAGTGCTTATAAACATAAATGTCATCACTGTTACTGATGCACTGAGATTATCGTCACAAAATAAAACATCACGACTGTTATCACGGAAATCACAGAGCAACATTTTCACTACTTGTGATGCTTGTGAATAACTGCATCAGTTGAAGCAGTATTAAATTATTCCTGGTCATGTGGGAACAGCAGAATTGTACAATTACTCAGATTACTTAGTTGGTCTTAACCTGACAAATAAAGTCTGATATTCTTTTAGCTGTTTGAATTCTCTAACTGTGCACTGAAGAGTACTGCAGTGCATTAAAACTATAACAAAACATACCCATACTTGATATTTGAAGGAGAAATTGAGACAAAGGCACCCTGGACAGAGACATGAGGCACGCAGCACAGACATCCTGTCAGAACTCACCTTTAGCACGATTTCATTGACAGTAGCAGCATCAGACTCAAAGTAAAGAGGCTTGTAGTCATGGTTGCTTAGATAAGTGACCTTAAATATTGCATGACCTGTAAGACAGAGGAAAAGCATGTTTAATAAGACACAAACGGACAATAAGCCAGTTGAGGAAGATGACTGGCTGCAGAATGAGAGCAGGAAAAAAGCCATCTGATTCTTCATGGAACACATTTGTTAATAAGATCATCATTATCATGAGAGAGGAAGGTGCTATAATAAGAAAAAGACTGGCATGATACTGATAACATGAAAACACCTGGAGGTGACATAAAAAAGTCAATATTCACAGTATGTGACTGTATTCATGACTGTCAGCTTCAACGTGAGCAAATGTAATCCAATTAGCTCAGACGAGCCCGCTGAGCATGTAAAACACGGGACACAAAATGTCACTGCAGATATTTATGACGAGAGATGGCACAAGCTGATCCTGAGGCTGATCCACTCAGATTTGAATGGATCCGTATCAACTAAAAGAGATGCTACACTTCCTTCACTCTGTGTTGAATCTCAGCCTGCTCTCATCAGAGCAACATGTCATCGCGCATCCCAGAGGCTGAATACGAAACATTATTTGGGTGCACTGGTCAGTGACTGACAGGGTGGGTTGTAAAACACTAATGAATCTTTGATCTCTCCTCTGTCTCTTAGAAAGATTGAGCGGATCTCTAACCAAAATCCATTTTTCTGGCTTTCTGGCAGACTTTGATCATAACACAATGAACTCATCAATGACCATTGATCCTTTTAACACTCAGGAAAAAATAAAAATGTAGAGATGGGGCTCGACTCCCTTCTTCCTCTTTAAAATGTCATGCTTGAGTGTTGGAACCAATACAAGTCTGCACATCTTGACTTATGTAGGAAGTATTACTGCCGAGCCCTTCCTCAGCAAACCTTTTGTTAGTAAAAGATCGAAAACTTCTGTGCACACAAATGGTTTGTTCCTCTCAGTGTGTGTTAGTGACCACTTCTCCTCTGCTAAAATAATCCATCCCACCTGACAGCTGTGGCACATCAACGTGCTGATTAAACAACATAATTATGACACAGGTGTGACTTGGGCAATCTGTGCAGTCAGCAGCCAGCTCGCTCAAAACTTGACATCATGTTGTGTGATTAAAAACTGCACATTTTAGATTGGGATGTTACTGTGACCAGTCCAAGTCACACCTGTGTCATAATCGGCATGTTGATGTGCCACAGCTGTCAGGTGAATAGATTATCTTGGCAAAGGAGAAATGCCCAGACATGATTTTAATAAATTAGTGACAAAATTTGAGAGAAATGAACGTTTTGTGTGCAGAGAAGAAGTCTGAGATCATCTACCTCAAATCATGACACCAGTAAAAAGAAGACAGAGGGGGGTCTGTGTCCTGTGAATCCTGTGGAAATATTTCTGTTGGTCTACTCACTGGGGCTTCTCTCCTCGACGAGGTCACAGGCACAGAGGTGGTCCGAGTCGATAGAGATGGGTTTCTGTCGAATCCAAAACTTAGTACTGGCCTTTTGATTGGTGACAGGATCGATCTCCACTTTCTCACCTGAAACACCTGAAGAAAAAAATATGCACGTCAGGTCACAAATAGAAACGGTTCATACACATGCTAACAACTCATTGGAAAGTCTGTTTTAAATCTCAGCATATGAGGAGGTTTTCCTGTGTGGAGCTCTCAGAGTATTAATGCCAGGCAGTCGGCCCACTGCCCAACATCACCACTGGCTTGCAGTACAATATCTCAAATATCAGCACACACACGTTCCACAAAGGTTACATTTTAATAACATGGTGAAGCCATGACTTTTCATTCAGCACCATCATCAGCCCAAACTAAGATGTCTCAGAACATTGTATCTGCTAAACATGTTAATGTTGTCATTGCTCATGCTGACATTAGCACTCAGCTGGTAAATGTTGGATCCTCTACTTTGTCCTGCTGTTTTCTGTCTACAGGGCTGCAGACCTCTAACAGTGTAATAAGTGGCATGGGCCACACCTGGAACCAGTATCCCCCCATGCAGAAGAGCCAGAGCAGAAGCAGTCCAGTAAAGACCACCTCTGTCCACACACCTCTGCAGTGTGACTTTTTGGGTGCCTAGCAGCATAGCCTGCAAAGGCAACCATTGTGTTAGTAGCTTTGCCTATTATTATTGTTGTTATTCACAAATGAGCTGCTGGAATCCTTGGATCAAGTCGAGTTTTAGTAGAATTAGAGAAGTGAGCTTGTGACAGCATGATAAAGCTTGGTGAGAAAAAGTGAAAAAACAAAACAATGTTTGCCCACCTCCCTCATTGTCACTACTGAGGTGCCCTTGAGCAAGGCATTTAACCCCAAGTGCTTGAGTGGAGCTGCTCAGAGGCAGCAGATCAGACTGTGGTTATACTGAGCAGCTTCCAGGTGTGAATGTGTTGCTCAAATAAATAAAGGTCAGCTAGCTGAAGACTCCTGTTAGCGCTCTCACACTTTTTATTTTGTATTGTTTTGCAGAAACAGTAAAGACAAATCCTGCTGATGCTACATGAGGAGCTGACATACACGTTTCATTTGATAGTCACTGTTTGGTGTCCTGTTTTGTTTTAAATGGTGATAAACAGCCAGTGAAGGTCTCTGGAAAAGGGGGAGTCGACAGAATGGGGGCACCTCAAGCTCCATCAAAGCCACCAGTGGTGACAGCTGCACCTCTGGTTATATGCTACATGTTTGTGTTACACTTCTATGAGTTTTTATTAAAGTAACAGAGGTATGGACTACAGAACCAAACTCACTCTGCTCTACACACACAGCTGCTGGTATACGATAGGTTTGTCAGCTGCCAATCATATCTTTGAACGTGAGAAATACAAAGAAAGAGATGGGCCCACGAGTCGAGCATCATCATCAGTTTCCTGCTGGGAGTCAAACGGCTCTTCAGCTACATGGAAGTCTGGGGAATTTGTCTGTACACAAGCATGCATGCAACAACAGTGACCTAAGACTTTTCTGGCCAAGAATGACCATGCTGTTAGCTAACTTCAGTGTTTTGTGAGGTTAAGAATGATATTAATGAATAGTATCCCAACATCAACAGACACACCATCAGAACTGCAAATGTTTGTGACTGTCCTGCTTTGTGTTAAATTTGGGTTTACTTAAGATTTGCCAAACTTGGGCTAACTCTATAATGCTAGACATTATTTCCATGTCTCCTGCAGAAGATGGATGCTGACATTTTGCCTGAACTGTCTGCCTCAGTCTTTTAGCATCATTACATGTTGCAGAGTTAGCATGATATGATAAATGCACACTGGCTAACCAACTTAATGATAGCTACAGCTGATACAATCTGCTACTGAAAAATGAGTTACTATCACATGCAACAACCAAACAGTGTCTGTAACTTTTGGACCTGGAAAAAAATGGACACGTCACAGTTCTGATGTACCTAGCTGGACATCTGTGGTGAAGCGCAGCTTGTGGATCATACTGATCTTGAAGGACTTATAGTGGTGACTGCTCAACATGTCCTGGACTGTGGTGATGTCAATAGGAGGATCTTCCTCTGAGCTTTCCTCCCCTCTGGAGCCTAGAGACAGAAGAAGAGAACCGATCCAAACAAATTAAGTTTAACAATTCAGACGTCTATGAAGTTCAACAAAAGATGTCCCCCACTGACAAAACCTCTGTGCAGGTACTGTAAAAACAGTGCAGTCTGCTGTGTGGAACTAGATACAAACATGACGATGATGACACTTGTTGGAGAAGATCACAGGTTGGAGCAGGTGTTTGACGCAGCAGTTTGAGGAGCCCTGATCAAAAGTGTTCTAAAGAGTGGACGACAGACTATAACTGAAGGTTGATTATTCTTGAACTTAACCTTTATGGAGCTGCTGTTTGAATAAAAGCAGTGTGTCTTTTATCAGGAGCTAATGATGACTTTCTTTGTGCCGTCTGCGTCACATGAACAATATGGATTGCAAAAAAAAAACAAAAGAAAAAAAACAGATTCATGGCAGAACACTGTGATCTCACATCTGAGCAGAGAAAATCACAAAGCTCAGTAACAGTTTATCTACAACCCATGTCAGATGATAAGGTGTGAAATGAAGCTAGAGGAGTGACAGTCATACACTGAGAAGATGACTGAAGATAGGACAGTGGTGGTGGGATTACGTACTGTTTTCTCTGACCAGGCAAAACTCCAGGGTGTTCTGGCTCTCCAGTGTCGAGTCCAGGTCTACTGCAATGTTCGGCTCTGTCTGCTTCTCCAGACGATACATGGGCCCTGTTGGACAATGATGGAGCCAGGTTTAAGTTTTCGTGGTGTGCGTGGGGGGTCAGTCTCATTCTTGTTGATGCTGCAGAGCTCCATCTTAAAGGGATTCTTCTGTTGTTTTCTGCATATTTTACTACCAGCAATGATATGACAATACTCAGCATTTAGTTTGTTCCACATTTAAACTAATCTTATTGTCTGACTGTCTTTAGACACTTACAATCAGCAGTGAGTTCAGAGTTGATCTTTCAGGGCAACAGAGAACAACAAAACAACGCAGGAAAACGTTTCTGAGCTCACTTAAACATGAAATCCTGACAAGAGATGTTCAAATAAACAAAGTGATCATGTGATTTTATTCACCTGCAGGCTTGTTAAATAAATATGATAATACATACATTCTAATCATGAAACCAGTGGTTGTGTTCCTATTGTATCCCTAACAATGTGTTGCAATATTTATTGATAGTAGTAATTATGGCTGTTGTGGACAGCAGTAATTATTGATATGTTGGTCCTCTTTTTGGGGAAGAATTTCCCAATTCTTAACCATAATTTTATAAGATCTAGTCTGTCCTGGAGAATTCTGCATTCCTGTCAGACTATCATCATCTATCCCCCATCAAATGTTTCAAACTCATTAGTTTGTACGATGTGTCGTAATGTTTTTATAGTCCATCACAGGCGAGGTGAAAGGTGCATCACACTGCCTCCAATTTCTCTGTAACAACTCAACTATGTCTTGTGTGTACCTTCCATCACTGGTTCAGCAGGCCTTACAAACATGTCTGACAAACTTTAATCAGATGAGTGCAAAGTGAAAAGGTTTGGACTCCTTGGTTACCACTGCCCACTGGCTGCTGTTGCACTCATCAAAGAACCAATGTCACCTGGGTCACTGCAGCTCAACTCTACCTCAGTTGGCAGACCAACAAAAGCTTGTATTCAGCGTGTTTCCCTTTCCCTCTGTCAGTTATTAGATTCCACTCTCTTCCTCTTCTCTGACTTCCTGTAATGTGGACACACTTCTTTTTGACCGCTTTGACCGCTTACAGCCAGATGTAATTACCTGTCCTCAATAATGAAAATAAAAAATACACATAGAAAATGGATTGTCCCGGAAGTCAGCCAAAGCAGTAACCACCATTTTACTTTTTTTAAATCAGAGAAATGATTTTACTTTTGTTGACTGCTGTGGACATTGTTGTAGAATTAGCTAGTGGGAAGATAATCACTGAGAAACTTGAAGGAACACTCTCTGATTCAATAAATATATCTCAGACTGACACAATAAATGGAGTCATACATTTGCTCTTCAATGAATTGAAAGTACAAGGGTCAAAGAAGGCTCGACTTTCTTTGTTCCTTCAAGGACAAAGAAAGATGGAAATGAACGCAACGGGTTGAATTAGGCAAAAACCTTAGATAACATTCTCCTTTAATAAAAACTAAGGTTATAAAAAAGTCATCTGATGTCACAGTCTCTGAGGAGAACATGATCTACAAGGAAAACAACAGAAAAATAATCTGCTGAGGTCTGTTTGACAGAGGGATTACTCTGCTCTTTATCCGACCAGGAAAACCAATCTGCTCTGGGTTTTAGCCGCAGTTTGACAGAGATTCTCTCCCTTATAAAACACTGCTGGAGTTAGAGTACAGCTGAACAATTTAAAAATAGTTTGTGTTCAGGTCTTTACTGTGCTCTTATCCTGTCACATTTATTTACCTTTACATCTAAAAGAATCATCTAAACTTCAAAAATAACTATTTCATTTAGTTTAGTTTGCACAAAAATGAATGAAATGCTGACATATAGTCATACAGTGCATGTTTTCTTACACCTCACACCCAACCTAACCTCAAGCTATCCCTGACAATGCCTTACCCCTGACTAACGGACTGGGGGTCTGAACTAAGGTTGCAAAATTCTATGAATTTTCAAAATTGGAAACTTTGCATGGAATTACCGGGAATTTATAGGAATATACATTTACAAAACTGGAGGTTGGCCTTTAACAGGGAACTTAAATATAGTTGGGGAAAATATATTTTAGCAAAATCTAAATTATTTCCCCACCTTAACCTCTCATGGAATGTTTCCAGAAATTTACCAGAAACGTTTCACCCCTTTGCAACCTTAGACTGGACACAGGTTTCTGTTGGGAACCAGTGACAAAAGAACTGTGACATTTTGTGAAGTATGATTATTCTGTTTTGTGGCAGTTATGGACCAGATGTTTTCTTGGCTCGGAACTGTTGCAAGGCACACAGCAGAAACTCCAGGAAGTTCTCAGCCAGTTCTCCCCCCTCCTCATTCTTCAAAATAAAAGTAACCTGTGTGATCTGTACAGAAATGTCTGCACTGCTTTAGCTCACAAAAAATGTACTATTCCCAAAAATGAGTGCTGACTTGAAATTCACCATAACGACTGAACAACTTCTGCTGCTTTAATGTCTATAAGGAAATGGATGGAGACAAATGGAGGCCTGTTTTAAATATACATGTCTTTAAGTCAACAGGTTACAGTCCATATTATATGCAGCAGAGGTTTAGTAAAGGTTTAAAACACAGAGTATACTGTACAGGCGTCAGCCATTCACACTCACTTCCCCTGAGCTCTGGCAGCTCATTTGCAGTTCAAACACAGCCAGTCATCTGAGGCCAGTCATCACCCACCTATCCAAATGTCACCACAGTTTGCCTGATAATGTGCACAAGCACCATTCAATACTCTCTTATCTACTGGCACAGGCCACATCGTTTTATATTCCACTGCAGCCTTCCAACACATCATATTTCACCGTCTCTTCCAGTCAGCCGTGTCTGCTCCTTTCATCCCTGTTTCAGCCGGAGCCTGACACCAAATTAGCACCACGTCTTCATGGTGCTGGCTTCAGAATTTCAAAATTATGCTCAGCTATTTTGTGCATTTAAAAAAAAAAGTTTTAAATGTTGTTTTTTTTAAATTCACGACCTTGTGAGGAGGGCATTTAAAGTGAGTAAACTCAATGTAAACACTGAAGATGATGATGATGATGATGATGATACAACCTGACTGGACTGTACTGAGCCCCTGACGGACTTCCTGTAGAAAATATTCTGTGTAAAATCATGCAATTGTTTGAGCACACGTTACACCTGAAAACACCTGACTACTGGTCTTACATAAAAATGATACATTAACAATCAAATGAAACATGTTTTGTGTCTAACCTCTAGACTATTACTGGCTGACTGCCACTCCCATCAGGTGCAGCACACAGGAACGCAACACACATCCAACAACATATAGTATAGTATAATTAGCATAGCAATGTCTCTGAAGCCAAAAATTCACCTGTGCTTCAATGGCTTGAATAATTGAAGCAGATTTACTCAAAGTTTCTTTAACAACTTAAGATAAGTGAAGTTTGTAGATGTGTGATTGGTCCAGCAGTTTCTGACAAGATGTTCAAAACTAAGATTATGAGAAAATCGACTGAAGCGATTAAGTTAATTAGAATTTGAACTCTGGGCCAAGCCAGTTTTGAAAATTACAAAAACATAAACTTGAATATTTCAGTGCCATACTGTGTCTTTATATGTGACGAGCAGTGGGAGGCCACCAAGAAAAATAATAAGAAGAAGAAATATTCCTGAGGTCCAAACACGAGGTAATTTTCAACTTTATATGACCTCACTGAACACTTGAAAACTCAGCACACGTATGAATTGTCACATGGTTACAAGACAGAGTTGGGACTCAAACCACACATTTTCTTACAACAAACTGGGTCTTTGGCAGAATGTGGGCTCCATGGTTAGTCTTAGTGTTGTCATAGTGCCACTGTCTGGCCAATCAGTAATCAGTTTTTTTGTCTGAGTACAGGGTGAAAGGACGGAAGGAAGTATCTGATCAACAACCAAGTGTGAGTGTTTGGAGTGACGTTCAGGGCTGCTGATCACATTCTATACGTTCATCACATGAACAGAGTGCCAGTGAGAAGACAGAAAACGTTAATTCAGCACTATTGGACCTTGGACTGTCCTTGTGCAAAGAGAATGTGAGTGTGTGAGAGAGAAGAGGAAGAGTCTGACTCTCATGAGTGAATACAGTATATGATCAATACTCATCTAAATGTAAATGAGACAATAGACTTCTCCTGACTGTGTGTGTGTGTGTATGTGTGTGTGTGTGTGTGTGTGTGTGTAGAGGATGGAAGGTTTGGGTGGATTAAGTTACCATCTGAGTATGCCACAGACAGTAGACAACAATCTCATCAGCATCTTTCATATATGGCTCCTCCTCAACAAACAGACAGATCACAAACAGCAGCTGGACTCACCTTCTGACAGTCATATACAGAGGTGGAGGTGGATCTGGATGGACAAATGCAACTTCAATTTTGTCTCACCAACTTAAGTGTCAATTCAAAGTAAAATAGTTTTTAATTTGTTGTTCATAGTATAGAGGGTGTGCATAAATGCACAGTACCGATGTGTTGAGAGATGAGAGTCAAACTAACCAGAGACATGTGAGGACAACATGTACTTACTCATTCCTGAAGACTTCACACCTGTCCGTCTATGGTAAATGCCAACTGCTCATCAGTTTTAGAAGCTAACCATTCACACACATTCACACCAATGGCGTTACAATTTGTGGTTTAGCATCTTTACATTAAAGCGAGATGGTTGTTCAACATGGCCTTACCTGAACCTTTCTGCGAGCCTTTCCTCTTCTTGAGTGCTTTCTGGAGAATTTCCTTCATGGTTACCTTCAGACTGTCCACAGGGATTAGAGAGAAGCCATGAGCAGCATTTCTGAAATGGGAAAAAAAAAGCACAAAGGTTAAAAGATGCCTCAGTAGATTTATCTCAATAATCCACACAGACAAAGAACCTGGGACAGAATGACTGAAGACATCTAAACAAGTAGGGCCTCTAGTTTCACTGCACTACACCAGCAGTGATGGAGTCATACACAGCCAAGCTGGGAGTGTGATTCTGTGTGTGTGAGTTACGAGTATTGAGAGCCTCTGGACTGACAGCATATACATATCTTTGCATCCATGACAAAAACTACATAAAGGCACTCTAATGTGGAGCTTGACCTCTTTTATCAGACTTTAAACAGCTACATTATGTTCCATCTTGAAAAACCTCCATCCAAATATTACCACACGCATCACTGATTCCACATCGTTATCCATGTGTTCACACTGCACACTGTCTGCATATTCATAAAATACAGAATGGGTAAACTTCAGAGCCAAAATATGTTAAATGCTTTCTAGAACTTCTCTAAATGACACAACAACAAGTCTAGTCCAGTCTAAAATGGGTGAAACAATTAAATCAGATTAAGTCTGGTCAAATTATGGAATTAATGTTCTGTGACAGTTTACCATGCTATGTGCTACAGACACATTCCAAAAGCTAAAAATCTAAAAATTGAGTATGAGGCCTTGAACTAAAACAAATATTCAGAATTTCACTTCCTTGTGGCTTTTATTCAGTATTTCTTTGGAAATATCATGCAATTTTCAAAGCATTATTTTAATATCTGGACATCTTTACACTCACCTGGAAATAGGTGAGGATAAATACCATGTTCAAATACTGAACCTTAGGGATGATTAGAAGTATGAATATGTTACTCATTTATGAATGACTTACATTCTGACGAACAGCGACTGTCTGGAAGTCAGGCCAGGTGACGAGTATTTCTCCACCAAGGCCAAAGTGCTGAAACCAAACTTATGAATCGGCTCATTGGAATCTAAAGGAGGGAAGTCGGTGTCCACCTCACCGTCATCCTCAGCGATGTGGAGGCAGTAGGCGTTCACATTCTCACTGTGGAGAGACATTGAGCTTGTAACACAGAAACTAGCATTCAGTCAAAGTGATACTGAAACTGTGTTTGCGCTCACTTTAGTTTGGGTTCTCTGCCCTCACTAGTGTACTGCCAACAGATGAGCCCGATGAGGTCGTGGACACGGGCGTTGGCAATGGTCACCACTGTCATTGGATGTACTTTCTCCTGAGCCATCTGCATCGAGAGGTAGACGTCTATCTTTTTTGTAGCCGTTGTGCCAATGTGGCCCTAAAGGTGAAGAGACAGTGAGGACGTCATGCACAGATTATACAGAGAGTAAAGGGTAACTAAACCTTTAGTATTGACTCTGACAGGAACTGTCCTCACAGGAGAAATCAGCTAAGTCATATTAAACATGTTATTTTTAATTGTGATTGTCCAATCATTATTTATTTATTAATCAATTATTAATCCATCAATTACCATGGGGAGTACAGTTAGTATTCATTTACATCCCAGCTCCCCACCTTACTCCACCAGGACACCAACAACCCAACCCAGGCCAGCGTGGGAAGTTATATTGGGGAACTTTGGAAATATTATTTATAATATTTATTTATGTGAATTAACAGTAAATTGGGGATAATTTTGTACAACGTGTATCATATCCAAACATAAATCAAGAAAGAAAAGGGCTTTTTAAAAGAAAAATATGCGTTTGATACGTGTGTGTACAGGCACGCGTATTGCAAGTACACCAAATAATGAAGGGTGACGGGTGATAAGTGTCATGTCGTGTCAACTCAGCGGACACCAGTGCACACACTCGTCTCAATGTACAAATAATTATTTACTAATCTTAACAGCTGCTTTGCTTCACAATTCAAGCAGTCCATGTATTACCAAGACAGACCGATGTAACAGTTTAGGCTATTCAGTCACACGTTAAGGCGTCTCAAGCGTTGAGTTTAGTACAATAGTGATTGCACACACACACACACAGACAGACAGACAGACAGACAGAAATGAACAAGGGTGACTCACCTTGCCATCAAATTTGGAGTATTCATTGAAGGGGTTGTTGAGCTGCTGGGGACACTGCTCCAGCCGCAGTGAAAGGGTGGATTTGGTTCCTGCTGTCCGCGGCCTGTCTTTAAAGTCCCGTTTTTCAAACAAGGACCCAAGATCTTCCACTGGACAGGAAGCAGACATAACATTCATTTCCAGATAAATGGAAGCATTTTATATTTTTATTTCTTCATCGTTTTACTTTGTTAAAGATATAAGAACAATTTTCTGTGGCTAGGAAGTATGTAACAGTCCTGTTAATCATCTCCTAACACATTGGATTTGTCTTGCCACTTAAGGAGATCCTAACTCCAGGTTGGGAGCCACTGGCCTTGAGAACTGACCCAGTGGTCTAACTGTGGTTTCACAGTCATAGACAACAGGAACAGGGAGAAACAGGAAAAGTCTTTATGAGGTGAATGTGTACTTCAAATATTTTTACAAACACTACCTGACTGGGAGGATGTCCTCTCTTTCCACTGAATGTTCTTACACTTGATTTGGTTCTGCCGCTCTTTCCTTAACCTTTCAAGTCTTTGGGCTGAAACGAAAGAACAACTTTTAAATTTCAGAACAAAAAACAAGCCGAAGTTGCTGAAACTGAAAAATTCCATCATCATTACACAACCACATCATGGAGGTATGTGTACACTGAACGTTTGGTCTATCTTTCATTGAGCCTGTGAGAGCAATCTTATTGTTTTCAGGAAGACACACTGACTATCTGACATGACCCACCCTATGAAGACAGTGACACACCCAATATGTACAATACACAGAGAGTAGTGCTAACATGAAATGAAACGTTGTTAAAATGTTTGTGCTTTGACCCTCTTATCTTACCAGCAGCCCCAGGTTTCTCACGGCTGTCTTGTTGGAGTCCTGATGAGACAGCCACCACAGGTCAGTACTCAATCTCAGAGGATTGCAGCTTTCTACCCACAACCCAGAACCAGGACCAGCACTCCACCAAACGTCAGGTCAAAAGGAGCCAAAAGGAGACATGCTGTCTACCTTTGGACTCCCTCTACCACCAAAACCACATTTACCTTCCAAAATAAAACTTCTGGATGTAGCTTGGACTCATTCTCTCATATTATCTCATATTAAGCACCCGCGTCCCAACTTAAATACAACAAACTCTTAATTTGACGATTAGACCACCAAATCTTGAGATTTAGGGGAATTCAAGGAGATTAGCTTAATTCTGAATCTTGAAAAAGAAAAGTTGTTGCTCAGCATGAGGAGTGATACACTGGATCTTTTCTCAGTAAACATAAGCGAAGTAACTGGATTTCCTATCACTCATGTAATACGTGTTACGTCTGTGCACTGGAGAAAAGCGACTCACTGACACATTCTGTGTAATTATTGCATCTCGTATTCCCTCTAGTGAACTGTGTGATGACTAGTGGAGCTTTCTCCTGTCTGGCCTGCAGCCTGCATCCACGCTGTGCGTCACAAAGTGTCGTCCGAATGATGCAAAACGTTGCCGTAAAGAGTGTGACTTGTGATCGTCTATTGTTTATCGTCACATGATATATATATAGGCATATTATACAGCAAAAGGAGTGACATCCAAACATTGTGTCTGAGCCAAACCCAAATGAAGCAGGAGTAGAAATGTAACACTTTGGGGTGAAGCAGATAAAATGGACAGTCGAGGGCAGATCAAAATTAAAACAGTTTTTTTTAATAGGAGGTCTAAGGAAAGGTGTTTTTGTTGCAGTGCTGTGGAAGGCCCCTTGTAATAAATGTATATGATCAGGCTTGACTTTTCCCACCATGTCAAAGTTCAGGAGGTTTTCTTTGTTCCCCCGACATGACAACATGTAGCACTGAGAAGCAAACGTACGACCTGATCAACAACCTGCTGAGCGGCATCAGACCGCTCCTTCTTCATAGTTAGTGACTGCTCTCAGGAACATGTGGCTGCTTTTAGCTTGTTTGTGATGTAGTGCCAGTGTTTGTCTATTCTAAAAGTTAACAGGATGGATATTACATTTCAGAGAAAAGAAATCTTTTCTTGCTGGAGGCTCTCTTTATTTCAGGCGAGACCACGGCTAAGAAACATTGAGCAGCCTTCTTTCAGTTTGAAAAAAACTGAATCAACCCGACCAATAACGTTGATGAGTTCAATGTTATGACTAGTGATAAATTATGACATAACTGCTCAAAATAATAAGTCATCAGTAGTCTGTAAGCCTGTGAACATGGAGGGATGGTGTAGGTCAGTGTAGGTCAGTGTAGGTGCTCTGGGTCTTCCCATTGGCCTTTCGGTTTCAGATGCATGTTGGGAATTTTTTTGCAAATCATTTCCATATAAAGTCATGAATGCCCAAAGGAAAGAGTCCCACTTCTCCAAAGCTGCTGACATATTAAGCATCAGTAGTCTACTTGATTTTATAATTCAAAACAATAATCACACTCTGACTGCTTGATTTACACAGTTGAGTAACAAACAGAAGGTGTATAAATCACTGTTAATATGATCTGTGCTACTCCCCCTCATTGCAAAGCTAAAATTCAGTGTAAGCCCATCCTTTCCACTTGTACAGCATTAGCCTACAATAACACACAATTTGACTTTAGTCTCACTAAACCACTGGCCCAGATTAGACACACAGACCCGCTCCAAACAGCAGAACAGGCTTTCTGACTGCCCCCACCACAATGACAGGAAGCCTGCCCTGCTAAACAGCCCCAGCCTTGAGATGGGCCTACCTGTGTTGGAGCGCCGCCGGATGCCAAAGTCCCAGCTGGAGGTGATGTCCATGGACTGGGAGAGGTCACAGGCATGATTGTCTGTCACACTGCTGCCCCCCTCGCTCAGGGAGCCCGACCCTGTTGACCCACAGCTGCTGCCGGGCACCAAAGTCAGTTGGCACTTCTCCAGATCCACATCCTGGTCTATTAGTACCATCTCACACATTCCTGTATCGTCACTGGTCACATGAGACTGTCTGATGTGGGCCAGAATAATGGCTGGATTGTCCAAGAAAGCCATTTTCTCTGCTTTATTAAAGTGTGCCTTATAGCTTTGGATGTCTCCTCTTTGTGACACTCTCTTGCCTGAATGCCAGATGATCCGTTCACCTCCTTTCAGTCTCTCTCTGAGAGTGTTAAAAAAGTGGCTGATGACAAGTGGAGAGCAGTCATCTTTTCCATCTCCTTCTCTTGCTTATTCTCTCTGCCCAGAGGAAAGGTGACAGTACCTGAAATGAGATAAAATGAATTATTATACGGTGCAGGATGAAAAGGGTCAATTAAGAAAAACAAATCTGTGTAAAACATACAAACATACATTCAAGATTCTATCTGATAGGGTTGGACCTTTTCATGCACCAAACATTTTGATTTGAATCTCTCTTTTTTATTACCGACATTGTTTGTTTCTGTCACTTGTGACCAACTCAGTGAAACGTGATGAATGCCTTCCAGTAGAAACCCTGTACAAAGTTGTACTTGTACGAAAGCATAGTTTATCTGTTGCTTAATACCTTTGTTATCGAATAGATGCAAAAAAAAAAAAAAAAACAGAAATAAAGCCAGTTAGACTTGGAGACTGCACAAAACTCGAAATCTGTACTGTAGGTTTATTTTAGAAACCATCTCCCATTCACTGTCCCATCATATTTTAGATCATCTCTTAAACATTATTATTGGTATTATTAGATAATGTCACCTGGCAGGGCCAGGGCAGGTTATCTGGACTAACCAGGAGTCACTCCATAATGATGTGACTTTGTGTTGGACACTTTTATTGTGCAGTAAACAAAGCACGACTCTGCCTGTCCTGCCTGAGTATTTACACTGTGAACACAGAGCTGTTGCTGATTTCAACACGGACTGTGCGCGAGGGCAAAACAATCCACCCCAACGTGCTAAGTTAGACTAGCTCAGATACCTATTAGCATGCTAAAAATAGGACGCTGACACCTTCATCTGCAAACACACAGCAGATATTCAGCAAAACACTGGTGCAATCATATCTAATAATTTCCTGTGTTTGTGTGTGTGTGTGGTTCATTTTTAATATTCGGATCCTGCAAAGAGCTTCTCCGATTGACGTTAGCTGCAGCTAATGCTAAGCTGCAGTGGAACATCAAGTTAGCTTCGTCACATAAACAAACATTACATGTCGACAGTTTCACTGTGAGCTCATCAAAAGCAGGACGTGCTGCTTCTTAGCTGCTGATGCTCAGCGATGCTCTTAAATACCTTCACAGCCCGGCTAACTACGGAGGGTGACATAAGCTAGTATAGCTACTCTGCTTCCTAGCTATCCTGAATCCTGAGTGGCTAACTTCAAACTCCACCATGAGCTACGTCAGTGTTCACCCCACCGCATTTCAAAATAACAACAAAGGTATGTACTCTGTGGTCAGAGGGTATGTGCATTTATCCATGAATGTGAGTGCAAGTAACATTGCTTGTTTAGCTCGTTAGCTTGTTTAGGCTAACACCAACGTTAGCTGACTGTGGCTAACTTAGCTGCTAGCATAGACTCCCAGACTAGTTAGTTGGTGACGGCGTCTCACCTTCAGAGGTCACATCCGAGGAGGCAAACAAATCTCCACACTGTCCATGTTTCATCCACGCACACTGCCAGCGGTGACAACAACTCTTTTCATAATAAAGCACTACAGCAAAATCATAACACAGCAGGTCAATACACACTGCTGTGCTCAGCCCAGCGGCAGCAGCTCACTTTCACTTCCGGTTCCATTTTTTCAGAATAAAAGGCGATTTTATTTTTAGTCAATTACTGACTGAATGGAGATTATTTGCGAAGAGGTAATCAATGTTCAAATTAAAATATATCTGTATTAAACAGAGAAGAATGCTGGTATTCAACTACATTCATTACAACTGCTATAACTATGTACAGTGACTGCCCTGCCTGAGAGAGGAGACTCATTCTGTAACAGTTGAGCTGATCGACATAATAATCATAATCTGTAGGTTAGAGCAAAATGAGCTGCAGGTTTGCAGTATGTATGTACAGAATTGCACAACACTTACATTTTAAGAAAAATATGTATATATAGATTTATACAATGTTTTACTGTCCATTATAATTATATGGCAAAATCAGAGCTAATAAAAATAAATAATTCCTGAGGTTTCTTCCACATTTTTTCCCTGTTAAAGGGTTTTTTGTGGGCAAGTTTTTCCACACTGGAACCGAGGGTCTAAGGACAGAGGGTGTCACTCCCTGTACAGATTGTAAAGCCCTCTGAGGCAAAATGTATGTGTGACTATACAAATAAAATTTGATTTGCTTTGATGTGTGATTGTGTATTTCATTTGTTGCATAAAGTCAGAAAGAGTCACCAGTTGCACAGATAATTGATTATATAGAACTTATAGAGCTGTAGTGAAAATGTAAACATTGTCTTAAAGGTCTCCAACAAGGAGGTATGAAAGAAATGAACATGATGAAGTGCATGTCAGTGGTAAGATCTAGGAAGCATCAAAATGTCATTTTAATCTCTATTAATAATAAGTGTGTGATGTCGTCTGATCAGGGTCTGTTGGTTGAATGTCAAAACTAAAGGAGACGGCTTTTGAGGACTCTCCCTTTGGACTTCAGGTCTGTGAACAACATTTGGACTCTTTGGCCTTTGTATATTTTTTATTTGAATTTATTTCTATTCTATGGTGTCTTCATCTTTCCTAGTCTGTATTTATGTCTATTTCTTATGTCAGCTGTTTTATTTCTTTTGTCATTCTGCTCTTGAAAGGTGCTATATAAATACAGTTGATCACCTGTGTACACAGAGGACAGTGTATGGGATTTATGAAATGGAAGCCATTCATCCTCTGGCAGCATATGACAGAATATGCACAGGTAGTTTCATTTTCTCATGATTCTTGTAAAAGTCATTACAAGGCATTGAATGAAAGAGAGGCAGAAAACATTTCCCCACAAAAGTCTGATCCTGTTACACCAGAATCAGTTGGTGGTGTGTGATGTAATGCTATACTTCTCAAAGGAGGTCGATCCTGGAGTCCTGAAGTTACATAGTGTGAAAACATATGATATAATAAACATATAATGACAGAGACACTGTCATGGCATTCACCTGAATATAGTCAGTGTAGAAGAGTCAGTGTGCTTTAAGATGTGGAGTAGCCAGACATCTCAAAGAAACTCCTCCCTTCTTCACAGAGGGTTGTCCTCCAGACTGAAAGAGTTCTGCATCTTTATGACCTTCTGATTAACTTGACACTGATGCTTCCTTTCCAAGTGATGCTCAGTAAAGACCCTGCTTCCTTCTTGTGACAGCCAAAGGTTTCCTTTCCTTAGAGTGGGTGGAGTTCCAGATCTGAGCTTTCAGATTACTTGTAGTAGTAGTGCTTGTAGTTCAGTGCCTCACATCCACGCAGCTGCTCTCCTCACAGTCAGAAACAGTCATGCTGCTGCATCACAAATGATGAACATGTTTCTACTTCCAAACTTTTAGGATTAGGCTGAACCATCAGCTGACAGCACAGGTTTGCAGGCTGAGCATCAACGGCGCTGTTGGTTCAACAAGACACTGGAAGTTTGCAGCCGCTCAGCGCGTGGACACACCGCGCTCGTGTTCCAGTCTGTCGTGGATGAGACGCAGAGAGCGACCCTCAGCAGCGGGGCTGTGCACCGTGTGGACAGAGGAGGGGAGCAGAAAGCTGCCACAGTGTGTGCACGCTGATAAGTGCAAATAACGGAACACATCACCGGGAGAATATTTTGCACGTGCGGAGTCCACCTCATTCCACCATCTGTGCTGCACTTCTGCTGCCACCTGCTCCTTCTCTGTTGGATGCAACTGCAGCTTTGAAAATCAGCTTTTCTTCTCGCTCTCTCGCATCGATTGTGCTGCGGCAGACATGGAGGATCAAGGCCGGATGATGCAGGCTCTGAGCGGTATGACTCTGGCCGGACACTCGGTGCAAGAAGCGGTCGGACTGTCGGTGCCTCACATTCACGATGGAGCCGACGGGGACGGAAGGAAGCAGGACATCGGGAGTATTCTCCATCAGATCATGACCATCACTGACCAGAGTCTGGATGAAGCGCAGGCAAAGTTCGTCCTGCTTTTTGTGCATTTCATGTTGATGTTTTTATGAATGGATGCAGATAGTTCAAAAAACACAAAGAGAGTTTATTGTTTTATTTTAACTGCTGGATCGGTACTGCCATACTACCTGAATCCAATCTAATCTAAAGCTACAGGTTTCAATAACAAGATAGATTCAGTCTGATAATTAATGACTCAACATGTAGAAGTGGAGTAAATCTGAGAAATGTAGTTTCTGTCGCTCTCGTGCTAAAATCCTGATTTTCTTTTGTTGTTGTTCATGTGCTGCAACAACAACAATAATATAAATGAAACAACGTGCAGTGTCTCCAACAAATGGTGGAGTACAAGAGCTGTGCTGGATCCAAGGTGCATTAGTGATGAGCAGTTTGACTGGGTGGTAAACAGGTGCCACCCTCAATAACTGAGAGACAAATAAAGACTGCATTCACCCTCAAAGACAAATATCCAAGAAATTACATACAATACATACATTTTTTGCATGTTTTATCATCATGTATTGATTTTCACAGACATGTGTTGGAGAGGTGAAAATACTGTTTAGTTGTTTTTACCAAATTTTGAAAGAGCATACATGCATCCTGTCTGTTCTTCATGTCAGCTTGCCTTCTACCATCAGAAGAACCTCTGCGCTGTCTCTGTCTTTCACTGAAGTTGGTGAAAACAGGACATCTTGCTGACACCGTCTGCAGAAATACTCCCCCCATGTCTACACTCATGAGCTCCGTCCTGACATCCCCCTCATTGATTCATTCACATAAATGCTCATTTTATCTACAAGGGTCTAAATATTCTCTTTTGCAGTATGCTCTAAAGACAAAGTATTATGGGATTAACATCATATCCTTTAAAATCTTATTTATGACAAACATGCTTCAGGGTCTAAATCTGAAGAACCATAAGTTCACTGTTGTGACTCCAGACTTTATGTCCACTGGGTTTATATTTTGTATCCACTTCTGTCTGTCTGCTGTGCTGCTCTTGTGTAACGTCTTACTCTGTAAAATGGCAACTGAAATGTCAAAACTTGTCATTTATCAGTTAATTACAGTTTACTTAGTTACTGCTGGCTGGAGCTGCATGGGTTCTGGCTTCCTCCCACTATCCGAAGACATGACTATAACAGGTTAATTGGTGACTCTAAATTGTCTGTAGGTGTGAATGCGAGTGTGAATGGTTGTTTGTCTCTGTGTGTCAGCCCTGTTATGAACTGGAAACCTGTGCAGGATGTATCCTGCCTCTCGCCTCGCGATCGGTCCCAGCCCCAACAAACCTGCAGAGTTATAGGTGATGGATGGAAGGGTTGAGTCTAAGTGTGTAAGAGCAGACTGAGGAGCATAAATAACATTGAGGTTTCACTGTGGTCTGTTTAAATCCAGCTGTGTTAGCTTTGAAACAAATTTATTAGGCATGTAGGACTTAATATTTGTCTGCATTAAAATAATTGTTAATGGTTTATTTTTTTTGGTAGGAAACATGGATTGAACTGTCAGAGGATGAAGCCTGCACTCTTCAGCGTCCTCTGTGAAATCAAAGAGAAAACGGGTGAGTGATTTCTTGTCTTTCTGACTGTCTCACTTTCTTCTCACCTCTCCATTTATCACAAAATGTGGCTTTCTCACACAAGTGATTCATTCACAACAGCAGGCTGTTAAAGTAGGCACTGAAACACACCAGTCTGGTCAGTGTGAAAGTCAACACACTTTCCTCCAGGTTTGCAGCGTCACATCAGCTGTTTTATTCTTTCTGAAACGTTTTATTGCTCTTTGTTCAACCACAAATATATCATGAAGTTCTGTGATGATGCACAATATCAAAAATCTGTTGGGGTATGTATTGGTCAATACAGTTAGGTTTCATAGGTATCATAGCTTACATCTGGGATCTGTGTGCATAAAGACAGCATGCAAATAGCAGTTAGACTATTTCTAAATCTAAAACAATGTTACTCTGAAGATGCGGCTGGTATAGTCTCTCCTGCAGTAGCTGGACTAAAATAGTCCATCTCCAAACAGGGAAATGTGATGCTGAAGTCTTCAGGTCAGCATTTGACAGGATGAGTGAGTGAGAAAAGCATCAGAGGGAAAGCAGCTGTGATGTAGCTAGCTAACATTATGATGGTTAACAGCACTGGGTTCAGTTTGGGAAACATAGTGTGGATCTGTTGTGGTGTTATCTGCAGGTCCATCATCATCATCCTCTCATGTTACTGAGGATGTATGAAGATACATACACATGTAACACCCGCCTCATGTACATATAAGGGGGGCCTGGGTTACTCTTATGATATTCCCTTTTGTTTATGCTTTTAAATAAATAAAACACCACACAACCAAACTTTAAATGTAAAGACTCTTTAGTTATAAGTTTTTACACTCAAAATAAATAAAAGAAAATTAAATAACTAATTAAATAACATCAAACAAAATGAAGTAAAAAAAATGCAACAAATGAGGGACCCACCCACACTCACACACGGTCCACTACAGTCTCTGAGTCATCTAACCCCCTGTTGCAGGCCTGTGTCGTAGCTTGGGTGCGTTGTGACCTAAAACAAGATGGCCACTTCACTTTTAATCAGCAGAAGAAAAATAAAAGGCACGTGCAAATATAGTACTCACGCTCCCGGACAGTTAGCGGGGTAAAGAGTAGTGAACAGATCACCGACAGGACGCAGCAGCAGCAGCTCACAGTCCAAGCGGGCCGACACAATCAACAGCTCACACACACAGCAGGAAGGACGCAGGTCCTATGTAGTTCATACATACAATATCAGAATCAAAATCAGAAATACACAGCTCTGGAAAAACCAACACAAGCACACCTCATTCTGCTTAATGAGGTACTGATTAGTTAACACCTGAACCAAATCTTATTTTAGGAGGAAATCTATAAAAACCACTGCTGTGTTCATCACTACCTCAAAAATAATTGGAATCAATGTGCAAAGTATTGACCATGCCAAAAGAGTTGAAAAGAAAAGTTTTGAGTGAGGAAAAGAAAGGTTTAGTTCTGGCTTTACTGGCAGAGGGATGCAGTGAGCATCAGGTTGCTCCCATCCTTAAAATTTCTAAGACGGCGGTTCATAAGAACAAGGTCAAGCAGCAGACACTGGGGACAACAAAGCTACAGACCGGCAGGGAGCAGAAACTACTCTCCACTGACCGTCAGCTCTTTTGAATGTCACTCAGAAACCGTAGGATGACATCAAGTGACCTACAAAAAGAATGGCAAATGGCAGCTGGGGTGCACAGCAAGAATGGTTTGAAACAGGCTCCTAGGGGCAGGGCTCAAGTCATGTAAAGCCCTTCATCAATGAGAAGCAAAGAAGAACCAGGCTGAGGTTTGCAAAAGACCATAAGGATTGGACCGTCGAGGACTGGAGTAAGGTCATCTTTTCTGTTGAGTCCAGTTTTCAGCTTTGCCCAACACCTGGTCGTCTAATGGTTAGACAGAGACCTGAAGAGGCCTATAAGCCACAGTGTCTTGCATGTACTGTGAAATTTGGCGGAGGATCGTTGATTATCTGGGGTTGCTTCAGCAAGGCTGGAAGTGGGCAGATTCATCTTTGCGAAGGATGCATGAATCAAACTACGTACAAAATTATCTTGGAAGAAAACTGGCTTCCTTCTGCTCTGACAATGTTCCCCAACTCCGAAGATTGTTTTTTCCAGCAGGACAATGCTCACACAGTCAGGTCAATCAAGGTGTTGATGAAGGACCACCAGATGAAGACCCTGTCATGGATTCTCCAGACCTGAACCCTATTGGTGGATGTGATCAACAGGAAGGTGGATGATCACAAGCCATCAAACAAAGCTGAGCTACTTGAATTTTTACACCAGGAGTGGAATGAAGTCACCCAAGAACAATGTGAAAGACTGGTGGAGAGCACGCCAAGACACATGAAAGCTGTGATTAAAAATCAGGGTTATTCCACCAAACACTAATTTCTGAACTCTTCCTAAGTTAAAAAAATAGTATTGTGTTGTTTAAAAATGAATATGGTCTTGTTTTCTTTGCGGGTTTATTTGAGGTCTGAAAACATTGCATCTCTTTTGTAATCTTGACCATTTGTCATTTTCTGCAAATAAATGTTCTAAATGATGATATGTTTATTTGGACTTTGTGAGTGTTGTCTCATGATCTCCCACTTGGTTCTTACTCTGCAGACTGGATGCAATTTGTCCAAGTCCAGGTTCAAATTTGGTCAGTTATCGCTATTCTACTTCAGTAGGCAATAACACAGGATTCATGAGGTTTGGCAACAGAATGAACTTTCTTTACAGACAGCGAGAGCCCGAGTCACCCATGAATTGAATGAATTTGAATTGAACTGAATTCGCTGACTCTCTTATATACCTGTATGCAAATTTCCAAAGTCCCACCTGTCTGTATATGTCCAGCCTATTAACATCCAACTTTCGATATGACATAATGGTGTATTTTTATCCACACAGGTGGATCTTTTTGGAACTTTCCAGTCCTGAATTTGGGGAATTTTCCATTTTCTAATGGTGTCTCGCACTATGCTTACTGACCATGGTCTATTGAGGCCTAATATATTTTATAATTAGAAAATAACATCTGCATTCTCATCTTAATCTTAACAGCTAAGACACCAAAATACAGGCAGACTGTCAAAAAACATGTGAAGACATATTCTAGCAGGGCAAGACCTGGGAGGTAAGCTCCTAGCGAGTGTCTTATGGCTGCACCTTGATCCACAGAGCCAGACCAAGGTGTGCTGACCTTGGCACTGCAGCTTCTAGGCATGAGGAATGTCATCTGTAGGGACACCCAGAGGGTGGGAGGCAAAACTGGACCAACTAGAAAAAGTTGTACTCACCTCTACTCATGGCACGGGCTGCTGTGTATTTCCTCTAATTAACTATGAGTTGCTGAAGCGAAAGCTCTGTCCTGAACATGAGTTGAGGATTTCATAAATGTTATGATTCATAAGTGCTTATGACATCTTAGAGTGAACATGAGTGACCGAGTTTGTGGCTGTATCTCTTGAACATAATCCAGTAGTACATTGTCTGAAACCATACTGCAGCATATGTATTGAGCTTTGAAATGTAGTTTTCTAAACAGTCAGTCAGAGTGAAAAATCAGTAATTACAGAAGACATGCAGGGGCACTCAGGACAGCAGACAGTTCAGTGTGGTCTATGAGGCTTTCAGACAGCAGAGGGGCACTCATCATCTCCTGCTCCGAGGCAAGACTCTCAGGATGCGCAGCGGGGATTGTTTGTGAAGTGTTTGCCTGGTAACCATGTAAACAAATGTGAAAAAGGGATCAGTGAGAGGCACGGACACATGCACAGAGATGTGGAGTGTGTGGGTTATGCTGACTGTGAGGGTAAACCAGCAGCAGAGTGTTCATGTATTCACAGCACTTAGAAATGAGTGCCTTCTTCTCCTGTTTCTTACATAAAACAATGCTATGTAAGATTTCTATGCAATTTATTGAGTATAATTCACTATACACTGCTGTCATGAATACGCTCAGCTGTACTTGAGTATTTATTCTGATTCCATTACTTATGATCAAAAACTAGCGAGTCGACAACATCCAAACATCAACGACGTCAACAACACAAGATGTAGCAGCCAGCTAATATTACTGACTAGTCCAACAGCAGTCAGCCCAGCTAGGCATCTGTCTTTCAGCCTTTTATTTCACCAAGCTCTGGGATTACTCTTGCTCGGCTCTCTTGTTTTCTTGCCATGCTCTGCCTCTGTTGAGTTTGGTTACCTTGCCTGCTCACCTGGCTCCAGGCCTCCCAGCAGTCCTCTGCTAGTGGTGTGAACACAAACACAAAAAATCCATAAATAAATAAATGCCTACTATGTTTTTAATTTCCACCATAGCAACATAAGTGTTATGTCTTTATCTGTTTGATGCATTGTTCATGTACACTTACTGGCCTTGCCCATGTTTATTTGAGCATTTATAGTAGTTTTTACTTCTCTAGTGTCTGATTTGTGTAGACGAGTTGTCAATGCCTGAATACTGAGATGGTTTTATGACAACCAGGAGGTCTTGCATTTCATTGTTGTCCAGCAGAGGGGTGTAAAGACATGCCAAGACTAAATGTAAAACACTCTTAAAGGATTAGCATTTTCATTTTAAGCATCAGTGGTGATGTAATGACAGTTGATGGCAGCCATGACAGACAGCCAGAAGTTTTCTATGGAACACTACTACTGACATTGTACATTTAGTTACATCTGAGACTGAGAAGTCAACTGTAACTAAATACTCAGCAAACCACAAGGAATCTTCATGTGGAGCTGTTCATGCCACATGTCAGAACAGTCATAGTGCTGATAACACAAACAACAAACCTGTGAACTGATCTTTAAACTGGCAAAAAAAGCAAAATGTAGCATTTCTTCAAACACACTGAATCATTTCATCTGTGTTTGTATATGATTAGATCAATTGTGAGCCCAGACTGTAATAAAAAGAAGTGAGGCCAATTGAAATCATTAAGTTGATTTAGCAGCTGACTCAGGAATGAGGAGGTAAGCAGTTCTGAAGCCTGAGGGGCCTTTAAGTCTCAGGGCAATCAAACAGAGAGCTAATGAGACAAATAAATCTGTCCACATGTTCATTATTTAAAGTGTATGCAGACACATGTTAAAAAACACATTGGAAACAGCATGTTGGTTTCTTCTTTGGTTCAACCACCCGATGTGACTGTTACCAGTCTATTTTAAAGGCGTTATTAGCACACTGATAGCAGTCACATGGGGTGGTTCAGTTGATTAAACATGGACATCAATGGTAAAAATCCCTGATATGCTTTCCATTGCTCTCTAAAGTTTTGGGAGAATTACCTCCACTTGTCTTGGCTGGGAGGAGTATGTTCCTTTTTTCATGAAGCTCATGTGATAGCTTAGATACTGCACTGATCTTCTAATGGCTACCGGACCCAAATTCAGAGTCTATGGTTACAGGTGAACATTCTCAGAGTGATGCAGTTGGCTCACACGCATAAAGCAGCATTTTATAAACTTTCCACACATCTCAGCAAACATGTAGAGAGAACTTTTTGGGTTTTTGGACAGCTGATATCGTCTGCTTCCAAAAAGCTAGGTGGACTATTTGAGTTGAGGTTTTTGTTTTACGCGTACTGTTCCCACAGTCAAGAATAAGCTTCTGTGTTCAAAGGGCTTCATTTCTTGTCCATATATTTATGTTAAGAGACAAAATAAGAGTCAACTCCAGATGTTAGAGTCACACATGTGACCATTGCCTGCTGAGGTGAATGCCCATGGTCCTATTTATTGACTTCATCAGTCAAAGTTAAATAATGTTAAACTGGAAAGGAAGAAAAGAAGACAATTCATGTCTATGTAGCTGTTGTGTTAACCCTCCATCTAAGCTCTTACCCAGATGTGCTGAATGAACCTCACATCCTATCAGCTGCCTCATTGGACACAGTGATGTGACACTTTGATGTGGTACAATAAAAGACTAAGCAAAGTACTGCCGCTGTATCAGAGTCACATCATGTTAAAGCATCAGGATGGATATATTTCCTGGTTGGACTGCTTGTAGTACACACACACACACACACACACACACACACACACACACACACACACACACACACACAAACACACACACACACACACACACACACACACACAGTTGCATCATAAAACAGTAAACTGATGGATTCAGCATTGCTTTCTAACCAGCGTCTCCCTCTCCTGCATATCTACAGGTTCACTCACTCAGTATTCAATTTAATTTGACAAAAAACATATTTTACATCAGCTCTCCTCTGACATAAGTGGTTGTGTTGTCACAAAAAAAATTCATCAGCAGGAAAGTGGAGTGCACCCACGTAACCATTTCCACCTGAATATTATATTAACATGGTTGTTCAACTTCTGAAACCATCAAGTGTCCATTTCCTGTTTTCACTAGTATTCATGTTCTCTGTGAGTTTTGTTCTCAGAGTCTAAGAGTGAAGCTGTGTGAAAATAGAAGAACAAACACCCTGTTCTGTTTTCATGGATAATTCTGGTTTATTACAATGTAGTAAGGTTTTATAGTTTAGTTTGTCTATTGTTTCTATCAATCATCATAACATTGTATGCCTGTACATATTTCACTGGTGGTGGAATTGCATGGAATTCAGTTATTTGGTATTATGTCTCCCTCAAAATGTATTTGTTGCTGCATATTAGTTGTACATTATAACCATAGTGTCTAGGAAACCTGCCTAGCCTCTGACTGATCTCAAAAGACAACAAACAACAGTTCACAGAGTTATACAAAATACAAAAGTGGAAACACTTCTCACTTTATAAAATCTTCTTCTCATTATAAAATGTGACTTCTTTACATGTAGCACACTGTGCTCTAAAGAGGATAAAATCTTTTTATAAAGAATCTTTTCACTTCCGCCAAAAGACAAATGTATATGACCATGTCAAATCTGTCCACTGAAAGTTTTAAACTGCTGCAGGGCTTCAGAAATAGCTGGAAGGCTTATTTTTATGTGAGGATATTTCTAGGCAGCAACTTATGCATCAGCTCAAACCTAAATCCTTCAAATGCATGCACGTCTAGTTCTAGAACTGATGTCAATAAATATATTGTTGCTCAGCAGTCACTGACCAACATGTTTTGGTAATATTCCTGTTCACAGCATAGTTTTAACAATATGAAATCAGTGATCAGTTGGTCTATCCATATGTCCAACAGTACACATTAGCTAGATTATTGTAGGAATAATAACTTCATGATCATACCTTTTCTGCCAATATCTATCAGTTTTTCCTCTTGTTTAGTTCTGTTTGTTCTGTAACATTAACCTGTGAAGCTGTGACAGCTAAGACTGACTGAGACGCCTCCACTTCATCAAGACAAAAGAACAAAAAACAAGAGCTGAAGAGCCTTTCTGTTCAGCCTCACTGTAGAAAGGGATTCATCAGTTTCTCCTACCACCAAGCTCTCTTGAGGTCCAGCTGTGTGGCACTGGCAGTCAGTGGTATAACATCTCCCTACAGTACTACACCTACAGATAATTGTGAGTTACATCAGAGTGGATGTAATGATTGATGTAAGCCTCAACAACAACTTTCATGAAGGATGCGGTTGGTTGCCTTTTTATCTCCTGACCAGGACCACCGTGGCTGAGGCTGCATTTATCTTGGCTCGGGAGTTCAACAAAGCCTGAAATTTATTTTACATGCAGGTTTTTATCCAAGTTCAGTTAGTTAGTCTTTCATAGTCTTTCATCTGTCACAAGGCTGGATAGGAAGAGAAAAACAGAGAACAAATTGGAGGTGAAACATCAGTGGTGCAATCTTCTTTCCTTTGCTCTGTATACCGTAACTGAAATGGAAAATCAAATGATGGGTCAGCAGATAATTGTTTTATCAATGTTTCCCCGTGTGTCCTCCAAAAGGGTCGGCATGGCGCACAGTACGGAGAAATCAGAGCTGACAATGAAGACTGACAGCATAATGCAATCAGAGGACATCCTCTGTGAGTGCGAACAGATACACCCATGCATCTATGATCACACACACACACACAGACACACACAGACACACACACACATATGTATGTGTGTGTATATATATATATATATATATATATATATATATATATATATATATATATATATATATATATATACATAGGGATATAATGACAACAAGGAAAAATAAGTCATATTTCATATTTCATATTTAACATGCCTTTGTCAGAACTGGACTACAGCTACAGCTGCTGTAGCGTAATCTTACAGACTAGATATTATGTACAGAGCGGTTGCTCAGTTATTGCCTTGGTGACTTTAACAGATGTTGAACAGTGTTGCTGAGGCGACTGCATGTTGTAATAGTCAGGAAATATACTGTATAGTAGTTCTGCTCTAATGCCAAAGAGTGCCACAGACTGAGAGATGCCTCTGTTTCGATGTAATGGAACTGTGTGGTGAGTTGATTATGACTGCTTATAGTAACTGTGTTCTTTATCCAGTCTATAGTCCCTCTTAACTAGATGGCTATCTACCAGTTCCCTTCACTTTCACCAGCTATGGTACCATATGGAGGGTCAAGCTGAGTGGTGCCAAGACACCACATAGACATGAGAGTAGAGGGACACAGCCTTCGTCCAAGCTCTACACAGCATTCAATACAAAGACCTGGGACTCAACACCACCATAATTAACTGAATCCTGAACACCCTGTGTGGTGAGCTACCACCACACCAAGCTGAATGTTTTCATTACCCTTGGACAGTTTTGATAATGCCTTTTACTCATTACACTAAGCCACTGCATTTCATCTTGTACTGGTGCTTTCTGGTGCTTTTGAAACACCTGGCAGTTTCTAGTATGCACCAGATTGGTTTGAGCACATGGCAGTGTGAACCAGAAACCTACAAAAGGAGTGTTGCTTGTGTCCCCTTGGGGAAAAATACTTTCCAAGTATTACAGAACTGAGGTCACTGGGTCCTTACATGTAGTGCTAAATAGGTTTAGGACTACAGAAACTTGAGGACATTTTAAACTCATGTAGGTTGAGGCAGACCAAGTCATCCACTTTTCAGAACACTGGGTGTTCAAATCCTGGCTCCTGTGGGGTTTCTGTGCTGTTGTGATCTCTGTTCTTACATCTGCCCAGACTAATAATTTGGGTGAAGCTCACTTAATAATAATCCAGTATTTTCTTGGTCAGACCTCAGTCTTTATTTTCAATAGAGGCTAAATGATTGTTTGCTTGGTAATTTGTTTCAAAATCAGCTTTGACCTATAATCAGTGCTTCATGCAGCATTACTCAGTGTGTCTATGACAATTACATGACTAATTGTCTCATGCAGGCTAATGCTGGATATCAGTGGGCATGAAAAACAAAAGCCTACGCAGCACAGCGGGCGAGCTTCAGAGAAATAAAGCATCTGTGTATTGGCATGAAATACATGAAATATGCATTTAGATAAGTTGTTTCTGCTTCTATCGGCTCAGTGTAGAAATCCTCCACCGCCCACGGTCTTTCATTCACTGTATAATTCCACACTTCTCCCTCTCATTTTCCTTCCATGTCATTACAGTGGGGCAAAGTCAGCATCGAGTGGCGTGGTGAAAAGATTAAATTATACTTGGAAATGGGGGCTCCAGTGATTTACACTGTATATGGCTGTGTATTACTTTTTTTTGCTGTGCCAATAATAGACTCTTGTGCCAAAAAAAGGTGCTACATGTCAATTATTCATAATTTATTAATATTTTCCTGCACCCTAACATACTCCTCTCTTCCTGCTTTACTCATTGACGTCCTGTTTTTCTCACCAGCTACAGGAAACACCTCAGCTTTCTGCAGCTGGAGTCCTGCAGGCACCACACTTTATCAAGGCGCGTGTATGTGTTTGAATTTATGTGTATGTCTGGGACTATGTATGCTTATGTATTGAGAGGGCTGGCAGTGAGTGAATACTAGATTTTTATTAATGGCACCCTCTTGATAAAATGTATGCATTGCCAACAGGCTACAGGAAATGATTCATCTCTACTAATACAGCTAGTTTAACATGCTGTGCTTTAGCACACTTCATGTTCTCCACTTCAAGTCAACAGCACAGAGAGCAGAAGATATAGTTAATAAAAGGGCTGGAAGAATGCCACTTGCTATGTTAGCATGTTTGGACACTCGCTGCTGCTCTGCAATCTGTTTTTTATACGCATGCTTGTGATGGTCAGTACTGAGGGATCAGGAATCTCAGCATATATCTCTTTGTGGAACTACTGAGGGTCAATTTTTATAGAGCTGACAAATATATTCAGGTTCAAATATAATAAGGCTTAGAGTTATGCAGAATTAAAGGTGTGGACGCTTTGATTGACAGGTGGGTACCATCACAGGGGCTCATTTGAGAAACCAGGGGTAAAGTCAAAAAGGTTACTTAGTATATCTTTTCCTACACACTGTTCCTAGACCTCCATGTAAAACATCACAAGGTCAAGGGAGGATGTGGTGGAGATGCTACTGTATGTCATTTTCTGATGGCGGATGTTACTGACATGATAAAACTTCAGAAGATGGAAGATGAGATACCCCTGTGCACTCTGTGTTTTTATGCAGGATATATAAACCGACGTCATTATGAGCATCACATGAATACCACATCACTCAGGTCATGATTCGTGTTTTATATATTTATTTGAATAGTCAGGATACTTACCCTTATAATAACTTATATATATAATAACAATATTTACTTTATTCAGCTTTTTTATATACTGAGCAGGAGAGGAGGCAGGAAAGGAAGCAGAAGAGGAGGCAGAAGAGGGGGCAGAAGAGGGGGCAGAAGAGGAGGCAGGAGATGAGGCAGGAGAGGAGGCAGAAGAGGAGGCAAAAGAGGATACAGGAGAGGAGGCAGGAGAAGCAGCAGGAAAAAAACAGGAAAATAGTCATGATGAGCCAGAGGGAGATCAGCAGGAAGACCAACATGATCTTTCTTCTGAGGGAGAGCAGCAAGAATATCTTCAGGATGAAGAGCAGGAGGAAGACCATCATCGTCATCATCAAAAGGGTGACGAAGAGGAAGACGAAAAGAAGCAGGAGGGAAAACGTCCAGATCCAAAAGATGAGGACGAAGAGGCGCAGGAGGCAAACACCACAAACAGAACATTGAGCGAGCATGCAGGTGAAGTTGACACAGAGCAGTGATGACGAGCAAGTATGCAGATGTGTGCCAGTGCACAGAGCAGCTGCTAGAGGAAGAAGGCTGTGGGTGTAAGCCTACCACTGGCCAACTATATCAGTCAGAATTCTGGTCTGCTTCCACTATCTCACTATTTTGTCAGGACACTGTGCTGCATCCTGGGCTCAACACTGCCTAACGTAACTGTGATTGATTTAACGCCAGCAAAGGCCTAAGAGCTGAGATCAGGTCATAAATCTGGCTATTACAGATTGATCTTTTGTTGTCTCAAAATAAAATGTTCATTTGTGTGATAATAATTTCTCTCCAAAATTACATTTCGGTGTGTGAAAAAATGTTTTCCTGCTCTCAGGATGTGCATTGCATGCTCAGGAAAGAGGTGCAAAGATAATAACACAGAATTCCACATTCAAAATGCAAAAGCTGCAGTCTGCAGTCACAGACCCCTCGGCCTTTTCCAAGTATCTGTGGCTGCTCTGTAAATATTCCACAGACGAAAGAAGAGTGAAGATTGATTGTGTTTTGCACTATTGAAAGGCACTTACACACCTCTGCATTCTGCTCATTTGCTGCTGCCATGTGTGGAATGATCCTGTCCATTTCAATGAGGCAGTCAGGACACAGAGACAAACAGCTGCCCTTTCTACACACAAACCACAATTTATTGAATGAGACAAGCCGTAGACCACCTGCCACACCATCTATGTGTGTGTGTGTGTGTGTGTGTGTGTGTGCGTGCATGCGTGCGTGTGTGTGTGTGTGTGTGTGTGTGTGTGTGTAGAATAAATGCATCTCTGGGCAGTGTTTTCTTTTCTCCACGTCATTATTTTCGATGTTTCTGTCTGTGTTTTGTGGGCATAATGACCAGCTTCAGTTTGTGTGGTGAATACCAGAGAGGCTAGAGATCCCTGTTCAGCTTAATTAGGGGACAGCCAATCAGGGACAGCCAAACAGACAGTTTCCTGCACAATAGCAGAACACAATTGTTTGGTTTTCTTTCAAATGCAATGCAAATAGGTTTTTGTTTTTAAGTTTTGTGGAAGAACATTTTTATCAAGAAATACAACAGTATTTTATAAAAGAACTGCCCTTTAAATAGTTTGAGATTTGATGTTACAAGACTTTTCTGATTTTCTGCATGCAAGGGTGTGTATGACATTCAGCTCCGGCTTCCATTGGCAATATTTGTTATACATTCATTGCTGGTTTGAGTCTGCACTTTGGATTTGTTGGCAAGATGCAATGAAAAAATCACAAAATCACTCAACAATATATTCACAACTTTTATTGTGAAAATCTTCATCAAAGTGGCACAGAGGTGCAGAGGTTAATTCAGTTCACTTCACTTCAATTTTATTTATTTAGCAGTAGTTAGACACTTTTCATGCAGAGCAGGTCTAGACTGTACACTTTATAATATTATTAGATACAGATATATACAGAGAACAGTAAAAACTCCCTTTTTAACAGGCAGAAACCTCTAAACAGTCATCCATCAGGGCCGGTTGAGTTAAAGATAGAGATGGGAGGGTAGAGTTTTCAGGTTAGTACTGTTACCTTCACACTGAGAAGGTGCTGGGTACGTTCTCTGGAGTTTGTGGCCTTAACAGGCTTATTGGTGACTCCAAATTGGCCGTAGGGGTGAATGGTCTCTTGGTGAACTGGAGACCTGTTCAGGGTGTACCCCACCTCCTGCCCAATGTCAGCTGGGATTGGCTGCAGTCAATGAATGAGTGAAACATTGAATCTGCGTGATTTCAGGTATCAATCTGAGAAGGAAACACCACTTGCTGGTTGAACTTTCCTAACCCATATACACGAGAATGAACAGAGAAAAAAGAACAGAGTGTGTCGTCTGTAGGGTGAACATGATGGTATATCCAGTATCAGGCAGAAAACCTCCCATTTTCAGCAGATGTACACTCCATTTCTGTTACAATCCAAAGCACTCAGACTGGTGAATGTCACACAGCTAACTTCTCTCTCTCTTACATATCACCTGGTCCTGATGCTCATGGGCTACTTTATTCCAGGATGAGCTACTTTCCTAATTTTAGCTGCGTAGGGGCTGTGAAGAGTTGGACAAGCCCCAAATCAGAATTTCCCCTCCTGTGAAGTGTCTCAAACAGCTTGCGGTAGCAGTGGAAGTGACAGCTGGATGGGGGGAAACAGCACATCACACAGCAATATATTTAACATGCAGTTTGAGTTATGTATAAACGGTAATTTCCCCAGAGTTTTACTCTCAGGCACCAACCAGGCTGACCTGTCCACCTTACTGGTGACCACACTGGGGTAAAGGAATACCTGCTGCAGGTTTCCATCTAATGGAAATCATTAGCTTGACACTCTATCATCCCTCTCGTCCATATCCAAGTCCACAAAAATCCAGGAGAGCACTTTAAATTAAATTATTTTACTTTAAGTCAGAAGGTGATACAAACAAAAATCATTTCCAGTAATAAAAATCAATATACAGAAAAGGAGAGGCAGAGAAAGAGAGAGAGGTTAAAAAAAACTGTGTGGCTCCACCCTCTCTGTCTGCCTCCTGGTAACGCCCTAAACTCCCCTCACTGTGATGGAGGAAGGACCAAACAAGTTCTAACTAAGTCCAATCAATTACAAGTGAAATTACATATTTTAAATTATAACCACACATTTTAAATCTAAAGAATCATAGAATTAACTTTTTGCATTACTGTTTCAATTAACTGTGTAATTTAACCACTTAAACATCAACAAATGCGTTCTACTTACGAAAAGATTTTTTTAAAAGTAGACATACAAAAAATCATTTAATCTATATTTGTATTCACGTTTCTTTCTTTAGCCTTGCTAAAGCTGAACACTAACCCATTTGTGAAACCTATCTTGTGTCTGCTAAGTCATTGTTTTAAATTTTTGTTTGAAGGTGGAAATGTTGTTGGTTTGTCACTGTGTCACAACACTTTGGATCAAAAGTGACAAACATTGTGAGAAACCCTTCTCTTCTTTGTTGTGACTTTTCCTCCTCCAGCACATCTGGGGTACATGAGGTACACCTCATTATTTATACTGATGCTAAAAATAGTTGTCCCAGTGATCTAGAAAAATGGTGACATCACTAGAAAGGACAGGTCAAGAATGTGACGCAGTCTGATGAAACGTTCAGGTTAGATGAACTGAACACAAAATGGAGGTGAATGGTCCATCCATTTCATCCATTTACGGACCCACTTGTTCCAAATACTGAATCTACTGAACATGTAACTGTCATACACTGTAACACAAATATTCATATTCCCCTCAGGAAGAACTGTAATAACTTTGGTGATCAGATTTTTTTTTTTGCTTTACGACTATAATTACAAGCTAAATTAAGATTACATGAGCTAGGTAAAGATGATCTGCTAACATCAGCATGCTAGCATTGTCATTTTGGACAATGTCTCACTCAAGGTATTGCAGCAGATACAGAGCTTCACTGCTCTCACTGACACTGTGAGCTTTCATCTGGTCCCACTATCAGATAAAAATGTCAACAATATTAGATATGTCATACTCTAAAAGGCAGACTGTAATGACGTTTGCACAGCACAATCATTTTCCTAATGAGATGAACCCATTATATTATAGATTTAGACTTTGTGACCTTCCCTCTGTAGTGCCACTCACAGAACAAACTTTACAGTTTATATTCTGCCTGACACTTTTGTGTTGTGGATCAATGGATCAATGGATAATATATCACTAAACATAGGTGCATCAGTTGAAGACAGGTTCAGTTTGTGTTGAAAACATAAAGACTTCATTCTCTTTATTTGTGCAGAATTGTTACTGGACTATGAAAACTACAGTGTTCCATCTCGTGCCTGGAGCTTGTGAAGTGAGAAGTCATTTGTGAAAATAGCCATCGGTTGGCTGTTAATGTGAACAGCAGAGAAGGTGGTGAGCAGGATGTGGGATCAGGTGTGAATGTTGTTTTGTTTCATCTTGATGGGATTACAGCCAGAGGAGTGCTGCTCTGTGGATTTCAACTGTTACTGTCTCTGCAGACTGGTGCCATGGATACACTCTGTCTCTGCTCTGACACACAAACACACACACACACACACACACACACACACACACACACACACACACTGCAATAAACCTTTACTTTGACTTCATTCATACGCAGTATTTTTGTCTTTGTTGGTCAGGACTGAGTATCCGTGGTGCACAGGAAGAAGAGCCTCCAGACACCCAGCTGATGAGACTGGATAACATGCTGCTGGCAGAGGGGGTGGCTGGACCCGAGAAAGGGGGTAGAGCGGCAGTGGCTACAGCTGCAGCAGCTGCAGCAGCAGGTGGTGTGACTGATAACTCCATCGAGCACTCTGACTACAGGGCCAAGCTAACACAGATCAGACAGATATATCACACAGAGCTAGAGAAATATGAACAGGTGAGTCTCCACTTCTGTAGCTGCTGTGAACCACTTCTGTTTTTACTGTGAATATGTTATTATTGTTATTGTTCTACAGTGCCAGTCAAACGTTTGGACACTTTCTGATGTTGTTTTTGCTCTGACATGCAAGACTTGGATTAAATCACCAACAGTATCACCAGCAAAGCTCCCCCACCATCACACCACCTCCTCCATGCTTCATGCTGGGAACCATGCATGCAGATACCTTTTATTTCCCTTCTGTGTCTCACAAAGACCTGATGACAAAGGACAAATTCTCACTGGTCTAATGTCCATTCTCTGTGTTTCTTGGTCCAAACAGTTCTCTTCTTCTTGTTGTCTCCCTCACTCGTGGTTTCTTTGTAGTAATTCAGACCATGA
The DNA here is from genome assembly GCA_014281875.1 of Nibea albiflora. Lineage (NCBI taxonomy): Eukaryota > Metazoa > Chordata > Actinopteri > Sciaenidae > Nibea > Nibea albiflora. The sequence continues at coordinate 2,013,439 of CM024803.1, forward strand.
AGGTGTGATTCACAGTAGATGTTGAGATGTGTCTGCTGCTTGAACTCTGTGAAGCATTGATGTGGGCTCTAATCTGAGGTGCTGTTCACTGGTGATTTCTGAGCATGGTGACTGTAATGAACTTCTCTGCAGCAGAGCAAACTCTCGGTCTTCATTTTCTGGAGCAGTCCTCAGTTTCATGACAGTGGTCGATGTTCTTTGTGACTGCACATGAAGCTATTTACATTTTCTGGATTGACTGACCTTCATGTCTGAAAGTAATAAGGGACTATTGTTTCTCTTTCAGTTGAGTTGTTCTTAAAAAATGGATTACTACTGTAGCTGAATAGGGCTGTTCACTGTATGTCAGCTATGTGTCCAGACATATGACTATTATTTATATATTTTGTAAGTGAATTCAAATCATCTCCTGTGTAGTTGATGTATTTTACTTTAAAAGACTGAAACAGAGCCGATGCAGTTTTACATAGAATGAAAATACTTTAACATGAAGTCTGAAATAGATGCTCAGGGTTTTATCCACAAATTCTAATCAATTCATAATTTACTCAATTATTGACCATGACACAATCAAGCATCATGAGAATCTTACTGGTGTCAGGGGGTCTGGTTCCCCTCATATATAAATCACAGAACATGATGTGGCATAAACAATAACCATTCTGGGTCAGTTTTCTCCTGCTAAATCAAATTTTCACTGTCACTGCTATGCTGACGTCACACAAATCTACCTTTATGTCCCATTGTTGGGTGTATAAAAACCTGCTGACTGCTGAGTGGGTCGATAGATACATTCATCGAATAATGTTCACTAATGTTTCCATTCATTGTGGTTGCTGCAACATTTCTCATAATTTGGGAATACTTTACAAAATTATCATCATAATATAATACAAAAAGGCTGAGATTTTAAAAATAGAACTAGAGGTTCTGTTATGGGATTTGGGTTGTGTAGTGAAATGCAGTACCTGATGAGGTAGTTAAATAGTTTAACAGCATAAACAACACAAACAGGCTTACCTTCCACTGCTGCTGAACTGTGTGATGGAGGGCCTTTATGTCCATGACTCTGTGTGTCTGTGATGTTTTATTAGGCCTGCAATGAATTCACCACTCATGTAATGAACCTGCTGAGAGAACAGTCACGGACACGCCCCATCTCACCCAAAGAGATTGAACGCATGGTGAACATCATTCACCAGAAGTTCAGTTCCATCCAAATGCAGCTCAAGCAGAGCACCTGTGAGGCCGTCATGATCCTGCGCTCCAGATTCCTGGATGCTAGGTGAGACTATAAACACACAAGTATATACAATGTGCACTTTATGCATTTAGTCTTAACTCCTTTTGTACTTGTGATCATTCCACTGTTACCACTTCCACTTCTTTTAAGCCACACATGAGAAACATCTTGAAGATGGAGTGTCATAGTTCTGCTGAGACAGCATGCTCTAAATAAAAATAGTTAATAATAATGCACAGAAAAATTTAAATAATTTTTGATAAAGCCACTATAGGTAGAATTTTAAAAAAACCTGGTGTCCATAGTGAAGGACAATTGTGCATACCTTTAGTGCTCTTAGTGCTCTCTGTTTAGATTTTTTAATTTCTCATTCTTTTTTTTTCCTTCTCATAGACGAAAAAGGCGAAACTTTAGCAAACAGGCCACGGAAATCCTGAATGAATATTTTTATTCACATCTCAGCAACCCGTACCCCAGTGAGGAGGCCAAAGAAGAGCTCGCTAAGAAGTGCAGTATCACTGTTTCCCAGGTGAGAAAGAAAACACATGGGGACAAGCGCACTTTTCATCAAAACAAAAAAAGAAAAAAGTCCAAGTTGATACTTTAGTCCTTTTATTTTGTGTCAAGTCAGGTTGGAAGTCATCAATGTCCAAGTCCACATCTTGCAAAACATGCGAATAATGCCACATGCCCTATATAGAGCCATTGTTTAATTTGGCTGTTCTGGGCTACAGTAGAAACACAAGCAGATCAAAATGGCTAATAATTCTCTTTAAATCTAAATCTCAAAATCACACAGTACACCTTTAAGTATCAACATTTATTTAGGCAAGTATTGTTATCTCAGTTTACTTATCTCATCATGTCATGATCAAGGTGTCTTTTGATCACACACAAACATCTGGACAGTAATTGAAGCATGACAATAACACAATAACAATAACATAACACCTTAAACTCAGTGCTATATGATATACAAAGATAATGGATAACAATGATAATCTAGGTAATGCTCATAGTGTCTTGCAACAAAATCAAAATGTAGTATGTAGTCAAAATCATAAATTGAAACTTTAGTTAATAAGCTATTAGCTTTTAGCTTATAGTAAGATGTGTTGGATGGCGTTACTGGGGATTCACACCAGGACATAAGCGCCTATCTCGCCCTGTCTGGTGTTTAGCAACAGCTTGCGTGAAAAATAGAAGTGCAACAGAATGATAGTGCTGCAGAGCGGAGAGTCGCTGCTGGGACGCTGCTCAGACGTTCCGTGGCGCGCCCTGTGTGAATGCTTTCATTGATTAGAGTGGCAGCAATCAACTCTGGTGACCACGGCGCTTACGTGTGACCTGAAGAGGTGAAGCTGTTCAGAGGCAACCAGGAGGAATCTGTTGATACACTGGGCAGAACATAACTGTTGATGTGTTTGAGGTCTAACCTTTGCAATGCTATTATTCAAAGAGAATGTCTTTACTCATGCAGGTGTTATTGTCAACATATTCTAGTCTGGAGACACAAAAGTCTGTTTATGCAGATTGGAACATCAGCAACAAGCTATCTATTATGTCTAAGCATACAGCACCAGAGTTCTTCGACCCTGGCCACCACAGTGTTGACATAGACTGGCACCAACTGTTCCCAGTCAAAGACAAACAACAAATACTGCTGAGGACCTCAAGGCCCACACGTGACTTCATGTAACCTTGTGTAATGTGTCTGTGTGTTTGTGCTTTTATTTTATTCCATTTAAATGTATATATGTGTCACTCAGAACACTACAGGAATAGAAAATTCTATAACAGATATGATAAAAGTTCATGTCCTTACAGAAGACTCTGAGTCTCTATAAAGAGTACAGTCTAGACCTGATCAATATGGAAGTATCACAAGATAACTTTTGTTGTGATTTGTTGTTATATGAACAACATTGAACTGGATTGGATTAAATTGAATCGAATTGAATAATCACAGTGAAGCTGAATCATAAAATAATGGTACAAACCATTGCCATTTTCACACCTGTTTCCATACTTGATAAAACTGCCAAACCTTTTTCATTTTACTTCATTCAGGTTTTTATTTTCTCATGGAAGAAAATTCTGTCTACATAAAACATAAAACAATAGAAACATATTAAGACTATATAGCGACCACCAGACTGACAAGGCTTGCTTCAGTTTTGAGGTGCTTGGTTGGCTTGGTTGTGAATGTCAACCAAAGACTGTCCAGTCCACATTGTTGTATCTTGAATCTCTGTCTGGTCTGTTGGATTTGATCCTAATACATTAGCTCCCTCTGAAGACATGCTAAACTGATTTTTGCACAAAGCAATCCTCGGGGAGTTTCTTTAGAATTTAGAACTAAATTAAATTCTTTGTTGGCTTGTGGGATAAAAGTTAGGCACCAGGAGATTATGCTTGTCCATCTACAGTACAGCCAACAGCACGACCTGGAGTGCGCATCAGGTTGAACAAGAATGTAACTTTGTAGCGTAGGGCTGAAAACAGATACTCATATAGCATAAGTTGGGCACCAGACAGGAGCATAAATCAACCTGTCACTCATTAAATAGAAAAGGATAATGAGTAAATTTAAAAGTATCTGGTTAACAACAAAAGTCCCGCTAGCAGATAGCCCCAGCTACAAAATAAATTCTGGTCACCAAAATATCTGTAAAGGAAAGGTTATTTAATCCATCGGTTAATCCCAAACCAAAAATTAAACCCCTTCACAATTAAATTTCAAGCAATAACTCAAGGGTTTTTGCCAACAATAACAATTAAATTTAGGTGCCAAAGAACCAAAGAACAAAAATCGGGGGGTGGGTGGGGGGGGTGCAAGAGTTCGTCGTGTTCGAATAGTCCAGAAGTTCAGGAGAGGGGTGTGTGTGTGTGTGTGTGTGTGTGTGGTGTGTGGGGGGGGGGGGGGGGGGGGGGAGGGGGGTTAGGGTTAGGGTTAGGGTTAACCCTAACTAAACCCTAACCCTAACCCCCACGCCAAAGACAAGAAGTTTGCCTTTTCCACACAATCCGGGGTTGCTTTTTGGTCCTGTGACGCTTGCATATATATTTGTGGATTTCTCCTGCTCACACTCGCTTCCTCCTATTCTCCTCCATGTGGCCTGGTGTTTGAAAAGATCTTCCCCTTCCCCCTATCTCACAGGTGCTCTTAATGATTTCCTAACTCCTCCCCTTTACCTGTGGGGAGGAAATGCAAGTCTGCACTTCCTGCCACAACTTCCATGGATGCCCGTGTGGTGGAGACCAAACAGGCAGAATGGATCAGGTTATTTTACTTGATTGTTTTTTGGCTTGCTGATTTTGTAATTTTAAAGGATTCTGGCTAATTGGACAACGGGCTGGAGATCCTTTTAGAATTTAGCTTAAAATGCCTTTGTACATTGTAAGTGCACTTTCCCCAATTGCCAATTCATTTACCATACTATCTGTGTGTTGTGTCGGCCATATACACACTAAGATAGCCTGTGGGATCCACTACCTGTCCCTGTTTGGTTGTCAACTACAGAGGTTTTAATGTTACTTTCTGTATCTGTTGTGCTGGGGTTGGGGTGTGAAATGTTAGGTCTGCAGAGTCCAGTACTGTAAAAAAGCCCATTCTTTTTTGCCCTCAGGGCGGGGGAAGCACCATCACAGTGTCACAGGTATGTCACATATTTCTCTCCTCATCTTCTGTTATTATGTTGATCATTTAAGCAAGTAATAGTAATAAGTTTATGACTGATTACCTTACCTAACAAACCTGCAACAAAACACATAAAAACATGTGCATTACCATGCTTTTAGACTTGATCGATGGTGCAGGTGTATGAACATAATTAAAGATACTTTTTGAAATATTTTAGACTCATTTTGAAATTTTGCTTCCCCCGTTTAAAAGTTTTGAGACTTAAATCTCAGGTGCAACATCAATGGCTCATAGCCATCCAGCTGTTGCTGTTGTATTGGTATTTATCACCAGCAGGCGGTGTGTGAAGGAGCACAGGACCATATTAAAGAGTGTATGAACCTGTAAATTATTAAGTGCAGCTGTGTGGTGAGAAGAGCAGAGGTTACAGCTGTCAGTTCCCAGTATGACACAATACATCTAGTATCCCATCACCTCACCTCAGTTCCTCATAGTTCTCTGTCTCTGTTTGTCCCCCCATTTTTCATGGTGCTGTGTATTTTCTTATCTTATCTTCTATATATACAATGTAATAGCTCCATAGCATCATTTATATTCATTTGAAATATTTACAAATACAAAATTGACATAAGTTATGTAGGTGTAAATGACAAAAAGGATGAATAAAACAGACACATTTAATTAAAGAGAATCAACAAAGAGAATCAGCCAATAAGAAAATATACTGGGGACCTCCTCAAGTGTCCCTTGAATAATTCAACATGGGTTTTTTTTAACACTTCTATAGTCTGAGTTATGTGAAAGAACAATACAAGAGAAATGTATTAGAATGCAATTAGACATGTATTCAAAATGTTTGCCCTGCCTCAACCCCAAAATACCATAAAAATACAACTGACCCCAGTAAAATATTAGATTTTGTTGTACACAATAAGAAGCAGAAATTGAACTTGCAGTAATCACTACACAATGTAGGTGATGATCACTTCTGGCCATTACTGTGACAGTTTGAAGATGAGTTCCTCACAAGTCTGTTGATGTGGTAGCACTACTTTGGACTTCTGCCTCACATTACACCAAAGCAGTGTGCTGTTGGTTGTGTTATGGTTGTCTGTCAAAAGGATATATCCTATGTGTACTGTTGCCCATAAAGTTGGAATAAAATATTTTATATGATTTATTCTTGATAGAATAAATCACAGTGTCTATCTTCTCAAAAACGTTATTGATCAATCTCTTCCAAGCACATCACAGTGAAAATTAAACAAACAACATCAGTGGCATAAAAGTCGGATTATTCACCAGTGTCAGGAGACTATTTGAGAAACTTCTGGAATAGTACAGTAGACAGATTATAACAGAGCTACACATGTTACAGTAAAGGTCAGGATTCCAGCCTGAAGGCTCCATCACATCAGCATTTAAAGATTAGTTTATATGACAACTGCAATTATAGGAGACACTTTGTTTTTTATTCTCTCTCTATAGTTTTTATTTTTATTTTCTCAGCAAAGCATTTTACATAATACTGATATACAGATATTAAACTAAACTGAACTGGTCTAATGAAACACTATTTCACTTTGAAAGACACTATGGACAGACTAAGAAACTCACTATAGCAACATTAGGGTTACATACTACACAATGCAATACTCTGTAGTCAGAGCTAGACAAGCAGCAACCTCTGCTCTATAGCTAATCTCCCCTTACTGATGATGCATTTTTTTATACAACTCAGCTGTTCAAATTATATTAAGGATTTAAATTATGCACAGTCAAGAGTCAAGGTCAAGTTGGTTGACAGGTGGGTATCACAGGTGGCTTGTTTGAGTGATTAGGCTCTATTCAGCCTGCAGCTCCACCCACACGTCACCTCCTTGCCCATCTTTTGATTAGCTGGGAGGTGGCAGATGCAGGCGTGCCACAGCCACAAAACTGAGCTTCACAATGGTTCTTCAGAAACCTGTGTCATCACAGATATGACAGCCGTGTTTTATAGTCTGTGGAGTTACAACATGTCCAATCATTTTGAGTGCTGACTTCAGGAAACAGTGTGGGAAAGTCCAAAACACAGGAAGCTTGTAGCTGTGTAGCACAGTCCACTTCTGGCAAGATGAATGGATGAACTTTTTTTTTAAAATCTATGTTTTTGTCACAATTTCTTAATTGGCTATTAACCTGTCTATTACCAACTTAAGAAGGGTGGGGTGTTTTGAAAAAGGCAATTTCATTCTAGGTTTTTCATTTCATTGGTAAATGTCACTGCATACACACAAAGGCCACCAGCCCAACACACACACACACACACACATTTACACATTACCAGTGACCTTTAAGCTGTCGTATGTTGTTATTGTCTATCCTTGGTTGCTCTTTATAAGCCTTGTGTGTATGACCTGGAATACTCCTACTCCACAACACTGCCCTTCTTTTAAACACACACGCATCCAGATATGATGAAACCATATGAGCTGAAACCAAGGAGTACCCTGTCAACACACTGTCTTTGGATGGCTTTGAACTCTGTTGGACTTGTGCTGAAATAGGTGATGTGTGAAAGCTGCTCTGTGCCTTCTTTTCTTTGTTCTTCTACATCAGGTTTCTAACTGGTTTGGTAACAAGAGGATTCGGTATAAGAAGAACATTGGCAAGTTCCAAGAGGAGGCCAATCTTTACGCAGCAAAGACAGCAGTAACAGCAGCCCAAGCAGCAGCTGCTGCCATCCACAATGGTCAGGAAGACTCTCCTACCATACCCAACTCAGGTAGGAGATCAAAAATATTGTTGAAGAAAATAATAATGTATTTCTGTTTTTACTTAGACACGCAGTGTCTGTAGATATAAAAAGTTTTGATTATGAGAAACTGCCCAGTGTTTTTTTGACAAGTCACAAGGAATTATCCCACAATAAGGACCTGATCATTTTGTTGAGCAAAGGGATTTTGAACTGCCATGATTTCTGTTTTTTTCCCCAGGCTTCCAAATGAAGGATGAGGATTTCCAGCTGGATACTGCTGACAGCAAAAATTCCCTGTTAAGCAGCATGTTCTCTGGTACTGTCCCTTACACGCCAGTCAGCTCCACTGTGTCACTGGGTGACATGGGCACAAATGAGCTTAGAGCTGAGGACCACATACAGGTCCAACAGTTAGCATGCTGGTGGCTAGCACATTAGGAGTCAGCAGGCCAAGTTGTGGAGTGAAGGCTAGAATGGTGGTATCTAGCATTTTGGGACTAAACAGTGGGGACCTGGGGCTGAGGCTTGTGGGTGTTGACAAAGTCCATGTCACACACAGGTACAGGGTTCCTCAACTATCACTTAGGAGACACTTTATGGAGTGTAAGAAACAAGACTGCCTTTCTATGTAGTTATTAACGTTCTTACTCTACATCAAATCTTCAAAAAAATGTTGATGAATTTACATTTGGCTGGATCATACTGTGTTGAGAAAGGCTAGACACAGGGCAGACAGGTAAAACAGGTCTTTTATTAAGTATACCAGGAGGAATGGTGAAATATGGCTAGCTGGTGTGAGATGGCAGAGGAAATCCGGCTGACTGACTTGGTGGATGATGAGATGGTCAACCAGGAAAACACTGAGGCATCACAATGATATCTTGTGTAGTCACTACATGACTAAGCTTCAGGCCCCAAATATATTGTGTGGATGAGCCTTACATGATTGCACCTTCTTTAAAAATTAAACACACAACCACCCCAACTGCACACAGCTCCTTATTGATAACTGGCTTGTTGGTGTCTCAATGACTAAATCACCTCTGTTCTGCCCCCGTCAAAGACACTTCAGTGCTGCATGAATGTTTGAAAAAAAAAAAGCTGTTTCAGTTCCATTCAGTTCCCAGTATTCCTGTGTTTTGTGGTGTCTGCGTGCATGTATGTGCGTGCATGTATTTGCCTTCTCAGCATGGCTCTTCTGTTTAGCTGCTTCCATCTCTCCCTCTCCAGGTTCTCCTGGTTCTTATAACCTCCCAAACTCGGGGGACATGTTCATGAGCTTGCAGACTGTAAATGGGGCCTCTTACCAGGGGGCTCAAGTTGAAGTCAATGTGCAGTCCCAGGTAGGAGCTCGGTACAAGGTCAGCAGGTCAGGAGAACATGTTGAATTGCCAGCTAAAGATCTGAACTTTGTACCTCATGCATTCCTTAGATGTATGATGTGTCTTTTACTGGTGTCTAACGTGATGTGTGGCCTTCTTTAGTTTCTTTGTCTTTTTTTAAATGTAAATTACTTTGGCATTGCTGTACTTGGCTCTGATTCAAGTCCTTGTTGTTCTCATTACATTTTCAAGAATTTGTGCTCTTTATGTTTGTCATTTGTTATTGTCCTTGTCCCATGCATTGTAAAGATGGGTGGCATGGTGGCTCACCAAAAGTCAATCCAAAATATCCTGAGTGGCTGACTGCAGGATAGGTCATGAACTCAGCTGAAGTGGCATTTTGTCCACCATTGTCCTTTTAGCCAGATGAGGTTAGGTGGGGGGTTCCCAACAAACACACAAGACTGGCTCGTCAAAATAACTGTGATGTCATTTATTGAACCGTAAAACTTTGGTTGACTTTCAAAAATGAAACTAAACTAAACTAAACTAAATGTAGAGTTCCAAAACACACCAAGTGTGTTTGTGGGTATGTCTGGAAAAGTGATCTAAACCAGCCACAAACATTCATTCACGAAATTAAAGGCCACCTGGAGGTGAGTCACATACAGTATGTGGAAATGAAATAAACACTTTTAAATTTTGCATACATTTATCTCCTTTCAGAAAGATTTCATTTTAATTTCCTCTATAAATGAAAATGGCAACATTAACATCTGTTAGAAAATTCAGTATGGCTCCAATACCTGCACCCTACATTTTAGCAGATGAGGCATGGGCCTAACTACAAAAAAATCAAAGAATGTTTCAAAGACATTTTTTCCAAAAATGGTTTCTGCCATTACATAGTTCTTGTCATGCTTATGTATAAGTATTCATTTTTTGTTATAAGTTTGGTCATGGGTGCCAACCGTCAAGTGAGCTTGTAAGGTTTATGGCCAGGAACCTGATACAGCATCTCCAACTATGATCACTACTGTACTCTGGCTCCAAATGAGGAAACACCAGTACAAGATAGCAGTAAGGGAGGAAGTGGAAATGCATGGTCCAGCTTTATATCCAGTCCATGGTGTGTCATCAGTACATGGGTATTGTGTCTGTACTATATGTGCTTGTTTTTGCTCCTTTATAATGTCTCTGCGAGCTCATTTGACTACCTTGACTTCTCTAAATCACAGTCCTTTTAGAGAATATCCAGGATGTTGATGATGATTTGTCTTTCAAGTTGCTTTTATATTCCTACATTGTTGCTGTCTCTCCGCTCTTACTTGATCTTGATATTGTCTTTTTTTGTCTGTCTTCATTTCCTCTGTCCTTTCTCTAGGTGGATACCGTACAATATGCTATCAGTCAGACAGGATACAGTGATGGCCTCCACGTAAGTACAAGGAACCATAGCAACAAATGTCTGTGCTGCAAAGATGACAAGTGTGATAATGACAGTGAGGACGACGACAATGATGATGATGATGATGATGATGATGATAGTGGCATATGCTGATGTGATGTGGAAGTAGTTGGAAAAAGCAAGAAAAAAACAGATTTACCTAAGCTGACATGCATCAGATATACTAATAATATAGCACTAAGGGAAGAATAAAGTCATGTGATCTGATGCACATGGACAGCATACTGTCATTCTGTTTTACCTAGTGCCCTGCATAACCCTGGGCAGTAGAAACAATATGCCAACGTCAAGCAGCTTCAAGTTTCTTTGTCTGCTCTTTGTGCTCACAACTCCTTATCTAGGCCATGGCTTAGGCAAAGTAAGAAAGATGCGATTGTCCAAGGAATCAAACACAGCCTACGCACTGATTCATAAAACTAGAGCGGGGGAGGCATAGAGAGAAGATAACAGCTCAGAGCTAGTCGAGTTATTAGCACGAACACAACGAATGGGGACCAAGTCAGATATTCATATTCAGGTGTAGAAAGAATAGTAGAATCTTATTCTTGATACACAGATGAAACAGGTATATGTGAAAAAACAAACTAGGTTCTTCAAATAACCTGGATTAAAAATGGTCTTCATGACAAAAAACAAAAACAGATGGCTTATTGGTAATTTTTTGACCATTTTTACAGAATCACATAAAAATGAACAGCAGATGGCACTCTGATTTCTGTTTTATAGGAATAGGATCTTTTCATTTTCAGTAATTCAGTGGCTCACGTCAAGAAATCAGTTTCCAGTAGCACTCGGTGCTCTATATGACCTTCACAGCACCAAAGAGCAGACAGAGACTAGCTGGTGATCATAGTGGAGCATTTAGCAGCTGAAGATTCAGATAACTTCTTAAGGAGCTGGTGGAAACCAAAACAGAGCTCATGTGTAACATCACAAGTCAATAATGTGAGTTTTATTTCTCTGCCAGGTTAATGGGGGCTGGCATGGTGCCCCGAGGCCTTCTTCAGTGACCTCCCCTAATGAGAGGCCAGCCAGTATGCTTCCTGATACCTCAACCTGACCTCTCAAAGCACAGTGTTATCGTGGACCACACCATTTAACTTCTCCACCTCAACCAAATTCAGCTGAACCAGTCGACTCAGCTATGATGATGTTTACCAGTTGGACATTTCAGGGCTGGTGGCAGGAGGACATTGTTGAGACTCCACTGTGTGAATTCACAGACTACAAACACTGATTTTTTTTTTATTTGGGATGAACTGAAGTGAGAAGTGAACTCTAAATTGAGGGAAGATGTGTAAAAACTCTCACTTTCCCTCCCTCTTCTGTGGCCATCTGTTTAATGCACTGAGCTGCACTTACTGTATGTCCTGAGATGAACAGCCAATCAGGATGTCAAGATAATTCTGCAATAAATGAGTGTTTAACAGGAGCTATGACAAGACTTTCTGAGTGATATACTTAATTATGAAAAAATTGACATAATCACATTTGATAACAGGCTCTCCAGTTTATCAAAAGAATCACAATTTATTTTCCTCTTCACTTTAGTTAAATACTTGTAGTCTACCTCTTCTAAACCCATCCACATTTTCATCAGGTCTTTATATTAACAATGACTGCTTCCTAAAACATGTATTGTGTATGTATCAAAGCCTGATATGTGTTATCATTATCCTGTGCCAGCTTCATTGTTCCTCAGTGCAGTGTAAGAGACACTGTGTTAATACTATGAGGGAACCAGGTGAGACTAAAAGACACCTGAGCTTCACAGGAACCAACCAAGGTTTGATTAGTCTTGAGGCTTAATTAAAACTAGTGTTTTATTCCATTCCATCATGACATATACTTTTGAGATGTTTTTGAAGATTTACATCTTTTGAAGTCAGAGCGTTGGAGCTGTAAGGGACAGTGTTGAGAGATAGGCTTACATTGTTGGTTTTTAGGACTTTTGGACTCACTTTGTTGATTTCTCTGTTAATACTACTGAATCATATATTGTATTCAATCTTCACTGTGTTGCAGTTTAGTAAACATGGCAGCATTACCACAAAATGACAAAAAGGCAATGAATGATGGACATGGACTTGTAGAGACACTTTACAAAGTTAGTTTTTGACATATTCTCACATCTCAAAGCAATTTGGGGGTACATTACTAATAGACCAGAAATATTCAAAACAAGATATGCCTTTAGATACAGAATGTTCATTATTACATTTCATCCAGGCTTTCAAATGGGTGAAAGTGGCTGGTTTTATCTCATGGCCATGTTTTGTGTCTGTGCTTTATGTCATTAGTAAATCAGACTGCTGTAAATACTGAGGGATATTTTGAATGTTGCTGAGTTTTGTACCTCTTTCATATCTGAACTAAATAATCACACATGTATATTCAGACTCTCTTCTTCCAATTCATTTTTTATCGTATAACATTTTGAAGTAAATATTTGTGCCTGTGTTGAAGTAAATATATTGTGTTCATTTTTTTATCCATTCATATGGAGAACTTTATAACCAGACAGAATCCTCTGTGTTAGTCAATATGTATTTTCAAACAAAATAAACTTTTGCTTAAATGCTCTGACTTCTTTTATTAGCTCTCAAAATGTTAATATTGAAGACATTGCGTCATACTTACACACAATTTCATCATGAAGGTGTGAAGGAGAGACTCAGGAGCCAGTGTCTACTTCATCATGTGTGTGTCTGTCATCACTCTGTAAAAGAGCCCCACAAAACCATTTATTCCAACAAAAACCAACAATTCTTACTTCCATGTGATTTTACATTAGTGAGAACATAGTTGAGATATTCCTGACTTTTAAATACTAAATTATATAATGATAATTATTAAAAGAAACACCACAACAAGAAGAGGTCCAGGAAATGTCCAGGCTGATAGCTGTCTGTCTCACCCACATCTCTAAAAACACTGGAATACATTTTCAGGCATTGTTTGGATAAATTGCTGCTGGTTGGTATATAATGCATTCTGGGATACTTGGCTACCTTTTTAAGTCCACACAAGGGAGCTCTGAGTGTCTTGATGGTGAAAGCTGGCTTTTCAAAGATACCTAAATGAATGTTTTTAGTGTTGATCATTGCACTTGTCTTCATTTACCAGCAGACCTCTAAGTGTTTGGAAGGCCTCTTTGTAAGACCAAAAGGTGAAGTTTCCTTGACAGGCAGATGAAAGCGTGTCAAAAGTTGAACGAGGCATAAACTGAGCCAGGCTGAAGCCAAATTCACACGCATTCATCTTTTCACGAGCTTTACCATAGCGTCATGACATGTCTTTGATGCTCCTTTGTACCTGACCATTCCATTCTCCCTCCTTTTGCTCCTCTTACTTCCATTCTTACGCCTTTACCTCGCTTTCTTTGTCTATTTCTCCTCACATATACTGGCGTCTCTCTGGAGAAATCAGAGGGCCTTCACCCTCTCAAAGCCTCTTATCTACGAGATGTCACTTCTCAGTTTGCTCTGGCTGAACTATTTGCTGGTGGCATGTGTATTGATTTTTCTGTCAACAGTGAGAGTGGAGCAAATTCTTGAATAAAAGCCTTAAAGCCTGGGCTCATTTTCAAATACTGAGGATTTGGTTGACAGGTCTGTTCATTTATGTGCAGGCACACACTGCAATGATTGAGAAATCACTGAGAAATAAGAAGCTGTTGTATGTACACTTCACATGGAACAGAATGCCCTTAGTCTTTCCTCTAAGGGCATTTGAAGGCACTAAATTGAGGGAATTCCTCTAGGCATCCTGGGTAACTTTTACTCAGATCATTTCTGACTGGGTAGTTGCAAAGCCACAAACCTAACCTATGGCAAAACATGACATACATCTCTGATGCAGCGACAAATCATGCAAAGACACTTCTGCAAACCGGCAAAGTGCCACCTCTCTCCAGTGAGTCGAGGAGGGAAAGCGGATTGAGTTAGGCTGCTGACATGTCACAAACTCCTGACTGCTTCACCTCATGTTGATGTGAGAGTGTAGAAGCCCATGTTGCATTTTTCAGAGCTGCTGGGTACTGTGTCCCCAGGAAGGACAGATGTCAATGTCCCTAAATCTATATATTTGCTTAATATGGTTTATTCCAATATGGATGGGTGTGCAGGAGCATGATTCTGTGCACATGCAAAATATAATCTTGATTTATCTAGAATCTAGATTAGAAAATCAGCAGATGAGTCCAATGTCCAATCAATGCCAGATCCTTGGCAGCTGGGAGTTGCACAGGATTGAAAGATGGTGGCCAATTTGGGCTCACCTCACAGTGCTTGGAGGATGCAGCGGAGGAAGCTCTGGATGAAGATAAGGACTCTACAGGAGCCCCCAAGAGAGCAGATGGCATCTTGGTGGTGAGCTTGGTATGCTGGGATTCACTGCTGAACCCTCTGGAGGTGTCATGGTCCTATCAGTGAAACATGGAGGAAAGAGGATGCCATCGCTCACTTGACCACCCCTCTGAGTCCAGACAACACATGTAACATGTATTTTTATTTTATTTGTTTGCAGTTAATGTTAACATTTGGAGGTATACAACAACACCAATATTTTTCTGAGCTTACCTCATCTTAAATATGAGCATGAGTCTGTGTAGTAAGTAGTAAAAATAATAAATCACAACATTTAAAGCGGGCAATCCTGGAGAAAGCTTCAGACCACACAAACCTTCTGCTGATTCCACAACTTGAGCAGCTGGGCACTATCGTTAGCCTCACCAAATTGACAGTCATTAATAATTCCAGCTGAAAGACGATAAATCTGCCACAGTTCTCCACAGACCTCCATAAATCTGGGAGATTAGTGAGTAATATTTCAAAATCCCATGTCAGGATTGTCAGCCTAAATGACATTTATGTCGATTCATCAAAGTGATAAGCTGTTGATACTTTTTGTTAAAAAAAAATGTCACATGGAATCCTTTGAAATGGCAAGAGGGAGAGACGGAGGTACTGACATGAATTTTTGCTCATGTTTGTTATTCTTTTATTATTAAATGAAAAATGACAGTCCACTGAATAAAATAAGATAACATGTTTAACTTATTTCTAATTAATTCTCTCTCTCTCTCTGTCACAGCTGGTAAATAGAGTAGATTTTACTTTTCAAAATCCTTGCTCAAATTAAATATGTAAAAATAGTGTTAGGTCTGAAAAAGACAATGACACAGTTATCGCTGTGCAGTTTGCACTTCTTACCTGCAATGACCTTGCTTCTTTTGGGTCCTGGCTGCTTGTCTTTAAGGTTAGGGTTGAGATGAACAGAAGGAGGAGGTGACAAAAAGCTGCACTGATTCATGTCAGGCAGTTTCCAGCAGCAGTCTTCAGAGAATATACAGGGAGTCTGGTAGGGTTGTGGGCGATAAACCGATGCGACCGGATATTCGGTTAAACAAGTGAGACAAGTGACAGCTGCGTCGGTAGCAGCCTCCTCGATGCGAATTAGCCATGAATTCCTGGATGAATCGGTCTGTAATAAAAGTATATCGTTTTTTAACTATATCATAACCTGTGTATCTAGATGTGTATAAAATCATTTATCACAGAGAGATGTGCAATCCTAACAACAAGGAAAGAAGACACTAGAACAGTTTTTAAGTGTCTGCTAAAAGAGGTGAGCCAGGTTTGGGGTGCCACAGAATATACATAGTGACAAAAATCCAGTTTTTGTATAGAAAAACATGCAGGAGCTGTCAGAAATTTTAGTTTCAAGTTGCAGTTGGATGTTTTGTATCATCCACAAAGTTCTGGTCAAGTTAAAAGAATGAATGCAATTATCAAAGAACGGTTGATCAAAACAGTACTAACAAAAGGTCAAAGATGAACTGACATTTTGAATTTTATCATTACAGGTGTCTGAACGAAACCATTGGAGGAACCGATTCATCCTTTAAATGAAGGAAATTTTGTATTAATCAAGTGTCTAAAAAATGTTTTTGTCTCCCAGATGGAACCAGGTGTTGGTGACAACCAGGACTTGTATTTCCTGTGCTCTAACCAAACTGCCTATTAACCAAACTAACCAAACTGTTGGCCCTGTTATGTTTGAGTGTCCAATTGACAGATGTGATGAGTGTTATATTGCTCACCCCCTGACTTTCTCTCGAGGTAAATGGTCATGGACAGCACCTGATAAAGCTCTGATTAAGACGGTGCTGAGTACGCCCAGGTAATGAAGGTAACATTCACAGCTGCTGTACCTTTGACTGAACCTCTGGAGCTGTGGTGTTTCACTAAACAGCCATTGAAAAGTTATCCTAATTATAAACTGTGGGATGTTAATTATGAATATGTTCCAGGAATTCACTCAGTGTAGCCAAAGCTAAACCAAAGGTGCCTAATAGAGTTACAGGTAGTGTTTCTTAACCTGTAGTGAAAGAAAAAACAAATCCAGCCTCAGTCTAATGATTGATTATGTGAGTGATGGTAATCACAGTGACTGTTAAAACTGCCAAATATACCTTCTTCTATACTCCAATGACCAACCTGATTTCATTCTCCAGAGCTGACTGTGAAGTGTTCAAGTTTAGTTTAGCCTTATTGTGATGTCTCTAGCTTTGCTTGTGTATATGATTATCGTTGAATTAAAATGTGTGACCTTTGATAATTTAGGGATTTCCATTTTATGGATCAGTTTAAAATCTACTCCAGAGATTTTCACATTTTCACAGTAATATGGTATTATGATTAAACTGGAATGTTACAGTTATGTTATGATGATATGCAACTGATGGATATCAACTGTTCATGGGATTATTCTACGAAGATGGATTCCACACAATATGTTTGTGTTGATTGTTCTGTACATGTGACATCCATTGCACATCTGTCCGTCCTGGAAGAGGGATCCCTCCTCTGTGGCTCTTCCTGAGGTTTCTTCCACATTTTTTCCCTGTTAAAGGGTTTTTTTGTGGGCAAGTTTTTCCTCACTCGAACCAAGGGTCTAAGGACAGAGGGTGTCACTCCCTGTACAGATTGTAAAGCCTCTGAGGCTAAATGTGTTTTGTGACTTTGGGCCATACAAATACAATTTGATTTGATTTGATTTGATTTGATATGGTAAATAACTTGTAAATGGTCAATGGACTTAAATTTATATAGCACCTTTATAGACTACTACTCTACAGGTAGTGTTTCTTAACCTGTAGTGAAAGAAAAAACAAATCCAGCCTCAGTCTAATGATTGATTATGTGAGTGATGGTAATCACAGTGACTGTTAAAACTGCCAAATATACCTTCTTCTATACTCCAATGACCAACCTGATTTCATTCTCCAGAGCTGACTGTGAAGTGTTCAAGTTTAGTTTAGCCTTATTGTGATGTCTCTAGCTTTGCTTGTGTATATGATTATCGTTGAATTAAAATGTGTGACCTTTGATAATTTAGGGATTTCCATTTTATGGATCAGTTTAAAATCTACTCCAGAGATTTTCACATTTTCACAGTAATATGGTATTATGATTAAACTGGAATGTTACAGTTATGTTATGATGATATGCAACTGATGGATATCACTGTTCATGGGATTATTCTACGAAGATGGATTCCACACAATATGTTTGTGTTGATTGTTCTGTACATGTGACATCCATTGCACATCTGTCCGTCCTGGAAGAGGGATCCCTCCTCTGTGGCTCTTCCTGAGGTTTCTTCCACATTTTTTCCCTGTTAAAGGGTTTTTTTGTGGGCAAGTTTTTCCTCACTCGAACCAAGGGTCTAAGGACAGAGGGTGTCACTCCCTGTACAGATTGTAAAGCCTCTGAGGCTAAATGTGTTTTGTGACTTTGGGCCATACAAATACAATTTGATTTGATTTGATTTGAATTTGATATGGTAAATAACTTGTAAATGGTCAATGGACTTAAATTTATATAGCACCTTTATAGACTACTACTCTGAATGTTTTTACAACACTTTCACCCATTCACACACACATTCATACATGTATAACCATCAAATTGTATCTTGCATTGGCATTGAACTTTATATCTTTGTTACTAGTGTGAATCACTGATGCAGAACTGCTACATGATGAGACAGGTTAACTGAGTGATATAGCATTATGCATTATAATAATATTAA
Source organism: Nibea albiflora (assembly GCA_014281875.1). NCBI lineage: Eukaryota > Metazoa > Chordata > Actinopteri > Sciaenidae > Nibea > Nibea albiflora. The sequence goes on from CM024803.1 coordinate 2,031,952, forward strand.
ATAATAATACATTTAACATTTAGAGGCACCTTTCATGGAATTAAAGGCCTCCTTACATCATAAAAAACATTTTTTTTAAAAAGTAAATATCATTACGATCAACAAATACATGCAATAAATAACTTGGCGGTAATTGATCTTAAAAAATAGTTAATATAGTTAAAACAATTATATTGAGTATGCATATGAAGGAGTTCTGTGAGATTAGCAGGAGATTGCTTGGGAAATGTTTTAAAGGTTAATAGTAAGATGCTTCATTTTTCAGTTCACCTGCTGCTGTTGCCCTGCTCATCATCAGCTCTTTACTTTGTCTCCTTTCTCTGGCCTCTTCACAGCATCATTTATACAGGATCAGCATTCCTGCCTCAAGTCCCTGGGGTGATGGTGGGGATAATGTAGCTGAGAGGAGGGGGCTCTAAGAGGAGTGACCAGCAAGCCTAAGTGAAGGGCCTATCAGTCACATTGCAGTGGAGCTGCCCTATGAATCTCATTACTGCCTGCCTGTTGGGCTTGACTGGTGCTTGGGTGGGCAGGGTGAAAATTGGAACATTTTTGCCCTGATATGAACCTTTCAGGCAACTCTGTTTCTCATTGGGTTCTTAAATTCCTCATCCTTAGACAGTTAGAAGATGCTATATCCTGACCATGGCCCTAACCTAACCCAACCATGGCATCTCTAAAATAAATCTAAACATAACCATTTGACTGTTGGTGCCAGAACTGGAGCTATGGTAAATGGTACTTATACTACTACTACTATATATATAGCGCCTTTCTAGTCTTCCGACCACTCAGAGCACTTTACAGTACAGATCTCATTCACCCATTCACACACATTCATACACTGATGGTATTGGCTGCCATGCAAGGTGCCAACTGCTCATCAGTTTGAGGAGCTAACCATTCACACACATTCACACACTGATGGCACAGCCTTCAGGAGCAATGTGGGGTTCAGTATCTTGCCCAAGGACACTTCGACGTGCTGACTGGAGGAGATCGAACCACTGGTCATCTGATTAGTGAACGACCACTCTACCACAGCGGCAAGTGTGCAATCATGTAATCGTGCTCAAGAGGCAAAAAGACCAAAGTGGACGTTGACAGAGGAAGCTAAGTGTGAAAAATTGAGTGAGCAAGCAAAAATGTCGCCGGAGTAGTAAACGAGTAAATGTTGACTGACGCCGAGCTGGGCTGACTGCTGTTGGACTAGTCAGTAATATTAGCTGCTGCTATGTCTGCTGTTGGTAACCTTGTTGATGTTTAGCTGTTAGCAAAGTTGTTGACTCACTAGCTTCTGATCATACGTAATGTGGAAACTTGGGGAGCCAAATCACAAAAATAGTTAGACTAAGTTAGAATTACTCTCAGTACTTCAACTGCAGCTGTTCTGGCTACAGATATGCAGTTGGTTAACATAGGTTATGGTCTCTTTTGGCACAATGGTACCAAACTGTGGCAACAAGACTTCAGTAAGCTTGGTGAACAACAGTGATGAATAGTTCCAACAAGTAACTCCACCTAAAACCCACAAATTGTAGGTTTCACACTGTTCACACTGTGTTCAATCAATACTCGTGAGCCCTCAATAATGTATCTGCAATTTGTGAGTGAAAATTATTTGCAGGGCTGGACTGGAATAATAATTCAGGATAGGGATCTAATGTCAGCCCTGGCAAATCTCCACACATTGCCAACAGAACCCATGTGCTTTAACTATCTGTTTGCTCTGTCAGAAAGAAATCTAAATGTTAAAGGCAATTAGTAAGTGGCAGTTCCTTTTTAAAACTACATAATAAATATGTGCACATTTGTAAAGTTTGTTTTGCCATTTCCTCAGAGCTCTGACTGAACTTGTATTGATCATCATGTTAGCTCTGAGCAACTGGAGAGTCTGAGTAACTTGGTTTTTTTTAGAGACATCATCTTGGGGAGGGTGTTGTGATATTAGGACATGCTGCTAGCATCTTTCTGAAACACTAACCATGTCCCTTGCTTATGAACACAGCAGTCACTTTGCAAGATCTTTCTTCAGAGATTCACTCCTTAGAATATTGTTTTTTTCTCTCTTTCACCTGTGCTGTCCAATTTTCACAATCCCTCCAAGTGTACTCCATGCACCAAACTAACAGGCAGAGATTGTCCCATCAAGTGCCTGAGGTGAGGGGGCTGATGGTCTACAGGTCTGAGTAAATGTAGTTGCCATGTGTCATCTGTATTTTGATTTACTTTCTTTTTGCATTTTTGTTATGTGTCCTGACACTCCGGGCCAGTCAGCTGGCCAATCCACCTGGAATTCTCACAGTGCTCCTGATGCCCTGATCATTTGTGAAACTGTCCCCACTCTCAATCTGCAAGTCAGCAGTTTTTTGTGTGTGTCTAAAATACGAGGTTGATGTCCATCTGAAGACCTCATTCTCAGTAAAAAAAAATGTATTTCACAAACTGTTAAACTGTTTCATTAAACATTCATCCGGTTACATTTAGATGAGAGCAGAAGGCTCAAAACCAGAATAAATAAATCACACGGGCTGAGTGACTAATATCACTGCATAAAATGGTGACACAATAAATTATCCTGCCAGTATACCACAGTATACCAGACTGAGATAATTAAAATGAATTATTATTGTTGGTGAAGTCCTCTCTGTACATGAGTAATAGGAACCATCAGGAAGACCTCTTCCGCTGCATTAATTATAGAAAATGACAAGTGAGCTGACAAGAAGCAAGCTCATTATCCCATCACATTCAAAACTTTACAGGGTCTGTGAAACCCTGACTAAACAGCTAACACACTGCAACAGTACCAGATGAAAAGGTTCTCATAGTAAACAATACTCAGAGATGTAGTCTAGTCCTAAACTACTGAAAGACCCGAAGAAGAGCAGTGCTACTTCAAACTTTCACTTTTCTACCTTTTAACTCTGACAGTGTCCTGAAGTTGCCTGAAGTCGTCTTTATAATTGTTGATTTATTGTGGATTTATTAGATTATAATAATATGGTCTTTTTTCTTTATGCCACAGACAACATTTCCATTTAGTCTGTGTTTAGCTGAGGGATGTTCTAAACCATACAGCCACCAATTTGTTCTGTACACTTGTAAGACGGAATCTGCATTAGCTACTTGGTGACAGTGTGTGTGTGTGTGTGTATGTGTGTGTGTGTGTGTGTGTGTGTGTGTGTGTGTGTGTGTGTGTGTGTGTGTGTGTGTGTGTGTGTGTGTATCCTCTGAATAATTCAGATTTTGTTTCATTTTGTTTTTGTGTGTAAGTGTTACATTTAAGTGGCCCAGGGACAACACATGGCGTTCACAATAGATAAATGAAACTGACTGATGAAACAGACATCCATAGGTAGTTTCCATGGAGATAATACTTGAGGCCATGACATTTAGCAAATTTGTTTATCATTAAAGTGGGCTAATAATTATTGACCTTTGTGTCTATTTGATTCAGCAGACATTAATTGTCTCCAGATGTATGAAACAGTGGTGCACCAAAACTCACCTGAGTGCACATATATCATCACCATCACTAGAAATAAGCTTTCTTTCTGAACAAAGAAAACATAGCAATGTGAAATAAAACAATATAGCCAGACAAACCACAGCACATACACAAGTCATAAAAAACATGGAGGGACAGACAGAAGCCATGAGAGGAACATAAGACACAACATCCTGGTAATCAGTTTTCTCCAATGAAGTTGTCTTAATGCTTAAGCTCAATGTCCGACCTGGGTACTCCTAGAATATTTGTCGAGTCTTCACCTGAGTCTGCTGGTCTTCAGAGAGATGGACAATAGTCTACTTCAGATCATCTACTCTCCTCCTGCCTTGTGAGCTTGTGAAACCCACACTCTATCATGCATTAAACTTGGACAGAGCATGGAGCTCGCTCTGATTATTAGAGCTTTGGAGTTTTGTTGTTAACATTTGCTGAAAGGTCACCAAATGCCTTGTGGCAACATGTGTTTACACGGCTTTCTCCTCAAAAGACCTCTCCTTTCTTTGGCGACCTCCCCCCACTTGCTCTGCTAGCTATCAGCCCATGGCCTCTACAAAACACTACTTCCTTGTGTTCATTGTTCAAAACTTGATTGTGTACAGGTAAAGTTTTACAAAAATGTGTGCAAACTAGAGTCTCATTTGTTTTCCTACCACCTCCCTCCATAGGTACAGACCTCGACCCAGAGCTGCCCTACCTCATTCAAAACCCATCTGGGGCCAGTAATCATAGCGGTGAGGTGGAGGGAGGATGGTTGTGGTGGCAGCAGACATTTCTGCTCTTGAGCCCTCCTCCTCTTTTTCCCCCCATTGGCTAACGAGTTCCCCGTGCACCTAATGCAAGCTGACACATCGTAATAACAGTAAGAAGCCTTTCCTGTCTTGTGTCATGCACTGAGAGATTGGATCTCTCTTTGCGATGCGGGGGTAATTTTCTCTAGCTGGAATACATTTGTAGGTAGTGAGTGTCAGGTTTGTCCAGGGTTACATGAGTGGAGAAAAATCAACACTCGCCTCTCAGACTCACCTCCATGGAAAATGCTTTGAATGATATTATATTTGTTATTAATTGGCACTGATTTCAAACAAAACTTCTGTCTTGAATCAGTGTAGGGTTAGGACCTACGGACCTAAGAATCTAAGAACTCCTGCATGGTGTATGATATTCCTACACTAAAATACAATATTATCCTTTGCAGATTTGCTGTGTGGTAATTAGATTTAAAACAAATTGCAAATATGCAAAATGAAAGCACAACGATAAAATATTCATTAAAAACAGATTTTGATACAGTGCTTCAAGATTATATAATAAAGATGGACCTCATAATGTCAGCTGTGCATATTCACAAACAGATATTACATTTCTCTCATCACCACCAACCAGCAGACACAGTGAAGCTTCAGCTTTGGAGGCCTCTGGGGGGTCAGCATATGGGCCAGACTTGTATGAATATTTAAAAGGAATAATTACACATCATTTTAGCCAGGTAGAGCTTTACTGTTCAAATGTTTCTAACAAAGAACAGCAAAAACATCCGTCAATGTTTTATGTACATATGTTTTCATACACTGTCTGATACACCTGATTTAACTTCTTCCAAAACTCTCTGAAATGAAACTACATTCCATAGAATCTAAAGGTTTACCAGCCTATCAAAGATGATGGCTCACGCAGAGCTTGTGTGTCTTTATATTTTGTGTCAGTGCTACCCTCTAGTGATCAAAGAGCAGAACTGTGGAGTGAAAGCACACACAGACTCAGACTGAAGAGGGAGGGTTAGAAACTTTCAAAATTAAATGTATACATTATATTAAAGGCTTTTGGTTGTCCAACTCAGCACTGAGTGCAAATCAAAAACAAAATCCCAAAATGTGCTCAGAATGAATTCATTCATTTTTCAACAGAAACTTACTTATACCTCAAACGGAGAGAGGCGAGTCCTCCCGTCAAGAACAGAGATGGAGATGCATGCATCAAGTCTACCATTATCTCCAGATGATGATATTGAGCATTTCCTAACAACCTTTGAATGAATGGCCCGAGTATGTCACTGGCCTAAAGATGGATGGGCTCTGCGTCTAGTTCCTTTACTCACTGGTAAAGCATGCGGTGCTTATGTTCTGATGGACATGAAGAACTCAGAAAAATATGAAAAAGTTAAAGCAGCAGTTAAAGCAGCAGCGGCAAAATATGAAATTACACCTGATACCTACCGTAGAAGATTCTGCTCTCTCAAGATCGTTGTGGTGAAATGCCACGAGAGCTGTATGTGCGTCTGAAAGACCTCTTCTGCAAATGGGTTAAGCCAGAGAAATCAACAGTTAAAGAAATATCAGAGACTATCATTCCTGAACAGTTCCTGTGTTCCTCTGGAGGAGTTTGTCAAGTCTGAGAAAATATCCTGAACTAACGAAACCAGCTGTTTTAATCATGGTCATGTGAACATTTACCATGCAGGGATGATCTAAAAAATATGCATTATGGGTAAAAACAGCTAAAGCCATTGATTTGAATGATTCAAGGAAAACTCACTTAAACATGTAAAAACAGTGGCACGACTTATCCATGTGATCATTGAGTGGCTGCCCAGTTTACCCACGCCTCATCTGTGAGCTAAAACTTAATAATTCCTCATTCTACTAAAACCCTGCAGCCCTGCAGCTCCCCGCACAGACCTCACAGCTCCCTGAAAGCTTGTGAATATGGCCTCGGCACTTTGCATGTTTGAGGAAGTGTATCAACTGTTCTTCAGGGGGAGTTGTGTTTGTTTGAAGTCCTAGACGTCCTCTTATCTTCCCATCAGATGGATTACATTCAGGATGACATTTCAAACATGGAGGTTCATAGCTTACTTAATGAAGAGGCTCTTTTCAGGCCTCTTATAAAATGTATACAGTGCTTCTGCAGTATCTTGTGGCTGGGAAAGGCACTGACTCACAGCATGTAGCAAGACAGTAACACTGTATTCAGTATTCAGCAGATGTACTGTGAACTATACAACATATGCAGGCATAAGTCTGGAATTTTATTATGCAGTAATGAAACAGTCATGTACACTCGCTGGATTGCAGGATACCCAAAAACCTCCATCATGACTGAAAACACACTTCCTGCCGGTCTATGATCTAACACAGCTGTAGATGTGTTATTGTTGTGTGGTTATAACTGCCACAATGATTTGTTTTTTTCTTAATTAAGTAACATCATTCATTTTAATGAATGATTTAGCAGATAATATCCAATAATAGATGTCCAGTGTAATGAAGTAAATAAATGATTTTATGTCTGTGTGAAACATGTGGGAGATCAAATAATAACATTTCAGAACACTGGTCTGGTTATTAGATAGAACCAGCCTCCCTTCAACTTTTAAACACAGACCGCAGTTCTTTAAAGACCTAAAACCACACTGCCACATCAAATTCATTAACTTCATTTAATTAGGCCGACATCTGTCGGCTAACCTCAACCTCAACCTCCTTTCTATGTTTTCTTTTCTCTAAAAAGTTGTAGCATGTTGTGTAGTAAGGGCATTTTAGCAGATATTTGACCAATCTGGGAACTAAATCCTTACCAAGAAATTTCTTCACAATTGTGTTTAGGAAGGTGTGTAATATCATGTCATGTTAGGAAGGTGTGTAATATCATGTCTTAAAATCTCAAGTCTTTGAGGTTATGGAAGAACATAATATAGAATAGAATATAGAAATGGGTCCGACTCCTACCAAAAGAAATGATGGTAGGAGCCTAGAGAGTGGGGGACCGCTCCTCCAGCCTCTGATCACTCCCCCAGTTCCCAGTCAGTCCCCTGCTCCACTGATGGCACCCACCCCAAACCGCTAACTGCAGAACCATGCAAAACACACACAAAGCGGCTTATGGTTTGAATTGGTTCGTTTTTGCAAGTCATTTTGTGAAGATGCGAGCTTCCCCGAGACTGTGAACAGACGTGAGAGAGGACAACACGAAGAAAACACACGACGACCGACCGGATCCAAACTGTTAGCCTCACTGGGTAAGTGGAATATGCTAATCGGCTAGTCGGCTAACATTAGCAGCTAGCGTTGCTGCAGACTCAAACGCCATGGCGTTAAAAGCTTGTCTTAACGGCTACACGGTGAGGTACTACAGTGACTTAGATATGTAGAGTGAACTCTTATGTCGCCTTACGGATAACATTTGTCCACCGAGCTGACCGGGAACATGTTAACCACCGTTAGCTTTGACAGCGCTGCCCGTTTGTCGCAGCTGCTGTTCGGTTAACTTGTAGCGTGCTAGCTAACTAGCTTGTTGCTAAGCTATTTCAGCTACGTTACATTTCAGCTGCGTTCCAGCTGACAAAGTACGGTCTGTACAGAGAGAAGCAGAGTGAGAAACGAACGCTGGTTATTGTTTATTATTGACACATATACGGATAGTTAACTGGGTTAATTATCTACACGGTTGGCTAGTCCAGAGCCAATGGTACCCAGCCCAGTGTGAAGGGGACATGCCCGGTTCAGGTGGTCTGTGTATGCTTTTGTTTTCAATAGAAATCCTCACTTAAACTAAACAGTCAGTTCATCCCACCATCAGAAATCCATGTGATTCCTCTACCTGTTGTTCTGCCTGTACTATTCTGGACAGTCTGGACTGTTTTGTGTGTTGACCAGTCTCTGTGATGTGGAACTATGGCTAATAGCACTTTTGGTGATCAAAGCATCAAAAACATATCATCATTGAAAAACTCAACAGTAATCTCTCTTGTTCAATATATTCACCTTGTTGTGAGCAGTGTCATTTTCTTCTACCAAACTACACCTGCTAACTGTATCACTGCTCAGAAGGAAGCATGCATGAGGCTCATGCTTATGACATTAACATCAATGGTGTCCTCCTCAGATATGACATGTAACCACATCCCTGCTTGGCCACTCTGATTCAACACTTAGGTGAAGTTGCTATTTGTTACTATTTGAAGTGGTAAAGTTGCCCACACTTTGGCCATTATAGGAGCTGGTTAATACTGGTTAACGGGTAACAGCAGCAGAAGTGAGTTCACCCTGCCCACAGGCAGGTTCTTCTTCTTCTTTCACTGCACTTTGTAAAAGTGTTGGGGGAACAGATGTTTTTTTGGCCTTTTCAAGCTTTATTTTTTATAGAGAAGAGTGACAGGAATGTGGGGAGAGAAGAGAGATGGGGAATGACATGCGGGAAAGAGCCGCAGGTCGGATTCAAACAGCCACTGCTGAGCCTTTGTGCATGGGGCAGATGCTCTACCAACTGAGCTAATCGACACCCCGGGAAACAGTTTTAATCAAACGTCAGTCTGTGTGTGTTTAGTGTCTGTTAGCTGAATTTACATGCACACTATGAAACAGGTCATCGCCAGAAACATGATTAGAACTGGAGGTCAGATGCAGTCTGGGCAGTGATGACATGAACTCAGCGTGTTTGTGCTCACAACTTAGCTGGATGATAATTTGATATTTCATTGACTAATTATATGTGATCACTACTAATAATCCAGGTTTTACAGCTCTAAACACGATTTGTTGTTGAACAGACGTCAGATGAGAGAGCTCCTCTCTCGGTTTCATTTGCTATATATAGGTGTATTGGAGCTCCACAACACTGTCCAGACTGCAGCTTTCAGACTGTGAATACTTCCATTTCCTTGTATAGGGTTGGCTCATCTTAATGTTGAGCCATGAAGTGTTCATTATATTTGCCCCAGCCATGAAATTAGTCTTGAATATTAATCTGGGATATCTCCTAAAGCTAAACATGGCAGTTTGATGGGTGCAGAGAGGTGACAGGTTTACATCCCTCTGTCCTGCCTCCAGTTGTGAGGATGTTTCTCATTGGTAATTTGTGCATTACATTGTGTATGCATATATCAATTCATTATTGTTACTATACCGAGTTATTTAAATAGAATCTGTTAATATAATAATGTGACATTCAGGCTTTAATCTTTCCTTCATTCAGCTGCATTGCTGCTTCTCTTGTTAAGCAGTTTTTACTGGTTCCATGGATCTTTAATAATTAGCCTCTGATGTGCATATGAACACACACACAGCTGTAGATGTCTGAGTGCTGTCTGGATATTGAGGTGATATCAGGAGTGTAATGTGTCAGATCGTTGGTCTGCAGCCTCCCAGGGGCAGCTCTGTTCTTTAAGCTGAGACACACTGATACTGAGTCAGTCAGCCTTTTCTTCTGGAGAGACTTTTCTTCTCTCTCTTTGTGCCACGGCTCTGAACAGACCATTATGGTAGTCAAGGAGATGCTATGCAGGAGGCCTCAGTCGTCCAGGCAGCTCACAGAGGGTTTGCTCTGTGTAGATCCCACACTTCATACATCTTCAGAGTCAATCAGTGAAGACACAAAGTGAGACTGACATGAAACTGTTTTTGTTTTAGTCATGCTGATGCATATTATTTTTAATATCCACTATTGTAGAAAGAGCATTAACTGCAGCCACAGCTCCATGAGTTTAATGTTCCTCACCCTTTTTGATAAAACATTATGCCAGCAAAGAGTGCAGTCTGGGAGGTGAGGGAGCATGTTTACACATAAAAATAATCTGCTCAGAATAATAACTCTGTACTGAGTTAAAGAAAAGTACATTTATTGAATGTTTTAAAAGCAACACACCTGTGTTGAAGAATATGTATTGACAGAAGGAGAGATGTGAAACCTTTGGTGGCTCTTGGATGTTTCTTCTCAGACCTTTGTGGCCCATTATCCATTGTAGTAGTAATAAATGAAACACATTGTCATGTATGTACAAGCACCATTCTCCAAGAGCTTCATCTGTCATGGAGCTTTGTTTTGCAGGACTCGACGAAAATGCCTGAGGTTCGGGAGCTTTCTGAAGCTTTGCCAGAGATGTCCATGGACCCAATCACTGGAGTTGGAGTAGTCGCCTCCAGGAACAGAGCTCCCACTGGATATGATGTGGTAAGGCACTGAAACAGCTCAGGACAGCCAAATATTTCAAGATGTCCCGATCCAGTTTCTTCATTTACATTTTATCAAGACTGTAGACATCAGAATCACTTTCCTTCTGCTGTGAACTGTAATAGTTGATGTCTTACACTACTACTACTACTACTACTGATAATAGTAACAACAATAATAATAATGACCTCTCCTCTTTTCATCTGCATCAGGTCTCGACAACAACAGATGGCCTGGATGCTGACCTGTGGAAAGATGGCCTTTTCAAGTCCAAGGTGACCCGCTACCTCTGTTTCACCAGAGTCTTCTCTAAAGAAAATGTAAGTGAACACACACCTCACCAACCAGCAGTGCATTTGAATGAACATGAAGATTCTGAGCGGGTTAGATGCACTCCTTCTTCGCCTCATTTGTCTCTCTCTCTTTTTTGGCTGTCTCTGCAGAGCCATTTAGGCAATGTTCTTGTGGACATGAAGCTAATCGATATAAAGGACACTCTGCCCGTGGGTTTCATTCCCATCCAAGAGACTGTTGATACTCGTAAGTTATCAAGTCAAGCAAAAAGGCAGCGATAACATCACATCATCACATAAAATTCAATCTATAAATGTCAGACCATCAGACATTTATAAGAAGAACTTCTCAGTTAAACTTGAGAGAAACCCTCTGTCATTAATCTATAATAAATTAGCAAGCTGTTTGCAGGGAAGTGACCCACAGTCTGCCTGTCTGTCTCTCTGTCATGTGTGTCCCACAGAGGAGCAGGCCTTCAGGAAGAGGCGACTCTGCATCAAGTTTATTCCACGAGACTCCACAGAGGCAGCCATCTGTGACATCCGCATCCTGGGACGTTCCAAGCAGGCCCCTCCCCAGTACACCTTCATAGGGTGAGCAGCCTGGGATCACACGATGAGACATTAGTTTTAGGTGTAGACGTTACAAGACAGTAGCTTATTATCCCGGTGTTTGGACTGTACAGGGAGGTTCAGTTGGAAGGGTGATGGATAGAAAACAGTGGACAGGCTTTATTTTAAAGCTATAACTTTTCTGTATTACCTGTAAATATGTTTCTAGCTTTCTGCTTATTAATGTTCATTAATTTGTTTGACAGAGAGCTCAACAACATGGGAATCTGGTATCGCATGGGAAATGTACCGCGGGCCCAGGATTCCACACACACACCAACCACCACCAACATCCAGAATGTGAATTCCTCCTCCAGCTCAGCCCCAGTCCCAGCAGCTCCTATGCTCAAGTATGTCTATTCTGCTTGGTACATGTGTGTGATTACATGTGTCTGATTCATCCTCACTTATCCACTTAACTTGCACGTATCTGCACATAGCTGAGACTCTCTATCATGGAAAGAGGATGTTCTCTGTCGTTGAACATCCTTCCATCAAGGGAAAGGAAGCAGATCTATCTTTAGATGACAGTGAAAAGCAACGCTTTGAGCTGAAAAACAAAGAGCACAGAAAGATTGCTGACAAACAGGAAAAAAAGAAAGTTGTCCGTTGTAAAGTTGAATTTAATGTACAACTCTGATTTCAAACCGTTAGGATGCTGTGTAAATGTCCTTTTTGACCTGTTAAATCCAGTACAAAGGCAGGATATTTAGTCATGGTACAAGGGGTTGAAAAAATCAAGGCCTTGAAGGTTTTTTAAAATGGACATAAATAGATATGGGTCAAGTACTTGAATTTATATATTTTATAACTGATATGCCGCACAGATGAGAAATATCTGTCTTTGATTTGTTTGTGTAAAACCGGCAAGTTCTCATGATCAAATTGTCAGTATTGTAACATTAATTAACCTCGATCCTTGATCTGTGTCTGAGACTCTGCTGCGTTGGGTTCTTCAATTTGATGGAATTGAGCCTGGAACCTGAGTTCTTGAAAAGTCCTTGAATTTGATATTTATATACATTACATAATATCACACAACACCCATGCTTATTTCAAAATCAGGGTTTGGACTGTGCACTCACTTTGAATGTTAATATTACATCCTGCATCAGGACATTACAGATGAAGGTTGTGTCTCTCCTGTGTCCTGAACATGAGACAGTGGACAGTGAGACTATCTGTTCTTTCCTACTCCTAGCATAATATTAAATGCTTTGTCATCAAATTTAATATTGACAGTAGCAGTTTTCAGGGTGAGTCACTAAGTCAAAACTAAATCAATAAACCTCACCTGAGATGTGAGGAAAGGTGAAGGACTTATAGTGAGATCACAGAGCCTGTTTGTCAGAGGTGAGTGGAGCCTCAGTGGATTGGTCATCAGGTTGCCAGTTCAGGTATCTAGGTATCACCCACACCAAAGCAAACACACATACTCTCAAGGCCAGTGGGACTGAAATCCTACTCCACCAAAGGATCATCAATAGCGTCACAGGATAAACAAAGGCTGAGCAGCAGAGACTGCAGTCTGCAGTGTAGTTCATACACACCACTGATAAACACTGAAAACAGTGTCCCTTCACTCCTCTGTCCACATGTACATTCTGTTGGTTTCTTTGGATGTTGTAGGCTGTGAGCTTCTAACCCGGGCTGATGCACACTGACTCTTGTCACTGTCTCTTTCTCACCTCATTCTTCCACTGAATTAACCAGATGCTGTGTTTGTGTTCTTGTTGCCCCAAGGCATATTTCTATGACCCTCCCAGCCAGCTTCAGAGGCAAGAACACCACCAGGCCAGACTATGAACACCAGAACTCCAACCTGTATGCTATCTCAGGTCAGCAACAGTTTGACATCTTCTCCTCAACACCCTTTCCACAAAATTGCAAAATGTTTTGTTTTGATATGCCACACATGTATTATTAGTAAAATGTACTACAATGTGATGTATTAGCTTTAATGTAATCATTTGTATCAGAATATCAAAGCCTGAAATCAGGTCTAATTAGTATGCTGTTAACACCATTATACTGCTGTGCAGTTATTGGATCATGCACCAGTTCCTTGAGAGCAGAAGCCCAGAGAGGATTCACTTTATTATTCATATCATCGTTTGCTACAAAGAAGCCTAACTGCCCTATAAATAAAATAAAACAATAACCTCGTACCTCAGACAGCATCAAATTTCTCTTAGTAACATTCCCATCAGCCTCAGCTGTATTTTGTGTTACAGAATGTTACAAATGTTAGCATACCAACAGACTAAAGCATGGTAAACATCAACATGTTAGCTTTTAGCACAAAGCAGAGCTGTGTGACTTGGATCTTTATCGTGTTTATCATCTTCATCATCAGAATACGTTAAATCAAATGATCTAAATGTAAAGTGTGAGCAGGTTCATTGTAGAAACTTTTGTATAACCTTTGAAGTGGAGCAGAGCGGAGTTCACCAGGGTTCTATTTAAAGACGTGCTTCACTGACTTCCTCGGCCTCTCACTGTTCCTGCCTTTGCTCTGTGTCTTTCTGCACTTCAGTATTTGTGAGAACTCATTTGAGTTTTTGAGTTTCCCAGCAACGACATTTGTATAAGTGAGGTCACTGTGGTCAGGGCTCATGTCTTCAGAGGGCTGTTCAGGGCTAGGATCCAGTTTTACAGTTAGGATTATTGAGTTAGGTTTAGGTTCCAGCTGTGGGAAAACTGACATTAGGTATGTTGTTCTGGTGAATAGGGAGTGTGTGTTTTGCTGGTGTATTGCCAGTTCTTGGTCTTTAGTTTAAAAGGAACATTTTCCAAATGAGTATAAATTGTCCAATGATCAAATTGTAGCATTGCAGCATCCATTAAAAAAAATCATGTTTACTATGTCAGTCTGCACTTGACCAGCTTCTCCTTCACTTCATTAAACCACTGCAGCCACGGGAAGGCAGCAGAACACACACATTGATGAAATGTTGAGTCTCTGATATGAGAAGTGTCGCAGCAGAGAGCAGTCTTCATACACAGACACACATGATCGTGTGCAAACGACACCAGTCCACACACCAGACGTCACTTATGACAATTCATTTAAGACAGTTTATGGTGATGTTTTGGTCTTGAGGTTGTTACAGTGATGTGACTGTTTACACCAGGAGAGTTGTGACTCAAATTGGTGGACTCGTACAAATGTCCTCCAACATTGTTGTGTTATTTGTTTCAATCGCCTCACACCATCTGCCTCTGTTTTCTTCTCAACACTCTTCTCCATCCAGACTACAGCATGAAACACTGAATATACACAATGATCACTTTCTCTGGTTTTACTACTTGGATGTCTGTGTTTGAGTAAAATAAACATTTTAGTTTGATCCAGTAAACTCCTGACCACATTTCTGCCACATTCCAAATCAAAATGATGTCCTTTGTGATGTTTTTGTAGAAGATGTTTCCAGACTTTAAATGCAAAGAAACATTCATATTCATTTTGAAACAGACTGGTCAGATTCAACATTTGGTGGAATAACTCTGATTTCAACCAAAGCTTTCATTGCGGTCTCTCCATCTGACTCTCACATTGCTGTTGGCTCTCTCTGTCCTTGCAGGTAAAAAGTCTGTGTAAAGTCAAAATAAATGTGCTCTGAGTTTGTCAGCCTAAAGAATAAAGTGTTAATATCCACCCAGCCAAATTTGAATGATTAAAAATAACAAAATTTATTAAATAAAGTGTCAAAATCCGGTCAAAATAGGCAGCGCTCTCAGTAATGTGTGTGGACAGTGATGATGTTCAGAACAGCAGACACTGGGACAGAAAAGAGCAAAGAAAATGAGCAAATGCAGCAAAGCGAAAGTAATAAGAATACCGTCATTTTCTGAGTATAAGCTGCTACTTTTTTCACATGCTTTGAACCCTGCAGCCTATAAGACAGTACGGCTAATTTCTAGAATTTTACTGGCCAATGGGGGGCACTCTCTAGCAGTAAATGCAAAAGTGAGACAGACTTGTGGGCAAAGATTATGCAACGAAGAAGACACTAGTTTTGATTTTGAACTGTCATTTTGCACATCATGTACACACCCTCGTCATGGAAAACACACAAAGACTTCTGTGTAAATACCTCATGTCACCACATGAAAACCTGCGGCTTATATTCAAGTGCAGCCTACATATGTATATTTAGCTGGTGCGTCTTATATTCAGGTGTGCTCAATAGTAGTAAGAAAATTACGGTAATAATTGTATCTGATTACTCAAGTAATTGATGGAATATTCAATAGAATACTTTATTACCAAAATATTGGATAGCTGCAGCCCTAAATTAAAATAAAACAAAGGAGCTGTTGTGACATCCCTGTTGTCCAGAGAAGATGCATTTTTCAGGATGTTGAGGGCAGAGCTAGCTAGCAACGGCTGTACATACCTTTATCATACCATATCTTTTGTCTCTTTCAGCAATGGATGGAGTGCCTTTCATGATCTCTGAGAAGTTTGCCTGTGCCTCGTCTGATGTAAGTTGAGTCTTTAGTCTTTTGGTGACAGGTCACAGGTTTTAACCTCCTGCACTGAAGTCAACCCAGTGTTAGAAAAACTAAAACGCTTAAGCTGTAAGGCAGTCCTCATTTGACTGCTAGATATTGTGCTGAAATGTGTAGTAGTACTAGTTGAAAAGAACTGTGTAGGTAACACTGAGCTGCTGAAGCTAACTGCACCACTGCTCTCATGTTCAGCTGCAGCAGGTGGATCTGATGGGCATCACAATCAAGTCACTGGCTGAGATTGAGAAAGAGGTGAGTATTACAGAAGAATTCTTATTATGCAAGTTATGTCCATCTGTAGGTTATCATTACATAATAGTCAGCAAAGTGTAATAGGTGAGATGTGGTAATGTGGATAAGACAGATCAAGGTTATCAGGTTATCTGAGGTCAAACTGAGACATGTGAAAAGTTGCTCACTTGGACCGAACATGTAAAGAAACAGGCAGAATTTGATCTACTCTGGTTTAACAGTTAAAATGAAAATGGAAACGTTCCTGTTATTACACACTTTGTCCACCAGAGGCCGAAGTGCTCTTTACTTTGAACTCAGTCATTGTAAGTCACAGATGATTGGGTGAATGTGTAGAATGGGATGATTACATTAGTAAGTAACGATCTTTGACTGACCCTCCCTCCTTCCTCTCTCAGTATGATTACAGTTTCCGCACAGAGCACAGTGCAGCAGCTCGCCTCCCTCCCAGTCCAACACGGACCTCCCTGAGCTCTGAGGCCTGAGGATCCCCTCCTATCCCCTAACAACACTGTCCTGTATGGACGCCAGCAGGAGAGACCCGTACACAACTACTGAACCTCCCCACCACAAACCGTCCCAAACACCTGTACTGAGAAGAAAAACACAAGAAAAAAGATTCTGTGGGTCTGGCTCAAACCACTATGTACGACATTGATGAGCTGGGTTGATAGAGGGAATTTTAAAGTACATTTCTTTCCCCAAACATCCATGAGTGTTGTTCCCTGTACTCAAAATGACCCCTTTCCCATCTGAAGGACTTGATACAAACAAGACAAAAGGATTAAAAGGAGATGGAGGGCACCGGTTGGGCCTCATCATATTTGCCTTCCTCGTTCATGACACACCTGCTGCTCTGTCATTGGTCTGAATCGAGGCACCGGGAGAGCACATCGTCTCAATTCATGTGTTGAAGATACAAATGTCATGTCATGGGATTCTTTTTCAATCTTGTACTGGTCTTCTTAATGGGGAATGATTGTCATTGTTCTCTAGATGTTACTGTAATATACTGGTGTGGCTGTGAGTGCAACATGTGTTTTTGGAATTTCAGTGTGCTCCTGTTTAGTCCTAGACATTCTTTTAACCACGCCTTCTTTGCGTACACATCGTGTGCACACAACTCGAATCTGTTCCATTCACAACTTCCAGTCATCCATTTTTCCAGCACATCTGTCTGTCAGCAGCGTAAACAGTGAGTTCCGGATGTAACTAGAACTGCTGTTCCACTTGCTTCTTTTCAAGTTTAGTGACTGTTGAGTATCAGCTGCAGGCGTTGCTTTTTTAATATTATCATCCATATTTTGACATCTGAAGTTTACCACACAACATACTCTCGCATGCTAACTTTAGCCACACAGATCTCGATTGATAGAAAGAAGTATTAAGCTTTGATATCAAGCCCATCTTCACTATTTAAAGTTACTTTTCTATGCACAGCACTGACAAACAGACAATGTTACAGACAACAATGTTAGAGTATAAGTGTTCCAAATGGTGTTCTTATTTTGTGTGCGGACTTGTGGACATGTGAAAAACGTGTGTATATTATCCTCTGTGACAGTCAGCTTGTTTTCTTCTTTTTGCTTGCCTTCTGATAACTTTAGCTGTTTTCTTTTTTACCCATTTGACATGTGAAGACCACTATCCACTCACAACCACTAGAGATATATTTAATGAGACTAATGTGGTCAGTGCTGGGTCTGTGGAACTCTGTGAATCTGAACAACAATACCGATGATGGCTCATATTTGTTTTTTGGCTTAAACGTACAACACACACTAACACTCTCTTATGTTTAATGTACTTTTTAAAGACTTATGAGCAGGCTGTGTAGTGAGCTGGACATATTCCAGTGTATAGAGCTCAAAGAAATGGTGACAGTGTTTTTAAAGAACCTCAACATATCTTTGGCATTTCTGTACTGCCTTGTTACTTACAGATAACCATATAAGCTGATACGAATAGATCAGACATTCAATGTCTAGGCCCTCATGTCCACTGTTTTCTAAATAGAATTGATCATATTTTGTTTGTGCTTGGTTTTTTTTATCGTTTCAATTTAATGTCTATTCCCACAGCCCCAAATTATTAGTAATAAAAATTATCATTAGTACAATAAGAGTCATGCCATACTCACCCCTCTGCTGCCTTCTCACAGAAATGCTGTTTTCATTCACAGCTTCCCATTTGCTGTTAAGCCTCTGCAAATGTTTCAAAGTAAGACTACCAATTGCCCAAAGATCACAATCTTTATATAGAGGGACACTTTAAAACCCAACCATGCCCCTCCAGCAGGATGTGTGTATTCAGTGTGACTTCAGTGTGTTCATTCAGTATTGTCCTGAGAAGCACCATTTGATTTAGCTTATTTCACTCCATGTTTCATGAGACGAGTGTTCAAAGAAAATGCTTTGTTTTTTTTACCTGCAAATGTTTTTGCAATATTATCAAGTCATAAATGCATGTATTAACTCCCTTTATTTTCTAATGTTTTTCTAATTTATTAGTCATTTCAGTATTGTGACCCTTTGTTGTTTTCAGAGATGTAACGTTCTACATTGTCGATTGCACTGCTGTCATGTTTGAGGAGGGTGAAGCTCTGTGTATTTGAGCTGAGTATATTGGCCTTCTCTGTGATAAGCTTCACATGTACGCATTTCTCAGCTGTGGTGTTCACTTCCAGCCAGTTTTGCTGAAACCTTTCATGGCTAATACGGTGTCTGCATTAACAACCAATAACAATCCTGCTTTGATATGTCTTAGTTTGCATGCATGGTGACATCAGGACAGTTATTTTTGTAGTTTGTTATTGATCAAAGTCACAGATTTTGTCTCATAAAGTAAATAGATTTTATTCACTAAAGAATGAACAAAACAGCAACAGTTGAATTTGTATTATAATGAGGTTTTATTAAACTGATGATGAACTGAACTGTTTGGCCTAATGTTTGCTTTTGTTTTTTGGACCTCTGAGGTCCAGCTCTGATCATAAAGATATTTGAGTTTAACAACAATCCAGCCAGCCCAGGATGGCCTTCACTCTGCGCTGAAGTTTATTTGTGCTCACTTTAAAGAAACATTGTTTAACCTTTGAACCATAAAATAACAGATTTTAACTCCTGTTGATCTACACTGACCTGTGATCAGATGAACGGTGTCTCTGTCATTCGTACGTCTGTTCTCACACTGTGTAACTTTGGGCTCCGGGTCGGAAGTACGTAACGCTTTACGACACAAAGACATACACCACCAACTATTTGACTGATTCTGGTGAAACTGGATCATATTTTATGGAGAAAATGTTTCCTGGTTTTCCCTCTGATGTCCTCTGGCTGCTCTGCCTCAACTCTCTGTGATTTACAGAGTTTCCTGATGGACAGTGAAGTAAACTGCTGACAACTGTAGCTGCTGTTAGCTAATGTTAGCTTAGTTTGTTAGCCAGGTTGCTTGGGCTGTGAGCTCAGAGCACCGGGGACTGTTAGTGTTTGTACCACAGGCGTGTACAAGCTTTTCAGTTGTTGTTCAAGTACTGGAATATATCGAGGGCTCCTCATCTGTATCTTTTGGATTAATTTGATTTAGTCCGTCTTTTACACTTGTGAAATAATGACATGAAACAACAACACAAGAACATTGTATTCAAAATATTTGCATCATCTCAACACAAAATACCCATGATGTATGCTTTGTGTAAGATTTGTTATATTAGAATGTAAGCTATTAACTATCATACAAAATAAGTGTACTTTGTTGAACTATGAAGCCTTTTGTAAATAGCTTGAATGAATGCGCCCTAATTTAAGAATCCTCAGTGCTGCCATGAGGACAAATTACTCAAGTGGAAAGTTTCTTAAAACAAATAATTGAATAGTCTGTAAATTCGCTTGATCCACTCTTGTGGTGTTACGAAAATTGCAGCTTTTAAAGGTCTCGTGTTCAGACTTTCCTGTGTCCCATTAAAGCTTCAAAGCCCAGTTTACAGTGAGCCTCAGAGGATAAAACCAACATAAGTCTCTCTGTGTGCTCGTCTTCCATCGCCTGAAACCTATACACATGCTGAAGGTTCCAAACGGTTGGTGGTTCATTTCATCTCTGTTTGTTTTTTCTCCTCGGTTTACTTACAAACACGAGTCAATTAGCTCTGCAGCAAACATATGGCTTCTGTCACTGCCACCCCAAGAGCTTTAGAGAATGGAGTGAAGTGGCTGATAGACATCTGGAGCTGAACCACTCACTGCACACCACGAAAGGTACAAGTGGAAAAACGTAATATATGGCTGCTTTATCATGTTTTTCTTGCTTGCTCATGGTGCTTCTCTTGCAAGGCTCAAGGACAGACTGTATTTGATTATGGACCAGTTAGCTTCCTATTAGCATCACTGGAGAGTATTCCTTCACTGAAAGAAGAGCAATGGCACTGAAGACTTTTCACCTGGCCAGTATTCTTTTCTTTTCAATGGTGTGAAAAACAAGAATCAGGAAGCAGCAGTGGTTTTGTAGCCAAAAACACCTTCTTAATGAGAGCAGTGAGAATTGAATAGACAGACTGGTTCAAGCTGACAGTAATTCAATAACCAGGCTTTACAGCCAAACCAGTGTGTATAGTGTATAGAGTAACAGTACAGTTTTTTGGCTAATGAGCTCAACCTTCCAGTGTAGGAGGATGAATATGTTAAATATCTACATTTCTACTGAGAACTATCTTTGACAGTACTTTCATGTCATCTCTTTAAAGACACTGAACTGTACAGCAAATGCAATGGCTGTGAAGTCAAGCCAACATAGAAGTACCAAAACTAAGGGGTGTCGTTTAGCTCAGGTGGAAGAGCATATGAAGGCTCGGCAGCAGCCCAGGGTTCCAATCCAACCTGTGGCCCTGCATGCTGCATGTCGTTCCCCGTCTCTCTCTCCCCCCTCGTTCCTATCACTCTTCAGCTGTCTCTGTCAGAAATTAAGCTTGAAAAGGCCCAAAAAAAGTACCAAAACTAGACGTGAGTCAGTCTCCATCATCGATCAAATGATATCAAAGATTAAAATTATGCAGAATTAAGAGCGTGGATGCTTTGATTGACAGGTGGGTGCTGTCATAGGTGGCCTGGCAACCAGGCATCATTCTGCCTGCCTCAGTTCCACCTCTTGCCCATTTTTGGATTAATAAGCAGGTGGAGGTAGGGCTGCCAAGAAGAGTCACTACTTCAACAGCTCATTGTAGTGATGATGTCACGGAGACCACGTCCATGTTTTATACAGTCTATGGTGGTTTTTATCCAGTGTTAAAGTCATCTTAAAAAAGTATACTGTCCCTCTCTCTATGTATTGCTCTCTCTCTCTCTCTCTCTCTCCTCTCTCTCTCTCTCTCTCTCTCTCTCTCTCACACACACACACACACACACACACACACACACACACACAGTCCACCTCCTCCTACAGCTCCTGGATGAGTGTGAATGAGACAGATTGTCATTATGTGTAATTAACATGTCAGCAATTACTGTAAGATGAATGCTTGTAGTGGGCTGATGGTGGTACTTAGCTGATGATTAATGGCACGCTGACTTGTTTTCACATAAATGCTGAGACAGACTGGCCTGAGGGAAACACAGACAGGCTGTGGAGTGATGAAAGCTGGTACAGAGGAGCAGCAGGTCAGCCAAATGACTTTGTTTTTTACTGGAGTCAGGTTTCTTCGAGGAGCAGGAGTTATTTAAGTGCTTCATGTTTGGTTTTCTTAATTTACGCTGTGACGTTCAGGTGGTTAAACAACATAACATGAAAGCATGGATCCACCCCTGCTGATGGTGTAGGGAGATTTGGGATGTGCAGCAGACAATTAACCAACTGTGTGATGCCTATATATCAACAATAATAATAATAATAATAATAATAATAATAATAATAATAATAATAATAGAGTGGTCTATGATTTTACCCTGGATTAGACCACATATGTAACTACACCATCACCTCTATGCTACTGCCATGATTTTTTGACAACTAGCAGTCATAGATCATATAAAACATGGACATAATCTCTGTGATGTCATCCACAGGTTTCAGACTATGGTTGCTCTGGTTGTCTCCACCATGGCAGTCCCAGCTACGGCTAATCTAAAAATTGGCAAAGAGGTGGATCATGAGTGGAGCTGAGGCAGGCTGAATGGAGCCTGGCAGTTCAAACTATGCCACCTGTGACAGCAACCACCTATCAGTCAGAGTGTCCACACTCTTAATCCTGCATAATAGCCTTAATATCATTTGAACAGATGAGTTGTATATAAACTCACCCTCAGTACAGTTGTCATGAACGGGGAAATTAGCTATAGAGACCAAAACTGTTTTTGTACCAGGCTGTAAACATGTTTATTTCTGCTGTGAAAGTTGGACATTTGAACATGGGGACTTATGGAGACTGACTCACTTCTGGAGCCAGCCTAAGTGGACAATAGAGGGACTGCAGTTTTGGCACTTCTGCACTGGCTTCACTTCACCACAGAGGTTGCTCACTACTTTCTAATAATGAGGAACAGTGAAGAAAATAGATTTTCTCATGATCTGTGCACCTTTAGATATCCAGTAAAATGACTTTTTGGGATGTTAACTAGCTGAAATCCGTTGGAAGAATATAAAGACATCTTCGATATTCAAATCATGACATGACTTCATGCCAAGGTTAGACCAGATGGAAAAGCCTGCTCTGTGAGAGAGAGAGATGATTTTTGAAAATAGGAGCCTGTAGTGAAGCAGTTTGCAGTCCAAACGGCGTCTAAACTGATTCCAGATTTTGAAAATGGTCTGGACCAGGTTGGACCATCAGGCCTGTAACCCAAAGCAGAACATGAAGATGGTGCACACTTCCAACCAGAGCAAGCTGGTCTGTATGCAACTGATACTGAATGAAGTTGCAGCCAAACCTCTCTGGACCCATGAGTATGTGAAATGGCGTGTGAAACTATTCTAAATACTACTGTGTTATTTAAAGGTTAAAGTTCACTTTTATCAAAGTCACTCAGTCATTCCAGCGATGAGACCAAAAGAGTTCAGGGAAGAGAGTATAACAGGTACAGAGCTATCAAACCCAGTATTTTGTTTGTCCTTTCTGGGCCTTTCAGGCGTTTTGGGGTCACTGTAGTTTCTCCTTCATGTTAAGAAAGAGAGAGTGAGGCAAGGAGTTTGCAATCAGCAACCTCACCGTTAGATGCCACGAAATCCTACACACCTTTAAAGCAGGGTAAAGAAATGCATGAGGGGAACAAACATAACTAACGACTGGAATATAAGCTATGATTTGTCACCAGGACCCGCAGAAGGGTTGAACAATGACCCAATCACTGTCTGAGCTGGTCCAGTATAAAGGATGCTAAACTGGTCCCGGCACAGTTATGACAACATGTTCATAAAGAGCGCATTTAAACCTGACTCTGCTTGTTGACTTTTGGGCACAGCTACCACAACTACCTTAAGACTGCTGCCTAATTTTCCACAACTTTTTCCAACTGCTACCGACACATCACACAGTCAACATTATAAAAACGTGTTTACAAGGACGTCAGCTGCTGCTGATTTCCCTCAAAGTCCCTGTTTTACAGCTCTCTTTGGCAAAAGTTGCTTGTTAAACTCATATAAATAATGGAAGTCAATGTGTGGGGCACATGTCATCAAAGAGTCTTCACTCTTATCCTCCTGCATACGTGCGTCGCTGCACGTTTTATAGGCATCCGATGGTTAAGAAGATCACAACTCCTCTTGTCTTTGCATCTGTTTTACACAACAGCTGCTGGAGCTTTTAGGGAGTGCGTTCATGATACCATGCTCTGATTAACCCACTACACGACCGGCTGATAGACATTTAGACAGAGTGCTAATGAAGTAGATCTGAAGACCACACCAGAGCAAAAGAAGGGACAATGTTGTGCTTGAAATGGTTGAAGAAAGCCATCTGAATTTTGAATTTTGAATCTTTGTTGGAAAGTGTCAGGACAAAATGGTTTTCCAGTGTTACTCACACACAGCCAGCAGAAGAACACAGCTGTTGGATGCTGTTGTCCTTTAGCTTAACTACATTCATAGTACATATTAGACTTTGTGAGGGGCGGAAGGATAAAGTCCTGAACTTCATCATCTGTCATCTGTCCTTCCAAAGTGCAGAGAAATCATAGTTTTGTTGTTGTCATATTTAACACTGTTTCCTCATATTGTTTGATTCTTCTACAAATCAAATCAGAAGCTTGTGTTTGATGACCATGTTGCCAATCGCAGTCTGATTAATGACCATAGCATATCTGGTTTTAATTTCACACACACACACATTTAGGTGACAGAACAGAGTTCTAATATAAAAAGCAGAGCGAGGCCTTGCAGCATAGCACACCCTCTGAGCTCTGTAACAGTCCATAAGAAGCTGTTGCTGCATTTTGTCTTCATTACAGTGAACCATGGAACATTCTCATCTAAGAACACGAGCACTCTGACAGGAGGTCTGTTCAGACATGAACCATCTCTTAGCTCTCATAGATTTTTATTGATGTATTTGTGTTTATCAGCTCAGCCCAAATGATCAGTTACATTTTTATATTCAGTAAATCACCAGATTAAAAAAAAAAAATCAAATCAATTATTTCTATAATCTGTAAATGAAATCTTCTCTCACGCGTTTGCTGAGCTTCAGCTTCTGACCACAGGGCGTCAGGATTGGACAGCTGTACAGAGGTGGACTCAATCCACTATTAAAAACTGATTTTGGCACACGCACGCACGCACACACACACACACACACACACACACTAATTTCAATAATTAGGTCCTTCTTTAGTTAATTATTTCATCATTTTGAACTCATTTTATGATGTCCCTCCTCACACACATTTGATTGCTTTTTCATTCCAGTGACATACTCTTACACACTCTAATATAATATACAGACTCAACAATTCCTCCATGAGCAAGCTCTCCGTGTGATGAACTAACATCATTAAACGTGTTAATGCCAGATCAGTTTGTAGTAATTAATGAACGATATTTCTAAAAATTCTGGTTATTTTATGATTTCTTTCGTTTCATGTTTTTTAATAAATGAAAAAATGACAAATTTTGAGTACTAACACACGGATCCACCTCTGACAGTTCTTTTAGAAAGAAGAATGACTGAGTCACGATGTCGCGTTATTTCTACACATCAGGCCTTTTCTTCCATTTATTATATAATTGTGATTTATCTTATTAAAAAATATTGATATATTATATTATTTATTTAAATCGCCCGTGTCTTGGAGAGGCAGTAGATCTCTGATCTGCACATTAAGCCCCATATATATATATATATATATATATATATATATATATATATATATATATATATATATATATATATATATATATATATATATATATATATATATATATAATCCTCAGCCATCGTCAATTGAACCTGACCCATCTCTCAGTATTTAATTTCCGTTCATAAAAGCTCCTCGTGCATCATGAAGATTTCCCCGCGCGAACAAAAGAGCAGACAGCTGATGAATATTGCTTTTTATTGCTTTTCACACAGCTGATCTCAGGCCTGCAGCGGAGCACTGATCAATCTGAGATGCTTTATTTGAAAGAGGGGGACATCGTCTGGGCTTCACGTCTGCCTCTGATCTGATCTGTGATCTGTGGCTGATATTCAACAGAGCAGAAAAAAAGAAAGTTTCCTTATCAGCTCATTATGCAGATTCACAATCAGGCCGCACGTGCACAAATATCATGTGAGGTTTGTGTCGTTCATACTGACAGCAGCTCATTTTCGACCCGAGACAACATCAGAGAAATGTCCAAAGAATCTGTGCACGTTCATTCACAATACACACAGAATATTTGATCATATTTAATCATAAATAATAATGAAACTCCTGAATAATTCATTACTAAAGTGTTTCCAGGCGCAGCTTTATATTATTATTTTATCATATTATGATATTGTGAGACACACAGTATGGACAGGATGTTTCCAAGTTCCAGCAAACCCAGAAAAATCTGACTGGGCTAAAAAAAGTTGAATGAGAATGTTGTTTGTTGTGTTTGTGAAATGTTACATTTTAAATCAATTCTACATCCCGAACAGTAGGCAGCACTCTGAATGTTTGCAGAACACACTGGTAGATATATTAATATGACGGTTAATATATAATATAATTTGAAATGATGAATGTTTGACTCGCCCGGTGTCATATAGACACTGAGGGGGTCATCATGTGCTGAGATGAGGGTTTTGCTTGTGTGGAGCTGGATGTGACCTAAATCACGCCATGATGCTGAAGTGCAGATTTATTTGATTTCATCCTTGTGGGCTTTGTGGACATTGTGGAGGCGGATCCATCTAGACTCCGGGCGCCAATACAAGTCCAGATCTGCGGAGAGAGTGCTCGGCGAAAGGCAGGGGGAGGGTTTCTGCCTCTGCTGTTCCCCTCTTTGAGACAGGCTTGAGCTCAGGATGGCACATCGAGTTCCGTACTGCTGGACCCTTTTCATGGCACCCCTTTGGATTTACATCAGTTGATGTTTTTTTCTTTCTCGGAGACTGAAAACTTGTGAAGGTTTCAACTTCGCGGATTTTACGCACTCCTTTTGCTTCGTTTTGTTCTGAAGTGCAGAGAGGAGAGAGAGCGCGCACGGGCAAGGTCTGACGGTCCTCCAGCAGTCACCTCTGTCAAAGATGCTGAACGACATTAAAATAGAAGACCGTCTGCGCACAGACGCCAGCTCTCTGGATCATCTGATCGGTGAGTTCGGCCCATTCTCTTCCCTCCTGTGCTGCCACAGAGCGGATTATGATCCGGTCTGTCATCAGTCTGAACAGAAGCGGACAGTTTTGAACTGTTTTCTGTCTGTTTACCTCTGTGCTATTTATTATTATTCATTCTTTTTCTTCAATCTTATTTTTATTTGTTTCATTAAATGTTAGATTATCACTGCTGTTTGAGGCCTCTGTTTTTTATTATTATCTGATGTTCAATTTATGTATTTTTTAAAAATCAAAGTAAAAAAAAAACTCTCTGATATAACAGTATAATTCAATAATTCCGGGGAAGAGAAGCTCTGATGATCAGATCAGATCATCTTCACATTGTGACTGAATTCACTTTCCTGCAGTTTAAACATTCATGTTCATTTCTTCAAACACCGCGCAAACACGGAGGACTTTAACGTCTATGAAAATATATCTGATGTTTGATGTCACCATGGTGATTGTTTATAGGGCATTTGTATTGATGGAGCCAGCAGGTATGTCCATGACATAAAGCGTCACTCATATGTAAACGTCATGGAGAGAATGGGACCAGGTCCTGTATTGTTCGTTTTATTGACTTATTCCTATGACACACTGAGTGTGTCAGGAAAATACAGCGTTATTACAGAGAAGGTGAAAGAAAACCCTCAACTGGCCTGCTGAAGCTTTTCATGCCATATGAAACACAAGCAGCCTGAAATGAACAAATATCATGTCAAATGTCATCATGTCATTTGTTTGTACGCCTCTATGATCTGCCTCATGCTGCATTAAAATGGAAACTATTATTTCTGGACACAATTATTTTTTTTTAGTTAGTTAGTTTGAGTTTGCGTGAGAAGTGACCCTTTAACCTCATCGAGCACGTCACCACAGAATGTCCGTGAACATAACACCGATTAAACAATCCTGTTCGCTGCTGATCCTCACCGCCGCAGCTCACCGGGCTCCTCTGCTCTCCTTTCCCGCATGTCAGGCGCTGAATCCCCGCAGCAGGCCGTGTGCGAAGGCTGCACGCGGGTCATCTCAGACCGCTTCCTGATGCGGGTCAACGACGCTTCCTGGCACGAGGAGTGCCTTCAGTGCGCCGCGTGCCAGCAGCCGCTCACCGCCACCTGCTACTGCAGGGACACCAAACTGTACTGCAAGGCCGACTACCAGAGGTAAGAGCGCCGCTGTGTGAAGGCTTTACGCCGAGTGTGATGGCTCACACTCGGGCCTTCAGGGCTGTGTGTGTGTGTGTGTGTGTGTGTGAGTGCGGCGTTTGTGGAGGAAGGAAAATGTATTTGAGCGGCGTGCTCAAGGATTGTTCACTTTTTATTCAAACACGTGTCACAAAGTTCAGACTGTCGTTTCTTTCCATCTTCAAAACGGAGTCATTGAAGGAATTATGAATTTTACTCATTTAAAAATAAAATGATCATTTTATTCAATGACTGGAGAAAATAAAGGCAGTCAGATTACTTTGAAATGTCAATGTCAGTAAATAAAACCATTCTGTAACGAGTAACGCAATCCATGCATTAAAAGAAAATGTAATCCGAATACTTTTGAATTACAAAACCAAACTTTCAAATTATTGAATCTTCTACTAAAAATAGCAACAAAAAAGATTTGTTCAACATATTTTCTTTTTTTTCTTTTTTCTCCCTCTCTTTGAACACCTCAAGTAATTTCAGTGAAATTACATTTCATCACATTTCATCAAATCACCAACTCATTACGTATTTGCCTGTCAGCTCTGCTGTGCTGTCAGAGCAGATACGTTTTAGTTTATAGAACATTATGAAAAAATCATAATTCTAAAATTGATATTTTGAAGAAATGCTTTGTATTTACATGTAATAAAAATGTAATTACAACGTAACCATACTCTAAATATAAATGTTTTTTTCAAAAATAATCCAGGCTGATTATAATTACTTATGTTGTTTCTATTTATGTAATCTGATTACATTTAATCTATTACTACCCAACTGTGCTCTGTAGATATCATATCTTTCTGAGTCTGGATGAGCTGTTAATATAAATAAATATGTAATGTAAATGTAAATATATATTTACAAACTGGCAACAGTCAAATTGATCTAATTATGAACTTAAATGATCTGATCATCTAGTGTAATATCAGAGAGGCTGCATTAATGAAGACTAAATATTAATTTTATTATCAAACTGTGGGAGTAGTAAAAACCTTAAAAATGTTCTGAAAATGCAAAAGCTGCATAACGCTGTCTATATGAGCAGTGTGTGTTACATTGATGAGCCTGAATAATTTACACAGTTACAGGTGAGAAGAAAAAGCAATGTATGCCACTCTCAGCATTTACACTGCCACAGCAGAAACCTTTTTAGATGTGACGTGTTTGTTGTGGTTCTGGTGTCGGTCCTGTGTGATATGAGCAGTGTTGGTGGAGGGAGGACCCTGCAGCTGGGTGGTCTCGCCTCTTGTATTGAGCTTTTCTCACAGACAGGCTGGGCAGCGTGCTGACAGCGGGCCGTCTGACTGTCAGATCATCGCTCTGCTGGGTTTCTCTGTGAGGCTGTCTGCTTTTCTTAAAGAGCCTTTGTCCAGTTGTGGAGCTTTAATACACTCACTGCCCGTGTGTCACTGCTGCATGCTGGAGGTCTGAGGACCTACAATGGCCAACAAGCATCTCCCCATAACATTACAGTGCAGAGACACACTGGTGTAAGCTTTCAGCTCAAACAGTGAATGTCACAGTACGATGTGCTGTGCACAGACTGACCTGTTTTTTTTTTCAATGCCATCTGAACATGAAAATATTGAAGTTATTAAAGATTTAATCAAATAAAATATAAATAAATACAATTAAATAAAATGCAATTTAGATTAAGAGAGAAAGGTTTCCTAAAAAGCGCAGGAAGACATGAGTAGGAACAAATTAAGAACAGGCAAATCTAAATAATGTGTGAAAGACTTCAGAGCTGAGGGGTTCATCTCACTTTTAGTCTGGACCTGTGAGCAAAGACCTTGAGGGTCTCAGGCTCGTACATGCTCACATGTTAGAAATGCATTCAGCAGCAAATCCCACACGGAACAGAACAGAACAGAGTAAGGACATTTATATACATATATACATATATGACAAAATGTGCTCCACTGCATATATTCACACATACATTCACCTGCTCATAGATGAATAACAGTTACAGTGGAAAGATATAAAAGATATAAAAGTGGTTTTAAAAAAGTCAGTAATAAAATAAAATAAAACAAACAAGCATTATATTCAGAGCTGCTATTTTATTCATACTGTACTTAAAGACATTATTGCATGTTAAAGAGAGATATACAGACCTACACATACAGATTCCTCTGTCCAGGTATAATTGTACTGTACTGTGAACTCTTTTGATGATGTTGGGGCAGTTGACGGCTCTTTGGCAAAAACTAGTTTTGAGGCTGTTAGTGTGTCTTAAAGGTGATCGTTAAAAATTCAACTCTGAAACACATAAAATGTCCAAAACCCTCAAAATAGTGAAGAAAAATAACAAAATAAATGCATATTAATTATTGTTTATATTACATTAATCAGTCCTGTCCTGTTCAGTGTTGATTGTACAGACAAACTTCTCTCACTGTGTCACTTGCAAACAGGACACACACACACACACACACACACACACACACACACACTTATCTTAGTAAAAGCATGGAGGCTAATGTTGTGCAGTTTAAAAAAATGTTTTAAAAAAAATCTAGTTCTACTCTTCTACTCTTCCTTTCATAATGAGATTCTAGGTTCATGTGTCAGCATACAGACAGTTAGATTTAGTATCAGCTGAAGTTTGTAGCAGAGGTTACACAAACAGGAGCATATAGTCCATTTGTTTGGGGACTATTTTCAGTGGTGGAGTAATCCACGTGTTGCGCTGGACTCAGGGCAGCAGGCAGTGTGTGTGAGACTGAGTCAAACTTACAGTTCATGTTAATGGAGGAACGTGGTGGTCGGTTAAAGTCTTGGCCAAAAAAGACTTGGATGCCGACCTCTAACAGTGATGTACATTTACTGTTCCTGTGTGTCATCATTCAGTTCATGATTTCATTCAATCAATCAAACAAAACTATGTGACAGAATGAAGCTCTTTTTGTTTTGTGATTTTATTTTTATTATTAATATTATCTTGAATGGTAAATAATCTAACAAACAAGTCAACAAAAACAAAAAAACTAATTTAATTTTTTTTTTTTTATTTTAAAGCATTTTTAAAAAATTCACTTAAGATACATTTCAAAGAATTTTAAACAAGTGCGATACTGTGTGTTGTAAGCTTTGAACGTCGGAGCTGAGGTATCTCTATCATTACAATGCTCGGCCTTTACCTCAGATATGATTATCATGCAGTTAATATCTGTCAGCACTACATCTGGCTGATAATATTCCCCGTCTTGGCTGTGTGTCTCTCCGTGGTGTGTTATATAGAACCAAACTGACGTTATCTCATGACTCTTTCTATTTAGAGCGGGTCTAGAATGTAATGTTTATTATGAATATTATTTACAGAGACCAACAATTCCACCATGAACACTATGTGAAAGCAGAAAAAATGTGTGTACATTCCATTTCCTGTTTTAACGTGAAACGTTAGGCTTTTTTCAAAACTGACTTTGTCACATAACTTTTTTTTAAAAATCATTTTCTGACACAAATTTAAAAAAATAAAAATTTGCATGCAATTGTCTGTTATATATATCTTTGTTTAAAGTGAGAATGTTTCTATATTGTACAGTATATGTAGCAATTCTATAGAATCACTTTTTGCTGCGCTTTAGGGAATGCAGCTCACATTATTTTGGTGCTGATGCTAATGCTGTTGGATAATTCATCATTTCTTATTTTTATTCTTTTGCTCTTTGCCCTTCAGTATACGCTCTGCATTTTTCACGATTAAACAAGGAGGTATATGGGATATGTCATTGTAAAAGTGAGCAGGTTTATTTGATTCCAAACCAGAGGCCCTGGTGTCTTCAGCATTAATCAAAGCAAAGACCCCTGCAGGTGAGGATTCAGGAGTAAATCCTGGACTTAGACCCAGCAGGCTGTCCAGGACTCTAAATATGCTCCATCCCCCTGGGAGCAGGGGGCAAAGAAAAGAGGAGGAGGGGGGGGGGGGTGCACCAAGTCAGCCCAAAGAAACTACACAGGAACCAGCAGGAGCTCCTTAAAGCCCTGTTCTGTTTGGATACCACAGCTGACCAACGGCCGAGCTCAGCACTAGAAAAACAAGCCTTCATGAAAACTTTGCAGATTGGGTTTCATCGCCTCTCCAGACTCTTGCCCCGGCAGCCACAGGTTGTCCTCCTCTCACAGTCTCCAACATCAACTAACTACAATGATTTATGTCACTGGTCCTCTGACCCCACCTTGACTTCAAACAGAGGCAACATGAAACAGTCAGTGGACACAGCATACAGGGAGCTGTGGAGGGAGAGTGTTCAGCTCACAGTGTCAGGATACTGACTGTATGCAAATACATTTGTATGCACCAAACTAGTTTCTATTGAAGGATGATGACCATTGAAAAGCCCTGTAGGAAAAACGATAATATATAGTTTTGGTGGTAAAGATGTGTATAAAGATACTGAAGGTATGACTCACACCTTCAGTCAGTATCAGTTTGTGTCAAATACGCTTTCAGATTTCTTCGACCCTGGAAATCATTCAGATGGCTTAAGAAGGTCTGTGTAGAATTTTATCCATTCACATTCATACTCAGATGTATATATGTAAGAAAAAATATACAAAATAACTAACAAAATAAGACAAAAGTCAATCTAAATAAAAGAATAAGAGATTTGAACAAAACGTAAAGTTCAAAGTTAAAGGTTGTGCTCAGACAAAGGTTATGTTGCCTGCATTATTGGATAGGTCAGACGGAAACACAGAAAATATATTGTGTATAAAATCTGATCCAGTTTGAATAAAGTTGTAAAGTTGTGCTTTTGTACAGTAGTCAGTGAGGCCCGGACATAGATGACTGTAGCAGCCCTCACAGTCACTCATAGACTGGATCAAACAGGAAGCACTCCAGTCTTGCGGGGTCAGAAGAGAGGAAGCGTTTCATTGGATGTAAAATTAGTACACGCCCCCGAGTGCAGGATGACATCATCAACAACTTTTTATGGAAATTACCCTAAAATACCATGAATAATACCTGAACACACTGAAAATCTGACTGTGTGTCAGTGTTGGACAGACGCTAGAGGACAGAGTACAGATGGGACACAAACATACAAACATGAAGTCTGACTAGAGAGACTTTAAGTTTAATAACAAACAATAATAGTGGAATGATCGTAGGTAGTGTATAATGAAATGGGAGGAGGACAGGATGAATAATGTAAAGTTGAAATGAAACAAATAGAAATAGCTAAATAGTTCTTGTGGCCATTTTGCATGCACTTTGTAGATGATCCCTAACTTCAGTTACACACATCTTCTGTCACTGCATGCTTGATCCATCTGAAGGCATTTATCCCCAGTAAACATTCAAGATGCCACTGTGAAGAGAGAAATACACAAATTACTATGACTGTGATATTTGTCACAAACTGTGTCACCATCATTCATGCATAAATGATGTTGTGCTGAATAGTGAGTGTGTAGACTCACTACAGTCAGCTTCCTGTTTTATTACACAAGGCTAGGTGTTAGCATTATTTAGGAAGTGATCTATGTTTCTTCCCACTGACCTCAGAACAGTTTGGCATTCCTCTACCACACTGGGACAGACTCTAAAAGTTGACAGAGCCACAAATCATTAAGGGGCTGCAGGCAGCCTCTGATGAATGCTGGGTGATGATGAATCTGCCTCCGAACATTCATGCCACCCCATAAATCATGAGTTAATACCACATCATAGCTGTTTGAACTAATCCCAGGTCCACCAGCACCGCTGAGTAAAAAACAACAGTGATGTATCACTATCGTTACTACAGTGTTGTTTTTTTTTGTGCTGGAGCCTCAACATGGTATGACTGACCAGAGGCCTGTGCTACGAAACCAGCTCAACAGACCCAGGACATCCTGCTTAGCAGCCACACAATGGCAGTTATCATCTCAGTAAGTCAGCCCCGGTTTTCCAAATCCAACCATAAATACATTCCTATAAAAAGGTGTGTAGCACATTCACAGACAAGCAGCAAACAAAGAGCAAACTCTATTATTAGACAAATAAGATGTCAGAAGAAGAAGAAGAAATTGAGAGAGACTGTGTGAATGTGTAGGCTCCATCACTGTGTAAGCTTTTTGATATTACTGCCTCATCATAGGGCATGAGTAGATCTGACTATAATTACATTTGTGTATTCCATTGAGCTAAATTAGAATATTGCTTACGTCTATTCTTTTGGTGTTTGTGACAATTTAAGTTGGACTCACCCAGGAGACTGAGATTCATGTCACATTTGAAACAAAGAGTCAAGATTAACTTAATCAGGTGTTAAGTTCCTTAAAGTTATGCTGTCATTACTGTGGCCAGTTGGCTGCTAACAATGTCAACGCACTGATATAAAATACACAGTGTCTTGACATTGTAAGCAGCCACTGGAAAAAATGACAAGAGGGGACTCTCCCAGGCAAAGTTTTCTACATTCATAACCCAGACTTAAACCTGAAATCACCTTCCTAACTCTACTTTTTTTTTGGCTTGTGTCTAGTGCTATTATCTACTTTTTCGAAGAAATGAGCAGCATGTCTGCAGTAGGGGTGTGGTGGTTGGGATGATGGACATGTAGCACTCATAGTCGTGCAATTAAAAATATGTGGTTGGGAAAAGAAGCAGTAAGATGTTGACAGTTATAGACAACAAAGAGTAGCAGTTTCCTGGATAATTGTTCAGTAATTATTTACTAGAGGTGAGTGAATAGAAATGATCTGAATACTCACACAATTCATGATTGGTTTCCTTTAATATTAGTGACAGGTGATGACACAGAGCAAAGCAGGGACAGCCTAGTAGTCTGAGCACAGGTTTGGACAGATGGAAAGACCAAAAGCCCACCATCTTTTGGTCCTTCCATCAATTCTTTCCTTATGCAGGCTGATTATTTGGTTAAACGTCTTAAAAATCATTGTGGTGTTAAAGTTTAGCCCAAATATGCATTATGTTCTTGTTTGAGTTAAGGTTATGGATCATCTCTTCCTTGTAAAGTTTAGGAAGAGAAATGAAACTGGCTGTATAAATTAATTTGAATTTTCTAATCTGTAAGCATGTTTTTTCCCCTTTTTTCATTGAATCTTTACCTCAGCAGAATGATAAACTGTAAATCATATTTAAGCAATAATTAAGGTCATACCTTAAAAAAATAAATACATTTTTAAAATCCAGTGCTTCCGGTTTTAGCGGTTTCGGTTTTATAAATGCTATCCTATGTGAGCATGAATAAAGTGGCAGCTGAGGAAAGGAAGAAAGGAAAGTAACGTTGAAACTTTATTAAAATATGGGTTGACCAAATCCATAGAAAATAATCTTTTCAAGATGGATTACACAGATCTTCTCTGAGTTTGACGGCAGGGAAACTGAGCACATGCCAATGTGACAGCTGACTGGCACAAACATTTTAAAAATGTAATCTGGGAGGCATTACTGTTCCTTCATAATGTATTTACTGAAGGCAGTGTATTTAGGCAGTGTTTTTAGGGGACAGGGTTGCTAATACAATTAGGAATTATGTTCATATTGAATTATTCTAGCGCTAACATCCGTGGCAATGCAGGTGGAAAGCAGAGTGTTGAGTAGGGCGGTGCATCACTCTATAAAATATCACCAGGTATTCAGCCTTCCTTGTGTCAGGTCTTGACCACGCTTTATTGGTTCTTTTCACACCCATATACTTGTATTAGATGGAGGTCGGGATCAGGAGGAAGCTGAATTAGGGTGTATTCATCCCTTAATGGAACCCAGGGTTTTGACAGAATCCACTATCAATGTTCTGAATCATGAGTATGAATAGTATGATTCAAACAATCACATATTCATGTTGTTCATTTGATGTAATGTGATATTATCATGTGATAACTTGACTGTTGACCTTTTTATTTAGAAGGTGAATGTGGCTTCAGTAAAGAGTGATCTATCTATCTGTCTATTTAGGAAATTCCATATTCTTAGAATGGAGAGGCAGGCCTTATCTTTCATTTCTTCCATATCATTTCTGCCTCCCTCCATTTACAATGGAGGTCCACAGAATTTAGTCTTTTGTCTCTCACAGCTTTAAACAATTACATTTTTCCACAAACAGTCTCAGTTACTCAGTGTAACCCACAGACCACACTGTAAACAGTTTTTATTGAAACTACTTTGTACCAAGAAAAAGCTGCTCACAGTGAATGTGTTGGTGGACAATGCCGAGTAATGGAGATTGTTTGTTAGTTGAATACTAATATTTCATTGAATCCACATTATATCATTTTAAATGATATGCATCATTATTCGTGTCGAGAAAGACAGGCATGTTTTAGAAAGGGTTGGTGAAGAAAGTTAGTTCACTAACAAGATGTTTGTGATGTGACATAGTAATAACCGCAGGAACAATGTGACGCAGAGCAGCGCACGCAGCTGTTTTTAGGATTGTGTACTCCACTGGCCTTTGTGTTGTTTATGCCTGAGTGAAAGCCAATTGCCAATAAACGGTGTCTGTCTGCGGGTTTGACTTGGTTGGACATGGTTTTATCAGTGAAGGCTCACTTTTACACCCCAGCACCACCTCTGCACTTCCTCCACGTCTGAGTATGGAGAGCCGAGGCTCTAAAAATGTCCCTGACCTTGAGCCGTTTATGCAGTAGATTCATAATGGGTCTGGGGATCAAAGAGCGAGCCACAGCAGCAGAGCCAAACCGCCACCAGGGGGTGGAGGGTGGTGGAGGAGGTCGGGGGCACAGGCGATTTTTGTTGGACAGAAACAGTTGGACAGTTGGATTTATAGAGCATTGTAGGGTGGGATGGCATGTCCGAGGAGTTTGTTAAATGAATAATTTTTATTACCAGTGACAAGCCAGAGAGAAAATAAGAACCAGATCCTCCCCGTCCCTCACAACAAGGTTCATGTGAGACAGACACACGTCATAGTGTGGACACTATTTTATATATCTCCCACTATGTCATGTCTTCACCCAAGGCTTGGCCAGACTACTGATTGGTTTATTGTTTTGGGTTCATTTCCCACAACATCAAATAGTCTGTTTTTGTGCTCACAGCCCACATCCTTCTAGTCACACATTGGCTACTTTCAGACACATTTTCACCAATTAAACATCAACTCAGTAACTTCAGTTTACAACCCAAGTCTTGTTTTTGGTCTCTTGACCATCGCCATGGTTTATGATGACATTGCACTCAGCAGTGTTATTGCTGAGATCTGACATGTTGATGACGTTGATACAATGACATATGAAACTTAAATCTAAAGCTGCACTGTAAATAGTTGTTATGGTGTTATGGTGAGTAGGCACATCCTTACTTTTAGACAAAGACTGTTCTCTGGTGTGACAGACTCCATGAACACTGATCTGTCCTCCTAACCCCCACAGACAGACAGTACTGTAAAAACACAGACTTTTTGTAATAGGTTGCGTTGGCGTTTTTTTTCAGGTTGTTACCTGACATGATGAAATACAATCCAGGGGTAGATTCATAAGTCTGCATGTATTTATAATACAATGAGACAGATTTATACTCAGGAAAGTTCTTTGTGTCGATGATTTTATCGTCATCATCACAGTCTCCAGGTAACTGTAGAGGCAGTGTCCATGTTACAAAGTAACTTGGAATGCTTGCACATATCTGATTGGCTAACACCACTGCCAGATGATGTCACATTGCATTGCAGCAGGACTCGCCATGCTCAACTTTTTTTTGTTGTTTTGCCAACCCTGTGTGTTTTCGTGTGTGTGTGTGTGTGTGTGTGTGTGTGTGTGTGTGTGTGTGTGTGTGTGTGTTATTTCACCTCAGGCTCTGTGGGGTTGTAACATTTCTCTTAAACACACATACATCAAGTTTAACTTTGTAAACGACAAATCATCCTAACATCTTTCTGTCTTTGAGCCTGGTCACAGCAGAAAATGAAAGAAAGAAACACGTATAATGACGAGAGAGCAGCAGTGCATATGGACAGCTGAACTTTATCATGTAATTATTGGTTGTAAATCAGTATAATTCTGTGTCTGAATTTGTCCAACACGAGTCGAACACACTTGTTGAGGAGATCTGTGTCATGTCTGAAACTGTTGGTGGTGACTACTTGCGGGTTGTGCCAAGTGGTTGTGGTTAATTTTAAGATTCATTTATGGCAAAATGAATACAAAGAGGCATAGAGCTCTTTAGAGTCTGACATACTTGTTTTTACTTTTGCCAATACTTGTTATGTAATAAATAAATCAATAAAATAAAGTAAAAATATAAAAGATCCAGTTACAATATTAATTTTATAATTTTAGCGGTAGTACATTTACAGGATCGACTGATCAGCTGAGATGCTGACTTAGTCAAAACTGTTTTTTTCTTTCTGTGCAAAAAGAGTTAGTACATAGATAATAAGCCCCTGAAGTCTTAATTACATTAATGAATAAATTAAAAGAAATGTTGTCAAACTTCAGTCATTCGTCATCAGTTTATAGATTGCTTAAGAGTCTTGCTCTAGAATTTAACTGTTAGTTAAATTGAGAGTTACTTAAACTAAAGTTAATAGTTATTTTACTGTTAACAAATTTTACCATTTGTTATTGAAGTCAGAGAGGATTTGGTGGACACAGCTCATCCACCCCCTTTATTGGAGCCCCCCAGGTCAGTGTTTGGAGTTGAGTGCTCTATATATTTATTTATTTAAATGTTATGTGATAACAAACTGTTACTAATGTACTCAAAATGAAATGTAGTTTATCATTTATAAATTATGGTTATCATAGAGTGTTACCCGATGTTCATGTCCAAGGAATTAAAAATGACATATTACTGTAATAAGATTTAAATGTTTTAGCAGTGAAACACAAATTTAAAGAAAAATGTACACTAATCTTACTTTCCAGCATTTTCACATAAAGGGCAGTCACGTGCATCCACAAATAAAACATTTTATAAAATGTAGGCTCACTAATCCTTTGAAACAAAAAATACACTTATTGTATGCATTATCTTTCAACATACAACACATTGTATATTGTGAATGATCACGTATCAACAAGAATAGGTATATTTTTATTTTACTATTTTATTAAAAATAAATACAGTGTTCAATATCTTTCTAATCAGTTAGCATCACAATGCTCAGTCAACATGGAGGAAACAGAGTCCAGGCGTTCAGTGCGTGCTCTCTTGTACATGGAACATCAAGCACTTGAAAGAATCACAGATTGGCATGCATTCATTTCCAAGGGCCAGTTGTGTTCAGCAGCTCCTCTAAACTTTCAGCTGAGGTGAAGACAGGCCATCACATCAAATTCTTTATGCCACGACAGAATCGTGCATCCACGAGCACATCAAGAAGACACTGAAAAGCATTTTCCAAAATGAATGAATTGCAAAATTCAGAAAGATAAAATGATATTTAAAAGTTTGACTCTCCCTGTCTGATCACATGATTGTTTCCCACCCTGTCAGAAAATGTTATTATTGCTGATTGGAATGATAGCTGACACTACAAGTTGTAATAATCTGTGATGTTCTATTCCAAATTTTGAGCCCCTCAAAATTGAGCTTATCTTCTCAGTGCGTCAGCTCAGAGCACAGCGGCTCTGACAGATACATGTTTGCCAGTCTGTGGTTGGCTGTCTCTCTCTCTCTCTCTCTCTCTCTCTCCCTCCCTCTGCTTTCTCTTTTTCTCCTATTTAATCGTTTTATCAGCGCTGCAGGCCTCTCCTGGGAATCAGGCTGGCATTTAGCAGGCTGAGACGACTCAAGACCCCAAGGGCTCATCCAAAACCTGCACGCTCCAAGCTGTCCACATTATTAGCTTCTTGCTCTCAGAGGAGACCTCAGTCATTCACACACAAGGCACACACGCACGCTAATACAAACACACACACTCCTTCACTCTGTTTTTATGATTCTCTCTCTCTCTGTCTGTTGTTTGCTTTCCTGCTCTGTGCTTCTTTTTTCTTTTCTCTTCACTTTCTCGTGTGTTCTGTGTCTGATTCTCCCTGGAGAAAGATGTTGTCAGTGAGCGTCTCCACCACCACCAGTGTAACAGTA
The DNA here is from genome assembly GCA_014281875.1 of Nibea albiflora. NCBI lineage: Eukaryota > Metazoa > Chordata > Actinopteri > Sciaenidae > Nibea > Nibea albiflora. The sequence goes on from CM024803.1 coordinate 2,072,066, forward strand.
ATTACTTCATTGATATTCCTTGCCTAATTACACTGCTGTGGATCATTTGCATAAATCTTTTCCCTTCTTTTTTTAATCATGAGGACAAACAGATGTCTGTAATCTTGTTGGGCTCGTTTCACTGCAGCACATATTATGTCTGCCTCCAGGATCTGTGTGTGTGTGTGTGTGTGTGTGTGCCTGCCTCTCTCTCTTCAGACACTACTGTTTGACTGCACAGTGACTGACACAGTGAATATCACTGCCCAATAAACAATATTTCACCAGCTAGAGTGACAATTACAGTAACTGTATTATTCTTAGTGATGAGTGATTTTATTTTACTGTAACTCATTTTAAATATCTCAAAGTTTATTTTAAGTACATTAAAAATGAATGCCATGCAGTGTAGTGTGACATTTAATATCTATATATCTATATGTAATTTAAAGTCAGGCTTAATAGAACAACAGCCTTACAGTTATTATAATTAATATTGGGAAACATATTAGAGTGGTGGGGCAGGCGCATGGACTCTAAGTAGTCTTCCTCGAGGGTATCTCAGCAGTGGCACCTCTCCAGCTACCAGTCCACACTCTGTACTGTGATCCATGCTGGACTTGAACCAGCCGTCCTCCGGTTCCCAAACCGAGTCCCTGCAGACTGAAGCATCTTCGTGGTTATTACAGTCGGCTGCAGGACGTTTGTCTGAACATGGCCGACATCATGAGGCTTACTGTCAGGTCAGTGCTTTACCAATCACATAACGCTACAACCATATGCATTCAGTCTACATTATGTGAACATTTGTGGCATGATAGTATGAAACACAGAGGAAAGCCTGCTTAACAACAACATCAACAACACTAATAGTAATATTAATAATATGAAATATTCTCATGTGTAAATTACTGGTAGGACATTCAAACTGAGCCATGCTGTCCTGAGGTGATTCACCACACCAGAGGTCACCACAAATTACAGACAGTTCACTGGCATGACATTGTGTGTGTGTGTGTGTGTGTAATGTGATGGCATGTGGCAGGAAATATTTCCTGTATCTGTCCCTTCGACAGAAGAGCTGGAGCAGCCTGTGGGAGAAGGTGCTCCGCTGTCGGACCACTGTGTGATGGCGAGGGTGCTGTTCATTGTCTATGATGGATAACACTTTATTCAGCGTCCTCCTCTCCACCATGGTCTCAAACGACTCCAACCTGAGACCAAGTGCAGAGCCAGCCTTCCTGATGATTTTATCCAGTCTGTTAGTGTCGCTGGCTCTGATGCTGCTGCCCCAACACATAGCAGCAAAGAAAATCTCCAACATCTTGCTGCACACGTTGAAGGATCTCAGCTTCCTCAGGAAATAGAGTATGCTCATCTCCTTCTTGCACACAGCCTCAGTATTAGATACCCAGGTCAGTCTGTTGTCGATTACCACTCCTAGGTAATCCTCCACCTCCTCCACCACCCCCCCCCCCAATCAGTAGTGGCCTCAAAGGCATCTTCCTCCTCCACCTGAAGTTCGATCACCATCTCTCTGGTCTTGTTGACGTCCAGCCTCAGGTGATTCTTTTCGGACCACTCAACAAAGTTGTCCACCAGTGTCCTGTACTCACCCTCCTTTCCCTCTCTCATACACCTGACAACAGCTGAGTCATCAGAAAACTTCTGCAGGTGACATGACTCAGAGTTATGCTGAAACTCAGTGCTGTATAAGTTAAAGAGAAAAGGAGAAAGCCCAGTTCCCTGTGGAGCTCCTACGTCACTGACCACCACATCAGACAGGACACTGCCCAGACGGACAAACTGTAGCCTGCCCGTCAAGTAGTCAGTAACCCACTGAGTCGTTGACAGCCATCCCCTGCAGCTTCTCTCCTAGTAGCAGAGGTTGGATGGTGTTGAAGGCACTGGAAAAATCCAAAAATGTGACCATCACATCGTCTTCTCCACCAGCCAGATGGATGTGGGCTCATTGCAGCAGGTAGATGACAGCATCATCGACTCCTAAATGGGACTGGTAGGCAAATTGCAAAGGATCCAGAAACATCCTCACCTGTGGCCTTAACTGGGCTAGGACCATGTGGATCATATGTGACAAATGTGACAAACACATGTGCTGATCCAGGTACGGTTTTAGGTACAGTACCACTGTACTACACTACAGTACCAAGTCAGACATCTCAGATCCCACCACACGACGTCTCTCTGACATACTTTGGCTTGGTAAACATGATCATGCTGTGTGTAGTTTACTGACAGTGTTTCTGATATGAACAGTTACCACCTCCTGCCATTTGGTAGTACAAGGTTGCCATGTGCAGCTTTACAGGGATGATTCCAAACTCTTCAAATATACATGGCAAACAGTGGCATCTTTGTTTTTTCAATGCCACATTACTTCTGACAATCTGGAGCACAGAGCTCAGCGGTGATTGTCAAATTCTACGGTGTGTCAGCTGACACATAATAATACATTCACCTCAAAGCCAGTGATAAAAACTTGCAGTCATGTTATACCTGTAGTATACAGGACAAATTCACAACACACACACACACACACACACACACACTAGTCATGGTAATTTGAGCGACACGTGATTGAACATCAACTGCTTCCTCTGCTATGGGATGCTGTGTGTCCTCCATTCTGAGAGCCATCAACACCTCCAACACCCACAGCTCCACCTGCCAACATGTTCCTTTAATATTTCATCTATTTATAACTGTTACATGTAAATAAGGGAGATGTAGCAGTGCAGGTAAATGCATCACAGTCAATAGACAATAGATATCATGTCATTCAACAGTTCTATCAATTAACAATCAACACTTCATTGTCAAAGAGTGCATTCATGCTCCATTAGATTCACCTTTTCCACCTCATGAGCTCTCTGTTCAAAGCTCTCTCAGGGCAAATGTTACACTGCTGTTGAAAAGGTCTGTATGAAGAGGAACAATCAGCAGCAGCAGCTCTTGAATCTTAGAAATTCAAAATGAAGAAGTCATTGAGGACTTTAGTTCTCTTCTCTCATAAATACGAGCTGCTGCTCTTTTAGAAACACAGCAAGGCTCTTCAGGCTGTGTTTGATTTAAAAGAAATGATTTAGAGCTGACTCATCATCCTTCAGGCCTGTTTTTTTTTAACCGGCTCTCTCTCACACACAGTTACTCGACCAGCTGAAGGAACATTAATATACCATATATTGTCCACTGGTGCAGAGCAAAAAAGATAACTGTAGATATCTGTAACAAAAGCACTGTCCTGGAGTGGCATGTCTCAGCTTCAGTCCATCACAGTCTGCTGATGATGATGATCAGTGTGAACATGGAAAATAGACCTGAATTGAATCTTAATGGATATATTGATTCAAATGCTGAAGGAAAATCTTTGGATTTAATGACTGAAGTAGAATTTGTTTTACTTCACAATGTATCTTCTTACTGTGACACACTGTATAGTTTTACCTGGGAACAGTCTTTTGTATTTGTTACTTGGGTTCAGGGACAACTTTTGATTGAGTCACATCTGATTCATTAGCAAGAGCCACATTATCAACAAGATGCATTTAAATGAGAGCAAAGGAGGAGTCGAGGGTTCAGACGGAATTTATGTAACTGCTGAAAGTGGCACAGGAATTGTCCTGCTCCTCATTCTTGTCTTAGAAAATGTTCAGGACGTAAGAAAAAAAAAGCGAAACTACACCTGACTCACTAACCCGGACCAGAACATCTATTAGCTCATCCACAGGCTTTTCAAGCAACAGTAAAATAAGATTTTGCCATTATCATGTGCTTCAACAGAGCATGCTGTTTTTAAAAGGTAACATAACCAACAACCTCTGCAGAAATTAATGCGTAAGATGAATCAGCAAAATAAATAAATAAAAAACTTAAATGGGTCAAAAACATTTCAGCTTGTGTGTGTGTGTGTGTGTGTGTGTGTGTGTGTGTGTGTGTGTGTGTGTGTGTGTGTGTGTGTGTGTGTGTGTGTGTGTGTGTGTTCCTCAGAGGGTGGTGGCCTGTTGAACTAACCACAGTCTGCCACGCTGCCAAGCTCTGTGTGAAGCTGGAAACAATGAGCCCATGTCTGTCCTGTATGTGTGACAATAGAGCAGACTGGCTCTCTCTGTCCATTCAGATATAAATATCTGTTTATGAAGGAGCATCATGACATTAAACAGTCAGCCTGTTGAAAATGACTTCAAACATTTGTGTCAGTTTGAAAATATATCAGCATGTTTAGTGAGACGTAAACAGGGCCAGCTGCAGTTCATCTGACTCTCTCAAAAAGACACAAAGATCCGTTCATGAATGACTTTTGGTAAAACGTTTAGACTCTTTTGACTCGATCAGTTCTGTAAGTGGACCAGAATCAGTCATGTGGTTTTGAACTTGAACTTCTATTCTATTGGCCATTAAGTCAGGGAAAATATGCAGAAAACGTTGATGCAGAAAAAGTACCATTGTTTTGTTCCTTTTCTGTCATTTTTCTCTCTCTTTGTTTGTCTCTCTCACTATTTCTCTGTCCCAGCTATTGTCCTCTGTGTGTCTGTGTTGTTTATTCAGTTTTGGGGATAGTTTCTTCCTTTCATTCTCTCCTCCCACATTTATTTTGTCCATCTCTGAATGAAACAACTTTTCCTCCCGTTTTACCACACAAAGCCTTGGTGCAGACCCTCGGTAAACAGGGACAAACACAGCCATGCTAGTCGTTCTGTGAAGCTGTACTTGGGCACAGCAGTGATTTGAGCTAAATGCTAACAGCAGCAACACAATGACAATGCTAAAACGTTGATGTTTAGCTGATTTACCAAGTTGATGTTTGCTGATGAGTAAGGCTGAGTCTGATGGGGGTGTCATTCGTTTTTCAGATATTTGGTCATAAAGTATTGAACACATTAAAATATTGACCTGATGATGGTGCTAGAGGTGAGAGGATCACCAAAATTAGTACAATTCATCATGAATGACATGAATGTCTGAATCATGTCGATGGATCCAATAGTTGAGATGTTTCAGTCTGAACCAATGCTGATCCATAGAGCACTCCACTGTGGCTAAAGAGACTCATTTGAAGTGATTATTCTTCATCGTCTCAGCTGAGTTCTCATCTTTCAATGATTCTGCAGCACAGCGTTTTTAAATATATGCCCACATATTCATCTATGTGGGTTAAAGGTGAGGCATTATTTCCATTCAACATGTCAGTCAGTCTGGACCTGCTACTAATAAACATCCTGGAGGCACAGAGACTTAACACCACTTATACCCTCATAAACAGGCAAGGCTTTGAGCAGATATGAAGGGGAGGGTGGGGGGACTTTATTTCCCAGGGGATCCCTCCTCCCGTCCCCAGCCCAGACATTTGTATGAGGAAGAATTCATCACTGCTGGCAGTGCAGATTGTCTTTGAGTGTCTGTACCCACCCTCCATCCTCCACAGTCCTCTCCCAGGACAATACAGCACTGACACAGCACTGACACCTGGCTCTGACTGTGACAGAGGGGGCAAAGGAGGGATGACCCCCACCTTCATGAACTGTGCTTTATAATATTATTTACCGAGCCTCAACAAGTCCCAAGCTCCCTCAGAGCCCGAGATACACAACATGTGATGAACATAAAGCACATGTAAAAAACATAAAGAATTCACATACATATCAAGCCTAATACAGGAGGAGGCTGTAGGCAGGGTGTAGCAGTGTGTCATGGATATACAGACTGTACGTAACATGACTTTCATGCCTTTTATGTCTTATAGTTTTGTCTAAGTAATGCATGATCCATAATTTTCACTTACTAACTAGCAAGATTAGTTTTGCTAGACTGATTTTACTGACTGCTCACTGATAATCGTTTCGTTTCCTGGCTGCACCAGATCAGTTTGTGACTTCATGGGATTATTTTAAACCTGTTTGATTTCATGTGGTCAGACCTCTGCAGCATGAAGAGTCACAAACATGAAATGAGACAGCCATCTTGACCACAGCCAAAGGCAGCTTAACTTAATGAGTTAGTCTGAACCACAAGACAATTCACCTCCTCCTGACAGGATTATAGGATTTATATACATTTTTAATAATGAGACACGCTCTGACTGGGCAGCATTTAAATAGTGAGATGTCCTGACAGATTGCCTTACTCAATGTTGGATTATTACCTGTTAAAGACATGAGGCATGAATGAATGGATAGCACCATGACTGATTACCATTTTTTGTCAAACAATCATGTAATGTTTGGAAAACTGGCCCGCTCAACTTCTTCTGACTGCTCATACAATGAACACTTGTAGTTTAAGTCTGATTTATAACTCACTATGTGTTGCATGTCATCAAGTCAGTCTTTACATCTTTCACATGTCATTCTGTGGTACAGTACATGGACTGGGTAAAATGAATGGTTTATTTAAGCCATAGAACTGGCAGGGGATTACAAATGTATATTTTTCTAATTTGGTGTTCACCACTGGCCAAAAAAAAGAAAAAAGAAATAGCCAAAAACACCTTAACACATGCAGTTGTACATACACATACATATGTACACACACACACATACATACACTTAAAGAACACAAAGTCTAAAAAGTCACAGCGTCCACGGTTCCAAAAGAACAAAGATAAACACATCTTGTCGTTCATTACAACAGTGTCAGTGAACAGCGGTGATTTTGGTGATGAAAAACAGAGAATGCAGAGGCAGACATAAAAATCAGGTCGCCCTTGCCCTCCGCAGCATGTTTCCGTCCTCCTGCATGCTCTCAGGCTCTGAGCCTCATAAACCACTGCTACAGTTTAAACACCCACAGCCCTGTGAAAAGATCACACTCACTCTGTTTTATTGTTCAGCTCTTGTTTTTGTCATTTAGGGCTGAAACTCATGCTGTTAGCGTTTGATGCAGTGAGCTGCACAGAAAATGTGCTTAACAAAGAGGAGAGCTACTGTGCACAGCAAAAACAGCACCAAGGCATGAGGACGCAGTTTGAAGAATAATCGTTAGTTCGTTAGTTCAGATCAGTTTATAATATTATGGACAACATATAATAGCGACTCACACACACACACACACACACACACACACACACACACACACACACACACACACACACATCCCATTAAAAATCCTCAAAGATCAGCACCTACTGTCTGAAAAAAAAGAAAGAGCAGCATTCTCCAGCTGCATAAACATAATTATACAAGTAATCAAGCAACCAAAGAATCTGATTGGTCAACAAGACATTCAGGACACACATGAAATCAGTGTGACACACTTTGCTCATCACTAAAAATATTATATGCCATTTCCATGTCAAAGTATAAAAAAACAAACAAAGAAAAAACGATCGGCTACAATAAACAAATCAATCTGAAAAAAAAAAAAGTTTTTTGTTTAAAATGTAAAATTTGGATGTTATGATATTTTATAAACCAGCAAATTATCCAACAAATGCTGTGTGGATCCATACAGACCTCCTGTTATGGTAAATCAACCTTCGTAAATCAACTTTCTTTATTGAATATAATTTATGCTGCTGTTAGACTGCCTCGTCAATACAGGTACTGCTTTGTCTGTGTGAAGTACATCAGAGATTAGTGACCACAGGGGAAATGTTTCAAAGACTAAAGGCCGACTAATATGGACAGAAGCAGAATATTATTAGTTGAAAACATGATGAAATGAATATGTCAGTCTTTTTTCAACACATTTTGACTTTCACACTTTACATTACTCTGTTACTGGAAATGTTTGGATCACATCCTAAGATGAACATAAAATGTTTCTTTTGAGGGTGAATTGCTTAACAGCTTGATTACCTTTTGATTCATTTAGGTGATAATTGTGGTATTATCACTTTCCATCTTTACTGGCACATCAGTGATGCTTACAGACCATATCAGGTAACACACATCACTCTCACGCAATATTTCTTAGTTCAAGGTGAGTCAAACAATGAATTCATGATTAAACATGGAATTTCAAAAGCAAAGTAAAGATGCCAAGATGCTAAAATCACAGTGCTTTTCGTCTGCATTCTTTCTCATGCAGGTACGGTGAGTGCCCAGAAGGGCTGCTCTGAAAATGTCACTGCAAGTAGAATGTGACCTTATCAGACCAGATGACCTCTGTAAATGTTTAAAGACTGTAACTGCATGATTGGATAATGGTTCCTTTATTACTGCAGATGACACTGCAGTGAAACCAATGAAGAGAAAAAAGGAAATGAACTCTTGAGCACTGTTCTGGGTCACATGTGTTCAGCCTAACGTATCAGTTATCACAAAGGTAACTCCTACTGTGTTTATATGATCTAGGCCTGCAGGTAAAGACATGAACACAAACCCACACACATGCAAACACACACTGCCGCAGAAATAAGAAAACAAAATGTGCTGCCTCACCATTTCCAGCCTCTGAGATGAGATCATCATAATGAGGCCCAATAATAAATAAGAACAGGATGAGGACGTTGTGTGGAACTGCAGCGAGGCCGCTTGTCTTGTTGTTGAGCTCCTTGTTTAACAGCTGCTCCTTGTGAGGAGGAGGTGAACTCAGCTTCAGGCGGCAGCTATTGACCAACAGACGCTCTCCACAGGCATGGCAAAAAAAAAAAAACTGTGTCCTTTCTCTCAGTGATATGAACACCGGTGATGCTGTCACCGACAGAGATGTTGATTGGCTCGACATGATCGATCAATCCATTGATGGATCCACTGTGTCAAAGACATTGATCGGTTTTGTTGCTGGTGTTGGTCTCCCAGTAACCTCATTTAAAAAAATGAAAAAGAAAAAAAGGACAGTTCCACTTTAAGTTAAGTGGCACTCAAACGTTTCAGCAATGTTTCACTGACTGAACATACGTTGATGGAAAAGTCAATTTATTGTTTATTGTTACCAATAAGAAACATTCTTGAGAGGTCAGGCTCATGCACAAAACATACCTGAGAGAGAATCGTGCTCTGATGTTGCTATGTCTTAGTAATAAACATAAACTGCACACATTTAAATTGTTTTATTCATGAAACATTAGTCAGGGTCCGTGTGGGCTGCATGTCAAAGAAAAAAGAACAGAGAGGAAAGAAAAGAAAACAATGAGGAGGTGGGACACTCAAAGGGGTGTTGATGTGAGCAGAGCAATGCTAAAGGAGCACAGGTGAGAGGTTGGCCTCGGGGGAGGAGGGGTTAGCGGCCTGAAGGCAGGGATATTGAAGGCATTGTGCGGTGACAGACAGCAGTGTGTCAGGAAACAAATGAAATGTGACAACCAGCTGGAGCACCAGGCGCACCAGCCAGTGAGCCCGAGGCTGTGTCATCACGTTAGGATGCAATGATGAGGAGCAGCCACGAATCCACCAGGGAATATGAGTCCATCATAAGCCAAACCAGTGCTTATGGGAGGGATGTACAGGGCCCATTGAGCCAGTTGGCCCTGAATGAAACCCAGCTCTGCTCCCCATCAGCACTTGTCCTGGACCTGAAAACCTCCTCTTTTTTTTGGTGGTCCAAAATGACTGTGATACAAACACTAACACTCCCGTGGTAACAAACTGAGCTACTGTAGCTAACAGCAGCTACAGTTGGCAGCAGTTTACTTCACTGTCCATCAGAAAACATTTTCTCCATAAAATGTGATCCAGTTTCACCAAAATCAGTCACAAAGTTGGTGATCTGTGACCCAAAAGTTAAAAAGTTACATAGTGAGAGAACAGATATGAATTACATCAGCCTAAATCATCAATATATTATAATAATAACCCACCATTAATAGGTCTGTGTGTGGTGGGTACACCTGCATATGCTTGCTTCTTAGAAATTGAGATTGAGAAACAGATTACAAATGAACAATAGTACCCCTAATTGTCATATCACCTGAGGCACCTTCACCACAGCACACACACACACACACACACACAAACACAGGGAAAGAGGGGGGGGGGGGTAAGAAATCCCCTAGATAGAGATAAACATAAATATGAGAGTATCAGAGTGGCTGCATGTTGAAGCAGATCCACAAAGCCTTTCTTCACTTCTTGAACTCTCCTCTCCTGTGGTTTGCTTCAAGGCCTTTTTTTGTGCTTTGTGGTGAAACAATGTCTAGACAGTCTGTTGGGTTCCAATCAGTACACACACGCACTGTGATGGCCCACTTGTCTGGCTCCCTGTACTGTTTATGGGGGCCAGGGTGGGGTCCGGCTGCACCTGAGAGGCGGGAGGGTAGAAGAAGGGTTTCTCTCTTCATGCTTCATGCTTCATCAGCAACTACACCACTAGATGCCACTAAATCCAACACACTGGACCTTTAATTCGGATTTTGGAACACACACTGTGTGTGTGTGTGTTCCAAAATATGAACAGCGGAGTATGAACAGCTAAGTGACTATTGTCTGTCTCTGTGTCTCTGTCCAACTCTCCGTCTGGGTCTCTTGTTCTCAGTTATGCAAGCTATTTCCCCTTGCAGTCAGACATTAATGGAATATGATATCACATCATAGTACAAACTCACATTTCTCTTTACTGAGTTCATCTCACTTCCAAAATTCACTAATGCAAACACTCAGTGAACATTATAAAAATACCTTTTATGTCCCATTTACAAGATTATGCTTGAGTTTGCTGTCTCGTTAACATCTTAGATGATGACACTGTATGCCGTGTTTAGAGCTTGTTCCATCACACAGTGACCAAACAAATCAATCGCTGCCACTTGAAGGCAAGTAGGATTTAGTGGCATCTAGTGGTTTAGTTGCTGATTGCAGCTGCCTTACCTCACCTTCTCCCTCTGTGTGAATAATCCATGGTGTTTCAAAAGATGAAAATGAAAATATAGTTATGAATATTATATTCCATTTCTGACATGTTCTCTAGCCCCGTAAACTTGACACACTGGACCTTTAGCAGTCAAACATTTTGGGACACACATTTGTCTTATTCAGACCGGAGTAGCTTAGCACACAGACTGGAAGCAGGGTGACCCATCGCTGTGGATATATAAAGATTAACGTGGGTAAATCTTCTCATCTGATTCTGTTTGACAGCAAACAAGCCTCACTGACTCTATAAAGCACCTGATTCAAAATAGTCCATTCTTGGGATTGAACAGCCACATCCAAGGATCTCCTGAGGACCTCTTGGCTGTTGACTCACCCTCCTTCACTTTCTTTGACTCTCTCTGTGTGGTACTTGGCATCAGATTTAGTTCTGTTGTGTTGCCAAGAGAAGACAATTCCAACTTCAGCTCCCTCCCTGTCCTCTTTACAACACTATCCAGCAGTGCTGTGATGGTGGAATGCACCATCACCTCCACCTGCTGATTGAACATGGAACATGGAATTCATGAATACATCAGTTTAATGTAATAGTGGGCACTCTGCCAAGTCAAGGCAGACTCTTGAAACAGACAAAAATCTATACTGAAAATATATATACATATAAATATATACATATACTGTATAATATGAATGGAGACTAATGCAGTTTTGGATTTATATTCATATACATACGCATATACAAAAAACACACACATACACATACACAGGATCCTGAGAACCAGAGTCTGGGGATTCACCCGTCCACCACCACTCTATCACAGCCAAGATTTAATATCATATAACCTGCCAACAGCTGCCATGGCAACCTGTCCTTTCCCACAATGCAAGTGTCCCACTGTCCCTGAGCACTCATGTACAATGTCTCCTTTTCCCCTATCTGTATCTTAAGTCATCCGTGTATTAGAAGGTATGAGTGTAGAATGAGCAGATTTTTACAGGTGGATTGCGTTTAATGTTACTGGTCTTGTGGAATAAGGCTGATTGAGTGTGGACTGTAAACTTTGTCAGAAATGTCATTGAGTTCTTAAACCCAAGCCAACTTTTAAGTCGAGGCATTCAGTGGGACATGGGGTGGCCTGAAGTATGTGCAAAAATAATAATAAAAATAAATAAGAGTTAAATAGATGTAGTATAAATTAGCTGGGTCATTTAATACTGGTGGTATGTCGAACTTGCTTCAGTGTGCTTGCGTTTGAAAAGGACTTTATCACAGTAGAGATCTGAGTGTTTTTTTGGAGGCCCAGTGAGCATCATGTAACTATTGTCTGTTTTAGATTTTGGTAGAAAAAGCATCCAGGAATTGTTACTGGAAGGGTCCTCTTCTGGGTTTTTCTCCATCATCATCACATTATGGTTTAAAGACAGGTGGTCCTTATTTTTCTTCCTGGAATCTGCAACTTGACATCTGCAGTAGAGATTATAGACTGAACAACCGGCATTCTGCCACCTAATGACTACTTTTACATTGGATACTTGAACTGAAAGCAGGATTTAAGATTCTAATGCAGTATTGTATCAGAATAGTATTAAATCCTCAATGCTGCTCTGATTGTCCCTCAAAGAGCAGAGCATTCTTCCCATGATCTAACTGTACAATCATTTGATGGAAATGGTCATTTCTTTCTTTGTCTCTGACTGAAGAGTTGTAGTTAGAGTGGATTTTTCCTCTTGCACAGGAAGATCATGGCCCTCATTGTAATCCTGCACATAAAAAGATTGGATCGGTTACACTCAGCAATGAGCACAATCTCAGACCTTTCAGTCGCTGAACAAATTCAACTGTAGGCGGTGATAAATGGGCTCAGGGCATATTTTTTTTCATTGATAACTACTTTTGTACTTTTATAAAATGCTGTATGAATTAATGATTTTAAAAAAAATGTTTGTCCCACTCCTGTTTCAACAACGCGGTGCCCCCATCCACAGAGTCAGCTCCATAAACCTGAACCCCACCTAACATGATCGAATAAACTGATAGACCGCGATCCAGACCGGATCAACCAGCATCAGTGTTGGACCTCACTAATGTTCTTGTGGCTCAATCCCTGCAGTCAGGTACCAACATTTGGTGAAACAACACCTCTGATAGACTCCTTCATGCTTTTCATTGAACCTCCAGAAGGTGAATAAATGAGTGCGTCTGATTGATTGCTGAGATCATTTCCCTGCTAATAAACATGTTGAACTGAGTCCCCAGAGAATCCTGAGGCCTTACTCTGACTTCTTGAGCTTTGGCTGAGCAAACAGCACATCCCCACTCTGTGAATCCTGCTTTTATTTCTCCCGTCCTCCTGCACAATCATCTTTTGATTACTCCTACTAATTAAAACTCCAACAAGCTGCCACCCGAAGCCGCCACCCACCCACCCAGCCTCCTCCTTTGGGTCACTCAGCTCCCTGAGGAGTGAGAACAAACAAGAGAACAGTGAAGGAACACACACAGTCTGTTTTTACTGCTTCATCCTTTCTCCACTCCTCTTATCCTCTTTAATCCCATACGTCTTTATGCTTGTTAAGCCACTGGAGCAGTGTGGAAGCATAGGGCGCAGGGCCAGGAGGTCAAGGAGGCTCCTGCAAAGAGGTGGCCCCTAGCAGTGGTGGTCCAGGTCCTGACTGAAATGAGCTGCTGAGGACTTTTCATGAATCCTCTGTTGGAACAAATGTTCACTCACACTGAAAGCTGCACCAAACAAGATTTTAAGATAAACAGGACTAAAAGTCTAAAGCCTCACTTGCTGCTCATTGAAGCTGCAGTGTTCCGTAGACCCCACATGTGTGGGACAGAACCAACAGCAGAATGCTAATTCTGCTATATTTAAAGTCAGAGCTGTAGCTCTAAACATGTAAAAATTGTCCTGAAGAGAGGTCATGGGCTCATTAAAATCAAAACGTTTCTCATGGGAGCGTGCATGTGCTCCCAAATATATTCAAAATCTGTCTTTTGGATGATGAAAAATCTTATCTTTGTCCTCTGGGCTGTGTTGGATGTAAATTATAGGACATTTGTGAGATGAACAAACAACTGTTGAATGAAAAGAACCAAAAAACATGCATACTGCTCCCTGTATTTTTACATTTCTGATGGGAGTTAAATGTCAAATCTATGTAAAGTCTTCTCTGTGTCTTATCAAAGTGAATCACTTCCAACCTGGATTGATTATTGTCTTCACGGGCCAACTCTTGTGTCTCATCTGGGTTTATCCTAAACAAAGCCTTGAAGGTGCGGTCATAGATGTTTTATGTTATTTTGCCATCATTGTGAATCTTCTCTGTGGTTTTTAGTTTTTTATTTTTTTTTATTGTGACATGTTCTTCATTCTGTCCCCTGACATCCTCCAGAGGATAAAGCAGATTGATGATCTGTGGATTTAAGTCCATCTTGACATCATATTGTCATTATTTTTTCTACTTGGAGTATTTGAAGTTTCTGTGGGTCCATGTGTCAGCCATGTGTTGTTGAGTTGTTCATCTATTTGCATCATTTTAAACACCATGCAGTTGACCAACACACAGCGATCTTCTAACCAAGCACAGAGTGGTTCTAATAAATGGGACAAATGTGAATGAAATGTGTGAAGACCTGAAAAATTAAGAACATGAAAACCACAAAAACTACTGAAGGGCTTGACAAATAATGACTAACGAAGCTTCTATTCATAAAGATATTTGTATGTTTGTTTGTTTCCTCTACTGATCTGGAGAGGCATTGTGCAAATGTCACCTTCTGATGAGACAGCCGGATACACAGAGGTTGAAAGAGAGGAACTGAGAGTGATGGAAGGAGGTGGACAGAATGGAGAAAGAGCGGATGAATAGAGGAGGACAGTCCCACTCAGAGAGGAGGAGTGCAGCTGTCCAAACACTGAGCCCTTCTGTACCTGCATTATAGCCACCTCCTTCCTACTCCCATCCCCGTGTCCTGCCCTCTTTTAACCTGTTCCCAGATTCAACACCCACTCTGCGCTTGCTCTAGTTTTATAGTAACCATGGCGACACAGGTCCCCTAACTATAAGAAACAGTCCATGGTCCATAAACCTAACCACTGTCAAAACAGATTTATTTTGTGATTTGTAATGATCCGACCATGATAAACTAAACTATTATTCTAATATAAATGAACTGCAGCTGAGACAGAGCAGCTGCTTTTCTTTTCACCTTGTGAGCCTGTCTGTGTGCCATGCAAGTGAGAAACTCTGCAGCTGAGAAGTGAAACCAACCAAGTTCCTCCATCGCCCACTTGAGGCTGGTTCCAGAAGTGAGTCAGTCTTCATAAGTCCCCATGTTCAAATGTCCAACTTCACAGCAGAAATAAACATGTTTACAGCCTGGTACAAAAAACAGTTTTGGTCTCTATAGCTAATTTCCCCGTTCATGACAACTGTACTGAGGGTGAATTTATACACATCTCACCTGTTCACATTATATTAAAGCTTCAGCTGAGTTCTATTCACAATTCAAGTTTTTTGATTAGCTGGGAGGCAGGACTGCAATGATGGCGGCGATCAAAGCCACCACACTGAGCTTCACAGCAACTCTTTGGAAATCTGTGGGTGACATCATGGAGACTACATCCATGTTTTACAGTCTGAGGAGTCGTTTAGGCAAAATGTGGTCCTGTAGACACCTACTGTAGTGTGAACCACCATTGAGGTGACTTTCAGTTCTGTCTCTCGCATTACAACCATGCAGGATGCACAGCTGCAATGAGCTGCCCAGAACTGATCACAGCCATTTTAGATGATGGTTGTGACTCCACCATCCCAGAAGCAGCTCTCTGCTCTGCTCCACAGAGAATACATGGCTCTTCTTCTTGAAGCCTAATGAAGCAGCAAAGAGCAGATGAAGCTGGCCAGAGGACTCAGAAACAGCATAGAGAATCTGGTCAATTTTCAAAATAAAACACACGGTGCAAACTCCAGATTGTAAAAAGATAAATCATTGTAGAGAATTTAACTACAGACCCTACTTATGGTAGAAGCACATAAATTGAAGAAAAAAGACCAAGTTAACAAAACACTCCTAGTGGGACATAAAGTCATATGGACAACAGACCAACACAGTGTCACAACGTCACAGAGCCGTGCCCAGTGGAATTTAGAGCTTAGTATTTGACAATATTGAATCAAGACCTAAGAAACCTCTTAGTAGTGCACAAAACCGTAATCTTATCCAAACTAGAGTTTCCAAACTAATAGAAGTTCAAGGTCCTCACAGGATGATCCCTAGAGGAAACCTCAAGATTTTGTGACTTGATTATTTGTCTAGCCCAAAATGTCAGTTCCAATGAAGTTTGCTGACTACATAAATGGTCGGGGAGACACTCTTTTAAATTGTATGATCCCTGTGTATTTAATCACAAGCTATTTTTCAATCCAAGATCCAAGGTGGAGAAAAGAAAGGATCAATTCATAGAGCTCCACTTCAAACACATGCACAGACATTTCTAAGAGGACCCTCCCACAACTCACTCTCTTTCACCTTTTGTTGCCTCTCTATCTTTTCTCTCTCTTGGCTTCTCTACTCTCTCTCTCTCTCTTCACTCTGAAGTGTGAGGAGAATGTGTGAGTGTGTGTATGTGTGTGAGATCTGTGCTGGCTTCGTCTTGAGTTCCAGTCTTGGCTCCACTCTTCAGCTTGAGGTTATCATAATAAAACTATAGATGTGATCCACACATAGCAGCCTCTGAATTCAGATGATGAAATAGATGCTGCAGAAAGGTCTGAACATCTCTCTCATTGTTTTTTTTTTTCTTTTTCACATAATAAGAGTGAACAGAACTGCTCAACAACTTGGTGAATCCAACACCATGATGCCTCTGAGTAGAGACTGTACTGTATGCCTTTGCAATTCATTATGTCTCATCCCTCCTCAAAAGCAGCTATTGACAATGAAACTTAGCCTTCAGATATGGTCTGACTGTACAATACTTTGTATGAACTAGTTCAACCTTAAACCTATAAAACATTTGGAGGATGGGAAAATATGCCGGTTTTGTTTGGTTTGAAAAATCCCATCTTGTGCTTGAAGTCACCGTTGACCAATGAGAGGGTAATGGATGCTCATAATTTGTCAGTGTAAAAATGATGTACAATGAAGTTGAACCAGGATGACAGCTTCAATCACAATGACATGTTCCATGCTCTTATTTTTTTTTAACTTGATAGTATCCATTAACCACCTGTTCCGCCAGGGCAATCCAAACCTTTCTCGTCTGTTGTTCCCCTTTGGTGGAACATCCTACCAGTTCCTACCAGTCAGAACAGGTGTCCCTCTCTACCTTTAAAAAGCTCCTGAAGACCTCCAGCTCTTCAGAGAGGACCTCCTCTACAACACTACCAACAACTGGACAACTAAATCTACCCCTCTAGTACTGTCACAGTATTTATTGCTGCACTGACATGTCCTATGCCTTTCACAGTCACACTGGATAAAAGCTAAATGACTAAGTGTGAATGAAATGAACATTCATAGATGTGCCAATGATTGGATGTTTGATGTGGAAGTACACCACAGAAGTTGTAGTTCATCTACTACTTCATCTACTATCTATTTCCAGTTATGTCAAGTCAAAATACACTATCTGAGTAGTAACTGCATACCACTGCAGGAGGTTTTTTCTACAGCTGTTAGCTGTTCTGTGTCAGATTCTTCACATCCAGAATCTATTAGTCTTTCCAGTTAGCACATCACTACCACGACCCATGTCCACACTAATTTACAAAGATTCCTTTCAATTCTCTTCATCTTTCTTTCTGTTTGTTCTTTTTAATCAAGTCTCTCCTGGTTGATTGAAATGCGATTACTGCACACTCTGTATTAACAGTCCTCTCTGTGTGCTCTCAGGTTGTTTTCCACAAAGTGCAGTGGCTGTCTGGAGAAGATAGCACCCACAGAGTTTGTAATGCGAGCTCTGGAGAGTGTTTACCACCTCAGCTGCTTCTGCTGCTGCATCTGTGAACGCCAGCTCTGCAAGGGAGACGAGTTTGTGCTCAAAGAAGGTCAGCTGCTGTGCAAGACTGACTATGAGAGGGAGAAAGACCTGCTCAGCACAGTCAGTCTCAACAACTCAGACTCAGGTAACACTATCTACAACTTTTATAACACTATTACAAACATCCAATTAAAGATTTAATGTGGTTATATCTAAGTCAAATATTGATTCTTTAATAAAACCATGTGGTGACAGATAAGAGTGAGGATGAGGATTTGGATGTGAAGTCAGCAAAGTGCCCTGCAGGAGGGAAAGGCAGCGATGACAGCAAAGACCCTCGCAGGCCCAAACGTCCACGCACCATCCTCACCACTGTGCAGAGGAGAGCATTCAAGGCCTCCTTTGAGGTCTCCTCTAAACCCTGCAGAAAGGTGAGCGGGCTGGACTCACTGAGGCATTTTAATGACAACATTCACACACATACACACATGGTTTTAGTGTGTAAAAATGACTGATGAGTGTGATTGCTATGACTTGCAGGTGAGAGAGACCCTGGCTGCAGAGACAGGACTCAGTGTACGTGTGGTCCAGGTTTGGTTCCAGAACCAGAGAGCAAAGGTCAGTAAAGTATATACTGTATATAGACTCTGCTGTAGAACTGGCAGCAGATTACATCACTGCATGTCACAGATTAAGAAATGTTAAGAAATGTAAGACTATTGATCATTTACATGTACTTTATTAATACTATCTCTATTTTCATTATCACTTCTTATTTAATTGTTTATAATTTTACACACACACACACACAAACATGCACGCACACACAATTCTGACCGTGTCTGCCTCCTGAACCCAGTGTATAGGAAGTCAGATAGCCAGTGCAAGGAAGCCAAAATGGGAGAGATGTGATCTCTGATCTTGTTTCCTGTCAGAACACGTGCAGCAGCATTCTGAATTAGCTGCAAAGTCCTAAGAGACTTATTCGGGAAGCCTGATAACAAAGAGTTACAATAGTCCAGCCTAGAAGTAACATCTGCTTGAGATACAATGCGTCTGATTTTGGTAATGTTGCGTAAGTGGACGAATGCAGTCCTCAAAATTTGTTTTATGTGGACATTAAAGGACAAATCCTGATCAAAAATAACTGTGGAGCTGGAGGCCAGAGTGATCCCGTCTAAAGTAACTAAGTCTCTAGAAAGAGAGTTTCTGAGGTGTTTGGGTCCAATTACAAGAACTTCAGTTTTGTCTAAAGGTCGAAATTGGTAACTAAAGGTCATCTTTTCTCTCAACTGAACTATGATAGCTGGGCAATCAGAGGAGGAGTTCAGATTTTGGTAAAATAACTGAAACTTTACAAGTAAAGGGCACATGTTCCCCCCATCCCAAATGGAAATTAGGCACTTGGTGTCTGTCAGTCTGTGCCTCTGCTTTTCACTCATTAGTGGAGATTTCAGCTGTCTTACAGTCTTACTGCCATCATTTCAGCTGCTCTGCTGTTCTGATCCAAAATAGATCCATACTGGCATCAGTAAACACAGCTTAGAAACTGAAATCATGTATTCATAGTGCAGTGGAAGTGTCAGTGCAATCTGTACAGTTCAGCCACCTCTTCAAAACATCCCAAACTGCACCAACCCAGCAAGGAAAAATGATGGCTATGATGTGCAGCATGAGAGTCACATGACCAACAGAGGTATAGCGACTCCAGCAGCTCCAATGATCCTCTTACAATAGAGGTAACATTAGCCTAGTAAGCAGGGCTAACGGAGAGTAGCCTACAAATGCTTTCAGCTGTGTTTGTCACCCGAGCGTCACACATCCCTTCTTTTGACCTAAGAAGCACCGTGTTTGTTGTCAAGTCCATCAACTTGACCAACCTCATGTGAGATAGGATCACAATGCAGACAGAACTGATAACATGATCCAGATCCAGATCACATGTGAAGATGGGTCTTACTGTCTCTTTATGCCAAAGTGCTTAAATGTCTAAACCAGTTCTTCATCAGTTAAGCTGCAGTGGATCAAGAATTTATAATCGACTATTTGCTTGGCTTGGTGGCATTTGGGAGAATAAGCTTGTCAAAGTCTGAAAGTCTGAAGTCCAACAGGCCCCGACTGCAGTCAGTGATCCGTCTATAAGTATTACATCGCTTGTTTACTCTACAGTCTACAGTATATGAGCATCATTGCTGGAGTGTTTGATGAAGTTGGTTTCTGTTCAAATTGTCACTGTTTTACTATTTCTCCTCTCAGTGTGGATGTCAGAGCAATGTCTTTTCATGCTCAGTACACAGCTTCATCAGCAGCGCAGCACACTGGCAGACACCTGTGCTCCTAGCTCCATATATTCTGTATATTATAATTCATAACTCAGTTTTCAAAAGAAACTAAGAATCCTTATGATTTTGTCAGTGTATATATCTACAGACACAGAGTCATCATGTTGACTGTCATTTCACTAGCATGGACCACACCATCAACAAGATACATTTAAATGATTTATTGACAAAATGAATAACTGAGAGTGAAGCGTGATCTCTTCATCGGCCTGATGCTGCGGTGTGAGGAAGCTTCAGTATGGAATCTGACCACCCTCAGAACCCTATAGAGGGTTGCAAAGAGAGGGGAAATTGGTGAAAGAAATGGGGTGGGTGGAGGGGTGTGTGGAATATGAGAGCAAAGAGGACCAGAGGGTTAGGAGGGTATTCATAAGGACTGACAGAAGTGGAGTGGTTGAGGTATGGTCCGGCTCCTGAAATTACGCTTTAAGCACCAAGTTTCTACAGCTGCTGACAACAGACAAACTAAACACTGGATCAAGGGTTTGTCACTAAATCCAGCACACTGCCCCTTTTAGTCTTTTCATTGTTTTATTCTATATTTTTGATATGATATGTTCACACATGTAATACTGTCTATGAAGTGTAAATATAAAGACCGATTGATGCAGTTATCATGTATAAAGGACCACTAATATAATTCTTGTCATGATAA
The DNA here is from genome assembly GCA_014281875.1 of Nibea albiflora. Taxonomy (NCBI): domain Eukaryota; kingdom Metazoa; phylum Chordata; class Actinopteri; family Sciaenidae; genus Nibea; species Nibea albiflora. The sequence goes on from CM024803.1 coordinate 2,092,800, forward strand.
AATTTCTTCTTTGTGTCCAATCTGTCACTGTCTCCTTGATAAATGCCAACGAGACGCGCAATTTTTACTGTGTTTATTTATTTACAGATGAAGAAGTTAGCCCGCAGACAACAGCAACAGCAGGAGCAACACAACAGCCAAAGGCTAGGCCAAGGTGAGGATTTGTGTGTGTGTGTGTGTGTGTGTGTGTGTGTGTGTGTGTGTGTGTGTGTGTGTGTGTGTGTGTGTGTGTGTGTGTGTGTGTGTGTGTTATCCATGTGTGTGTGTGTGTTGTAGCTCCTTTCTCTGATGGTACAAAACCTAAAGCACAGTCAATGTCCATCTGCAAGACGTAATCTGTCCATTATAATTGTAATGACAGTGATTACTGAGAGCTAGGTAATTTATAAATTATTTGGAGAAACAGCTTGAAATATTAAATTTATTATGGGAACAATAAACAGAGTAGAGTCACTCAGCAAACACTCCCAGTTTTGTAGGCTTTAGAATGAGTCCCATACTCAGAAGCCAGAGTGACATCTCTGCTGGTAAATATGAGTTTTCCGACGGCGGGGCTATAAAGTGTGGGCCACAGCCATGATTCTCGCTGCAGCACAGATCGTCATAGCTTGCAGGCTTATTGCCACTGTGGTCTCACAGCGGATATGAACAGACAGTTTAGATAAGTGTCTCACTGCTTTGGCAAGCAGTGCCTCTATCTGTTCAGGGACTTCCAGCATGTCAATATTGGCATAGCAGCAGGGTTTATTATAGTGGAAGCTGCTGCTGTAAACCAAATGAGCTAAGCAAACCAGCAAATGGGGGTTGTTTGAAGTTGATGTTAGGATGAGATGAAGCCTCCTGGATGACGGGTGAGATATCTTGAACATCAAACAGCCAGTCAGTTTAGACAATGCATTAACAGTATATGCTTTTAAGAAGTCCACTGTTACAGCATTCATATTCTGTAGGAAAACATGGATGTAGTGAGAATCCCAATTTTTTATTGTTATTTTTATTGTTTTTATCATTATTATTATTATTATTATTGTTGTTGTTGTTATTGTTGTTATTATAATTATTATTGATTCCACATATATGTATTCATGCAACCATACAGGCAACTAATCCAATATATATACTGTACATGGAGAATGTTAAAGTGATAAACAGAAAGAGCCAGAAAATCCCAATTCTGGCAACAAAGGCTGTTTTCAAATGTCTCATATCAGGAAAAAATCCTGTTATATGTTACAGATTCATACATATACCATATGCATATATGTATTACAGGTTCTTAACACAATGACAGCTTAAGTAACACGAAAATTAAATCAGCGCATTTCTCTTCACTTATTGTGACACATGCTGTCAAGTACAATGTGTAATTTGCTGCTGTACCATTTACAGTATCTGATCCTGGATCAGTGCAGTCACCAAAAGATCTTTGTGTGTGAGCGAGAACTAATTTGTGAGGAAATGGTGTCTAGTGAGAGCTGAGCCCTTGTAGTCCATTCATGTGCATAGTCAATTCAACTGATGGATGTTGGCTAGTTAGCTTAACTGGTAATATTGCGCTTAGACATGGATGTATAAAGAGAACTCGATACAGTGTTGGAGAACAAGGGCACAGAGCTGCTAACTTCCAGTTAGCTCTCTGCTAATTGGGTATAAAATTGTTTAATTATTTTGGGAAGATTGCAACATTCAAAAAAATTCACCGTTTCACATACACTGTTTTCACAATTCACTGTGCATCACGTGCTGGCCTGGCCTTAGCTATACTGTATGCTGTTTTTCTTCTGGAACTTTTTAGAATGAATACTGAGAGATGTAACCATGGTTTCACTGTTTGCCTCTGACTGTTACAGAGGTGATATCAGGTTGTATGGAGGGCCTGCTCAGCTCCTACTCAGGGCCTCTAGCTCCAAACCACCAGCAACAATTGGTGACCATGGAACACAACAGCTACAACACTGACCCCTTCCAGCAGGGCCTCACCCCCCCACAGATGCCCGGTGACCACATGAACCCCTATGGTGAGTGTTGTTGTGGTGAAATTGCTGAAGTCAAAGGTCAATGGTGAGGTCAGGAGGGAAGAAAGTGTTCAGGAGCCTCTGATGTCTTATACTGTAATATTTATTGACACTTGGCCAAGGAGAATTAGAGACACTCTCATAATGCATCAGAAGTGCCTGAGTCGGTCTCACATTCTGCCCAACTCCACAAATACTATACGCCTAGAATTAGCCAGAGAGAATGTCTTTACTCATGCAGGTGTTATTGTCAGCGTATTCTAGTCTGGAGACCAGGAAGTTTGTTTATGCAGATTGGAATGTCAATGGCAAGCTATCTATTATGTCTAGGAAGGCAGCAATTGGTCTCTTCTACCCTGGCCCCCACAGTGTTGAGATAGACTGGCACCTACTGTTCTCAACCAAAGCCAAACAATTAATACTGCCAAGGACCTCAAGGCCCACACGTGACTTTGTGTAACCTAAGGATAGAAAATTCCATAACAAGTGACACACTCTATAATGATATAATGGTTTTTCTGTATGTTCTCATTACCTGCCATCCTGCGCATGCTGGGATATCAACAGTGGATTGAGACAAAATTTAGGAGGCATTAATGGGTGCGATAATGAATTTAGTGAGAATTTCTTCACCACCAGATAGAGCTAATGTGTAGACAAACGAACACAAGTGTTTGAAAATATCTTGTGGCTGATATGACACTTCCCTTGTGTTCTCAGCAGGAGCATGATGGCAGCTATCAATGTTAACCTCAGTCCTGTTTTATTGGCAGTGATTCCCATCATTGCCAGTAAAACCAATAAAGTGTGGCAGCTGATTAAAAATGGATAAGCCATCAAGTTGTCATAATTTAGACCCAGTGAGACCAATAAAATCTGAGTAACACCCAGGAGAGCAGTACTGCACATCCCTACAATTTAATATTAAGACATGGAGAACAGTGCACACACATACACACACAAGGTTTCCATTACTGAATGTGTTCTTGTCTCGTTATTATTTCAGTTTCAACTGTTTCTTTTTCTTTTTGCTGGGATTTATTGCTATTAAAGCTACTCTGTTTTTTTGAAAGTTTAAATGAATTTTGATATTACAAATGTAACATAGCAACAGCAGTGTACAGAGTATTTCTTCTACCACTGAGCTATTGGAAGTAGAGGTCAACGTAGCACAGAGTGGTTCTGGTAAACACAGTTCAGTTCTCTTTGTTCTGCTGCCGATACAGACTTGACCTGCCCCGTGGATTTCATCTGCATTGGTCTTGGGCACATGAGAACTGGTGCTTGTTAGTGCACCATAAAGAAATCGCCAAAATCTTGTCAAGATATAGAAAAAGACTTTTATGTTTTTGTTTCCTCTCGTCTTGACTATTGAAATTCACTGTTTACCACCCCATAACTGCTGGGTTGTTGGTCCAAAATGCATCAGCTACACCAGGGGTGGAGAACCTTTTTCATATCAAAGGCCATTTAAATTTTTATAAAGTCCTCCGAGGGCCATGCTATTATGAACACACCTGGAGATGCAAAAAATAGAAGTCTATAACCCCTGTGTTACTAAGCCTTATGATTGCTGCATGACAAACGCATTTGTTCTCTCAACTCATCGAGTTAAGCATGTTTCAAGCTGTATTGGCGCTCGACATTTGCCTTTTTTCATCGCTGCCAGCGCCTCGCCACAAACTAGGCACACTGGCTTGCCTTTCACTTCAACATAGAAAAAATCATGTCCCATTTTTCCTGGAATACGCAGCATTCTGCATCCACCTTCCTTTTCTTGATAGCTGCCATGATGCATCACTTGTCATCTGTGTCCAGCCCAATGCAATGACACGTACATCACATGCTGTATTCACTGACCCTGATGTTGACTCGTTGTTTGGTGGTCCCAATACTTTAAGCTCAAAACCAAAGGTAACTAAATGACTAATTTGCAGTCATGGCTACCACCCGCTGAAGTGCGTTACCCAAATGATATCTCAATAGTGAAGCTAGTGCAGCAGTCTTTGATTCATCTTTTTTTCTGCTCTTTCCAGGTACAGACTCCATCTTCCACGACATTGACAGTGACACCTCTCTGACAAGTCTAAGTGACTGCTTCATGGCCACTCCAGATGTAGGGTCCTTGCAGGCTCGAGCAGGGAACCCCATTGACCGTCTGTACTCCATGCAGAGCTCCTACTTTGCCTCCTGAGACGCATTTTTGGTACAACTTCAGCCACCATACCATCTCCAGGCCAGGCCATGACCAGTGAGTACCCAACAATATAGATGCAAGACCCACAGGCCACGGAATCTCATGGAAATCCACCAAAAATACCTGACTGACCTCCACCAGCCAAAGGAAAGGGAAAACTTGAAACTGAAATTTCACATGCCTCCACATGCTCTCCGCTGTCTGCATGGGGGGAGTTGAAGCAGAACAGTCAAGCTTAGCTTGTGTGTTGATTTTCAACTTTGTTCATTTTGTTGGAGGGATAGCTGTCATTTGTACAGATATCATGTGTTTATTTGTCATTTGAAAAGTTGAACTAAAGCTCAAGTCAGAGATTTAGTTCAAATGAAAGTGGCTACATGTCTCTCAGTGCATAATACATTTTAATATTCGTACTTATATGTTGTTTTCAGTCGCACAATGAAGCAAACATAATTTTGATGTAAAAAAGTGATGTGAGCCAACTGATTGATACCCATTGCTGAATGTATATAATGCTCTCTGTATAATTACTGTTCTTCAGAAACATCCAATTTTGCATGTTAGGATGGACAGCAATTTATTTATTTCTCACCAATGTGCTGGTATACAACAAATCTCAAATTTCTATTTAAAAATACAATATGATCCCCATGGTAACATTCACAAAACAATCATCTAATACATTGATTATTTGATTCTACTATTTATCACAGTATTTGTGTTGTTTTAATGAGTGTGTAAATTAGTATTGCTTTGCTATTTATTTTTTCCATTGAGATCATCTGGACATCCTAAAAGTGCATTTTTTTGCTAACTTATCAAAAGTGTTGGTACTTCAAATAAAAAATGCATTCTATTGAATTGTCATCTTTTGTGGAATCACATGACAAAGAGTGTATGCTACACCACTGCTATGTCATCTAGCCATGGCTCCATTGCAGGCACCCAAGGAGTCAGTCATGGCTCTTTTGTGAAGCACAGAGCGACAACTCCTGAAAGATCCTCAGCGAGCAGCGATCTACTGAGCAGAAATGCAGAAGCTCATTGAAGCAGGTGCTGTATAGGAGGTCATTCAAGAGAAACCACCTGAAAAGTGTTGGTATATTCCCCATCACCTAGTCGCTCATAACACATCTTTAACTGCTTTCATCAATACCTTGGGAAAACTCTAAACCAGTACTTACTGCCAGTACTTACTTGAAGCTTCCTTGGTGGGTGTCTTACTGAGGTTCCAGGAGCATCCTATCGCGCTCCTGGCCCTTACTCTGAATTTTTATCTGAATTTGCAGAATTTGCATCAGGCTTGATCCTTAAAACAGATAAAGTAATCATTGTAGATGATTTTAATATTCATGTGGACAACCACAATGATAGTCTTAGTACTGCATTTATCTCTTTATTAGATTCAATTGGCTTCTGTCAGAGTGTAAATAAACCGACTCATTGTCTGAACCACACTCTTGATCTCGTTCTCTCATATGGCATTGAACTTGATCATCTAATAGTCTATCCACAGAATCGTCTTCTTTTTCTTTCTGACCATTTTTTAATAACCTTCGAATTCATATTACTGAACTATAAGCCTTTTTGTAGAAACTCTTACAGCAGATGTTTATCTGACATTGCTGTTGCCAAATTCAAGGAAGTGATTCCTTCAGTATTGAATTCAATGCCATGTCTCAATGTAGCAGAGGACTTGTCTGCCTCCATTAGCCCCTTACAAATAGATCATCTTGTTGAGAGTACTACAGGGTCATTACAGACAGCTCTCGACTCTGTTGCACCTCTGAAAAAGAAGATAATTAAACAGAGGAGGTTAGCACCATGGTATAACCAGCAGACTCGTAAATTAAAGCAAGTGGCACGTAATTCTGAACGTAAATGGCGTGCAACTAAACTGGAAGAATCTCGCTTAGTCTGGCAAGATAATCTTAAAACCTACAGGAAGGCTCTCCGTAATGCCAGAACAGCCTATTACTCTTCTTTAATAGAGGAAAACAAGAACAACCCCAGGTTTCTCTTCAGCACTGTAGCCAGGCTAACAGAGAACCACAGCTCTATTGACCCATCTACTCCTCTGGGTCTAACTAGTAATGACTTCATGAGCTTCTTTAATGATAAAATTAGAACTATTAGAGACAAAATACATCATGCCTTTCCTTCGACAGGCACTGATCTGCATTCTGATACAGCAAGTTTGGAATCAGCTGCAAAACCTGATATATATTTAGACTGTTTTTCTCCCATTGACCTTCATCAAATAACTTTGATAATTTCTTCATCTAAGTCGTCAACCTGTCTCTTAGACCCCATTCCAACCAGGCTGCTCAAGGATATTTTACCTTTAGTCAGCCCTTCTTTACTGGATATGATTAATCTGTCTTTATTATCAGGATATGTACCACAGTCCTTTAAAGTAGCTGTAATTAAACCTCTTCTTAAAAAGCCCACTCTAGATCCAGAGGTCTTACCCAATTATAGACTGATATCAAATCTTCCCTTTCTTTCTAAGTTACTTGAGAAAGCTGTAGCTAATCAGCTGTGTGAATTTCTTCATAAGAACAGTTTTTTCAAGGATTTTCAGTCAGGATTTCAGATTTCAGGAGTCCATCATAGCACAGAGACCGCACTAGTCAAAGTCACAAACGATCTCCTAATGGCATCAGACAAAGGACTCATCTCTGTACTTGTCCTGTTAGATCTTAGTGCTGCGTTTGACACCATAGACCATCAAATTCTTTTACAGAGATTGGAACATCAGATTGGCATCAAAGGAACCGCCCTAAGCTGGTTTAGGTCATATTTCTTAGATCGATCTCAGTTTGTCCACGTCAATGATGAATCCTCCATGCATACCAAAGTCTGTCATGGAGTCCCACAAGGTTCTGTACTAGGGCCACTTCTATTCAGTCTATATATGCTTCCTCTAGGGAACATTATTAGGAATCACTCCATTAGTTTTCATTGTTATGCTGACGACACCCAATTATATTTATCGATCAAGCCTGATGAAACCAATCATTTAGACAAACTGCAAGCGTGCCTTAGGGATATAAAACATTGGATGACCTACAATTTTCTGATGTTGAACTCGGATAAAACTGAAGTTCTTATAATTGGACCCAAACACCTCAGAAACTCTTTTTCCGGAGACTTGGTTACCTTAGAAGGGATCATCTTGGCCTCCAGCTCCACCGTAAAGAATCTTGGAGTCATTTTTGATCAGGATTTGTCCTTTAACTCAATTCAAAGACTGCATTCTTCCACTTACGCAACATGCTGGGTTCCTTGTGGTTCCTATAGTTTCCAAAAGTAGACTGGGAGCCAGAGCTTTCGGCTATCAAGCTCCTCTTCTGTGGAACAAACTACCTTTCTGGGTTCGGGAGGCAGACATGGTCACCACCTTCAAGAGTAGACTTAAGACTTTCCTTTTTGATAGACCTTATAGTTAGGGCTGGCTGAGGCCTTCCCTTAGTTATGCTGCCATAGGACTAGACTGCCAGGGTTATCTGGGTTATGCTGTCAGGCATGGTACTGGTTGAAGATGTAGTCCCCCCCCCCCCACTCTCTCTCTCCCTCCAGTCGTCATTATCATCAATGCATGTTACTAACTAAACTTCTTCCCCGAAGTTTCTGTGCTTTGTCATCCAGCAGGTTCTTATGGATCGTGGCTGCTGCTGTGGTCTGCTGCTGACGTCCACTTGACGTCCCTTTGCTGAAAACCTTCTCTCACTCCCTCTCTCTCTCTCCTATTCTCTCTCTCTCCCTTTCTCTCTCTCCTTCTCTGTCTCTCTCTGTCTCTCTCTCTCTCCAGTCATCATTACCATCAATGCATGTTTCTAACTAAACTTCTTCCCCGGAGTTTCTGTGCTTTCCTGTCCAGCAGGTTCTCATGGATCATGGCTGCTGCTGTGGTCTGCTGCTGACATCCACCATATATAGCATTACTGTCATTATTGCTACCATCTCCACTACAGCTTAGTTGGTTAATGACTTATTGCTGCTGTGCATCTGTGTCTCTCTATCTCTATCACAGATTCCACTGCTACTATAATCACTCTACCATCTATTCTAATTCATTGTAATTGTACAACATGTTTGTGTTGATTGTTCTGTACATGTGACATCCATTGCACGTCTGTCCGTCCTGGAAGAGGGATCCCTCCTCTGTGGCTCTTCCTGAGGTTTCTTCCACATTTTTTCCCTGTTAAAGGGTTTTTGTGGGCAAGTTTTTCCTCACTCGAACCGAGGGTCAAAGGACAGAGGGTGTCACTCCCTGTACAGACTGTAAAGCCCTCTGAGGCAAAATGTGTTTTGTGACTTTGGGCTATACAAATAAAATTTGATTTGATTTCATTGCAGTAAGTGGACACATCAAGGGGATGTTTCATGAAGTTTGTCTTCTTCCAGAAGATCGCCCTCTACTGAAGTTCCTGTGGCATGACCTAAAAGTGGGTCAAGGCCCAAAGAGTATTTGAGTGGCAGATAATGCCCTTTGGTACAACCTGTAGCCCCTGCTGTGCTATGTATGCACTATAGCGCCATGTTACTGATCATTGCCAGCCTGAAGACATCGTAAGGTTCTCTGTCGACCATTGCTTCCAGAGGAAGCCAAGCAGCTGATGGATTGCCTTAGAGATATTTTGTCTTGAGCAGGCTTCGACCGATTGACAGAAAGGCCCAACGCTAAACCCCCAGAGGATCACACAGACTGCCTTTTGCAGCGCTATAGTCACCTCATCGACTGACTGTGGGCCAGATGATAAAAGAACCTGACAAGAACTCATGGAGGACACTGTCAAAGAGTTTCATGGAGTGACCTCCTCTGGTACCCCACCCACAGTTGAGGATTATCAGCAAGCAGAAACTGAAATCCTACTGAGATCTCAGAAGAAGTCCTTTCCTGAGGACCACAACCTCCTTGCTACAGGGAAATCAGTGTTACCCAAGTCACCTACGCACCTTAGCACCTGTCATTGATTCAACCTCTGGCCTAATAAGAGTGGGTGGTCGGCTCAGACGGTTGGAGGATGTTGACACCCCCCTACTGTTGATGCCACTCATCCAGTGACACATCTGCTCATCCAGAAGTATGACAGTGATCTGCATCACCGAGGCCCCAAGTGACTTTTTCATTGTTTTTTTTGTTTTATTCTGGTTTTTTCATCATCAATCATTCTATATACATCAGAGGGCAAGAGACAGTCAGTAAGCATCAACGAGTCTGCGCGGAGTGTCAGTGTTGGAGGGGCTAGTCTTCTATTCCAAGGATGGCTGACCTTCCGGAAAAAAAATTCCGGATGTTAATGTTTAGCAGGAGTAATGTCCACCATCCTCATAGATTCACCTGTTAGTTTGCTAACATTTGTTCATTAGCATGAACCACAGCTTTGAGGCTGATGACAATGTCATGATTTGGTCATAAAACAAAGTATTGGACAAATTAAAGCAACATTATGTAGAAATTGGTATTTTTGTGATTTAGCACCTCCAGTTTCATAATGTAATTCCTCAGGCTGCTGAGACCAGTTACAATGCTCACTTACTGCACTCTGGGTCTGTCATGACACTGGCTCTGCTCCCTTTCAGCATTCTCCCACACCCCGGGCCTGTAAACCTCCTCTTCTTACTGGTCCAAATCACCTGCGGTACAAACACAAACACCTGGTGTTCTAAGCTCTCCATCCAGGCAGCCCAGCTAACAAATAGAACTAACATTCACTAATAGCAGCTACAGTTGGCAGCAGTTTACTGTCCATCAGGAAACTCAGAGAGTTGAGGCAGAGTAGCTGAAGGACATCAGAGGGAAAACCAGAAAACAAATAAATATGATGATATGATATGATGAAAATATGATCCAGTCCAAGTGCAAATTGCTGGAAGTCAGGAGATCACCAAAGATAGCGGGATTCATTCTGTGGGGAGTATGAACGTCAGGAAAAACAATCAAACAATGACAATAGAAGATGACCACAGACACAGCCTTTGAAAGGAGCCCAGGAATTACTAGGAATCAGCAAGTCTGCACTTTGCAATTTATGTCCAATATCAGTGTTCAGTGCAAAGTAGTGTGACCTTTATGTATCTATATAAAAAATCAAAGGTGCGAACTTTGGAGGTTGATTTTCTCACATCAAGACCTGCCCAGAGTCCTGTAGTTAAGGTTAATCTTTTTATTATATGTAACCACAATGGTTTCCTAACCTTAACCAAATGTTTTAATTGTCTAACCCTAACTATACCTGAAACTACGACTGTGTTTTTAAAGTTGGTGACAGGTTTGTGACAAGGATACTATGAAAATCAGATTCTGTGATTGCTGCTTGCGGTAGAACAACAACAACAGTCCTCAAGCCTCAAGTTAAAAAAAAAAAATCCTCATCTCTCAAATGTAATTTGAGGGCAGTTTCCCACAAGCTGGGATGTAATCTAATAAGAAGGGGAAAAGGGAGGGGAGAAGGTAGAGGAGAATGACAGAGATAAACGATATGGAAAGTCAAAAGAAGGAAAGAGTCAGAGTGCAAAGGGTGAGGAGGAAAAGGTGGAGAGGAATTCACAGGAATCAGCAGGTGAGAGTTTTGCCTGAGGTGTAACACTGTGAGATGCTAAGCAACACCTGGCCAGCTCCTCCATCATCCTGACAGCGGACCTTCTTGGCATTTGTGCTTCACCTCGTTCCTCCCAAACTTACACCAAGATCTGTCTTGATTAGCAGCTGCTTCTCTTAGACCTGGTTGCTCTTTTCTGTCATCTACTGCACAAGTACCCTCAAGGACGAGGGCTGACCATTACTCATCCTCATGAAAACATAGATTGTTGCACTGACTGTTACTAAACCTACAATAAGATATAACACTGCAGTCATCTTAATATTGGTTGATACCATGGCCCCTGCTCTGAACACATATCCACGTGAGGATCTGTCTGGGAGAGGCTGTCTCGACCTCTACTACTAATGGGAGGAGTAAGGAGGTACCACACTACAAGGAGTGCAAACAATATACATCTCAGGGCAAGTTGCAGGAGACCCTTACAGCTTTCTAAATAAACATTTTACATGAATCATTTTACGTGACTGACTCTAATCTGGCCTAAAGTACCCTCTGTAATAGCCATTAAGACTAAAAGCATAGACAACTACATATGGGTCAACTTGCCAATTGATCCGGGCTGTATTTGGGATCCTGGCCATTATCTCAGACATGACTGCTGGCTTTAAGGAAATATTGTTATCACCCTGCATATTTAGCTGTACATGCCGGTTTACATGTGTGAGGCTGACTTCCACTGCAGTTATACTGTCCTCTAAGGAAACTCAAAAAGCTAAATGTAATGGTGGATTAGCCTGTGGAATATTATAAAGTTGACTGCAAGGCATTTTAATTTGATGGATAAGCATATTCATTCAAAACCTAAGTACACATAAAAGGAGCTATACCAAATGGAACCGGAATGAACCTTTTTTTTTAACTACAGTTGCTGCAGGTTCTCTTCCACAGATTACACCATTGCACCACCATATTGCTACAGTAGCGCTGAATGGACAAACCAAAGGATGTTTCATGTTTTTGTGCATTTGGTAGCAACCATACACAGTTCACACTTGAAGCAAGAGAACAAGTGAAGGGGGTTGCTGTCTTGCACAACTACACCACTAGATGCCTCTAAATCCTACACACTGATCCAGTAGCTACAAAGATGAATCCCCCCACTAAGGCAATTCAAGACAAAAACAACATGTTTTATGTCATAATCCTTCAAATTTGAGCGCTTGGTTGATTTGGAAACACTTGAGGTTAATGGTGGTAACACTGCAAGTGTGGTTTATAATACAGGAAACGTTCAATGAAGAGCTCAGAAATGCAACAGAAAAGCAGCTTGTTGAACTAAACAAACCCATCTTGTTAAAATACAGAATAATAAAAATTATAGATAATTATAGCAGCAATGTGATTTCATGCTGTGCATGGTAGATTTCACAACAGCAGCACACAGAAAAGGAGCTGGAGATGTGCAGCCTGCCGTTCTTCATTTGACATCTTATTCCTTGCTATGTCTTCTTTTGTACTTTGAATGAAGTTCATTGTTTGCTGAAGTTTTACAGTAACTTAAATAAGGGTCAATAACATTTTGAGCATGTGTGACTGAAAATCTTTACTCACTTGTTCACTTGTTTTTATGTGTAAAATTTTGTGGGCACAAAAAATTGTTATTTTATTTTTCTTATTCTTAAGCTGAAAAAATATAAATCGTCTAAACATTGTTTCAAAACCTCATAATTTGTTCTTCATAAACCATAACGAACACTAACACTATCCAAACAGTAACTTGATAATTAAAGTTATAGCTACATAGATTTAAATTCACATTTTACACACACTTTATCATCTAATGTCACCTAACATATAATCATGTGAACTTGAAACCCAGGTCTAATCCTTAGGTCCCCTCACTTTGTGAGCCTTGAAACAGTTGATCCTTAAACAAATAGAACAGGTATGTTCTAAGACCAGTCAGTGACACAGGTTCTGCAAACAGTCAGTCTCAGATTTGATTCCCTTGTAGAGTGGTTTTTGTTTTAGAGCTCCTACCTGGATAGATGCACATGCTGTATCTGGGTCACTAAACAGTACATATAGTCCACCTACAGCTTCACTTGGTTTCATGACTGACAGACGGCAACAATATTTACCCACCATGCAACAAATCCCTTCCTCCTCTTTGTATGAGCTGTGAGTGAACATGAGTGGAATAACTTTGTTCCGCCCTGTCAAGCTGCTGGCAGAAAGACAAACAGCCGCCTCTTTGCCAAACAATTGATCATAAAAAAAGTGATGCATATACACGGCGCACACAAAGACAGCTCATGGTTTGAGTTCAGTCAGGTGGAAGATACAGAGTGAGACAGATGTCAGTGGCTTTCTGCACGATGAAACCTGTAGCCCAACAACGTTTGGCCTCAATGTTACCGGCAAACATTTCCCAGGTGATTCAGAGGCCAAGGTGACAAACCATGCTCACAGCACTCCTCACTGGGACTTCATCAGAGAGCTAATAATCAGAATAACAGCAAATGTAACATGTATTCCAAAGATTTCTCAAAACATACCTGGTGATGTGAGTTCTCAGGGCTGTCTCTTTTTTTGTTTGTTTTTAACAAACATCAAGTTCAAACGAGATCAAACAAACATCTGAATTCATTTGAATGAAACCCACACTGGGCATGCATGCATGGACAGGAGCTGTAGAAGTTTGTGCAGTCTGTATGTTCCTCATGTTTACTCCTCTTTCTTCTTTTTTGATCAGGATTTGGACCAGAAATTAAATGTTACATTTTTTTGTTTCCATTGGTGTGGACCAAGCTGCAACCTTTCTGAATGTGAAATGAAACCAACCGCCCAAAACCGCAGTTTCTGTTCTCATCCACTTGAGGCTGGCTCCAGACGTGAGTCAGTCTCCATAAGTCCCCATGTTCAAATGTCCAAACCCTTCACAGCAGAAATAAACATGTTTACAGCCTGGTACAAAAAACAGTTTTGGTCTCTATAGCTAATTTCCCCATTCATGACAACTGTACTGAGGGTTAATATACATACAACTCACCTGTTCAAATGATATTAAGGCTTAAAGTTATGCAAAATTAAGACACTTTCATCAGGCTTTATTCAGCCCAACTCAACTCCATCTATGTCTTTGCCCATTTTTGATCAGCAGACACAGCACTACCACCACGATGATCTTGACTCTTCATAAACCTTTGGGAGATGTCACAGAGCCTACACCCATGCCTACATCCATACAGTCTACACTCACTGGCCACTTTATTAGGTACACCCTACTAGTACCAGGTTGGACCCCCTTTTGCCTTCAGAACTGCCTTGATCCTTCATGGCATAGATTCAACAAGGTTCTGGAAATATTCCTCAGAGAGTTTGGTCCATATTGACATGAAAGCATCACGCAGTTGCTGCAGATTTATCGACTGCACATCCATGATGTGAATCTTCTGTTCCACCACATCCCAAAGGTGCTCTATTGGATTGAGATCTGGTGACTGTGGAGGCCATTTGAGTACAGTGAACTCATTGTCATGTTCAAGAAACCAGTCTGAGATGATTCGAGCTTTATGACATGGCACGTTATCCTGCAGGAAGTAGCCATCAGAAGATGGGTACACTGTGGTCATAAAGGGATGGACATGGTCAGTAACAATACTCAGGTAGGCTGTGGCGTTGCAACGATGTTCAATTGGTTCTAAGGGGCCCAAAGTGTGCCAAGAAAATATCCCCCACTGTGTGAACTGCCTGCCTGTGTGAACTGTAGCCTCAGTTTCCTGTTCTTAGCTGACAGGAGTGGCACCCGGTGTGGTCTTCTGCTGCTGTAGCCCATCTGCTTCAAGGTTGGACGTGTTGTGCGTTCAAAAATGCTCTTCTGCATACCTCGGTTGTACGAGTGGTTATTTGAGTTTCTGTTGCCTTTCTATCAGCTTGACGAGTCTGACCATTCTCCTCTGACCTCTGGCATCAACAAGGCATTTTCGCCCACAGAACTGCCACTCACTGGATATTTTCTCTTTTTCTGACCATTCTCTGTAAACCCTAGAGATGGTTGTGCGTGAAAATCCCAGTAGATCAGCAGTTTCTGAAATACTCAGACCAGCCCATCAAAGCCACTTAAATCACCTTTCTTCCCCATTCTGATGCTCGGTGTGAACTGCAGCAGATCGTCTTGACCATGTCTACATGCCTAAATGCATTGACTTGCTGCCATGTGATTGGCTGATTAGAAATTTGCGTTAACAAGCAGTTGGACAGGTGTGCCTAATAAAGTGGCCGGTGAGTGTATGTTCTGAACCAAATGAACCCAAAGACAGCTGTGAATGCGCCCCCTGTTGGATGTGAAGCTCAGAGACTGAAGAATGTTGCATTGTTTCATAAACAAACATACAGGGCTGCGTGTTGCACTGAAGAACAGGTGAGATTTGATTGTTAAACATGAGTGAAGGCAGCTTTGCCTCTTCACACGTCTGTAGATTTGATCTCACTTACAGGAATGCTAATCCCCACACATGCCACATTCCTGGCGCTCTCGTCTAAATATGAGATAAATAGTGAGTGTCTGTTGCTGGTTTCCCTGGGGCTCTGCTGTGGGCCCACCACACTGAGCTGTGAGACAGCTTCTGACAACACAGTGTTTCTCTGTGCTTTATCATTGGGGTAATCTGACATCACAGGTGCAAGCAAACAGATCAGTCAATCTGGCCGAGCCGCCACTCAGGCATGATACCGTTCTCTACCCTAAGGACAACTTCGTTGTCAGAAGCAGCGCTGCCATTGGCTGACCCTGAGTCAGTGGCTGACACCTTGGTCTCCACAGATCTGGGAACAAGCTCCCTTTCTGCTCAGCTTTTTAACCTGTTGCCCCACAGTCACATTACTACCATACTTTTCTACACCTCGGAGAGAAACTCTCCATCCTGCTTGAGTGTGTGTCTGGGACATATTAATGGCTGCCAGAGGGCAGGTGCACACACTCCAAGTTTGATGGTTTTCACCTTTGAAACCAGAGCTGACACTCTCAACACTCCTCATCAGACTCTTTTTGTCTCTTTGTTTCAAAGCGTACACAAACTGGTAGACTTCAAAGAGCGTGACTGCATTCTGTAAAAGAATGTGATTTATCCTCATACATAACACACACATTACTTTTAATAGTTTATAGTATATCTATTATAGAACATTTACAGTGGAGTGCAGTGGATAGCACTGTCACAGCAAGATGGTTCCTGGTTCGAACCTCAGCTTTCTGTGTGGAGTTTGCATGTTCTCCCCATGTCTGCATGGGTTCTCTCTGGGTACTCCGGCTTCCTCTGACAGTCCAAAGACATGCTCTCAACAGGTTAATTGGCAGGACAGCCATAACCTAATATTAGGCCCCTGGGCTGAGAGGTCTTGTAGGCCCCCCAACCCCTCAATTTATAGTTTCTTTTTTTTTTTTTTTAAGTATAATATCTAGTAATCTACATCACAAAATGCTAGTTTCTTTCAAGACATACAACAACAGTGAGATTTCACAGAACAAACTTAAGCATAAACACAAGACACTTTATTTACCAACCACACACAGCAACTTAAAACCAAAATGTGTAAAAGTATGATTTCAAATGATATTATGAAAAACATCACCAACCATCACCTGTCTACGCAAACATTGATTTAACTTCTAGTTCTCACACTCAACACACTCCCTGCTGATGGTGAATAACAGAGCCATTCTCTGGGCACACACTCTACGTCACTAAGTTTGCGTCTGAAAAGCATTTTTGAGAAAAATCTTCTCTCCTGTTTATATTGGCGTTCCGATGCCGACACGTCAGCATCTTTATTTTGACAGGACTCCTGGTCCCATTTCTGCCCAAAAAGCGTGCACTTTTGTGTCAATATTGTTTCCCCAGTGGCCCGGGTCACTGTTATATGGGTCATCTGATTCGTCTCCCCCTAACTGGTTTGCAGCCTGGTCCTCTCTTTGGGGCTCATGTGCTCCCCCCTCCACTGCTGTGGGCGGTCCTCTGCTCCTCTCCAGCTACACCCACCTGCGTGGCCTTCCTCTGGTGCTGGGTCCATCTTCAGCAGCAGTTGGTTTAAAACATCTGGTGAGCTTTGGGATGCTCTTTAGTAGTTCTTTTTCGCACAACTCCTTCTTAAGAAGTTTTTTTTCTTTTCTGGGCACCACTCTCAAACGTCCTCTCCAACATTTTCCACTTATAACAATATAACGATATAATTTTCAGCTCATCATGAGGCCCCTAGTTTGGGAGGTCCCTGGGCAATTATTTCTCAGTATTCATCTATATTATATATACTGTATATAATATTTTATTTCTCTATCTCAATAGAACAGAAAGAATTTTGTTTTCGTGGGATAATTTTCAAGTCTGATGATTGTGTTCTGGTTAATGTGATCATCCTGATTTCAGCCACTGTCTGGGAGGTGAAAATGGCAGATTACATTACTGACCTGGTCCTCTTATCTGGTTGCTAATGAAGTGAACAATCTCAGCAAGATCACTGAACCGTGACATGTGAAGTTGTAACCCTGCTAGTTTTCTCCTTAAATGCTGAGGAGTAATCTGAATGCCATCTCTAACAGAAAGGCACAAGGCAATTTCTGCCTGTGTTAGACCTTGATTGAAGCACATCCTGATCAATAATGCGATCTGCCATTTTCACCTCCCTGGGATACACCTGAACACACTTTTTGAGGCCGGTAGAAAAAAGAAAAAATGGGTTTTGGAAAAAGCTTTATTCATATGATAAAGGTCCTTCATTCAAATCCCTCAGCTTTGGTACTCACTGGCCAACTCTCCTCTGTGCTGTTCCCTGTCACCAGATCATCCCGCCAGGGCTGTCCTCGTCCCCAGCACTTTTTGCACTTTCTCTTGAGCCACTTGCCCAGATGATGTGTCAGTGCCCCACTGTGCATCCAATTTCAGTTTATGACATTCATCACCACCTGTCATTATATGCTGATGACGTGTTGGTCTTTATGAAGAAGATGAAGAAGCCACTACTATCTATACCTTACTTACTTAATTAACTTATTGTCTATCCAGCTGTCTCTCAGGTTTTGAGATTAACTGGACCAAATGTGCATTACTCCCCCTTAATGACTCTGCTAAAGGGTTGCAATTTCCAGCTGGCATCCCAGTTGTCCAGGATTTTAAGTATCTCGGAGTACAAATCTTCCCGTCCTTGAACCGCATTGTAACGCACAACTACACAAAAACACTAAATAAAGCTAAAGCAGACTTGGATAGGTGGATTACTCTCCCCAGCTCTCTCAGAGCTCGTATCTCTATCTCTTTTCCCAGGATAACTTTTATCAGTTCAATGATTCCTCTCTTTCCTCCTGTCAGTTATTATTACTGGCAGTTCAGTTTTTGAATGGTTCAACTGGAGGTGATGTGCCTTCATCCATGTGGTGATGTCTGAGAGGCAATCAGAGACCCATTCAGAGAGTTGCTTAGCGACAACCCGTTCAATAGTTTTGGATAAGAAAGGACGAAGTGAGACAGGACGATAGTTCTTGATCTGGGCAGGGTTGAGAGAGGGTTTCTTGAGTAGAGGCGTTACTCGCTTTGAATGCAATGGGAAAAAGAAGTCTTTCTGTTATATCAAGATAACAAGATAATAAGTCATTATCATCAGAAAACAGTCTTTGTTATATCGAGATAACAAGATAATAAGTTGTTATCACAACATTTTTGGGGGTTTTTTTTGTAGTGATTTGACTAGGATTAGGGGACCTCTGTCATCATGATGACAATAATAATGTTTGATTAAGATTAGGGAATTATCATGATCAAGAAACCCATAATGACTGTCTGCAGGAAACTAGAAATCTAGAATCTCTATAGTAATGTCACCTGACTCCCTCCTTTGCTCCCTTCATAACTCCTTCAAACACTAGTGGGCGCTGTCATTTGAATGTAAACAGATGTGTGAATGACTGATGCTGTGGTTCTTCTCTCTTTTCCTCAGTCCATGCCTCCACCTAGAGGCTCTGACTTTTCCTACCAAAGCAACATAAAGAGAAGATCTAAACTAATTTTCTTCGTCTTAAATTGCATCTAAATTGTGAATAAGAATGTTAATTTAATCATGCATACACTTCCAAAGAAAATAGTACTGTACTACATGAACCGAATATTTGAGCACGAAGCTCACAACCAATCAGTAGAGCCCCTTCTGCAGTCTGTCATTGCATGAGGCCCCTGTGGCCGTGTTGTGGCCTGTAATACGAGTTGTTTCCCCGACTTACGAGACTCATTTGTTTATTGTTTTATAGAGAGCTACTTCTCTCCCTCTGCTGAGATCATTTGAATCATTTTGGGCATGAGCTTGCACTGAAACTTAAGCTCTTGCTGCCAGACATTATTCATTAATAATAGCAGGCTCGTGATGACATCAGCAGCACACAGGGAAAGAGCTCTGTCATAAAAATTAAAGATGCCTGACACCTGTCTGCAGCTACACAGCAGCATGCAAAGAGTGTATATGAGATACTTGTCCTTTAACCTGCTGCTCCAGGTGAGTCTGAAAGATGTTTGACACACAGACTACTAGGTTACTTCATATATTCCCTAGCAACCAGGTCCACACAAACTAACGCTGAAATCTGAGAGTGCCCAAAATAATGGATGTAGTTGAAAATGTTCAGAACCATTCAGTTACTATCAGCTCTCAGGAAGCTGTTTTTAATGAAAATATCTGCTCACCACAAAACAGCAGACAGATATAGTTAGCAACCAACTGGTGAACATGGCACAGATGTTCAAGTCCAAGTCTCAGATGAGTATACCTCTCACACGTGCAAAGTAAGTGTTCACATTCACAGGCTTATACATGCTCAGCTCAATCACTGTTTGGGTGAGGAAGTAATGAAAGATTTTGGATCTCTCTCTTTGTGCCATGCTGCTTCGTGAAAGCTTTCCCAAAGCAGAGGAAGGTTGAATCCCGAGGCAGTCGAAGGCATTACATTTCAAATAAATATTTAAGCTAGGAAGACTGAAACATGATCACTGGAAAAAGATGGAACTTGTAACTGAAAATGCCGTCTTTGATACTTGAGAAAAGACTCTGAGGCAGGATTCTTATAAATCTATAAAGTACTGAAACATGTACACATATGTAAACTCCAGCAATGACTGCAGCATCACGTTAAACACTTTATTACATGCTTTGACCCTCCAAGAAGCCATTGTCGTATGTCTGAGCAACACTTTGGTTCAAAGTGGATGTCTCCACATTTCTTTAATTACATCATCCATACACCCACTGCTCAATTCCTGCTCCTTATTCTTTTATGTCCTATTATTTCTTTTTATACATTTTTTAAATAATTCAATAGAAGATGATGAATGAAATACTAGAATCTAATGGTAGCTGTCCATACAAACCTTGCTTGTTCTTAATATTGGGCCATTCTCCAAAATGCAGGAATTACATTCACTGATGACATTTTGCAATGTTCCATCAGTGTTACTAAAACCATTGAATCAAGATTGTGGTTATTGCAAATTAACTATGTGGTAAAGATAAAATGTGCTAGGCTACTAAGACACTTGGTCAAGGTTAGTGAAAAACATGTACATGAAACAGGAACACTGATTCTTTTGCTGTCATGGTTGTCACCTCTCTACCAATCAATCCTGTGCCCATGTGGACTGTTGGACTTCTTTTTTTAACCATTACCTTTACTTTTACACTGACTTTTATGAATGTGATGAGTGTCTGACAAGGCCTGAACAATCACAGATCATCTAAGTACTGACTTCAATGGAGACAAAACGCCAACACGACCCAGAGGCTACATAAACACAGTGAAAGCTGGATTGCACTACACTCATCTAAAAACACATGGTTCATATCTTCTCCTCTAAATACCACTTAGGTGCTTCTCAAACAGAGTGCTTCAGTGCGGAAATCCCGAGTTAGATACACAGGGAGGCTCTTTCCGGAAGCCCTTGTCCCCTAGACAAACTCAGCTTCTTATTAAAGCATTAAGGACATGTGAGCAGTGGATGCATACTCGTACTCATACGCTGCTCTGCCTTTAAAATGAAAGTATACTAGAACAACAGAACAGAACTGAGGTGGCTGAGTGTGCCCTTACTTTTTCTCAGAAAAAGATTGTGTGCAACTGTACAAGACATTGATTTAGTGATTTTCAACCAATTTATTGGTTGAATAAAGAATAACAGTTCATCCATCTATCCAACAGGTCCCCAGAGGACAAAATATTTTCATTTAAAATATTCCATGAACTTACCCCCAGTGCCACCCTTAAGACAAACTTTTAGCTTTGCATATGTAAATGCATATATGTGTATATCTTAATAGTAAGATTGTCATAACATTTGTAATCTCCACAGTATGTACTCTTTAAATAATAACTATGTCTTGGTTGTATGTCGGATTAAAGTTTTGGACTTGTGTTGGTGTGGTTTAGTGATTTTCAGAAGTAACAAGCTAACAGCTTCAGGAGCTTCTCAGTGATTCAGACTCTACTTCTTAGGAACATTCTGACCTTGTATGACCCCTAAGTGCATCTGTGCATAGTTGTTTTCTGATATTGTTTTAGACTCTCTCCTTCACTGTCATCTGACTCAGCTAATTTCCACATTAAGTACACAGAAAAAGCAGACACACATAGACAATATCAGGTGTGGAACTATCGAATGCATCACATGCAATCCTATAGTCATATAGCTGGTAGAGGCACATGTACTTTTACATTACATCATTCATACTCATATTTGGAGATGAAAATCACTGCAACAGCCATAGTCACCATTCACTGTGTTATAAATAAGTGGATTATTTCCTCAGATGTTGTTCTGCTCTGCCAGCATTCTACTCACTGGCACAGAGCACACTGTTGTAGAGAAAATAAATGGAACTGTTATTTTCTTTCAAATTTCAAGTTCTAGATATTACTCATCATGGCATGCAAATACTGTCAATCAAGGCGCTGCCCTAAAACTATGGAATTCTCTTCCTCTCACCAGAGTCTCCGTAAAACAGACTTTTACTCATTAGTCTTTAACTGTGGCTAACATAACCACCACAGGTTCCTCTAAGGTCTCTGTAAATCTGTGTTGTCATTATGGGCTCTGTGTGCCCACAAGCCTTTGCTATTATTGTTTTTATCATTATTTATCATTATTATTATAAGGGGTGGTGCGGTGGTTAGGATTGGGGTTAGGGTTACTGTCACCTCACAGCAAGAAGATTCCTGGTTTAAACCTCGGCTAGGGCCTTGTCTCCATCTCTCCGGGTACTTCCTCCCATAGAAGGCGTGACCATGATTGTGAATGTTTGTCTCTATGTGTCCTGTGAGGAACTGGTGACTTTTCCAGGGTGTACCCCACCTCTCACCCAAAGTCAGCTGAGATAGGCTCAAGCCCCTGATGAGGATAAGTGGTTACATATAATGGATGGATTATTATGGGCTCAGGAGGTAGAACGGGTCGTCAACTAATCAGATGATGATCCCCGGCTCTTCCAGTCTGCATGTCGAAGTGTCTTTGAGCAAGATACTGAACCAACATAATGACTTTCTCTAAATGAGTGGAAAGAAAAAAATGGACCCCAGGCAAATCAGATCAATTTTGAATTTTGAATCCTGAACTGTATAACCAGCAAAGCACCTCAACGACATCACATCTTCTCTTCCATGTTTTACAGTGGGAACCACACATGCAGATACTATCCATTCACCTTCTCAGTGTCTCATAAAGACACCACTTTTGGAACCAAAAATCATACAAATACATTTAGATTTATCAAACCAAAATCAGTTGTGCTTTCTTCTAAAAAAAAATTGACCATGAGGCCTGATACACTCTCTCCTTTGAACAGTTGATGTTGAGCTGAGTTGGCTCCTTGAACATTGCAATAAAAAAAATTGAATCAATTGAGTGTACCCAAACCTTTGACTGGTAATGTATATATACACATTTGTGATCCAAATACTGCCATAATATAAGTCTGTGCAAACATTAGACCTCAACTATATGTTTCCTGCAATAACAAAACAGCCCTCATCCTTTATACGTCGTTTGTGTGTACAGTGACTGTGCAGGGACTGAAGCAACACGCTGAGATTCCTCCTTTTTTGAGCATGGATCACACACACAAACCCAGGGATCTGGTGAGTAAGACAGGAATATAGATGAAAAGATGTGCTTATTCCAAACAGGTGGAAATGCTTTATTGTTTAATGAAAAGATGATTGGTTTGGGTTGTCTGTTCGGGATATCTGTTAGGCTAAGTCATATGTGACAGAATCCTAGAGTGAAATGAAATAGCTACAGTGTATTTCTTGGACTGAGACACCTTTAGGAAACCCAGATGATAACTTTAAACCTAGCCATAAATATGACTAAACAGCTGATAGACATTAAAAGGCCATGATTAAATATTGGATTAGTACAACAGCACACTGGTTACCACAGCAGACTTTCTGTTTACATTCCAAGCTCAAACAGAAGGAGAAGAGCATTTACCTTTGTATATAGCTTTTGCCAGTGAAGGATGTTTGAATATGCTTTCTGTAGGAGCCCTGAGCACAGAGGGCGCCTCAGCTCCTGCCAGAAGCGCCTCCAGTCACCCTGAGCTCCTGGATCACGCAAAGCTACCCCATATCCCAGCAGATGCTCTGACCGCCTGTAAACTCCATCCAGATGCTCAAGCTCTGAGCTTTCCTATCAGGATCCACACTGGAAGGACCAAAAGTTCAAACATCTACTGGTGCCTGATCTTCTTTGTATCTTCACTATTCCACCATTTTTGAATCTCTTGAGAGTTTGACTATGGTTTTAATACCAGAGAAAGAGTGTTGTGATGTGTGTAAGCAACAGGAACATGTTGCTTTTGTACAAGAAATGTAACGGCTGTTCTGATAACT
The DNA here is from genome assembly GCA_014281875.1 of Nibea albiflora. Taxonomy (NCBI): domain Eukaryota; kingdom Metazoa; phylum Chordata; class Actinopteri; family Sciaenidae; genus Nibea; species Nibea albiflora. The sequence continues at coordinate 2,116,482 of CM024803.1, forward strand.
AACAAGTAGTTCCTGTGTAGAGAAGATGAGTTACTTGAGAGCAAACTGGGCCATAATGTATTATTAGGTAATGCTGGCAATTGTAGCTTGCAAGTAAAGGGCTGAGAGTTGTGTTAGCAGTTGAAGGGCAGCCTTGACAAATTGAGGCACTACCTGTCTTAGCTGCAGTCTAAAGACTAGTGGGCAAGCAAGTAAGTGTGTTTTCTGCCTGGTGGATAGGTACGTTGAATGGAGCAGTAATATGTATAGTATGGGCCATATTGAAAATACAGTTTAATAACTGCATCGATGACATAATGTAATAATACATAAATAGGATTGCATGCCTTGGATTTTTTTTGCAGTTTTTGTGCAGTTTCCTCATCAAAAATAAATATAGTGGGTGGTCATAGTCATCAGATTTATTCATCAAGGGTACGTACGATCAATCAGTCAATCAAATTTTATTTGTATAGCCCAAATTCACAAAACACATTTTGCCTCAGAGCAATATGGAGATATGGTAGCAATGACAGTAATAATATATGTAGTGGACGTCATGCAGGACCACAGCAGCAGTAACATGCATTACAGATGATGTGCTTACAGATGGTGAGAGACAGAGAGACAGGAGGGAGGGGGAGTCCCCTGTCAGTCTAGTCCTATAGCGGCATAACTAAGGGATGACCTGAGCCAGCCCTAATTATAAGCTCTATCAAAAAGGAAAGTCTTAAGTCTACTCTTGACCGGGTGTTGACCGTGTCTGCCTCCCGAACCCAGAAAGGTAGTTTATTCCACAGAAGAGGAGCTTGATAACTGAAAGCTCTGGCTCCCAATCTACTTTTGGAAACTATAGGAGCCACAAGGAACCCAGCATTCTGAGAGCGCAGTGTTCTAGAGGGGTAGTAAGGTACTATGAGTTCTTTTAGATATGATGGTGCCTGACCATGAAGAGCTTTGTATGTAAAGAGAAGAATTTTAAATTCCTATTCTAGATTTAACAGGTAGCCAGTGCAAGGAAGCCAAAATGGGAGAGATGTGATCTCTGATCTTGGTTCCTGATCATCACCTGCTATAATGCAGCACTCTCTCTTCTTAATCATGGTTGTAAGAAACCAAAAAATATATATATTAAGAATATTGTTACTTATTGCATTATTATAACTTATGGCTCAAGAAGTTATTACATTATTGGCAAGTTATTATGTTATTGGTTGCTACATGGTCTGGAGTAAGGTCTGTGGTTAACACAAGTCTTCATAAGAAATACTGAGTTTTGTCTAAATGTTGTCATGTCACTGTTTATACAATAGATCTATCCATAGTTTTGTGCAGCCCTAATTAAGTAACCAGGGATTTTATTGTAGAATAATTCTCTTTTGTATCTTTATTATGTAGAGTGAGAGCTCAGAGAGCGTCTGCAGTGAGGGAAGTATGAAGGGAAACCAATACAGATGATTCATCCATTCAGTGTCTGCAAAACACCGCAAACAGAGTGCAGCACCGACACCTAGTGCCCAGGTGGAGGTGTTGTCACATTATGTATAGAAATTCTACCTATGTATAATTCATTAATCTCAATATTTAAACCAATTTAGATGTGTTATATAAAAGGTTTTAACCTCTTAAATCATGAAGTATTTTTTTGTAAGTAATGGTAAAGTTAGTAAGTGGCGTGGGGCACCATCTTGTCTCCTCGTCTGATTTCTGAACCTGAAGGCTGGACAGTCTGCATTTATTAACGACTAAAAGTATTTAATCTTATACTGAAGAGTTTATTCTGATTAAAACCAATGTGAGATACAATAAACTAGCAAATAATATACAACTAATACTGTACGTGGATTGTATTTTTGCAGAAGCAACTTCAAGAAATTAGTTATTGAAGTACTACATGATCAAATGTGGCCACTTTCACCACATGCACCCTTATCCATGCACGTATTTAAATCAGTACATTGTACAACAATGTTAGCAGTCATGTTTGATTTATTTATTTATTTATTTATTTATTTATTTTTACATATCTTTACCAAGTTTAAAACCAAAACTCACAAAATAAGAAAGCATGTTTGCATGTTCTCCCTGTGGGTTCTCCCACAGTCCAAAGACTTGCACTTAATAGATTATCTGGTGACCAGAAATTAGTATTTGTCTTAGAACTGTTTCCATGGTGCTGCTATTAGTTCTGCCCTGGTGACTGTATCAAACAACATTCTTGCTGATTCCTTCCACCATACCCTGCAACTTGACCACTTGGGAGTAGTCTTGAACATGGTAATCAAGTCATTGGTACAAGGCCACAAGCCTGAGACTGTTGGGCAGCCTGGAGGAACTGGCCATGAATCTGGGTATTTGTGGGTTTTGGGATGGAGGTAGAAATTCAGTGATCGAGGAGGTGACTGTTTGTGAGTAGACTGGTTTGTCCTGTTGTTGTTGGATTGTGTTCTGTAGTTGTAGGGTTTCTTGGAGATAATCATTTTGTGGAGATAATGGTGGTTAGGGTCCATAGATACCGAAAAGCTTCTGCTTTGGAAAGATTAGCTACTCACATTTGTTTTGAAGTGAAATATATCCTTTTCCTTCTTCAATCAAGGTCATCTGACAGGCACTCATCCTTTGGTTCCCACAGGGATTTCAGTTTTAAGAGTGGGGTGTCTGGTTTGTCCGAAGCTTCATAATATCTTGCTACAGGATTTCAAACAGGTGTGGAGACCTTTTAATACTGCTGTACTGTGGATTGAAATCTGTTTATCTGTATGTGGATTGTCTTCATGCGCAAGCGAGCATAGGTAACAATCTGTCCAAAACAGTAGACACATCTGAAAACAGACCAACTGACTCAGCAAAAACTAAGAGACAAAATATTTTCTGTAAAAATCTAACAACCAATGTGAAATTAGATGGCCAACCTGTTATTGATAAGCAGTACACAAAAACACACACAAACACACACATCTGACCAGGCATCACAATTTAAGGCGATGTTTTCTCCACAAATACCAGCTGGAGCAGCTCGTCTGCAGACTGAAAGGATGGGATTTCATGTTTCCGTTCACTCCTCTTTTGTGTGAATGGATGAATGGCATGTGGCCGTATGAGGGAACATTTGAGAAAGAAAAGCCGTAAATGGCTGAGCTAAATGTTAACCCTGATGTTGGAAATCCATCCTGGGATTCCAAATGTATCTAAGAATGTATGCAAGTGTGGTTGACTGGCCTGTAAAAAGATGTGGTGTGAGAGTGAGACAAAAGCTGCGAGTTTGAATCCAGTGATTTAACAAAAGATCTAAGTGCCAAATGTGTCAATTGTCATAGCATACAGGTTCAACAGCATACAGGCTCAAGTTTCAACTTGATTAATACGTTTCACACACTTTAAATCAACCCAGAATAAACTTCAATCACGGTGCTCATTATAAACGGATTATGTTAAACCATGCCATAATTGTGCAGTTTGTGAAGTCTTTACTCCCGTATCACTGTTTAACACTTAATTCAAACCATTGTCAATAGGAACCGTCGTCACTTGAACAGACCCAATAACCAAAGCCAGGAAGCCCCTCCTCCACTAGCTGCTGTCATGCAGCCCACATATTAAACACAGGACAGAGAGGGGTGGGACCAGAGCAACCATTTCATATTCAAGATACAATGAATGAACTTTCTAATAATCCCTAAATAAATAAATACATGAAGAAAAGAAAAAAAAAACTTTGAATATTAACTATAAAAAAATACAAATAATAAAAAAGCTTTTCAGTCTAACCACAACAGACTGTTTGTACTGTTGATCATGTCCAGGTTTAAATTTGCTTTCCAGTTTCACTTTCAAACATTCTTGTTTGAAAGTGAAACTGGAAAGCAAACAAAACAAAGAGGCCTCATTGGACTGCAGTATTTAGCCCTTCTGAGCACTATACACATCCAATTGCTGAGTTTTTAGTTACACAAGAGGGGTTGAAGTGTGAACAATGTTTGTTTGCCATACCAGTCCAGCTATCCGACATACAGCAGGGATTGTTTAATGCTGTCATCACCATGGCCGTTACTCGTGGCTGTGAGCTGTAGCACCTTGGACATGGTGGTTCAGTGCCAGGCTTTGAGAGAAGCTGTAGCAGCCTCTCCACACTAAAGAGTAGCACACTTAAGTGAACACATTCAGTTATCAGTGTCTACATTTGCTGCCTCTTTCCACACAGTATGGACCTCCTTCTGAAAATATGAATTGGAAATCATTCCAGGTGACGACCTCATGAAGCTGACTGAGAGAATGGAGAGGGTGCAGAGCTGTCATCAAAGAAAATAATCCCAAATATAAAACAGATCTCACTTTGTTTACATATTTTATGTTTACCACATAATTCCATATGTGTTATTTCGTAGTTCTGATGTTTTCAGTGTTACTCTACAAAGTAGAAAGTAAAATTAAAGAAAAATTCTTAGAAAATATTAAACACTTTCACATTTTCCTAGCATGACAAATACCAAGTGAACATAAGACTTTCCCGAGATTGTAATCATGACACTTTAACATTCATTTATAAACGCCACTGCACATCACGTGGTGGACAGGAGATTGTGGATGAAGTTCAGCTTCATTATCTTTATTGACTGTGTGGACATTCTCATTGGCTGGAGCTTTGGGCCGGGTCTGTAGCAGGTTCAGGACCACGGAGATTCCCTCCTCCACAGGACGACGACGACGACGATGATGATGATGATGATGATGCTGTGATCACTGCATCTGATCACTTCAGTCCACTTCAGTCTGCAGGTCCACACCCAGCATTCAAACCAACTGTGATTAGAGGCCAGTACACACTACAGCGACAGCAAGGGAGTGCAAGAAGCGGGACGCTCAGTGAAGCTGTGGGTGTGAAGTGGTTCTATTTGTCATTTCATTGTCCTGATAGATGCTCGATATTTATTTTCCCTTTGACCGTTTTCTAATGTCCTGAGCTGAAGTGAATTCAAACAATTGTGCCTTGTGCCTCAGGTCCGTTTTCCAGAATGGAGTGCAGACTTGATGCGGGTTTGGAGGAGCTGTGTCCAGTTTGTGGAGATAAAGTCTCTGGGTACCACTACGGTCTGCTCACCTGTGAGAGTTGTAAGGTACAGTTTGTGTTTAGTGTTACTGTTGCCTGCTGGGTAGAAAGTTTGCTTTTCCCATGTACTTATTCAGAAGACCTCTTTTCTGCCCCCACTTCTTCACCACTCGCAGGGTTTTTTCAAAAGAACGGTTCAAAACAACAAGAAGTACATCTGTGCAGAAAAGCAGGACTGCAGAATCGATCAAATTCAGAGGAAGCGCTGTCCCTTCTGTAGGTTCCAGAAGTGTCTTCATGTCGGGATGCGACTGGAAGGTGAGGAGCAGTGAATGTGCAGGGACGGTTGATGTGAGGGGGGGGCTTTTCTTCATGCCAAGCGCACAGTCAGCTGTAACATACGGCATGGTTTATTTGTTTCAGTGTCTACATAGGCAGGAATAGATTTTAAAACCGACACATATGAGAGGGAACAGTATTTCTTGTTTTCAGTGTCTCAGGTTAGATCCCGACCGAAGTCAAAAACCAATATTTAAGGAGTTACGCTGCAGTTCCTCGTGCGTAAAAGCGCACGGCGTCTTTCGTAGTCGTAGCTAATAACCTCCAAAAACGACGGCACATGAAACTTAAAACAGGCTCACACTTCAGAGAATCTAATTAATATTATCTAAAGGATTGTGTTCAGTGGAGTGGCGCAGAGGAGGACGTGTACTGTTCTGATTCTAATCATTTTAAAAGAAAAAATAAATACATACATTAAAAAAAACAAGACTAAAAAATAAAATATAAAGTTATATTTTGATAAACTGAACACAACATTTATCCTTGTGTTTGTGACGTTTGTGTGTGAATGTGTGTGTATTATTGTGCACTTTGGAAAGCAAGCTCCCAATGAGCAGTTGCAGTGTATGAATGTGTGTGAATGGGTCAGTTTTCAGTTGCAGTGTTCCGAGTGGTCGTAGACCAAAGGTCGGTCCAGTCCACTAGACCTATAATGTACTTACTGGGTTCCTACTTGTCAATACATGTAGTAGAGGGTAACACGTTTGCGTTTATTATAAATCTAGAAATAAATAACACTGTACAAATTTATAAACCTGCATTTTAAATGCTTAGAAAAAATATTCCATGTTGATTTGTGTGTGTGTGTGTGTGTGTGTGTGTGTGTGTGTGTGTGTGTGTGTGTGTGTGTGTGTGTGTGTTCCCATGCTCTGCATCCTGTTTCTTACTGGTTAACCTGTTGGCAAGGATTATTCAGTTACAGGAAGACAGTTTAATTCAGAGCCACACATCCTGTAACAAAGAAAACTCTGCTGTACATTGGACTTTTTGATATCTCTGTGAATAATGAGAGTGATATCTGTGAAAATCAGCTGAAAAGCTGCTCAAAATAAATCAACTTTTCTCATCAGCTGTTCGTGCAGATCGGATGCGAGGTGGCAGAAACAAGTTTGGCCCCATGTACAAGCGTGATCGTGCCCTCAAGCAGCAGAGAAAGGCTTTGATACAAGCTGGCGGATTCAGGGCGGAGAGCTGTCCTCATCTGGTCTCCTCAACCCACCAGAGAGAATTAAGTTTTCCTGGTGGCCTCCACCTAGTTCCCATCCTTCACAGCAACGATTGTATCAGCTACCAGCCTCCATCGCTGTCTTCATTCCTGCCCTCCAACTCACTTGTTGCCACCCAGTACCAGTGCATCCCCTTCTCAAACTGGACCATCAAGTCAGAACACACCAAAAACTGTATGAGCTCACATGGTTCTGCTGCAGGAACCAGCTCAGACAAGATGTACTCAAGACCTTTCTCTCCACATGGTCCCAGAATGCCTCAGCTTGTGATGGAGTTCCTGCACTGTGAGCCCGATGAGTTACAGCTGCAGGATAAGATTGCTGTTCGCCTCCTGCAGGAGCAGACAGGTTGGGAGGAACAAGGGAACCCCAGCACCTTGAGCCTGATGTGCCTCATGGCTGACCAGACACTCTTCTCCATCGTGGAGTGGGCTCGCACATCCATCTTCTTCAAAAAACTTAAAGTAAGATCCCTCCTGTTCATCCTGGTTTTTGTAAACTACAAGTCACACTGTGACACTAGTTATGCCATTGACCTCAACGTTTAGTTAAATGAGAAGGTATCATGTAGATATCTCCTCATTTTAACATTGAAAGCTCCACTGAACTTCAAGTTCAGTTCAAAATTGCGCTCCAATAGAAAACAATGTGTAGTACTTATGTCACATTCAGTTAGAATACAGTGCACCAAATGTGCTGATACGTTTCCTTCTTTAGAAAACATTTACAAAAGCTGATTTCTTCTGTTCTTTCTTCCTCCCTGCCCTTGTTGCCAAATCACCAAAGTTATCTCTCTCTCTCTGACTCTTTTCAGAGCAAGATTAGACTGTACTGTTATATTATTATCTAGAGAGACCCAACAACTCCACCATGAGCAAGCATATGGTGACAGTGGTGAAGAAAAACCTCCTTTAAGAGGCAGAAACCTCGAGCTCATGTTGGACGAAAATCTGCCACAACGTGTTGAGTTTAGAGAGAAAGAGGAACAGACATCCACAACAGCAATAATAATAATTACATTACATCTATAATTATGATAGGAATTGGCCAGTGGATGCAGTACATGTCATCGGGACCACAGTAGCAGGCAAACAACACCACCAACCACAAGAGAAATTCTGGTGAAGAAGCTAAATTAGTGACATGCATTAATGGAACATGACATAGCAAAATACGAAGACTTGAAGCAGCTATCTAAATATTATAAACTGCCCAAAACACTCATATCACACTTCTAAAGTCCACTAATTAACACACTACTTATATAATATTTTTCTGAACAGAACTTTTTGTGGTTCTGCAACATGAAACAACCCTCATATCACTGTGACCACAGACGTAATGAGTTTCAGATGTGAGTGTGGGCAGACGTACACCTGCCCACACAAACAGACACACACACACACACAAACACACACACACACACACACACACACACACACACACACACACACACACACACACACACACCCATACACATCAGAACAACCACTCTCATGTTTGCATTGTGCTTCCGAGCTGAACTGTGCTGACAGTAATGAGCACATGCTGACAGGATGGATCACATAAAAGTGACTGAAACACTGTCTCAGTAGTTATTACACTTACTGACAGAAATTGAGCTGTGACAATCAAGAAATGAATAAATTAATGTTCATTTCATATAACAGAGCACACATGGTTTATATAGTTAATATGATGTTGATATTTCATATGATAGGAAGTGGCCGTCAGCCAGCTCTGCACGTTTACCTTCCCATTTGAGGAATGTCAGTGTGAGCATGTTAGCATACTCGCCATGACAGCTGTCTAAGTTGGAGCTAGCATACATTAGGTGAAAGGGTCTTGAATGGTTTAACTGTCTTTGTGCACCAAGGTGAGTGACCAGATGAAGTTACTGCACAGCTGCTGGAGTGATCTGTTGCTCCTGGACGGCATCTCCAGACAGGTCCTCTATGGCAGAGAGGGCAGACTGCTCCTGGTCACTGGGCAGGAGGTGAGTCATCTCAGATTTGTTCATGCAGCACTGATGTTTTAGCAGATCTTTTACAAACCAAACAGAGAAAAGAAGTGGTTATAAAGGATGGTGACCAAGTGGAGTATGCATTCACCTGCATATCTGCATAGCTACTTTATATTCTCATATTGTCCTTTGATTTATCCTGGTATGATATGATAGCATTTGGAGTACAAGTGATCTGATTTCCATCACATGTAAATCCATAACTATGTCCATACAATACAAAGGGGTACAAGTTACTTCTTATTGTCACTTTTCATCTTGTTATCAGTTATCAATCCAAAATGTCTCTGAAGGTCTTTCTGCAAGACCAGAAGATTTAGGATATTTCTAACACTGCTGTTAATATTTTATTTTATTTACATAACAGTCCATATCCTTTCCTGTGTAGTATCATAAAGTGGCATTATCCACGAGTAGGTTATCCACCCACGACATCCATTCCTAATGTCAGCACCTGTTTTCTCTGGTTCAGATGGAGCTGTCGGAAATAGCCTTGCATGCTGGTCCTATCTTAGCCAGCTTAGTCCAGAGAGGACAGGAGCTAGTTGAGAAGCTTCACATCCTGAAAGTGGACCGCCAAGAGTTCGCGTGCATCAAGTTCCTCATCCTCTTTAATCCAGGTTAGTGACTCCTGATGCTTTTTATTCATAGAGCTTCAGATTTGATGGATTCCTTGTGAATTTAGCCAAGAAACCTTCAAATTCCAATGATGCAGACATCTGTGCAATGATGCTTCTCCCTCTCACCAGAAGTTAAACATCTTGAAGAGCATCAGTTTGTGGAGAGCGTGCAGGAGCAGGTTGAAGGAGCCCTGCTGGAGTACACACTGTGCACGTCTTCTCACCTTCTTGGACGCTTTTCTCATCTGCTGCTGTGTTTGTCTGAGTTACGCTCTCTCAGCACCCTTGTTGAAGACTACCTGCACTGCAAACACCTGAGCGGTGAGGTGCCCTGCAACAACCTGCTCATGGAGATGCTCCACGCCAAGTGCAGCTTGGCATGAAGACTTGAGGAAGCTTAAAGCTGTGATGAATGTCCGATACAGTGAGGTTATCCCTGATATGGTGTGCGCTGTAAGACTGAATTTTAGCCATGTGAGTTATAGCTACTGAAACTGGTAACATTTTACTTACACTAGTGGCCCTGTCTAGAGCCAATGTTTGCATGTTTAAAATGTTCATTCTAAAGTAACAAAACCGTAACATCATTATTGTAAGCTGAGTATACACTAAAAAAAATTGAGTTATGAATGTTATATTCCATTTCTGCTGTATTCTCTAAATCCAGCCCCCTAAATCACCAAACACTGGTCCTGGGAAAGAGAAGTCTGACATATTTGACAAATAGTTGATACTATTAAACCTGACATCACATGACATCAATTTAATTTCTGTGCAGAGACAAGAAGCTGCTCCGTAACAGTGTACAATGGTTCCCACATATTATACTAAATCAGTCATTCAAAGCTGGACATCTCAAACTGTGTACAGATGACCTGAGCTCATATGAGACACGCAGAACAGGTTAAAATCAATCTTTAAAAGAACTGGGATGAGCATGGTGAAAATTAGTGCAGTGTGTCCATTTATCTCTGTGGACCTGGGTCATTGCACAGTGACTCATATTATCACCAGGTGGCATTAATGTAAATAATATTCAGATCCTCCACAAAGAGGCTTTAAACACCTGTACACCTGTCCATTTTCCACCCTACCCTGTTCAATAAAGCTGTTTTAAAACTCATGTTGATCTTTGTGTTAATATTTAATTTGTGTATTGTTTATAACCTCAAGACAACATGGCATGATTCATGACCAATATGAGTCTGTTATGCATTACAGGCCTCAAGACCCAGACAGTCACATGATGTCAGACAGCAGTTAAGGCAGGCTGAGGGGAAGACATTCCAAATGCCTTGATGGTGATCATCATTATTTACAGTGCTATATCATTTTCATCATTTAACAAACTAATTCCAGGATTTTCACAACAGTCAAGATCTTCATCTTTTTTTTCATGTGGAATGGTCAGTGGTGATCACAAATTTGAAGATAATCCCACTTACTAGTTAACACGGTTGCTTTACAATAGTAACTGTCAGGGCTCAGTATTACCAGGTTTGGAGTGACTCTGAGAGCAGGTGAAGATGAAAGAAAGATGAAAGATGTTTGAATCATGCCGTAAAGGACAGGAACACACCATGTGTTAGTCTTCATAATTAGAATAATTACCACCAAACCCTGATCATGCTGTCGGTGTTGACAGTGGTACAGTCTTTAAGAGGCAGAAACTGGCTCATGATGGAGAGGGAGACAATAATAATTATACAATATTTATAATGTCAACTACAACTAGAACATACTGTATAGTTCTATAATATATGACAGTTGGTTAGTGACACATTCTGCAGACACAGAGCTAACCTGAACAATAAATCTGACATTCACTCTCATTTGACTCGAGCTGCTAAATCCTCCATGTTCACGAGCTAGTTCCTAACTTTACTGTTTTGTAGAGTGTATGTAACGAACCCTCTTCACTGGAAACCAGATTAAAGAGCTAATGAACTGAATCAAAGCAACAAAGTTACAAGCTGGAAAATTAAAACAGGTATTTCTCTGTGTTCGTCACTACAAGGGACTACTTTCACATATGAGTAGTCATGTGATCCATTATTAATATAAAAATATTGATTAAAATTGCTTTAAAAAGCTTTAAGGATATTAGATGTAGATCTGTGGTATGCAGTTTACAGTGCCCTCTGCTTTTTACAACTTTAATTATAATATATATACACCTTGCTTTCTATGGCAGCACAGCACATCATTACCTTGCATGTCTAATGTATCATGTCAAAAAGCTTGGACTGAGCTGCTGGTTGGTCCAGCAGGGATGAAGAACTTAATTATGCCGAGGTCAATAGGTGCCACAAGTTTTTGAAAACAAGCTCTGGTTCTTTGCAAACATTCATGGCACACCGTGTCAGAATACACCTGCTGTGATCTGTGTTAGATATTGTTTCGGAACATGAAGGCAGTTGACGCAGGTTAAAGTTAGAGCACGTTAAACCTTTGTTATCGGTCACTGAGATCCCACCGATTACACCTGCAACCACCTGTTTTGCCCACCCTCCTTTAATAACAGGTTTAATCAACATAATGCACTCATCTTGCTGTGTGGAGGCGCCCTATCTGATCTTATCCACCTCGCTGAAGCCCATTTCCTACTCGACCTTGACATCCAGCTGGCATCAAGTTGGCATCCGTCCTATTCAAGGACAAAACATGGCAGCATGATTAAATAGACAATACATACACATAACATTATCAGGCCAGAAAAAGAGTCTGATTTTCACTTACAAAAAATAAAACAGTGCAAAGAATACTGCCGTGAATTATGGGAACCTGTTAAAATACCACATTCTTATTACAACAAGTAGACTGGATTTAGGATGGCCAAGCTTCATTGCATTTGCAGAGGCTTCTGTCCCCGTCACTTTGTGTAAACCTCCCACTGCTCAAACTATAATTTCATCCTGTTCACTCAGACAGGCGCACTGATGGATCATCCAGGAGTGTTCTGTGAACTGAGGCATGAAGTCCAATTTGTGTGTATGGAGTAGTAAGGAATACTTGACTCAAAATGCATATCTATTTAGTGATGTCACTCGTCTTATATGGCACTGTTACACACAGGGTGTGTATCCTTTGCTAGATGGGCCCCGTGAATGAAGCATAAATTAAGATACAGTGAGGTTCTCCTGGCACCACTGTTATAACAATATGGACACCCAACGCAGGTGAGTAGACGTCATAATGTATAGCTGTAATAATACATAGCAGCCAGCAGGGGAGCGCTCACATTTAGGGCCCACTACAGGACTTTTGAGTTTACGTACCGCTTAGAGGACATTATTAAAATAACAAACGTGAGTAACCCTCAGTAACCGCAGGATAACAGTATCTAAAGGGATTGACTCAGGGCCGTTTCGGGGTCTAATTTGATGTAATCGTACAAAACAAATGGGTCCTTTGCTCGGCTATGGAACCCTAATGTACAGGATGTCCCCAAACGCAGCATTTCTAATGAGCCGCTTCCTTTACTTCCCGGAAACACAAAGCTTCATCCACCAAGATGGCGACACTGACAGTGAGCCGGGCTCCGTTCGCGGGTTTCAGTTTCGAAAACTGTAAAAGGTGAGAGCCTCTGAACGTATGAAAAGCAGAGCAGAAAGAGCGCAGGGCTGAGGTTAACACTGGACGCTGGACCTCTGCCTGGTAGACGGGTGTAGAGAGGTGACGCGGTTTTTCTGATGATGCTAGCTCGTGTTAACTTGGCTTCCATACAATGACTCAGGCGTTTCAATGCTAACTCACTGCTGACGTTAAGGTTCACTTATCTTCTGACCTACGTTAAAAAAAAACTTATATGACATGTATTGTTTTATTTCGTACGTTGGTATATTCTTAAATGTCTATTTTACAATGAAACCGTGCGCAACGTTTTTTTCTTGTCGATGTTGAGCCGCTGTGAGAGTGAGCTCATTCAGCCACACTACACACTGGAAGACACACACAGGAGCCAGTGTTTACAACATGTAGATCTAAGGAGTAATGTGAGATTTAAGAAAGTTTCAAACGTTCAGAAATCATCAGGGCATAAAGTTTCTGTTCATACATTTTAATTTGTAACACCAATTTCAGTGTGTATTTGTCGTATGCGTGTGTATATATTTATGTCATAACCTTTATTTTTAGCTATCTGTATATATTATACTTTTATCTATTATTCTATTTATTTTATTATTTTACCATTATCCATTTTAATGGGCTTTAGTTTAGTTTTTTTAGTTTTTTTTTTTTTTTTTTGCACTGTCATGGTCTGCCTACACTGATTTGATTTTGAATTGCAGCATCAGGTTATTAACAGAGCTAAAGACTGATTCATTCACTGTCATATTTATTTATGAAGTGCTTTCTGTGTGGCTGTGGCTCGCAGGTAGAGGGGGTCGTCCACTAATCAGAAGGTCCTTGTTTCAATCCCTGTCCTGTGCCATCAGTGTGTGAATGGTTAGCTCCTCAAACTGATGAGCAGTTGGCACTTTGCATGGCAGCCAATGCCATCAGAGTATGAATGTGTGTGTGTGTATGGGTGAATGAGATATGTACTGTAAAGAGTGGTCGGAAGACTAGAAAGGTGTTATATAAGTACAGTCCATTTACCATTTATTATTCATTTTCAGAAATGTAGTGTTGGAGGCTGAGGCTAACAAAGTGGGCTGCAGCCTGCCTGCTGCTCGCAAAACAGGAACTACCATCTGTGGCGTGGTGTTCAAGGTGAGTGACAAGACCAGAGAGCTGTTACAGCATACATAAATTACCCGTGCGAGGTGCAGCAATTAGTCTGATCTCAGCTTCTCATGTGAATGTTGTCTGTGTTCCTCTGTGACAGTGAACTGAATATCTTTGAGTTGTGACAATGAGGACGTCACTGAAACTGACTAACATTTTCTTACATTATTTATAATAAACAACTCGTCAATGAATCAATGAAATGACGACTGTGGAATGTGGAAACTGACATGGCACTGACATGGTTTCACACATGTGATGTAACTTTGCTGAAAGCAGCAGGACTGACAGCGATGCTTTGTGTTCCCTGTGAAGGATGGTGTCATCCTCGGAGCTGACACCAGAGCCACCGAGGGCATGATCGTGGCAGACAAGAACTGCTCCAAGATCCACTACATCTCCCCCAACATTTAGTGAGTAATGCACTGCAGACTTGAGATCAACTGTTTGCTCGGGACACATTACTCTCATGTCACTTGCAAACAAAGACGAAGACATGTGTTCCAGTCTCATCCTTCTCAGCCTTCATGTGGAGCCGATGTCTAACTGATGTGTCATTGTGTTGTCGTCCAGCTGTTGCGGAGCAGGAACAGCTGCAGATACAGAGATGACCACTCAGATCATCTCCTCCAACCTGGAGCTGCATGCCCTCTCCACAGGCAGGGTGCCACGCGTGGCCACAGCCAACCGCATGCTCAAACAAATGCTCTTCAGGTACGTTCACCACGCCGCGCCAAACACACACAACAGAGAAGTATGAAACAGGAAGTGTGTGACGTGAACGTGCTGCTGTGTGTGTTTGCTCAGGTATCAGGGCTACATTGGGGCTGCTCTGGTCCTGGGTGGAATAGACTGTAACGGTCCTCACCTCTACAGCATCTACCCTCACGGCTCCACTGACAAGCTGCCCTACGTCACCATGGGTCAGTCTCCAACACGTTTCTCTTCTTTCAGTTCCAGCTCGATGTCTTTGTGAAGGATCATCAGCACACACTCTGACCTTGCTGTTCTTTCATTCATTAAAAAAAACCACAAGCTTCAGTGTGGTTCACAGGTGCCAGAAGGACTTCTTGACTTTCTCTAAGTGGTGTAAGAGAAGTTTTTAAAAACATGCAGTTGGCAGTAAATGTAACTAGGGGAGTTGATCTGAACACCCAGCTTACACCCTCGCCTCTCACCCTCACGAGGACAAACAGTAGAAGTCTGATCTGGTCCAGTCTTCAGACAGGAGCAGTGGTTCAGTATGAGCTGAACACGTTGTCATGTCAGTGATCCACTGAAGCAGTCTCTTGTTTCTTCTACAGGCTCTGGGTCACTGGCTGCCATGGCTGTGTTTGAGGACCGCTACAAGCCTGACATGGGGGTGAGCACAGCACCAAACACACAGTCCTGTGTGGAGGCTGACACTCCAAACAACCTGCTGAGCATCGATGTTGTGTGTGTGTGTGTGTGTTCACAGGAGGAGGACGCCAAGCGGCTGGTGAGAGACGCCATTGCTGCAGGTATCTTTAATGACCTGGGCTCCGGCAGCAACATCGACCTATGCGTTATCACCAAGGGCAAGGTGGACTACATCCGGCCCCATGACGAGGCCAACAAGAAGGGGGTTAGGTGAGAACTGCGCCAGTGATCCTTCAAAAAGTTGAACTTCATCCTCTATGTTTTGATTCCTGACACATTGACTCTTGGTCCTTTAAACTGCAACGTTCTTCAGTTTCTTTTGTCAGCTTACATGTTGTAAACACACAGCATGAGCCAGTGATGTCGAATGAAGAAACATCTAAACATGTTGCATGTTGGCAAAGGCTTTTCTGATGTGACGTTATGAATCCAAGCTGACCGCTGGCAGCTGCTGACCACTGTACAGGATGGCCTGTTGTGTGTCTCAGATCGTTACAGAGCATGTTGACATTGTCATGATCTTGAATCATGAACTTGAGTTGACTTGTTGTCTTCCTTGCTTGTTCTGCTTGAAGAGTAACTGAGCTTGAAGCCATGCAGCTGTGAGTACAGAGTGCAGAGTGATGTGGTAGAGTGCAGACGTAACAGCTGCTGCCGCCGCCCCCGCCGCCTCTCCCACTCATCTGAATTTGTCACTAACACCCTTTTTTTAAAAAGATTTTTTGAAAAGATTTGACTCTGGACAGCTAAAGTGCATGTCTGTGTGTGTTTGATGTGCTCAACTCTCAGGTGTGTGAGCCACATTAAACAAGCAAGCAAAGACTTGTTTAATGTCGAAACTGTTCAGCCCGAGGTTTGATTGAAACTTCTTTTTCCACGTGTCCTGTCTCCTCATGTAGAACTGGTGACTACAAGTACAAAAGAGGAACCACCGGTGTGCTGACGAAGGTGGTGACCCCGCTGGCCCTGGAGGTTGTGGAGGAAACTGTACAGACTATGGATACTTCCTAAAATACTTGTACTGTGTGTTCTTGATATGTATCTACCCTCAGAAGTTCTAACAACAATGGCATGTTTTTTCCATGATTTACAATAAAAGTGTTCGAATTGGCTCGTGTTTTGTTCATGACATCTTAAAGATGAGAGAATCTGACATGAACTATACTACCAGTCAAAAGTTTGGACACACCTTCTCATTTAATGGTTTTCCTTTATTTCCCTGACTATTTACATTGCAGATTCTCACTGAACACATCACAGCCATGAATGAACACAAAAGAAGAAAACCAAAAGTGTGAAATTACTCAAAACTTTTTTTATATTTTACATTCTTCAAAGAATGTAAAATTCTTGTAGCGCTTTGTTGATAGCGCTACAAGCCCTTGGCCTTCTCTTAATTATTAGCTCTTGACCAAGAGTCACCTCTGCTGCTGAGGATAAGTTCATCCGAGTCACTAGCCTCAGATGTCGCAAGTTAACAGCACCCCAGATTAGAGCCCAGATAAATGCCACCCGGAGTTCTAGTAGCAGACGCATCTCTACATCAATTGTTTAAAGGAGACTGCACAATCAGGCCTTTGTGGTCAAATAGCTGCTAAGAAAGCCACTGGTAAAGAAATGCAACAAGCAGAAGAGATTTCTGGAAGCACAAGGAATGGCCATTAGACCAGTGATCTGTGCTTTGGTCTGATGAGTCCAAATTTGAGATCTTTGGTTCCGCTCGCAGTGTCTTTGTTGCGATGCAGAAAGGTGAATGGATACTCTCTACATGCATCGTTCCCATTCTGAAGCATGGAGGAGGAGGCGTGATGGTATGGGGGTGCTGTGCTGGTGACACTGTTGGGGATTCATTCAAAACTGAAGGCACACTGAGTCAGCGTGGCTACCACAGCATCCTGCAGCAACATGCCATACCATCCAGTCTGCGTTTAGTTGGTCCATCATTTACTTTTCAACAGGACAATGACCCTAAACACACCTCCAGGCTGTGGAAGGGCTTTTTGACCAAGAAGGAGAGTGCTGGTACCTAAACCCAATCAAGATGGTTTGGGATGAGATGGCCCTCAGAGTGAAGGCAAAAGGGCCAACAAGTGCTCAGCATCTCCAGGAACTCCATTAAGGCCGTTGGAAAACCATTTCAGGTGACTACCTCGTGAAGCTCATTGTGAGTATGCCAAGAGTGTGCCAAGCAGTAATCAAAGCAAAAGGTGACTATTTTGAAGAATCTAAAATAGAAAACATTCACTTTTTTGTTCACCACATAATTCCATATATGTTCATTCATAGTTTTGACGCCTCCAGTGAGAATCTGCAATATAGTCATGAAAACATGAAACGAGAAGGTGTGTCCAAACTTTTGCCTGGTAGTGTACATGCTTACAGACTGAGCACTGTGGACTCGACATTGAATCTTTTGGAACACAGGGCTGCATTATTAAACGCCCATCACACTACACAAGAAAAACCCATTTATGCTACAGAGGGTGTACTTATTGAGTTCCTTCATGATTTATTCACATGGCTTCCATAATAACTACGTCTGTATTATTATCTTTGTATCATAAACTAAGTCTCAGTCTGAGGAAAGAAGCTGCTCTGCACTGCTTCAGCAGCAGATACTTCTGTATCACTTGTCAGACAGCAGCAGGCTGAACAGCCTGTGGCTGGAGAGTTTGTCTTTAATATCCTCTGGGCTCTGTGCTGCTCTGTGTAGTGTTGTAACCATGTCCGTCAGCAGTGTTTCAGGATTCTTTCTATCAGCCCTGTTGATAGAAAGTTTCTTCAAGAATACAGCTGTGCAGAGCTTGAGTGATGTCCACAAGGTCTCTGTGATTCAGATTCCCATACATCTAAAACTGTTCATCTTCTCCACCACAGCTCAGCTGATGTAGAGAGAAATGTGTGGTCTCACATGAACAGGAGGAATGATTACTGTTTGAGTGTTCATACAGGCTCTCGAATTATTGTTTTAAGAGCAGACTGTTGACAACAGAAAAAAGGGATCTGTCAAACAGTCATCAACATCTCATCGGGTTTTGAAAATATCCAAAAATCTGTCACTTTCTCCCTATATCACACTCATCCACCAGGAGGCGCAGCATGTCCACAGGATAGTTGTTGAAGATATACCACATGTCAATGTTAAGAAGCCCTTGAAAGATGAAGTACAGTCAGCTTCAAAATAAAAGTCTTGTGGATGACTGCATGTTTTGTTTGTCAGATTAAGAAACACCATCTGACATGAGAACAGCAGTGTGTGTATAGGTCGAATAACGGGTGAAAGACAGTTATTGTAATAAGACTCTGCATCTACAATGTTTTCATCTTTTATTTTTACAAATGCAAAAGAGGAAGCACGTGACAGTGACTCCACAGAGCTGGATCAGATTCATGTTCCACAGAAAAATAGTTGGTAAAAACAAAATGGCACAATTCAGTAAGTACAGTAGATGGAGGATGAAGATAGTTGTCGAAAACGTGATGAGAATTCTAAACGTTTCCTCTTCCTGCATGTAACATTCACTTTATTAGCAGAGAATACAAGTTGTCATTAAGAAATGAATAAAATTCAAGGTTCAGTAAGGCACCATGCCGCAGATTCTTTAGTACTATACTTCACAGCATCTCACTCACCATGTGTTTATCGGTTCACAGTAACAATGGTCAACATTTGCACATTTAAACACTTTGAGCAAGATCAACTGCACTCTGGTGCTGTACATCACATTACACTGCAATCATATGCAACATCTTTGGAACACTACACCCAACAACACCACCACCACGTTATTCTACAACGACTCCTGTGTGTGTGTGTGTGTGTGTGTGTGTGTGTGTGTGTGTGTGTGTGTGTGTGTGTGGTGTGTGTGGTGTGTGTGTGTGGAACAGATTGAGCAGAGGACACTCTTTCTTCAGTAACCCAGTGATAACGATGATGATTTAAGTTCTAAATCTGGTTGATTACAGGACTGTACTTGCTTTTATTCCACTATCGACAGTGACAATGATATGCATAATAAAAGTTTTAGGCAACATGAAAGTCACAAATCACAAATTCAAGATATACTGAGTTAACTAAGGAACTAAAAGAAGAAACTCAGAGGTTGGCACAGTTTGTATTTGAGTATACAAGGAGTAAGGACTTAGTTCACACACTGAGAGACTGGGCAATAAGAAACATACAGGAAGCCAAGAGGGGCTGTGGTGATGGTGATGGTGATGATGGTTGTAAATGATGACTGATGGTGACAAGTGAAGCAGCAGAGGCTGAGGGATTGTGATTTCTAGTCCTGAATTTCCCATTATACAACCTGCCTGTTTCAAATGCCACATTTGGAACTCTTTTGGTTAGAACTTGTCGTCTACGAGCCCAAACTGAGATAATCGTGATGACATCACAGGGGTGTCGTCAGATTTAGATTTTTTCTGGAGGATGACACTCAGGTGTCATGGTCAGATAATTGTCTTTTACAGTCATCAGAATGATGATGAGTAATTGATCCTACTTGTCCTATTTGATGTGAAAATAAAATCACTGTGTGTTTGTATCTGCATGAAGGCTTCATGAAGCAGCTGTGAGCTCTCTGCAGTCTTGGGCAGCTACTGGAAATCCATCACCCAAGTATGGACTTCTTTCAATTCCTGTAAATATATGTTGCCGTTTGGACCATCTAATGTTTAATTCCCATGCACTGCAGTTTCTGTAATGAGGCCCTGCTGGTGAACAGAGCAGAGCACTGAGAGATTGTCTCAGAGCTAATAGAGAGTCTGTGAATATTTGACTGGCAGTCACAAACTCAACTCCAAATAAATGCTAATGTTATTCTGTGTCTGCTTATGTGTGAACAGGAAACTGTTTGCCGTGTTCACCACTATAATATATCAGTGTTGTGCTTGCAGCTTGTTGTGCTGCCTCCAAGTGGCCAAAAAGATCAATGAAATAATGAAAGAATGATGTTGAGATACCAAAAATCTCTATCACCAGCCACTCTGGCTTTCACACAGGAGAACTTCCTTCTTTCTTCTAGAAATAAATACAAAAACAAGTTTCACACGTGGAGTTTTCTAGCTGGTCTCCATCATAGTTAGACTCACTGCAAGCTGCTTTCTATCAGAAATAATCTCAAATGACTTAGTAATTCTTAATAAGGCTTTACTGACTGTCCATTTCGACCCCTAAACTATGTGCTTAAATTGACAAGATAAAAAAATGGATATGATTACAATGATAGACAATAAATGATAGATATTCAAATTGGCCAGCTCTACCGCACACACTTCACCTGACACAAAGGGTGTGAACTTGGAATGAAACCCCTGTGGAGGGATACAAAAGCTTAAACCTGCCATCAGTGAGACACACTCTCCATCTTTAAAGAAAAGGACAGAAATGCAGTCGCCTCTCACATGAACAAGTGTGGTTTCATAAACTCCATTTTCCACGAGTGCCACACCGCTAATGCACCTCTTCACATCCTCCATGACACAGAAAAAAGCGGGTTCCTGGATGACAAAACATCACGGCCCACTTGTGCAAGTTTCCACGGTTTCCTCCTGTCGAGATGAGGCCAAGGCAAACACCAGGCAGAGCTTCCTTCTAGTAGTTTGACATCCTCAAACTGAGCAGAGAGGAGGGCGTGGGGGCCTTGGAGCAGAAATGGTGCTCAGGTGCTGGAAGTCCACATGTGCATCTGTTTGGAGAACTGCAGCACAAAGACAATGTCCGGCCGCTGATCAGGGTCCGGGCTGATGCACATGCTAACCAGGTCCCGCAGCTGTGAAGAGTGAATTTGAAAAGCTTTAAGGATAATGATTATGACATTTTTCTCAATGTCAACAAATCCTGTGTTTGCTCATGGTGGGAAGTGTTGAGAATCATGTGACAAAGAAGAAAAAGACACATTTACATTACAAACATAACTAAAAATAAGAAACAGGGAAGCTCTAGAGTTACTCTAGCAACTCCAGTGTAAGAAACTACAATATACTGGACAGAATACACAAAGGATTGCTGCATGCTGTCTCCCCTGATAGATAGCTGATAGCTAAACAGACTGTTTTTCCACCTTTAATTGTGTTAGACTAGTAATCTGCTTCCAGTCTGTGCTAAACTAGGTTCAAATGAAAGTGCATATGTGAAATCACACAAATCAAATGACATAAATCAAACACCACATTCAGCAAAGTTTTGTGTAGCTCTACCTTCTCAGAGTAATGGTCAGGTGGGAGTGGAGGGTAGTCACACTGCTCAATCTTATGACAGAGGGAGAGGAGGTTCATTTTGTCCCCATAAAACGGACTCTGCAGCGCCGCCATCTGGAGAAAGATAATCTGTTTAGATCTTTTTTTAACACTGTAGACATGGCATATTGACACTTCCCTCATTGAGTATAAGCCTAGAAGCTAAGCAATGTACTGCTGTGGACAGGGGAGCAGCAAAATGTATAATCAAGATCAGTGTATCAATGCAAGTGTACTCTATATCTGGAATATTTCCTTTACTTTGCCATCAGACAGCTTTTCATGATGGGGAATGGGAAGCGGGGTGTGTACCCCCTTTTACAGCCACATGGAGCTTGTAAGAAGTGAACTTGTGTTCCTCCAAAACTGAGCAAATTATCGATTAAACAATAACAAAATGTTAACTATATGGCAAAATACCACAAAATATGCCATCAGTCGGTGCCAACCAAGACCGGAAAACAGCACGACACAACAACAACTCTCCCTCGGGTGACTGAGAATGTCAGCGAAGGATGTGATCGGCAGTCCTGACAATCAGTTCAGCAGCATAAAAACTGACATTGTGGAACACAGTGGTCACATGAGTCATCCTCCACCAGATTCTCCACAAGTGGGCGAGTGAATGCTGGACGCCCACAGTGAGGAGATCCAATGGCTCTGCTATGCTGTGAGGGCATCCACAGGCCACAAGAGCTCACCGAATGTTTTGAGAAAATGTGAATCAGATGCTATAACCTTCACAGTCACCAAATCTCATCACATCAGCCATCTCTACCACCAGCACCAAAGCACTACATTTTGGGAGAATGGTTCTAACCCTCCAGTAGAGTTCAGAGACCTGTAGGATCAATGTTAAAGTGCACTGAGGCAGTATGTTGTAGCCAAGCACTTGACACTTTATGTTGATTTGTCCTGTAATTTATCTGTCAGTATATTGCAAAGATAATTCATTTACCATTTTACATTTTGTTTTAAATTTCTATATTCGTATATATTTATGCAAAAAACACACTTTCCCAGTGTGGAGTACCAAGAAGAGTTCAATGTCCCTGACAGTCATCCTGCTACTTTTACAAATCAGTAGAAAACAGTGAAGGTAGAAGAGGTGAAGTAAAGGTCACATTTCATGACTTGTGCACGGACAGTTTGCACAAGCTGTGCAATAAAAAGTTAAAAAAAAGGGTAAAGTAAGAGTAAAAAAGAAGAAACAATGTTGAAAAATGTGAAAGATGCCAGGAACAAAGTGAGAAAGTATATCTCATGGCTGATGAGGTGATACAGCCAGACACATAATAACACTCATTCAGCCTCTCTGAGCAAGCACAGAGAATCTCCAGAACACAGAGGACTGTGAGAGCATTGTTTCTGGAGATGACTATCAACAATGGCTCAGCATTCTAATCTAATACTAGAAAATATGACTAAGACGAGGGGTTATTATGTTCCGGTGGTGGCCAGCTGAAATGACATTGAATTCTTTTGTCTGCTGCAGCATACATTTATGCTCTGTGAATCACTCGGCCCATCTTTTCCTTTAGGAAAAATCAAAAACCAAAATGTGAGAAATGTATTCTTTTTTCTCATGATCGTATATTATTTAATCAGAATACTGTTAGGTCTCAGCTTTCATAGACGGAGAACATGTTTCCACCAGAAGGCTTCATTTTAAACTATATTTGCATAAAGCAATAATATTAGTATTCTATTACAGGCAGAGCACGCGGTCACATTTAGTCAGCTACACAACACGCATCAACACGTAAACATGAACACAAGCAAAATGTATAGCAAAGTTCTTAACATAAACACATCAAAATAAAAGAGCTCTAAGCTCTGTGATGGACTGTACTTACATAGAGCCTTTCTAGTCTTCTGACCACTCAAAGTTTTTACACTACATATACCATTCACCCAGTGATGGTGCAGCCTTTAGGAGCAATTTGGGGTTCAGTATCTTGCCCAGCTTTTGTCAAGCCAGCTAAGGCAAAGATAGTTGGACTGTCAAATTGCTTCATAATACACTCCACTGATGGAGTCAGTCTGCCAGCTGCTGTCAATCATTTGGGCGATCACACATGATTCCAGTCTTTACAAGTCAGTGTTATGGTGGACATTTGTAAACTGAAGGAATTGAATTAAGTTTTTGCAATGTTACATGGTTTGTTTTCTGTAAAAATATTTTTTCCATTCCATCCCTCTACTTCCTGCCAGAGAGGATGTTGCCCCACCCCTTCTGATTTCCTTTCTCTATTATTATTAAAGACCAAAAACAAGGATAAGACCAGCTGATGGCCTCTGATAACAGCCAATATGTATTCTGACCACTTCTGTTATAACAGCAGGACAAGGAGTAAAGTTATGCATTGCTTATCGAATAAAAGCATAAATGCTGTCTGACAGACTAACAATAAAGACATGTCAACAACACTGATAAGTTAAGGTGCTCTGAGTAAGGCTCTTCACCCACAGCCGCTTCAGTGGAGCTGCTCTGTAACCCGTCTGTGGTTCTACTTTAGTCCTTCACTGTTCTTTCCATACTTACCTGTGTAAGACAAATATACAATTATCTTGTGTGGAGGCTCAACTAAAACCTCTTCTGTTGCTCATGCAAACTGTCATCTGGGATAATACACCTAAAAATGAATATACATTGGTTTTTGTATCGGTATGTAGCATGTCAAGTAAGTGCTGGTATCATCTGGTATCAAGTCCATGCACAAATAGTATGATGGGAACTGTTAATAGAGTTATAAACTTTATAGAGGTTCTTTCAGATTTTCTTTCAAAAAGTCACTAAAACAAAAATGTTGAGACTTTGTTTTGTTTTTGCTCTTTTATTCCTTTGGTTTGATTTTTTAATACTGTGTGTTGGTGACTTCTTGTTTCAGTTTCTATTATCAGTTACTGTCACTTATTCATGTGTAGAGTCTTTCACTGATTCATATTTGGCTTATATTGCAGTTTCTTGTCTTACTGATATTGTGTGATTTTAAATAGTTGTTTCATTATTGTTGCTGTTCTTGTGTGGAAGCCAGGAAGACTAGTGTCCACTTTAGTGGAGGATCCAAATAAATAATAAAGACTGAAGAATACTGAGCTGTTGTTATATGTGAGTGTTTCAGTCCAACTTATCGTGGAAAGGGAAGCACAAATGCAGTGTTGACATTAATGATGGCTCCATTCTATTTAAAGGAGAGGTCCACAATTCTTTAGGTCTGTCTTAAAACACAGAGGGTTTCTGTGTGTTGTAATAATACTTCCTGTTCATACTGACTATGGAGAGATCCCTTCCTAAAGTCCACTAAGTAACTTCCAACATTGTATGGAGACAAAATCCATAGCCCTTGTTTTGTGTAAAATTACATTCCAAACTTTATCTGAGGTTAATACGAGGCTGCCTGACTCCTTACAAAATTCCCTCTTTGTGTTTTCACAGACTGTTTCTGTGCTGAGCTTCAGTGGAGAGATGGTTGAACTGCTGAACCTCACATTAACCCCGAATTAATCCTGGAAACATTTTGGAAATGTCACCGTAAGTATGTAAAGTATGAAACTTTCCTTTAAATATCCAAAGCGTCGTGAGCCAGCATGCACAACACCAGGGCCTGGCACCCGAGGAAAAGAACTGTAACTTCTGACCAAGATTACTGCAATAGTTTCTCAAAAATTCATCTGCTTTCTTGCTACTGGCACTCCCTCTCCTCATTAATCCTGTGTCACTTAACCACAACTCTCTCTCTCTAACAGACACAAACCAAAGGAAACTTTTTTTGTGTGACTATTTTGCAGCATAGACTGAGAGCCATAAAAATATATCGAGCCGTATACACAAAATAAACACAGAGAGGACACTACCTGGAGAGCATCACTGTTTGTCATTAAACTCCACCTGTGGAAGTGTGGTGGAAGTGTTATCACCTAACTGCCCACTGTGGATGGCAGATTTCCATGAGTTGATTTGTTCCAGCCTCCTTCGCAATGCTTGATGAGGTCTAAACCAGCCAAGAAGGTTTTCTTTATATTGACCCTCAGGACAAATTCTATTTTTACACAATGTGTACATGGGCTATGTAGCAATATCAGCACCTTAGCGGAGCAGTGAGGGTGATACACAATCACTGTAATCAGTTGAGTAAAACAAATGAAAAGAGACTTGAAGTGTAAAAATGCGCTGTGAAAAACATAAACCATCATGTGGCCTGTGATGAGAGCTGTTCAGTAGCTGTTCAGTAGTCACCAGTATGTTGTTTGTTTGGAGTGTAATAAACTTTGCAGCCTTCAAGAGCCACTGGCAAGGCTTTTTTCATGCAGGGTGAGGAAGTTATTCATCCATAAAGGGGCATGTGTATGTGAGCTTACTTCATACAGAAGACATCCCAGGGACCAGATGTCTGACTTGAAATTGTATCCATTCTCGTGGATCCTCTCCGGTGACATGTAGTAAGGTGTTCCCACTGAGACAAAGAGCAACAAATAAATAAAATGATACTTTTCTTCAAAAAAAGTAAAAAACTGTGAGTGTTGTACCTTGTAACCAAGAAGTACACATTAACCATCATCAGATTGTATATACCTTTAGTGTAAAATAGTTTTCTGTTGTTTCTCATGAACCACACATCTCCATTAAGAGTTAATACAACATGCGGCCATGTACAATTGTGTATGTATGTTCTGTATGAACGTGTGTCTGTGAGCTTGCATGTCTGTGTTCGGTATATACATGTGTGTATGTGCTTTACCTAAAGAGTGCGCTGCCGTCGTTTTAGAGCTGAAGAACCGGCCTAATCCCAGATCACCAAGCTTTACCTCCCCTGTAGCTGTTATGAACACGTTGGCTGGCTTGATATCTGGTTCACATACAAACACACAGACATTTAAACCTGGGAATATTCATACCATTTGTCATAATTTTATATGCCTTAGTCATCTCTTGGCAGAGGAGCAGGGAATATGGCCCCTAATTGACTCCTTCCAATTAGAAGATGAGCACAGGGACGGTTTCCTCATTCCAAGTACAGATGACCAAAGATGGTCATTCAAATTTGTTTAATTGTACTTTAATTTGCTCACCCACCAGTTTTTAGAATGCTTCCAGGTCTGAATGCAGTGATTTTTTATCCTCTATCAACAGGTTGGACAGTTTTAATATGCATGTCAACTATGTTTCTTGCAGCTTTGCTGATATTCTTCATGTTACTGAGTTTTTTCATTTTATTTATGTATCTGATCCTTCACACATTATGGGTCGTTCATTAGATGTTTTTATGCTTGTTTACAGCTTCGATGTTGGAGGGTAGAGCGACTAATGACATAATGATGTCCCTTGATATACTGTATGCTCTGTTTTGGTGCTACTGGATCTTTGTGCAGCTCCTGACTGAAAGGCTTGGGGGGTGGGTAAGTTGTTTGGTTATCTGTCACATACATGTCACATACCCTTTGCTGTGGTGTGCCTCAGGGTTCTGCCTTGGGTCCTTTATTATTTAGCTTTTATATATATTTCCCTTCCACAATATTAACAAGGCATTTCTCGCGCTGATAATATCCCACTGTCATTAAGGGTTGAGACACAGAGACCCTCACAGTTGCTTCAGATTCTGTAGTTTCAAATGCTTGTTCAGTGTATTGGATCCCTCACATCGGTCTTAGTTTAAATCTAGTCTCAGAAATCTTAGTTTGTCTGATCAGTCTATCAGTTAGTCTTCAATCAGTCAGTCTTCAATCAGCACATAAAATCGCAACCTGCAGGGTCAGGGGCTCATGTTTTCATGTTCTGTTGTTGCTTATGTTTGTTTCTTTTTACTGTTCTATTGTTGTTATTCTCATAATTATCGTTATTGTTAGGGCAGAATTTATGAGAACATTGTTGGCTGTAGAGTAAGATGAAGACAGCTCTGGTCACACACATTATGGACTGGACTCTACATTAAATAAACACATTTTTAATTTTGACTCTTGAATAACAATAAAAGTAAGAATGTGTTTGAAATTAAAAATATGAGTGTGAAACAGATGAGATGAGAGGCTGGTTTAGATGGAGCATAAGGATGGAAAAAATATATATCAGTAGAAAGAGACTTGGACATGATAAAGTGTGCATTGTGTTCATGAGGACAGAGTAAATCTGGGAGTAGTTGTTTACCACGGTGCATTACTCTGCGTGAGTGCATGTGCTCCAGGGCGCTGCAGAGCTGCACAAAATATTTCCATATAGTCCTCTCTGGAATTAGCCGCCTCTTCTTTTTGAAGTACTAAACAGATAGAAGGAAGGATTGTTAGTCCATTAAAAGGCACAGTGCTCCTGTGTTATGTGCTACGTGGCATATTTATGTGAAATCCAGGAAAACAGGTTCTAGAAGTGTGTCCAGACTAAGGATTGCTCTTATCTCATATCTCTTACATTATGATTAGTATCCAAAGTATGGATCTTGGTAAAATGGAGTATGTTTTGGAGAGAATTCCTGGGTAATACCTCTTTAATCTGGGGTAAGTGAGGTAAGTCTCAGAGCACTTTGTGGTTATTCCTGACCTTTATCATCTGGGAGAGATCTCCAGCATCTGCCAACTCCAGAACAATGTTGAGCTCATTGTCTTCAATAAAGGAGTCTAGGTATTTGATTATATTGGGGTGATTCAGCTGCTGCAGTGGACAAACAGGAGAAAAACAGTTGTTCCCAGACACAGACAGACACAGCATACAGCTTCAACATTCAAGATAAATACAAAGTATTATTTTTTTCAATAATTTCTTTTTCTCACTGACCCACTGAGCACAATGACTGTGGTTGATCAACTTTACCTTCAGTAGATCTATTTCTTTGACGCAGTCCTGACGAGCCTTGGCATCCATCATCTCAAAGATCTGCAGTGACAAAGATGTGAGTAAATATGAATCTTTAACATGAAAACAATCTAGGTTCAAAGTCCTTCTAGAGGTCAAAGCTGACTTCAAGATGGTTGCCTGAAATTATCTGAAAATGATCTGAGCCCAACCAGTAAGTCAGCTCAGTCAACAGATGGGCCACTCGCTCATCCTACTGATCTGCGTTATGTCAGCTGATAAGTCAGAAGAAATGTTGATGTGAAAAAAGATGTGTCCGATATCATTTAAAAACAGTGACATAGTTTGTCCACCAGAGAGCAGTAACAAGTTAATGTTCAAGACTCACTGTATTTTATTTACACAGTGCCATATCATAAAAAGAAGTTATCACACGACACATTTATATAAAGAAGTCTAGACTGCACGGTCTAATATTTAAGACTTCTTAAATTCTTATCATTTTTCTTTATTGTTGTGCATTTATGTAAAAAGATTTTTTTTTCAGAAACTACTGAAAAAAACTACTCTGAAAATAAAAATGAAAATCTATGTTTACAATGTTTCATATTTGAAATGGATTTACATGGATTGTGGGATTGTTTTTAATAAATGGTTCTAATGATGTGCAGGCAGTTCTGAGTCTACACTATCAATATCAGGGCTGTCCTACATGTTTCCACAGAGCACACTGGTTTAATCAAAGCTATTTCACTGTTTTGGATGTGTGTGCATCGGTCTGACTCAGAGTCAGAGAGATCACAGACTTTCAAATCAAAATTAAAAACATCATTTATCCAAAGCTCTCCTCCTTCTGTCTGTCCTACATACATGATAGAAAAAACATTTTGTATTGGTGAATAAGATTCTAAATACATTTAGAATGCCAGTGGGTAAATCTTGTTAAATAAAATATTCAATCAGTCATTTGGTAAAACCATGTGATTCTGTATGAACTTAAAGACTATTCAGACCAGTGTCAGCCACACTGTGTGTGTACCTGGACTTTCTTGAGTGCAACCAGCTGTCCCTCCAGCAGGTATGTAGCTTTGTAGACTTCACTGAACTGGCCCCGACCAATCTTCTTTTCAATCCGGAAGTTTGCCAGAGTGCAGCAGTACTTACAGCTTGGCACATTTTTCTGTGCAACAAAACCACATTAAAAGGTTCAAATGATGCTGTGGATTATTTTAGACATAACTGCAAGACACAGTTACACTGTTATGGAAAATATGATACCACATTTTGAATACATCATTGGACATGTTCCCTATTAGGGGTACTTTGAACCTGTCTAATAACACAGTGGTAAGACATGCTACCTGATCCTCTTGACCAGGTATCTTGTAAAGATTGTTGTGGTTGTCTAAGGTGGGCTGGTTGTTGTTCTGTGCCTCCATGGTGGCATCACACCTGCCCACAACAACACTGTAACAAAGAAGGAAAATCTTCATTTATTAAGCACAATTACAGTCACAGAGCATTTTACTTCACAGATCGTAACACTTTCTTCTACTCTACAACTCAGGTGATAAGAGGCAGGGGAGAGATAAAGTACAAACACAAGGTGACTTGTGTACAGACGTCAGGCTGCGTCTGTGACTTACAGCAGAAAACACAGTGCATGCCTCATTTCAAATTTCATAACGACTGTGCAAATGGAAAGAGTCTGCGTGTGTGTGTGTGTTTAGGTAAGTACTGACAGCATTACAGTTCAGTAATGACACCACAGACGCTCATCAGTATTTATGTTGTTGAGACAGAGACAGAGTTGAGACAGGGAGATCAACAGGAAAATGTCTCTAAATTTAAAGTTACTTTATGAAATTTGTAACACAGAATGTTTAACAGTTGTGCCACTTTATAGTACTGCACAGTACACACATCCTCCTAAGTGAAACACGTTTCAAAGACAGAGATCAGGTTTCAGATCGGGGTCAAAAAACCACGGTAACAGACAAATGTTGAGATTTCAGAAACGGGAGATATAATATTATAGATTATAGAATTTGATAGAATGATTATAATCTGAGGAAATAAACCCAGTTTCATAATCATGACACATTTATGTATTTCACAACACTACAGATATATAAAATTCACATGATTTTTTTTTTAGTTTGTTTTGTAGTTTAGTAAAAAAAATAAAAAAAGAAAGAAAGAAAGAGGATCATCATTACATTTATAAACTGCGCATTCCTTAAAAATCTGTTTCTACACCACATCAAACACCACTGACATTTCTGCACTTATTCCTTTTACCCCCCCCCCCCCCAGTTTAAGAAAAGAAGAAATAAATAAGCTATCATTATATGAATGCATGACTACGAGACAGCAATTACAAAACAAGAAAAGAAGCAACAAAAAGCTGTAAGCTGCCTCAGTTTCAGCTTCATGTACTGTAAACTAACTAACTAATTTAGACACGAGTACTAAACGCTCTGTTCCAACAATGCAGTTAAAGCTTGCTGGGCGCCTGTGGTCATGACTCATGATGATAGAGACCTTCCTCTAGTCTAAACTGGAAATGAAAAAGAGACATTTCCAAACAAGTGGATCACTGAAAGTAAGTCAAAGAGTGAGCTGGTGGTGTCCTCTTGGCTTTTCTTGTGACTAGCTGAGTCATCTGAGCATGATCTTGTGCCTCCTCTCTCCAACACCCCGACCTTGCTGAAGAGACAACCTCGGTAGCAACTGTGACTCTCACTGCCAAGTATTGATGACTTGTTTTGACCACAATAGCTGTCTAAGCTGGGTCATGTTCAAACTTGCTCCCTATCCTAAAACATTACAAGGATTATTCCCCCCACAACCCCAACCCCAAAGCAACCCCCCAGTGTTTAGCTAGCTGTGTGTACGTGTAGTAACTTGCGCTCACCTTAACGGACTGAGCTCTACTAACCATTAAAATGTGAGTAATAGTATGTGGGCCTTGTGCTATGACTTAGGCTACAGCAGAGGAACAGATCTGTGCTACATATATACTGCATGTCTGGCTGCTCTTAATTGTCATTATGAGGACTGTGCTGTTGTTGGCATTCAAGGCTAAGAAATCTCTCAACATAGATCTATGGTATGTTGCCTGGCCCCATGGGCCTCCAGCTGCATGCTTTTCCACTAAAACACACTGAAATACAGAGGCAGGGTGGAGAACCCCTGCAGAGAAAATAACTCACCAAAAGGAATCAACTCCCCTGAGAACAAATGTCTCAGATTTATGATTTTTTTTCTAATCCAGTGATTCAGCGGTCCACGAGCCTCCCTGTTCTCATAACAGGCCTGCTGGCTCTTACACAACATCTCAGCCAGAAAGCTGTCAGATATATTTTAGAGCAGGGCTCTGTTTCAATCACTCCCTGTGAACATAGTTTTCAAACTAGCCTGAGCAAGAGCAGGGAAAGGTCAAGTAAAGATCCTGAAGAAACAGAGCATGTGTGTGGATGCAGGTGTGGGGGGATGGCTGGATTAATGAAACACACCTATATATTAGCCAACGTGCCCAAGATTTGTTTGGCAGGTACTGCCACAGTCTAGGAAAAAAAATCTTCCAACAATCCAGACTCTGCTTGTGACAATCAAAGGTGCACTGTTTGTGTCATCAACAAACTAAATGAGAAGATGGACATGTTTCTCTTGAGGTTTTACAGTAACTCATGACCGTTTCATTGAAGTCTCAGATTCAACAAGAAATCCTGTTTGAAACTGAAATTTGCATTTTCATTTTAGAAACAAGGCTCGCTTTCCGTTATAACTAGGCTTGTTTTTAGTATGACTCCTGGCAAAGTTCATCTGTTAAATGTGCATGCATCTTGTCAAAGTCACAGTATCAAGAGGCCTGAGGTATATCTCTTCATAAAGACCTTGCTCATTGAATCATCTTCCTCAACTTCCATCCCACTGAAGCAGTGACACATTTTCAACTTTTCAACTAAGCAACCACAAGGAACCAAACGTGATGTTAAGGTATGGTGTTTGAGGTACCAGTGCCAATCCAAAAAGTCCAAAAGTCCAGTTTGAGGACAAAAGGACAAATTAAACCTTCAACCTGATGGTGGCACTAGATGAAAAGTTAATAATCATCAATGTTATTAAAAATTGTCTTGAGTGGGACTTGTGTATGAAGAGATGTTTCACTCTGTCAACCTCATGAATGGTTCATCCTCTGGGAACCGTCAATGTTTGTATTAAATCTTTCTGTTTCCTTTTGTATATCAGTGTAAACCTTTAGTTCCTGGGTCATAAGAACTACCCCTAAAGCAGAATATTTAGTCACTAGGAACGTTGGCAAAGGAATTTAATTTAGACCCCGGTCCAAACAAAGGAATGGTTCATGAGTTCCTGAAATGGTTCCTGGTCCCTTGGAAATATTGAATAATATTGAAAGGTATTTTTGGAATAACAATATTTTTTGACAATATAAATATCATTACAAGTTAGTCACAATCATCTAATTTCAGCTGGTATATTCAGATGGAGGAAGCAGAGCTGTGACTCACTGGCCCGCTGTACTGAGGGGAATCTAGCTGATCTTCAGCTCAGTGCAGACATACAGAATAGAGGTTGTTCATCGGTGCACCTGATCAGTGTGGTTAGGGTTAAGCAACACAGCTACTTAGCTCTGGGTTGGTTTGGGTCAAGTTAAGTACAGTAGGGGGCGGTAATGACAGGCCATGTGAAGGGAAGATCTTCATGCATGAGACTGTAGTTCCATTCCCATGTGAAACCAATGGCCAATGTTGATTTCATTCCATTTTATGGGAGTAGCTATTTAACATCTGATTTCTGTCACGGGAAACTGAAATACAAATCTATTTTGTGTACAACAAATTACAGTGAGCTCTTAGTATATTAAGAGACCATGTTTTTTTTGTTTTTTGTTTTTTTTACAAGTTTTCTGGGTATACTATTTCCAAAATCAGAGTAATAGCCAGAAATATTAGCAGCTGAAGCCAGAACCTGAGAGGTGCTTTCCAGAGATACTGATGACCCTGTGTTATTGACCCTAATAAGAAACACTGTGTGTGCTTGAACCCACACAGCTGTTCCTCTTTTCTCTCTTCTCTTTTCGTCTTTTCTCTCAATGAAAAACAGCTTGGAACCTTTTCAGAATGCTATAGAAAATTCCAAAGAATTCACATTACAAAGGGTCAGACATAACAACAAAGCCAAAAATGTAATTGTGAGTGTGAATATGTTGATGCATATGGATGTTAATACTATGACTGGCAGCTGGTTAAGCTGCCCACAGCATGCTGGGATACACTTCAGTTCCCTGCATTGGACAGTTAGTCACAAGTCCAATGCAGTTAGAGAGATAACACCAACGATCGACATTCCAGTGAGTCAAAGGAACTTTAATCAGACATTTTACTGGAAGACTATCAGTCAATGCAAAGAGTTCCCAGGTGTTTCTGTGGGGGTGTGTTTACATGGAGCAACACATGCATCATGGAGAGGACTGCCAGCCAGCTCAACGATAAGAAAGATTAAGTTCAACCGTGAGATAAATTAACTGGACAGAAATATCTATTAAAATAGGAATAGGAAGAAAATATGCATGATAACCAGTTATTACACACACATGCATTAGCCACCAGACAAAACAGACTGGGTGTACTTCAGCTTCCTGCCTACTGAATTCTGGATTCACCTCCAAAATAAACTGAATGTTCTCTCCTCTGCTATCTCTCTACCTCAGACTCTTTCTGTGACTATTTATTCCAGCCGACTGATAAACCAGAGCAAAACCTTCCTGTGGTTTACACACTCTTCACAGTAACACCCAGGTTTGTTTGAGAATAAAAGCTGATAAAAGACTGATGAATGCTTTTTGATGCACAGGAACTACATCAGCCGTTTCCACCACATCTGAAGAACTGTGAAAATTAGGCAAATTGTATTGATGAAGGATTAAAAACGTGATGCCATCTTTTGAGATGCAATTTTCACATGAAAAGAAACAACGGAACATTTCAGTGTTTTATGTATTTACTGTGGAGGGACTTTAATGTCTGAGTGAGATAAATGAAAACTGAATCCACCAGAACATCACAAGGTGTTCTCAGGAAATGATCGCATGAGTGTAGCACCTTTTCAGCAAAAAAGTTCCAGGAAGTATGGAACCAGAGGAACTAATCCCAGGAACTAAACTAGGAACAAAAAGTTCCCTATTTGTGTTTCCTCCACTTCTGGAGAGCCGTGAAGATTAGGCAAATTACACCCAGGGCAGATTGAAAAACAATGGTTGCGTTTGAAAGCTAATTTTTACCCATTAGAAACAACCTCAGCTTCCTCTCTGTCTCCTGGCTCGTACTCTCTGCTCCCGTTCTGTCACTTTTTCTTAAATAGTCAGTAAGCTGACAATAAAACATTTAATACATTTCAGAAATGTCCACACTTGTCGAAATATCCATACAGTTTTAACTTGTTCTGTGAATAAAGCTGAAGGTGCAGCAGTGTCTCAACCCAAAGGTTCCTGAAAGGTTTCACAGATTTAAATACTTCCCCCCCTCTGTCAGTCCTCAGTACCTTGCTAGCATAACAGAAAGTCTTAAATATTAATTGACTCATTGGAATCACAATTAAAATGGGACACAAACTATACTGTCAGAACAGCAAACGTCTTCATTCAATGAAGGTTCAGAATTGATTAAACCAGTTCTTTAACTGCTCTCAGCAGCTATTTGAGCATCCCAATGGTCATGTTGTTATCCCTCGTCATTCAGTAAATACTTGACATTTCTTGGCCAAACAAGTAACTGTGAGTCCCACGGTCCAGCTAAAAGTCTTGAATCTGCTCTGTGGCTCCTGTATTGAGTTACTTACAATCGGTTTTCATTGTAGAGGAAATAATCTACATCTGATGCAAAATGTTGATTTGAAATAGTTTTAATGTTACTGAATAAAAACGTTGTATCTCAGTGAATTTCATTAGAAATCAACAAAGTAAACAGATCTCTTGACTGCAGACAGTCATGGTTATTTATGATAATAAATTATTATTATGTCTTTACTCATTTCAGACATTCTTCACTTAATAAAGATTAACAATGTGACATACTACCTCAGCAGTATCTGAATGCTCTTTACAAGTACAAATTCAATTACTTTTAATACTTTTACTAATGGACCCCAGAAAAATTATAAAAATGGTGTCAGAATTTATCAGTCAAGTCAAGTCAAAAATAGAACTGAATAGATCAATTTTAAAAAGTAAAAGGTTTAGTGTAAAACAGATATATTTTCATTGGACCAAACAGTTGGTCAAAATAAACAAAAAGATTTTTAGTTTTTTCTTTTACCACCAATTAGTTTTTTAAAAAAATAGATTTGTTTTATTTTACAAATCATTTAATTTTCATAGTTTTTGTGTTTTGGCACACATTTTATCATTCACTGCTATTTTGCTGACATATCATTTCCTATTTTCCTGAGGTTTATTTTAAAAAACATGATTTCTTTTCCTGAATTTTGTGCACTCCAATGAAACAGGGAGGACAGTTCTTCTGTTTTACATTTTCACAAATCATATTTACAGTGGGTACTAACTGATGTGTTGCAAATGAACTTCTTTTACAGTATGCTTGCTGGACAGAGCCTGGTTTGGGGATTTGGTTTGTGTAACATCAGTGTAGAAATCTAAAGCAATAATTCTCTGAGAAAATCAAGTTTGACAAAGCCTTCAGGGAACCAGGTGATGTACCATCTATACAAAGTCAGTAGAGTCGTAGTGGATGGATGGATCATATACCAGGGCTTGTGTCCCATGTGAAAGTTCACTTCACTAGTTGACTGGATTTTCATTTTTTTTTATTAATTAATATTATTTTCACTTTTCAGTCACAGGTTGGTTAGATTTAGACATCAAACTACTGGGTTAGATTAAGGGGGAAAGCTTTAGGCCTTCATGGGCAACATTGTTTGAATATTGTCCACTGATTGGGCTAAAGTTCAAATCATGTCTCAAATGTGACACGTCTTCTTTCTAAAAAATGTTAAAATACACATTATGACAGCACAAGGCTGACTGCCAAATAAAATGATTTAGAAAAATATTATTTTTGAGTATCAAACATACAGGTGGAACACATTCTATAAATTTTGTTAAGACATTTTGGAGCTGGAATTTAAAAAAGGGATGCATGTCTAAAGCTGCACTGTTTCTCTTCTGTCACCCAGTGGAAGTCAAAGACACTCGGCTGACTTGAATAATAATCTGTGGGTTAAAACCTCCATCCAAACTCTAATAACTCATAACTGTACTGCCAAATCTAACTACACTCAGCTTATTCACAGTCCTCCAACTTCTAACACTAACTGATCAGCAGCATGTAAAAATATTCAGTGAGGACGTGTGAAGACATGGCTTCCTGCTGGGTGGATACTAACCAGCCCTCCCAGTCACACAGGACACTGGCTCCCTGTCACTGCTGACACGTGACTAATTTTAGCCAGTTATTTGACCTTGGGTGCCCAGGCATCCTCATAACCACCAACCAACCACCCCTTAGACACCGCCCCCCTGCCCGCCCTGCAGCCAGCGTTCACCCCTGCTGCTGCTATTTCATGTGATGCATTTAATGTTCATTTGTATACCCACAAACCACACACACACGCGCTTCTGCTTTAACACTACAAGTCAAATGTGTCACGTTAACACGCTGTTATCCCTCAAGCTCTCTACATGTTGTTTTTCATTGGATATTGTTATATTTTTCATCACAGGACAGAAGAGAGATTTTAGTTAGTGCTATTCCAAATTTGTGTTCTTCAAAGAATATAAAAAAAACCTTTCTGAGGAAAAATAGACAGTGTAGAAGTTAGCAATGACTTACAGTAGTTTCCTGTTATGAAAGAATAGCCTTCAAAGAGGAAATCAATATCAATAGCTCGATGATATTGTGATAAACATGAGTGTATTTAACCAGACTGACGGCAGCGAGCATTTCATTAAGCTGGTGTAAATGAAGAATTTGAACTGAAATTGAATTTCAATCTCAATATTGTGATATTTTGTTCGACTTTATTAGTTTGACATAGCACATGCCATACACACACACACGCGCGCACACACACCCACATGCTCAGTTTAAAGAAAAGAACTCGTTCAAACCAGATAATAGAATCAATGCAGCCTCGTTTCCGTCCGCGGCGGGTAAATATCATTTCCATATGGTCGCGCGGAGCAGCGGGCTAACGTTGTTGCTAGCTAGATACGCGCCTGGTACGTTTTGCAGCTCTCCAACATGAGTAAACACACTGTGTCCTGGTCTGAGAGGCGATACGAGCACACACAAGTACATGTCAACAAAGCTGGCTCATACATAAACTCCGTACGCCGTTCTAAACACGTCAAAGGTGGGCTGGAGATAGAAGGGGCGCTTCGTGTCTTACCTGAGAGAGGAGTCAGTAATGTCCTGCCTGAAAGCTTTGAACACTTTCCACAAGTTACATTTATCCGGGTTGTTGTGCAACTCCTCACACCGACAGACAGACCCCCTCCCCCGAGTCTCTCTCCCTCTCTCTCTCTCACTCTCTTTTTCTGTCTGTCTCTGTGGTTTGTGTCGTTGCTGCCACGCAGACTGCTCAACACGGCACGCCGCTAACTCACTGAATGAGTTGAGGGATACTTCAAAGACTCAGAAGCTGTGCGTAGTAAAGTGGTGGTGTGGTCGCGACAAGTGTTTGTTGAAAAGTAGGTCAAACGTCACGGCTCCCTCTCTCCTCACGCACCCCCTCTTTATGTGGGATGGGGCCTTTGTTTGATGATATATGATATGAGAGTATTTACACACGTGACACAGTACAAGAGTGTGATGCACTGAAATCAGGGACTTGCCCGTGTGTAATTCATTTAGCTGTTGTAGTCTTTTTCTTAATAACATCATACCATTATATGTATAACATTTGTTTAATTGCTGTATTATTCATTCATATAGAGAATTACTGAATTCCATCTGACTACCTTCTGTGTGTTGCACTTCTGATAAGTGTTGTAGTGGAAGTGTGCAAGTGTTGAAGTTTAGAAGTTCATCTTAAAGTTCTTGTTGATGTCAGTACTCCTACTTACTACCTGCTGTGTAACAGTGGGTATTAAGATGTATTCATTACTACCGGTTATTGGGAACACCTGAATGAATTGAATCTGTCACTAACTATAAAACTAAAAATCTAATAAAAAGAAAATAATGAAAGAAAAGTTACAGTGTTGAAATGTTGCATATAGATTGATGCACTGTATATCTACATATATGTTATGTCATTTTACTGAGGCCCTTTATTGGTTTATGACTATTTGACATTTTTGTTATGGTGCATATGTTCAGTTGTTGTGTGTAAATTTGATTAACTGTGTCCACACTGATACAGATAGGTGAATCATATCTGAATCTCAAATTGGAAAATAACAGAACAAGAGTGTAGAAACAAAACAAATGCTTCCATGAGATCTCAGACTCAGTATGAAAGTGATGTGAATCTGCCACACCACATCATCATTCAAACGCCAGATTAAAGGATGCTCTCCATCCCTCCAGGAGAGTGCCATACACTTGGAGAATCTCTGACTAGGAGCACTGACGCTGTTCTGAATGCACTTTTGTGTTGGCATCATTGAATTTGTTACCCATTTATATTGTGATAGATTGTGTGGTGAAGTAATTGTTATTGTGATTCAAGTCTGTTTGAAAATATTTCTATGCCACAGGGCCAAGGACACTGACGTCATGTCTTCTGTATTTTGGAAGAAATGTCATTTCTAACTTCAGTGGAAGTGTGGAAACAGTCTTCAGTATGTCGTATTCTGTGGTACAGAACAATACAATAGAGGTCTGTTTATTGAGTGACTGGTTGAATGAAATAGATCACAGATGGGAAGCATATAATACTTTATTATTAATGTTAACCTGGAAATAAGAATTGTTTGTTTTTGTTACCTCAGCATTAGTCTTTTACATCTATGCATGCTAGAGATTTTAATAGCTTTGGATATATAAATATACTAGTTAATTAAACATGCTCTGAGGTTACAAAGCCATAGGACATGTACACAATGACCACTCACATCTCCATCATAATAATGATTGTAACAATAACTTGTAAAGGATCATCTGCTGATCAGCTAGTCTTTATTATGGACCTTCCACTGTCCAGACACACAGGACTTGTCTGTAAGGTTTGCCTAATGTAAAAATAATTGCAGTGGAATGATACTGTATTGTGTGCCAGTGTGAATATCAATATCCCTTTCATGTCTTGATTTTAGAGATGCAATTATTAGTCAATCAAAAGGAAACTGATAATTGTTACTTGTTTCAGTCATTTCAATGACTTTAGGTTTTGGGTTGTTGGTTGGTCAACAGCTCAGCTACTCCCTTCACCTGAGTGTCCAACACACTTGACCTAAGGTGTTCTGGTACCGAGTACACTTATGAATGACCTTATGTTTGACATGGTGTTTGTTATTACATGGCTAGCACAGAAGCCCAATAACAAAAATACACTGGCTCCAGGTCAGAATGGCAGATGGTTGTCGACCCACCAGGTTTGAGCTCTCTGCCCGTCTGACCTTTTCCTTGCCACTGCCACTTGAATTCTCATGTTTTATCATGCGTGGTAGGTGAGTGGGAAGGACTAACTATTTAAAGTGCCGTGCTTGTAATTTTGCCTAAAAACATTTTTTACTTTTTGAGCAAACTTAATGTTATTTCAGTCCTAATAAATACAATACAATAAATACCAATACAATACAATCAAAGTTTCAGTTTTGGTCCTCCAAAGGAAAAGGTTTGCCCACCCGTGGCGTCCACATATAACTGTCTTAGACTTCGGGAAAAGTAAATAACGGTGACTGTATCTATCAAATCCATATCTTGTCACGGGACCCAAACGTCGTCTGTAACATGGATTATGGAAGCTGTAGTTTTTAGATCTGGTTCCGTCCGTAATACAGACATACGTGAGTTTTTCCAATGAAACTACAAGTCCCAGAGTTCTGCGCGGGGCAGAGCGTGATCTACGCGTGTAGTCAGACCATGGCGCTGTGTAGCTCTGTGTGACAGGTTAGCATCTGAAAAACACCTCCGGACAGACGCGTCTGCGCACTGTTATCCGCTGCCGACAGCGACGGCGGGCTGAGAGTCAAGGATGGGGTCCCGAATAAAGTAAGAACATTCACTCGCTGCTTTACCCGGAGCTCTTAGCTGCGTTAGCTTTGTTCCTGTGAGTCATTGGGAAAGATAGAGAACAGTGCTAGGCCCTGACTTGTTGCGACACAGGCTAAAAACAGTGGACGGACTCCACTCACAGGAGCAGAACAACAAAGCATTTAAGTGTCTCTGAATGGTCTGAGGCTTCTAGTCATTCACAGGCTGATAAAACACGTTAGCACAAGGCTCACCGGGCATCAGCAGTGACAGACATGACCAGCAGTGAGTTAGAAACATGTTTGTGTGTGCGCGTGCAGCTGCTGGAGGCATGAGAACTGTGTCAGATTTTCTCCGTGAACCGGATGCTGCTTTTCACGACTAAAGTGCAGATCAGACACGGTGGGATTTGACAGAAACCCCGGTGTTTTGTGTAGCCTGATGTCACGTCTCTGACATAATGTCAACACTGTAAGGCTACGACTGATCTGTCATTGTGTGTAGGTAAACAAAGAAAACTGTTAATCCGTTATTTTTCATTATTGTTTTTTGAGCTGGTGAGCTGGTGAGTTATTATAATTGCAGGCACGTGATTGTCACATCTGTATTTTTACACAGGTTCTACGTGAACTTACGTAGAATGAGCAGGGTTTAAATAAAGGTTCTGCTGTGACAGTCTTGTGTGGGACATGCTGATCATTAACATGTGTTTCATCAACCCTGTTCAAGCTAATGTCTTATTCATCAAGACATGCAAAGCACTGGATCGGTCTGAGACATCCTTGGATTAAATGTCACTCTCTATGCAGCTACCTTGTGTTGACTAAGAATCTCTTATGTCAACTGACTTAAGAGATTCTCTAAAACACAGCGGTAGCCACCACTGCAGACTTAGAGGTCACATTCTCAGGATTGTTTGTGGGAACCTAAAAAGCCAAGAAACAGTTTACACTCTGTAATTACACATGAATGGTTTTAGAATTGATTCTGACATTCTATAAGACATAAATCTGAATGTTTGTTGACTAAAAAACATCTTAAATAAATCAAAACATAATTATAAATGTGTAGTGTAAGTGAAGGATATAATATAACATATTATTCTATGCACACTGTCCTATGGTCCATATCCTAAACATTTATTATTATTTACATAAATTAATTGTGAAATGTTTCACAAATGTATTCTCCAGTCTTTATTGTTCATCACAGCCAGTTATGACCTGCCAGTATTTTATTAAAAGACAGTTCAGGCTATAGCAGGATTCCTCATACTGTCAGTGTTCACCACATGCTGATCAGATAGCAGTCAGTCTGGTCGGTCTAGATAGTTCGTCCTGCAGATGTCTGTTAAACAGAGCTGTGTTAGGTCAGTCATGTATAAATAAACATAGAAGATAAGTACTATATCTACAATAATTATTTTTGTTAAATAAATAAATAAATACAGATGTAATGGAACTTGCTGACATCAGAAATAAACCCTCCTGCTATATGGCATTTTCATACAGTAGGTACATACATGTCTACAAAAAGATGACTGCTACCGTTTTGTGGAGAAATTGCTGAAGTCAAAGGTCAGTGGTGAGGTCAGGAGGGAAGAAAGTGTTCAGGAGCCTCTGATGTCTTATGCTGTAATATTTATTGACACTTGGCCAAGGAGAATTAGAGACACTCTCATAATGCATCAGAAGTGCCTGAGTCAGTCTCACATTCTGCCAAACTCATGCTGGTGGATAGACTTTAAACCCCAAGATAACACCACAAATACTATACGCCCAGAATTAGTCAAAGAGAATGTCTTTATTTATATGTTATTGTCAGCATATTCTAGTCTGGAGACACAGGTCTGTTTATGCAGACTAGAACATCAACGGCAAGCTATCTATTATGTCTAGGAAGGCCGCAATAGGTCTCTTCAACCCTGGCCCCCACAGTGTTGAGATAGACTGGCACCTACTGTTCTCAACCAAAGCCAAACAATTAATACTGCAGAGGACCTCAAGGCCCACATGTGACTTTGTGTAACCTAAGGATAGAAAATTCCATAACACCGTTCAACTTTAGTCTGTGCTGCTGCCTCACTGTCTGTCTGGTTAAATAAAGATATTTAGTGTGGATGCCAAACCTGTTCTTCAAATCTTTATTATTATTCTTGCGCCTAGCTACTCCCACATACTCTGTGCTCTGGAAATTATTCAAATGTGACTATTTTCAGCTCAATCAGCAGATTATGGCATGTATTTTAGTAATTCATAACTTTCATATTTTTTTAAATATTCAGATTTTACATTAAATTGAATGGCACAACCTTCAAACACTTTCAACTTCCACTACTTCTACATACTTTCAGCTACAGACTTCATTCAAACCTTAAACTTTATTACAATATTCTACTTTTTTCAACATTTCACACTTTATTACACTATTCTACTGTTTTTCAGCTCATTTCACGTTTTTTGCATCAGGCAGTTTAGCAGAAGGCATCCACACCACATTTTAAACTTAGTTTAGTGTTATAGTTTTAATTATTCCTTGTTGTTCATAATCTGACGCTTGACACATGAAGTCAGTTAAAGGAGCACTTCTGCTATACTGCCTTTTCATACTGTCAATAATGTTAACTATGTGTCTACACTTCATGGAAAAGACAACTTATACCCTTCAGTGTCCCGGAGATACGGGACAGAGAAAAAGCATGGATGAAATGTGATTGTTAGAAAAAAAGGAAAAAAATAAGTTTATTGTTATAGTTTATCTTATTTCCATAATTATCTATATGAATTAGGTGTGAATGTGTGTAGACAGCAGTTTAAAGCAGGTTAATGAACTCTAACTGGGTATGTCATTGATCCCATTGTAGTACTGTTTAAAAATGAATGTGTGTAAAGGGAAAAAAACCCTCTGTTTGACTGGGCTTCCAGTCAGTGAATTTTTAGCTGATGGATGAGACAGACTCCTCTCTCTATGTATGTATGTATGTATGTATGTGTGTATATAGATACACACACACACACTAAAGAGGCAGTAAGAAGTACACTTAGGTCAAATGGAAAGAAATGTTGTGTATCTGCTGTTTTGTGTTGTTGGAGCGGATGTTCCATCAAT
The DNA here is from genome assembly GCA_014281875.1 of Nibea albiflora. NCBI lineage: Eukaryota > Metazoa > Chordata > Actinopteri > Sciaenidae > Nibea > Nibea albiflora. The sequence goes on from CM024803.1 coordinate 2,160,165, forward strand.
AAGGGTTCCAAAAGGCCTGTTAAGCCAGTTAAGCACACATACCAACTGCCTCATGTGTTGGGATGGAATTTGGCTGAAACGTCTCAGGACTCAGTCAACAGTCTAACAACTGTTCTTATTCAAATACAATCAGAGGATAAACCCATAGACATTTCAAATGTTATTTCCAATGAATAAGAAATGAAAAACTATTGTGTCACAGTAAACACTTAGAGAGGATTGCAGTAGTCTTTTTGTTGTTTAGGAGATCAATAGTAAAGTTTGCCTGATTTCTGTCACTGTTCTGTTCCAGGGAGAGCCCTGAGTCCACTTTTGAGGTGTATCTGGAGGTGGCTCATCCAGGAAGACACAGCTCTGGTAAGTCCCTGAAGGATGGAGGGCGAACAGTAAATTATTCTTTATTATTCACACTGAATACATGGATTTGTCAAATAGCTCTTGAACAGACTTAGTTAATAGACTTGGAAAGCGTCTATGAAACAATTAGATTCTTGGATTGGTCACTGCGGCATGATGTCAGGTTACATTTCTCTAAAAATTTAATCCAGCTCAGCTTCTCTGTTTGCTGGGCCTGCATTTAAATGAATGGAAAACCTGCCACAGCATCAGATCTCAAATGGAGCTACGCAAGATGCCAACTGCTCATCAGGAGCAGTACATCACTTCCTATTCAAAGCTTTCACACCAATACTAAGCTCACACACTCACACTCACACTCATTGGGATAGTTTGAGTGCTCTTGCTCAATGAATCAGTGTTGAATCAGTGAGCCATTCATATATATCAGTGCGAAAGTATGGCTCTTCACCATATCATCATCATCATCATAATCATCATCGTGGCTTGTCAGTTAAATGGAGGTGTTTTAGACTTCATGATTATTATTATGGCGCGGCATGGTGACACAGTGGTTACCATTGTTGCTTCACAGCAAGACGATCCCTGCTTCAAACCCTTTTCTGTGTGAGGTTTGCATGTTCTCCCTGTCTGTGTGGGTTCTATCCGGGTACTCCACATGAACCTTAACAGGTTAACTGGTGACTCCAAATTGTCTATAGGTGTGAATGTGAGTGTGAATGGTTGTTTGTCTCTATGTGCCCTGTGATGAACTGGTATCTCTTCCAGGGTGTACCCTGGTGTACCCCTCTCGCCCAAAGTCAGGTGGAATCCGCTCCAGCTCTACCGTGACCTAAAAATCCATCCATCCATCCACAACAGCAGAAAATGGATGGATGGATTTTTATTATTTCTTAGAATATTTCTAAACTGGTTGTCTGTAATGTTATAGTAGATGAGTAATGTGTGACTAAACTGTTGAACATTGTGGCTATGTGAGTGCCTGGTGTGTTGAACAAATACTGGGTCAGTAATAGAAGTGTCTCAGGGTCTTTATGCAGGTCACTGTTCAGTATCATGCTGTATTGCATCCAGCAGTGAAACATTAGGTCATTGTATCAAAGTGATTCTGACATGATATTCTGACTAACTTAAGCTCTGCAGTGTGAAACAGTTTCATTTAGTCTTTGGAAAGTTTGTCAAAATTATCGATACCATATGTTCAAAACAATACAATCAGATTTTCAACCCAAGGCTGCAGAGAAGAAACGATGGGGAAGAAAATGAATTACTATTAATATGATTAAAAATGTGTTTAGTGACTTTTGTCTGTACCAGCATTGTGTACAGGTGGTTAGATAAAAATAAATTTAAAAATCATTTTAAAAAGAAGTCAGCGATCCTTTGTGTTATGGAGTATCATCTTTTTTTATACTAGTACTGTATCACAGTCTAAAAGTCCCCTCGTGACAGACTCTTTGGAGTGCACACAAACAGCAGAGCAGAACAGGCCACCTTAGATGGTAACTTCAGGACCATCAGTTATGCCACGATGAAACGTCATGATGTGCATGTCCTCATGAAACAGTTTACCGCAAGGTTGTGCAGAGGTTGGTGAATCTGACTTGAAGCAGAAAAAATGAAAGAACTTGAGGTTAATACAGAAATGTTCTTGCATAACACTATAAATACATGTGTGCATTGAATCCATTTTTAACTTGACTTTAGGTTTAGCTTTTTTCTGTGAAATATTGGATAGTTTTTATTAGTTCACATAGTAAGACATCATAAGTCAAAAAGGTCTGAACAGCTGCTGCATAGCTAAATGTTATAGTGGTTGCCGTGTCTTGCCTCTTGGAGGCTTTTTTTAATTCTTCAAAGTATTTGACTAATTTCCTGGGTACTGAGGAGAAGTTGTCCGCTTTATTTCTAAGAATTTCTTCCTGTTGGAGTCTTGTGTCTTTCATCATTTCCTGTTCAGTCTGTAAGATGCCATAGCCATCTCTGTGACACACTAATCTTTTTCTGTTTGACGACGTCTGCTGGTTTTAAATGTGGAATCTTTTCTTTGCATTCTGTTTCAGGCTGCTTCACAGAAAAGCTTCACGTAAGGAGAAGAATTTTAAATTCTATTCTAGATTTAACAGGTAGCCAATGCAAGGAAGCCAAAATGGGAGAGATGTGATCTCTGATCTTGGTTCCTGTCAGAACACGTGCAGCAGCATTCTGAATTAGCTGCAAGGTCCTAAGAGACTTATTGGGGCAGCCTGATAATAAAGAGTTACAGTAGTCCAGCCTAGAAGTAACAAATGCATGGACTAGTTTTTCTGCATCCGCTTGGGACAGGATGCGTCTGATTTTGGTAATGTTGCGTAAGTGGAAGAATGCAGTCTTTGAAATTTGTTTTATGTGGGAATAAAGGCCAAATCCTGATCAAAAATGACTCCAAGATTCTTTACGGTGGAGCTGGAGGCCAAGATGATCCCGTCTAAGGTAGCCAAGTCTCCGGACAAAGAGTTTCTGAGGTGTTTGGGTCCAATTATAAGAACTTCAGTTTTATCCGAGTTCAACATCAGAAAATTGTAGGTCATCCAATTTTTTATATCCCTAAGGCACGCTTGCAGTTTGGCTAAATGATTGGTTTCATCAGGCTTGATCGATAAATATAATTGGGTGTCGTCAGCATAACAATGGAAATTAATAGAGTGATTCCTAATAATGTTCCCTAGAGGAAGCATATATAGACTGAATAGAAGTGGCCCTAGTACTGAACCTTGTGGTACTCCATGGCAGACTTTGGTATGCATGGAGGATTCATCATTGACGTGGACAAACTGAGTTCGATCTAAGAAATATGACCTAAACCAGCTCAGGGCGGTTCCTTTGATGCCAATCTGATGTTCCAATCTCTGTAGAAGAATTTGATGGTCTATGGTGTCAAATGCAGCACTAAGATCTAACAGGACAAGTACAGAGATGAGTCCTTTGTCTGATGCCATTAGAAGATCGTTTGTGACTTTGACTAGTGCGGTCTCTGTGCTATGATGGACTCTAAATCCTGACTGAAAATCCTCGAATAAACTGTTCTTATGAAGAAATTCACACAGCTGATTAGCTACAGCTTTCTCAAGTAGCTTAGAAAGAAAGGGAAGGTTTGATATCGGTCTATAATTGGCTAAGACCTTATATGTGCATTGAACAAACACATTAACAAATAATATTCATACGGATTCCTTAGATTATTATTTCATCAAAATGCATACAGAGTGACATATTTTACAGTGTGATGTTATAGACTTCCCTTATTTGGAAACAAACCAAAAACCACATGGTCCACATGACCTTGAAATCAATAAATACATAATAAAAACACTCATCAACAACTCATCTTAAGTCAGAAGTTATTTCATGCCTTTCCATTTCTAACAGGGCCAGAGGTGCGAAGGCAGTTCCCTGAAGACTACACAGACCAGGTTTGACCCCATTTATATATGCTGTCGTGCATCTTTACTCACCCTCCTCATGATGTGTATGTGTGTGTGCGTGAATGCGTGTGTTTAATTGTTTTTTGTTTATTTTTTTTACGCTTTGTTTAATTCAGATGTGTGTTACACAGCATACTAATCAGGGTTGTATAATCCTTCATCTGTGGTCCACAGGAAACTCTCAAGACTGTGCCCAAGTTCTGCTTCCCTTTCAGCATGGACAGGTACACACCACTCACACTCACACAGTAAATCAACCTCTCTCTCCGCTTGTTCAGTATTTATGTTGTTCATTACACTTACATAATAATGTGTTTTGTATAGTAGAGTTCATTTATAGGTACATGGTAGCCAGCAGGGCTGTGATGAATGATTGTGTTCTGTGTTTCTGCGTTCTTCATCCCTCTCTCACCCTGCAGCCATACAGTCAACCAGGTTGGCCAGAACTTCACATTTGTGTTGACTGACATTGAGAGCAAACAGAGATTTGGCTTCTGTCGCCTCTCCTCGGGTGCCCACACCTGCTACTGCATTCTCAGGTGAGTCTGTGTGCGTGTGTCACTACCCCGAGCTTCAGCAACTATTCAGCAGCTCGTCTGCTCGTAGCATTGATTAAGGTCTTTCCAGAAGAAAGATACGTGGAAGGTATGTGCTGATTTAAAAAGCTACAGATCCTTCTGTTAAAAAAAAAATTAATCAAGGACGAGGATTCATTATAACAAACAACATGTACATAGCAGCATTCTGTAGTTTCAGTTTTTATGGTGAAACTTAGTGTAGAAATGTACAGCATAAGGATGTTACTATTAGACTGTCGAAGCCCAATAAAAATCACTGTTTTATTAACCAGATATATTTCACAGACTATGAAGCTGCCTCTCTGCTAACTGAGTGGAGTCTGAAACTGTAAAGTTGAGAGTTGAGCTTTGTAAAAATACAAACACATTTGTTCTCTTGTTGTTCTCTCAGCTACCTGCCCTGGTTTGAAGTCTTCTATAAGCTGCTTAATATCCTCGCAGATTACACCATCAAAGGCCAGGTGAGACATGAACAGGTGACTGGTCAACATGTGAAGACTGAACATGTGCTGGATGGCAGCTCTCAATAGTGTTTTGCTTTTGAACATTGCAACATAGCACACTGCAACCCTACAGGGAAGAGACTGCTGTTTATCTCTAACACTGACTAAACTGTACATCCGAGAGATAATTAACTGACACAGCAGTGGAAGCAGCTATATTGTTTGATGACATGACAGAGTTATAAATATGAAGTTTCACTGTATTTGTGATTATTGTATGTATGATTATTCTTTGCACATATCTTCCACCTGATTCATGAGGCTCTAAATTTCTGTTTGTGTTTTTTTCACAAGATCATATATTTTTAAATTCATTGCATTGCATGTGAAATGTTTTAGGAAAGCCAGCGGCAGGAGCTCCTGGTGTCACTACATACGTTGCCTATCCCTGAGTCTGGAGTCCCTGTTCATCTCGGTGTGGTGAGTCTGACTTCACAAGATCACATTCAGCTGAGCTCAGTTTAAACAGCAAAGACTGCTAGGATCTGTTTTCCTCTCAGAGGAAAATAATGTCGAGTCACTCTGTCACTTTGCAACTATGAACTTCTACGCAAACTGTTATTAGACATCACCATACATGTCTGTTTGATCGGAGAGATGAGTTGACATCATTCTACTAGGGTTGCACATCTCTCTGTGATAAACGATTCAATGCGCATCTAGATACACAGGTTGCGATTCGATTCCAAAAAGATATACTTTTATTACAGACATCAATACAGTGTAAGAACAATACGATTTGATTTGATTTGATTCTATGGTTAATATTTATTGTAGAATTTATAAAAGCAATTCTATGAAAGTGAATATTTTCTTTTCAAATATGTAAAAGACCACATATCTCCAAGCATTGTTGCTTTATGGCAAGGGCAAAAATAAATGTATTTAAATGTTTTATAAAATTAAATTTTAGACATGGACCAAAAAAAGTCTGGCTGAATCAAAATGTGTCGGAGAGAATTCGGTAGACTTTCAAAATAAAATACCCTGTGCAAACTGCCGGTCGTAAAAACAGACAAAAGAGAAAATAATTAACTTTGTAGCATATTTACACATGTAGAAGCATGTTTAGAAGAACATACACCGGGAAAATGTCCAAATCTGAGCAAGTGGCTAAATGGCTAAATTCGTATTGACTGATGGGGCTGCTACCTACGCAGCTGTATCTCTCACTTGTTAAACCAAATACCTGGTCGCATCAGTTTATCATTCACAAGCCTACATTCTGCCACACTGATAGATTCAAACTCTGACTGATCCTCTGCTTTCTGTTTTCTCCAGCATTCCTTCTTCACTGTGCCCGACACAGGGGAACTCCCCAGCATACCTGAGAATGTGAGTGTTGTCATTCCACCGATGACATTACCAGTCAAACCTCTGAACTCCATTACATTTGGCTAAGCAGAAACACACTGCCTGTGTGACATAAACAGGGGTGGGTGCACGTGTGTCAGGAGGAGATCATCATGAGAAGTTGTTTTTGTGCCTTAAAACTGCATGAATCTCTGGTACTGAGTAGAAATGCTCATTTTAAGAAGGATGCCATCTGATTGTGGATGTAGAATAAGCGTTTAGTATTCTCACAAACTAGTATTAGGTACTTCTTGTAAAACATTTACTGCAGGATACTATCCACAGTATACTTGTCTATTTATAATTAAGAGCTCTTGCTTGTCAACTGAATCATCCAGACATTAATAAATACATTTAATAAAAGCTACTAAGAGAGGAAAAACTGGAGTAGATAGCAGCCTGTCTCAAGGATTTTTCTATACACTAGGTTTACTTTACCGAATCCACCCGTGGGTTCAAATTGTCTTCGCAGCCATCACTGCGTTCTGTGCTACCTGTGCCTCCCAGTGAAACAACAGGAATCTGATGGCTCACTCCCTTCCTTGTTTTAGAGACAGATCATTGTATGTAGTGTACATAGAAAAAAATTAATGATCAAAGTATGACTGAAGACATCCAACAGAACACATTCTGCAGCCCAGTGTCATATCAACACCTAACTCATCAGTCAGTTGTGGCTGTACACACTGTTGACTTTGAGAGAAGTGCTACACCCACATAGCAAGATGATGAGACAGCAAGTCATAAGCATGAATGCATTGCTGCTGGACACTTTGTATGTGATACTGAGTTTTATGACTTGAACCACAGTTGAAATGATGGTCTCTACATTCACAACTAACTCTCGTGTTTTTCTCTTCTTGTGTTTGACCCTTGCAGAGAAACCTAACAGAGTACTTTGTAGCAGTAGATGTCAATAACATGCTTCATCTGTACGCTAGTATGCTTTATGAACGTCGAATCCTCATCTGCTGTAGCAAACTAAGCACTGTAAGTAGTCCACTTCCTGTTTCTTCTCTCATCTACCACTCTGCACTTTTGAAATGTTTCAGTAATGAATAGGTCTGTCAGTATCTGTAGTTTACAGGATCCAGCATTTCCCCTGTGAGGTCTCTAAAAAGAAAATGTTTTCTTCAAGATGTAATTTTGAGACTTAGGCTGAGATGTTGTCTGGCAGTATTTTTTTAAGTAAAACAAACTGAGTTTGAAATATTATCCAGACAAAACAATATCAACCAGCCTGTCTATCAATAAACCAATGCCAGACAACACGTCAATTTATTTGTCCATCTCCACTCATACTTGCTCAATCACCACAAGCCATACTCCAACTATAAAGAGTTCTATGTACTATGAAGAGGTCTCCTCCATCCTACACATTAGTTCATCATTATCACCTCCGTCTTTACTGTCAATGGGCTTTTGTACCAGAGGGAGTCATACACATTGCTGTGTATAGATTTGTCAGTGTTGGGAACACACCAAACACACATTTATGAAACGACTACTTCCACCTCAGAAGTCAGATTAAGAAGATTTACTGTGTGTTGTAACAGCACATTAGCTTGAAGTTTTGATAATATCATGCTGCTTTCACTTTGTAGGTCAGATGTCTCATTTATAAATATTAATTAAAACAAACCCTTGCACCAAACTGTGTACATAAAATATATTATATTAATACTTTTGAATGATTATTTTATTATACATGTCTAAATCC